>CM033472.1:7683041-8044521 GCA_019447015.1 Hymenochirus boettgeri
ATGAATTATGAATATGCAAGTAAATGTCTATTATACCAATCGCGAGAATATCGATATCGAATATGCGAGGTAAAATGTTCCTATTATACCAATACGGCAAGTAAATATTCGAATTATCGAATTATGCGGAGTAAAATGTATATATAGACCAATACGCGAGTAAATATCGAATAATCGAATATGCGAGTAAAATGTCTATTCTACCAAACGCGAGGTAAATATAGATTATCGAATATGCGAAGTAAAATGTCTATGATACAATACGCGAGTAAAATCGATTATCGATATGCGAGTAAAATGCTACTATATACCATCAGCGAGTAAATATCGAATATCGAAAGCGAGTAAAATGTCTATATACCAATACGCGAGTAAATATAATACGAATATTCGAGTAAAATGTCTTATACCAATACGCGAGTCAAATACTCGAATATCGATAATGCGAGTGTAAAATGTCTATTATACCAATACACGGTAAATACGAATTATCGAATATGCGAGTAAAATGTCTATATACCAATCGCGAGCGTAAAATCGAATTATAAATATGAGAGTAAAATGTCTATTATACCAACCAAGTCAAATCGAATATCGAATATGCGAGTAAAATGTCTATTATACCAATACGCGAGTAATTAAATTACGAATATGCGAGTAAAATGTCTATATACCATACGCGAAGTATAATATCGAATTATCAAATATGAGAGTAAAAGTGTCTATATACCAATACACGATGAAATATCGAATATGAATATGCGAGTAAAGTCTATTATACCAATACGCGCGTAAATATCGAATACGAATATGCGATAAAATGGTCTATTATACCAATACGAGAGGTAAATATCGAATTATCGAATATGAGAGTAAAATGTCTATTATACCAATACGAGAAGTTAAAAATCGAATATCGAATATGAGTAAGCGTAAATGTCTATATACCAATACACGAGTAAATATCAATTATCGAATATGAGAGTTAAAATGTCTATTATACCAATAAGCGAGTAAATATCGATTATCGAATATGTTGGAGTAAAATGTCTCTATACCAATACACGATAAATATCAAATCGAAAGATGAGAGTAAATGTTATTATACCATACGCGAGTAAATATCGAAAGCGCATATAAGTAAAGTCTATATATACCAATACGACAGGGAAATCGAATAGCGAATATGCAGAGTAAAATGTCTATATACCAACACGAGTAAATATCGAATATCGAACTATGTGAGTAAAGTCTATATATACCAATACGCGAGTAAAATCGAATCGAATATGGAGTAAAATGTCTTTAACCAATACACGAAGTGAAATATTGAATATCGATGCGAGGTAAAATGTCTATTATACCAATACCGAGTAAATATCAATATCGAAATGAGAGTAAGTCATTATACCAATACACGAGTAAATATCATTATCGAATATGGAGTAAATGTCTATATATACCAATACCGAGTAAATATCAATTATCGATATGGAGTAAAATGTCTATTATTCCAATACGCGAGTTAAATATCGAATTATCGAATATGAGAGTAAAATGTCTATTATACCAATACTGATGAATATCGAATATGCGAGTAAAATGTCTATATACCAATACCGAGTTAAATATCGAATATCGAATATGCGAGTAACATGTCTATTATAATACGCGAGTAAATTATCGAATATCGAAATGCAGAGGTAAAATGTCTATTTACAATACGCGGAAAGTAT
Organism: Hymenochirus boettgeri; assembly: GCA_019447015.1. Lineage (NCBI taxonomy): Eukaryota > Metazoa > Chordata > Amphibia > Anura > Pipidae > Hymenochirus > Hymenochirus boettgeri. Next base: position 7,684,778 of record CM033472.1, read on the forward strand.
CGAATACGAATATGACGAGTAAAATGTCTATTATACCAAATACGCGAGTGAATATCAATATATGTGAGTAAAATGTTATTATACAATACGCGAGTAAATATCGATTATCGAATATGCAAGAAAATGTCTATTAACCAATACGCGAGTAGACTTATCGAAATATGTCGAGTAAAATGTCTATATACCAATACGCGAGTAAATAGTCGGAATATGGGGGGAGGAGTAAAATGTCTATTATACAAATCGCGAGTAAATATCAATTACGATATGCAAGATAAATTCTATTATACCCAGACGCGAGTAAAATATCGATTATCGAAACTGCAAGTAAAATGCTATTATACCAATACCGCGAGTAAATATCGAATACGAATATGCGAGTAAACTGTCTATTATACCAATACGCGAGTGAATATGAATATGCGAGTAAAATGTCTAATTATACCAATACGCGAGTTAGTAAATATCGAATAGGCGGTAATGCTTATTATACTACGCAGTAAAATGTCATATACAAACGCGATAACGTAAATATCAATACGAATATGCGTGTAAATGTCTATTATAGCAATACGCGAGTTAAATATCAATTATCGAAATCGAGTAAAATGTCTATATAGCAATATGCGAGTAAATATCAATATCGAATATGCGAGTAAAATGTCTATTATAACCAATCGCGAGTAATATCAAATATTGAATTCAGAAGTAAAATGTCTATTATACCAATACGCGAAGTAAATATCGAATATGCGAGATACAAATGTCTATTATACAATACGCGAGTAAATATCGATATCGAATATGTGAATAAAATGTCTATTATACCAATACGCGAGTAAATATCGATTATCGAATATGCGGTAAAATGTCTATTATACCATATGCAGAAATATCGATTATAATTGAATATGCGAGTAAAATGTCTATTTACCAATACGCGAGTAAATATCGATTATCGAATATGCGGAATAAAATGTCTATATATCAATACGCAAGTAAATATCGAATTATCGAATTGTGAGTAAAATTATCATTATAACCAATACGCGAAATATTGATATCGAATATGCGAGTAAATGTCCTATTATACCATACGCGAGTTTAATATGAATATGTAGTAAAAGTCTATATACCATACGGAGTAAAATCCGATTATCGAATTGCGAGTAAAATGTCTATTATACAATACGCGAGGTAAATATCGTATTATCGAAATGCAAGTATAATTGTCTATATACCAATACGCGAGTAAAGTATCAATCTCGAATATGTGAGTAAAAAGTCTATTATCCAATACGCGAGTAAATATCGAATATGCGAAGTAAAATGTCTATTATACAATACGCAGTGAATATCGAATATGCGAGTATAAATGCACTTATACAACTAAGCGAGTAAAATATCGATTGATCGAAATGCGATAAAAAATGTCTATTATACCAATACGCGAGGAATATCGAATATGCAGTAAAATGTCTATTTAAAAGACGCGAGTAAATATGTCGATTATCGAACATGCGAGTAAAAGTTATTATACCAATACTGCGAGTAAATATCGAATATGCGAGTAAAATGTCATAATCGATACCAATACGCGAGTGAATAGTCGAATATGCGCGTAAAAATGTCGTTATTATACAATACGCGAGGTAAAATCGAAATCGAATATGAGAGTAAAATGTCTATATACCAATACCGAGTAAATCGAATTATCGAATATGGAGTAAAATGTCTAATGACCAATACGACGAGTAAATATCGAATTATCGAATATGAGAGTAAAATGCTATTATACCAATACGGCGAGTAAATACGAATATCGAATATGAGTAGTAAAAGTCAAGAACCAACACGAGTTAATATCGAATATCGAATATGAGAGTAAATGTTCTATATACCAATACCGAGTAAATATCGAATATCGAATAGTGAGTAAAATGTCTATATACCAATACGCGAGTAAATATCGTATACGAATATGAGAGTAAAATGTCTATATACCAATACACGGTAAATATTGATATAGAATATGAGGTAAAAGTCTATTATACACAATACACGAGTAAATATCAATTAAGAATATGTGAGTAGTAAAATGTCATTATACAATACACGAGCGATAATCGATATTTACTCGCGTATTGGTATAATAGACATTTTACTCACATATTCAATAATTCGATATTTACTCGCGTATTGCTATATAGACATTTTACTCGCATATTCGATAATCGATATTTACTCGCGTATTGGTATAATAGACATTTACTCGCATATTCAATATTCACTCGCGTATTGGTATAATAGACATTTTACTTGCATATTCGATATTTACTCGCGTATTGGTATAATAGACATTTTACTCGCATATTCGATATTCACTCGCGTATTGGTATAATAGACATTTTACTCGCATATTCGATATTTACTCGCGTATTGGTATAATAGACATTTTACTCGCATGTTCGATAATCGATATTTACTCGCGTCTTGGTATAATAGACATTTTACTTGCATATTCGATAATTCGATATTTACTCGCGTATTGGTATATAGACATTTTACTCGCGTATTCGATAATTCGATATTTACTAGCGTATTGCTATATAGACATTTTACTCTCATATTTACTTGCGTATTGGTATAATAGACATTTTACTCTTATATTCGATAATCGATATTTACTTGCGTATTGCTATATAGATATTTTATTCGCATATTCGATAATCGATATTTACTTGCGTATTGGAATAATAGACATTTTACTCGCATGTTCGATAATCGATATTTACTCGCGTATTGGTATAATAGACATTTTACTCCCATGTTCGATAATCGATATTTACTCGCGTATTGGTATAATAGACATTTTACTCACATATTCGATATTCGATATTTACTCGCGTATTGGTATAATAGACATTTTACTCACATATTCAATAATTCGATATTTACTCGCGTATTGCTATATAGACATTTTACTCGCATATTCGATAATCGATATTTACTCGCGTGGATAAATTAAGGACATTGTGGTGTGGGACACACGTGGGGGGCGTCAGCATATTGACAGATGTATCTGGGGGCGAGGGGGTCGCGTTGTTAGGTATAATAGACATTTTATCTCGCATATTCGTATATTCGAATTATTACTCGCGTATTGGTATAATAGACATTTTACTCATATGTCGATAACGATATTTACGCGCTATTGGTATTAGCATTTTTGCATATTCGATACTCGATATTTACCGGTATGGGGTTACTATAATTGATATTTCTCGCAATTTACATGCGTATAGGGGAAACATGGGTCGGTTGACTAGCAATATTCGACAATATATACTCGGTTTGGTATCTAATACAGACCATTTTACGTCGCTACGACGAAACTATTACTCGAGTATGTAGGCAGGATTACTCGCATTCGCATATTCACTCCTATTTATCAAGTAGGGGGGGACATTTTACATCGCATATTCGATATGTACATAAGTATACACCGGGTGGATTGGTGGATACTAGACTTACTCGCATGTTCGATATCGAATTACGCGTTCTTGGTATAATGACCTTTTACTTGCATATTCGTATCATTGATCGCGTATTGGTAATAGACTTTTACTCGCATTTCGATATTCACTCGCGTATAGGTATAATAAGATCATTTTACTCTCATATTCGATATTCGATATTTACTCGCGTATTGGTATATAGACATTTTACTCACATATTCGATATTCGATATTTACTCGTGTATTGGTATATAGACATTTTACTCTCATATTCGATATTCGATATTTACTCGTGTATTGGTATATTGACATTTTACTCTCATATTCGATATTCGATATTTACTCGCGTATTGGTATAATAGACATTTTACTCTCATATTCGATAATTGATATTTACTCGTGTATTGGTATATAGACATTTTACTCTCATATTCGATAATTGATATTTACTCGTGTATTGGTATATTGACATTTTACTCTCATATTCGATATTCGATTTTTACTCGCGTATTGGTATAATAGACATTTTACTCGCATATTCGATATTCACTCGCGTATTGGTATAATAGACATTTTACTCGCATATTCGATATTTACTCGCGTATTGGTATAATAGACATTTTACTCGCATGTTCGATAATCGATATTTACTCGCGTCTTGTTATAATAGACATTTTACTTGCATATTCGATATTTACTCGCGTATTGGTATAATAGACATTTTACTCGCATGTTCGATAATCGATATTTACTCGCGTATTGGTATAATAGGCATTTTACTCGCATATTCGATATTCACTGGCGTATTGGTATAATAGACATTTTACTTGCATATTCGATATTTACTCGCGTATTGGTATAATAGACATTTTACTCACATATTCGATAATTGATATTTACTCGCGTATTGGTATATAGACATTATACTTGCATATTCGATAATCGATATTTACTCGCGTATTGGTATAATAGACATTTTACTCGCATATTCGATAATCGATATTTACTCCGTATAGGTATATAGACATTTTACTCACATATTCGATATTTACTCGCGTATTGGTATATAGACATTATACTCGCATATTCGATAATCAATATTTACTCGCGTATTGGTATAATAGACATTTTACTCACAGATTCGATAATTCGATATTTACTTGCGTATTGCTATATAGACATTTTATTCGCATATTCGATAATTCGATATTTACTCGCGTATTGGTATAATAGACATTATACTCGCATATTCAATAATCGATATTTACTCGCGTATTGGTATAATAGACATTTTACTCGCATATTCGATAATCGATATTTACTCGCGTATTGGTATAATAGACATTTTATTCACATATTCGATATTCGATATTTACTCGCGTATTGGTATAATAGACATTTTACTCGCATATTCGATATTTACTCGCGTATTGGTATAATAGACATTTTACTTGCATATTCAATAATTGATATTTACTCGCGTATTGGTATAATAGACATTTTACTCGCATATTCGATAATTGATATTTACTCGCATATTGCTATATAGACATTTTACTCGCATATTCGATAATTGATATTTACTCGCGTATTGCTATATAGACATTTTACACGCATATTCGATATTTGATATTTACTCGCGTATTGGTATAATAGACATTTTACTCGCGTATTGGTATAATAGACATTTTACTCGCATATTCGATATTTACTCGCGTATTGGTATAATAGACATTTTACTCGCATATTCGATATTCACTCGCGTATTGGTATAATAGACATTTTACTCGCATATTCGATATTTACTCGCGTATTGGTATAATAGACATTTTACTCGCATGTTCGATAATCGATATTTACTCGCGTCTTGGTATAATAGACATTTTACTCGCATATTCGATATTCGATATTTACTCGCGTATTGGTATAATAGACATTTTACTCGCATATTCGATATTCACTCGCGTATTGGTATAATAGACATTTTACTTGCATATTCGATAATTCGATATTTACTCGCGTATTGGTATAATAGACATTTTACTCACATATTCGATAATTGATATTTACTCGCGTATTGGTATATAGACATTATACTCGCATATTCGATAATCGATATTTACTCGTGTATTGGTATAATAGACATTTTACTCACATATTCGATAATTGATATTTACTCGTGTATTGGTATAATAGACATTTTACTCTCATATTCGATATTCAATATTTACTCGTGTATTGGTATATAGACATTTTACTCTCATATTCGATATTCGATATTTACTCGCGTATTGGTATATAGACATTTTACTCACATATTCGATATTCGATATTTACTCGTGTATTGGTATATAGACATTTTACTCTCATATTCGATATTCGATATTTACTCGTGTATTGGTATATTGACATTTTACTCTCATATTCGATATTCGATATTTACTCGCGTATTGGTATAATAGACATTTTACTCTCATATTCGATAATTGATATTTACTCGTGTATTGGTATATAGACATTTTACTCTCATATTCGATAATTGATATTTACTCGTGTATTGGTATATTGACATTTTACTCTCATATTCGATATTCGATTTTTACTCGCGTATTGGTATAATAGACATTTTACTCGCATATTCGATATTCACTCGCGTATTGGTATAATAGACATTTTACTCGCATATTCGATATTTACTCGCGTATTGGTATAATAGACATTTTACTCGCATGTTCGATAATCGATATTTACTCGCGTATTGGTATAATAGACATTTTACTCTCATATTCGATAATTGATATTTACTCGTGTATTGGTATATAGACATTTTACTCTCATATTCGATATTCGATTTTTACTCGCGTATTGGTATAATAGACATTTTACTCTCATATTCGATAATTCGATATTTACTTGTGTATTGGTATAATAGACATTTTACTCACATATTCGATATTCGATATTTATTCACGCATTGGTATAATAGACATTTTACTCGCATATTTGATAATTCGATATTTACTCGCGTATTGGTATAATAGACATTTCACTCGCATTTAGAAATCCGAAAACGGAAGATAGAACCCAATGGGAGTTAAAAAATTCCAAAAGTTCAGATTTTCCGAAAAATCTAATTTATGTAAAATCACTTATATTCCTCGAATATTCACCACTATTAGAGAATTCGAGATTTCGAAAATCTGATAATTACTCCAACTTTCAAGCTGTCAGTCCCGAGTAAGATGGCCGATTTCATAAAGTCATCAGAGTGACACAGTTCAAAAGTTCAGATGATTTTCAGATAAACGAACAATGGTAACTTACTGTAAATGTCTGTGGCACCTGGGAATGGTATGGGGACATGTCACTATCACCAAAACTTGTTAAAAAAAAACACTTCTTACTACTTCCCATAGGACAATTGCCGGGTTGCGCAAGCACATTATTCGCGTTTGCCGGGAAATTCGAGGGTTCCGAATGATACGTTCGAGTGTACGCAACGATACTTCTAGGTTAGCGAAAATGAACAATGCATTTGAGGGTTCGGAACGACACATTCTAAGTGTTAGCGAAAACGAACAATGCATTCGAGGGTAAGCTACCGATACATTCTATGGTGAGCGAAAACGACCATGCATTCGAGGGTTAGGGAACGATCCATTCTAGTGTTAGCCGAAAACGACTCATGCCTTCGAGGGTAGCGAACGAATCCATTGTAGGGTTATCGAAAACTATCAATGCATTCAGAGGTTTAGTGAACGAACATTCTAGGGTTAGCGAAAACGAACTGCATTCGAGGTTAGCAACGATCACATTTCTATCTGGGTTTAGCCAAAACTATCAATGCATTCGAGGGTTGGGAACGATACATTTCTAAGGGTTAACTACACCGACACTGGGCATTCGAGGGTTAGGGGAAACGATACATTCTAGGGTTAGCGAAAACGAACAATGCATTCGAGGTTAGTGGAACGATACATCTAGGGTCCGAAAACGAACAATGCATTCGAGTGGTGGCGACGATACTTCTAGGTTGCGAAAACTATCAATGTCCTTCACGGGTTAGGGAACGATCTTCTAGGTTAGCGAAAACGAACAATGCATTCGAGGGTGTTGGGAACGATACATTCATGGGTTACGCGAAAACCGAACAATGCATTCGAGGGTAGCTAACATCCATTCTAGGGTTAGGAGCGAAAACGAACAATGCATTTCGAGGTTAGGGAAACGATACATCTAGGGGTATCGACAACGATCAATGCATTCGAGGGTTAGCTAACGATACATTCTCAGAGTTAGCGAAAACGTTCATGCATTCGAGGTTAGCGAATCGATACTTTCTACGGGTTAGCAAAACGATCAATTCTCTAAGGGTTAGGGAACGATACATTCTCGGGTTTATTGAAAATGAACAATGCAGTCGAGGGTGAGCGAACGAATACCTTCTAGGGTTAGTTGAAAACGAACAATGCATTCAAGGTTAGATCGCAACGATACCTTCTCGGGTTTAGCGAACGATACACGAGGGTTAGCGAACGATCCATTCTAGGTTAGCACAAAAGATTACATGCTTCAAAGGGTTTAAGCGAACGATACAATTCCAGGATTAGTGAAAACGAACAATGCAATTCGAGGGTTTAGCGAATGGATACCTTCTAGGGTTATAGCGAACGATACATTCCTAGGTTTTTAGCGAACATACATTCGAGGTTAGCGAACGATACATTCTAGGTTAAGCGAAACGACATTCTTCGAGGTAGGAACGATACATCTACAGTTAGCGAAAACGAACAATGCATAATCGAGGGTAAGCGAACGATGCTCTAGGGTTAGCGAAAACGAACATGCTTCGAGGTTAGGTGAACGATACATTCTAGGTTTAGCGAAAACTGGGGGGGGAGGGGGGGAGGGAAGGGGGGGGGGAGAAGGGGGGCGGGACGGAAGGTGGGGGAACATGCATTCGAGGGTAAGCGAACGATCATTCTAGGTTAGCGAAAACGACAATTTCATTCGAGTGTTAGGAATGATACCACATGCTAGTTTAGCGAAAACGAACATGCATTCGAGGGGTAGGGAACGAACATTCGAAAGGGTTAGCGAAAACGAACAATGCATTCCCGAGGGGAACGAACGATGGATTTCTATCTAGGGTTAGTCGAAAATGAACAATCATTCGAGGGTAGGGAACGATCCATTCTAATTCTAGGGTTAGCGAAAACGAACATGCATTCGAGTTAAGCGAACGATGCATTCTAGGTTAAGTGAAACCTACAATGCATCGAGGGTAGCGAGCAATCATTCGAGGGTTAGCGAACAGATACATTCGAAGGGTTAGCGAATGCTACAGTCTAGGGTTAGCGAAAAAACGAACATGCATTCGAGGGTTAGCATACGAACATTCTAGGGTTAGCGAACAATGCATTCGATGGTTTAGCGAACGGAACGCCGTTAAATCGATAATTAGCGAAGTTCCATACTTATCGAAAATACACCGCGAGTTCCCGGAAGTCCTGAGAAATCCGGTTCTTGAATAAATTAGAAAAATCTGAGTCCATTCGGTACCTTTAGTTCGACTCAACGTGGGTTCCAGTTGGAGTTCCTAGTCCATCTCTATTTCCAGTGCCGTCCCTCTATTCCAGGCTACATAGCATGCCCAAGAAATCCTGATGATGTTTTGTTCTAGAATAATTTAGAAAAAAAATTAACCGAATGAACCATACCATACAGCTTTTCATTTTCCACTTACACGATATTGAGAACCATGTACCGGACGTTAGATGTGGGACAAAAGGTGCCGTAATTATTTGCAATGTTCTGTACTGGATAAAGTCTTACATTTGGTTCATTTCTCTTCTTTCCTTTTTAATGTTTCACATTCACCAGGATGTGTTGACAATGTCACTGAGCGAACATATCGCTTATATTTTCGACTAGTTGCAACTCTGAAAGCATTTAGAAAGAAACCAACATTTTTGTTCTTGCCTGGCTGATGTTCCTGGGCATTTATTTTTGTTTTGTTTAGTACCATTGTTCTCTATATTAAATAAAACAAGACTTTGGGGGCTCGGAGCTCCTGACATAAAAGCTAAATGTACTTGTTTTACCTCGGAATCAATTTGGGACTGTAAAAAAAAAAGAAAAAAGAAACTATATTACCAAAATGCTGGCCATTTATAAAGGTACTTGTCTCTATCACACACACATTCCAATACCGTGCCTTTAAAGGAGAATTGTACTCATTCACTTAACCTGACTGCTTTCTTTCGAGCAGTAACTGACAATTTCAAGCCCCCCCCATCCTCATTAACATATTTCCTCAGTGTCATTGATGGAGATTGTCGTGACAATTATTGTGGGAGGAGCCAAAGAGTGTGTTCCTTGTGGACTTATGCCTGAAACCACACTATTATACCTGCAAATAAGATAAGTCGTATTAGCAAACAAAACATGGAATGGCTATGAGATCCCAGTTTCAACACATTTCACAACTTACTATGGAGGTAAAAGACCACAGCGCTAACTACCTTTAAGCGGCATCAGCACCCAGCCACTAGATAGGCTGAACTTAACTTTCTGAATCGAAATGACCTTCGTTTGCAAAGACTGGAAATATCACCCACCTCCTGGCCAAAAATAGGACTGGTTTAAAAGAAGGTGTCAGAGGTCTTTATGGCAATAACAAAAAAAAGGAGCACCAAGCCTGAATAGAGTGGGGGGGTCACACCATTGTCCTTCATGGCAATGCGGTTTTTTGATGCCTTACCCGGACAAGCAATTAATTATGTTTATTATTATTATTATTATGATTGATTAGCCCAACATCTGTCGTGGTCTTTAACATTACATAGTCATACATACATACAGGGTAAATACCTGTTTTTATACAAAGTCATACATCTTATATACACAGGTAATACATACTAGAAGTAAACAGAGTGGGAGTTGCTTTACAAATGAACCTGCAAGCTTGGGCCAGACCGTCAGCTGCGTCTGTGATGGCTGAGAGGCAGCTAATCCATGGACGTGGCTTCCGGGGGTGGGGGAGGACCCTACATACACCAAACGGATTTACACTAGGTGGAGGGGAAGCAAACAGGAAGGGGGAAGGCCTGCAGTGCACGTGGCAAAATTTCTCCCCATAGTGAGACAGGAGCAGAGTCCTATATGTCAGTTAAGGGTAACCACTACGCCTTCATTTTTACAAACCAGTGTCCACAGTAGTTTTGCCATTGCTGTATGCATGTTTAACCATAAATATCTCTAAAAAATAAATTTGTTCTGTTTCTTTGTTTTTATTTAGAAGTGCAAATAGTTTAATTAAATTTGCAAGAGAGGGGGACCTCAAACAGTATAAAATCCTATCTATTTTTTCGGTTTCTAACCATCAATAAAATGAACATTTTCCATTAAAAAGGGAAAGTTCAATGCAACAATGTTAATCTTAGTAGATTTCTTATAGTGTTGTAAGCATTTGGTTAGATAGGCTTAACAACTAGCACTTGGCCTTGTGTTTTCACGATTATCAATTGTGAATTACTGTCTCTTTACAAATACTTCTTCTCTAAGCACAAATGTTTTTGTTCACAGATACTTCTGCATCGCAATCCCCCTTATGGCAATCTTCTTGACAATTCTTTTCATAGATGGTGGGGATCCACTATGGAACCTCGTTTTCAGTGTGTCATTGACAATGATGACAAGCTAGCACCAATTATAAGTGATATTTACTGAAGCATTGTTTGAAGGATACTAATTTACAGGTATATTTTCGTGCTCTGTCAATAGCATATTTACATAATAAAATAAGGGTTAACTTCTGTGTAGTTGTTAGGTACATGATCCTTTAATATGGCTAACTTTTCAAAAACTATTCCAACGTGCTTGCGATAATCCCCAATTTCGATAATGGGATCATTTCATGTGCGCTTCCAATTGAATCGTCATCGTAATGCAACGCATGGAAATCGCAGGAACTTTTTGCGTTCCGCCGATTCCATTAAAAATACCTTCGCAATTTGCAAACTCGTTTGCAAGCGAAAACGCGTATAGTGGGGCTAGCCCTAAGGCCTTATTTTTGGGATATGCATTGCAATTTTTGGAATCCTCTGGTACAAAAATGACATCTTGCAAATGTAACGGGTTTCACTAAAGGGCACTAATTAATAAGGGTGATCTGGGAGGAGATTGAAATATAAGGAGACTGTGATAAGTTACAATTCATGTACGTGGTAGAACAGGCGACTTGGCATGGGTATTACTTACTGTGTATAAATACATTAACGGGCAATATCAATAAACTATCTGGGGACACTTGTTCACAACAGACGAACATGTCAGAGACCAACGGACAATCCCTTAAAGGAATTGGTCACTGAAAAATGACCTTTCAATCTATAAATGATACAACAAAATATATATAATAGATATCAGAGAGACGCATCTTACAACTGTATTTATATTTTCCCAACACTCATATGTGACATATAAAAATGTTTTTTATCATTAGATAAAACATATATTATAGTTCTAAGTATCTCTGTTCTACAGTGAACACCCCAATCACAAACATTTCAATGTAAGCGCTTCTCTCTGCTGCAATGAAATAAAATCCAGTTGGTTTCAATCCTTTTATACACACTGCAGGATTAATCACAGAATGATCTACAAGCCCCCACGACAGAGGCAGGCTAGATCAAGTAAGTTTCTACTGTCCTTTGGGCACCTCATAAAACCATCTACACCCTTACACTACAACAAGTCGGGTATGGAAACATGGCCACAAAACGGGCGTGTCTAAACTGCATTCATCGTACCTGGGGATAATTAAGGGGAATTTAATTTAGAGTCTATTACTAGTGTTGTTCATATGAGATTGACGTGTCCTCTGGCAAAGATATTTTTTATTAGGTTATGATGACTGTCCTGCTGCTTGCAATGTCTCCCATTTCATTGAGTCTGCAAAAACCTTTTTGAAGAACATTTTTAGGAATATAGAAAAAGTTCTTAAAAACTGATAGACAGACAGACAGACAGACAGACAGACAGACAGAAGACAGACAGATAGACAGAAGATACATAGAATGACGATCATGAAATGTTCGATAGATAGATGATAGGTCGATTATAGCTCGATAGATAGATCATCATCGATAGATACCTATAGATAATAGATAGTAGATAGATCGCTAGCTCTATGGTCAGCATCGCTCGATGATCGCTGGGACTAGCATCGCTGCTCGCTATCTCGCTTCGCTTCCTCGATGGTAGATCGCTCGCTGATCGCTCGATAGCTGGTAGATCGATCGCTAATACTAGTCGAATATAGATCGATAGATAGTTAGATATATAGGTAGATCGATAATAGATCGAAGACAGACCACAAGACCGATATATATACAGACAAGACAGATAGATAGAGCGATAGAGAGTAATGATAGATAGATAGATTATAATCGATAGCTCGATAGATCGATATCCAGCTAGCTAGCATAGATGATTAGCCTCGATAGTGACTAGAAGATAGATAGATCGCTCGCTCGCTCGCGATCGCTCGCTGCGCTCGCTCCAGCTCGCTCGTCCGCTGGTCGCTACGCTTCTCGCTCGCCTTCGCTCGCTCGCTTCCGTCGCTCGCTCATCGCTCGCTCGCTGCCTCGCTCGCTGGTCGCATACTCGATGATAATCGCTAGATCGCTCACGTAGATTATCTATCGCTCGGGTATGATTAATCGGATAGCACGCTAGATAGCACCGACACGACAGCCAGCACATCGAAGAGAAAGACCAGACACCCAACAGACAGACAGCCAGATAGATAATAGATAGATAGATAGATGATATATAGATAGACCGCCCACATAAATAATAGATAGATAGATAGATAGATAGATAGATAATATAGATGGACTATAGATAACAAGCCAGACAATAGATAGCTGATAGACAGACAGACAGACAGAATAGATAGAATATACATCCAGAAAAATAGATAGATGACATACAGACAGATAGATAATATAATCGATAGATATATAGATAGATAGATCGATAGATAAATAGATTGATAGATTTAGATAAATAGATGGTGATAGATAGAATAGATGATAGGAGATGAAGATAGAGATAGATAATAGATGATAGATAGATAGCAGACAAACAGACAGACAGAAGATAGAAAGACGAAAGACGACAAAGACATACAGACAGATAGCGATTATAATGAGCTATAGATCTATAGATAGATAGCTAGACAGCCAGTCGATATAGATCGATAGATAGATAGATAGATGACTAGACAGCCACACCAGGAATAGATAATAATAGAGAATGAGGTAAATGATCGATAGATAGACAACAACAATAGATAGACAGACAACAGACATACAGTCATATAGGTAATAGATAGATAGACAGTCATATAGATAGATAGATAGATCGACAGCAGACACTAAGATTTGATAGATACAGATCGATAGATAGATAGATAGAGAGATTAGATAGATAGAATTAGATAATTAGATAATCTATAGATAGCCAGAAGAAATAGATAGATTAGACGACAGACCAGATAGATAATAGATAGATATATTGATATAAGATAGATATATAGATAGATAAGAACAAGATTAGATACTGTAAAGATAGATAAAACTAGATAGATTAAAAGATAGATCAGACTAGGGTAAGATACTAGAAACATTAGAAAAAGGTGCGGTAATATACTGAATAGATAGAATAGATAGATAACAGACAGACAGACAGACGACAGACAGACAGACAGATAGATAATAATAGATAGATAGCAGACAGACAGATAGATAGATAGATATTAGATAGATAAGATAAATGATAGATAGATAGATACTAGATAACCAGACATACAACAGACAGACAACAGACAGACAGACAGACAGACAGACAGATAGATGATGATATAGATAGATAGATGAATGGAGATCGACGATATATAGATGATAGATAGTAGATAGATGAGATTAGATCGATAGAGTAGATAGATAGATAGATGGTAGAATAATAGATAGATAGATCATCTGGAGATAGATTAGATAGATAGATAGATAGATGATAGATCATATATAGCTAGATAGATAATAGATGGTCATATATAGATAGCTGTTAGATAGATTGATAGATGCTAGCTCATGGTAGATCGCATCGATAGATCGCTAGATAGATAGATGATAAGATTCGATAGCTCGCTCGATCGCATCGCTAAATACTCGCTAGATAGCTGGTCGATACTATCGCTCTCTCTGGTCGCACTCGCTCGCATCGCTGCTCGCTTCTCGCTCCCTCGCTCGCTCGCTCGCTGGTCGCTCGCTCGCTCGCTCGCTCGCTGCTCTCTCGCTCGCTCGATGCTCGCTCGCTCGCTCCGCTCTCTCGCTCGCTCGCTGGTCGCTCGTCTGCTAGCGGTCGCTCCTCGCTCTCTCGCTCGCTCCTCCTCGCTCGCTCGCTGTCGCTTCGCTTCCTCGCTGCTCGTCGCTTGCTCGCTCCTCGCTCGCTCCTCGCTCGCTGGTCGCTCGCTCGCTCGCTGGTCGCTCCTCGCTCGCTCGCTCGCTCTCTCACTCGCTGTTCGCTAGCTCGCTCGCTCTCTCCGCTGGTCGCTCGCTCGCTGGGCTCGCTCGCTCGCTCGGCTCGCTCGCTCGCTCGCTCGCTCGCTCGTTCGCTCGCTGGTCGCTCGCTCTCGCTCTGCTCGCCCGCCCCGCTCGCTCGCTCGCCACCTCCCGCCCGCCCGCCCCGCTCGCTCGCTCGCTCGCTCGCTGCTCGCTCGCTCGCTCGCTCTCTCGCTCTCGCTCGCTCGCTCCTCGCTCGCTCCTCGCTTCCCGCTCGCTCGCTCGCTCGGCTCAGCTCGCTCGGCTGGTCGCTCGCTCGCTCGCTCGCCACTCGCCCTGGTCGCTGCTCGCGGCGCTCTCTCCCGTCGCTGGGTCGCTCCTCGCTGCTCGCTCGCTCGCTCGCTCGCTCGCTCGCTCGCTAGCTCCGCTCGCTTCGCTCCGCGCTCGACTCGCTCGTCGCTTCGCTCGATCGCTCGCTCGCTGGTCAGCTGCTGCTCGCTCGCTCGTTCGCTAGCTCCCCCGCCCGCCCGCCGCCCGCCCGCCTCGCTCGCTTACTCCTCGACTCGCTCGCTCGCTCGCTCGCTGCCGCTCGCTTCTCGCTCGCTCGCTCGCTGCCCGCTGCTCTCGCTGCTCGCCTTTTTTTCGCCCTCGCTGGTCGCTCGCTCCTCGCCTCGCTCTTGTCGCTCCTCGCTCCTCGTAGCTCTCTCGCTCGCTCGCTCGCTGCTAGTCGCTGGGGGAATTCGCTCCTAGCTGCTCGCTCCTTCGCTCAGCTCGCTCGCTCCTGCTCGCTCGCTCTCGCTCGCTGGTCGCTCGCTCGATCGCTGCTGGTCCTCGCTCGCTCGCTCGCTCGCTCGGTCGCTTCTCGCTCGCTCCTCGCTTCCCTCGCTAGCTGATCACCGCCAGCCATACCGAGAGATCGCAAGCCAGCACACGCGACGCCCGACAGACCCATGATCGATATGCTAGATTCGATCGATACAATAGATAGATAGATTAGATTGCAGCCACACCATAGATTAATAGATAGAAGATAATAGATAGAAAGAAAAAATAGATAGACAGCAGACATATATAGATAGATAGACAGACAGACAGCACAGATAGGATATATAGACTCCAGAAAATAGATATAAGATAGACAGACCGACAGATCGATCTATATATATAGTAGAAGATAGAGAGTAGATAGATTAATAGATAGATAGATAGTAAATAGATGATAAGATAGATAATAGGAGGTAGATTGATAAATAGATGGTAGATCGATAGATAGATAGATAGAATAGGTAGATGATCGAATCATAGATAGATATATAGATAGATAGCTGATTAGATATCTAGACAACAGACAGACAGAGAGAGAGATAGAAACGACAAAGACAGACAGACAGAACCGACAGATAGATAGATAGATTAGATAGATGATGACAGCCTCAGATAATAGATAGATAGATAGATAGATAGATAGACCAAAGCCACCCAGAAGCTAATAGATAGATAGTAATAGATAGATAGAGTAGATAGATAGGATAGACAGCCAGACAATAGATAGACATTACCAACAAGACATACATTTCAGATCATAGATATATGACAGCAGCATAGATTATAGATACAATAGATCGATAGATAATAGATAGATAGATATTAGAATAGATAGATAGATAGATACCAGAAAATATATAGGATAGACAGACAGACAGATGATAGATAATATATAGATAATGAATCGATGATAGATGATAGATAGATAGATAGATAGATAGATAGATAGATAGAAAAAGATAGATACTGTAGATAGATTAAAAAATAGATAGATTAAAAATAGATAGACTAAGGTAAGATAAAGATTTTGATAGATAGATAGATAGTTAGATGATAGATAGATAGATAGATAGATGATAGATATATAATGATAGTTAATAGATAGATATATAGATAGAGGATAGATAGATAGATATAGATATATAGATTAGAAGATAGATAATACATAGATCGGATATAGATCGATATATAATAGATTATAGATGATAGATTAATAGATATAGATAGTAGATAGATCGAATAGATAGATAGAAAAAGATAGATACTGTAGATAGATTAAAATAGATAACTAAGGTAAGATAATAATTTTATAGATAAGATAGATAAATGCTAGATGAGATGATATATAGATTAGATAGATAGATAGATAGATAGATAGATGATAGATAGATGACAGATAGAAGATAATAGATAGATAGATAATATGATGATAGATGTAGATAGATAGATGATAGATGAGAACAGACAGCCAGACATGGGATCGACAGACAGACAGACAGACAGAGACCTTGGATAGACAGATAATCAGATATGATAGGTAGAATCAATGTTTATTTAACTGTTTATGTCCCATATCATAAAAAGACTCATACAGAGATGGAAGCGATATTTTGATTGCAATGTGGTAATATCATATCTTTATAAATATAGCCAACGTTTGGCTGTTTCAGACAAAGCATGCTTTATAAAGCTCAATTATGCACAGACATGTCCTTGTAAACCCAGTCAATCATTGCTGTGAGTGTCAGCATCATGGCCATTTTGGGGTGGTCATACAGTCAGGTGAGCAGCAGATTTCCCTGGCCTCATTGCTGGCTATGGTGACAAACAATTTAGAATAAAAAAACTTCAACAAGATCCTTATACAAATAGACGCTGTGCTCCAACTCCTTTCAATTACAACTACTATTCATATTCTAACGGATAAGGAGAAATATCTATTTTAGCAATCTATCTTACACTTGGCTTGATTCAAAGATCTAACAAAACATATCACCATAGTTATAACTGCTAAACGTGAGGCGTTAATTGTTATTGGAATGACTTGGGACCCCTAAACTTTGTAATACCTAATATAATGAGCAACAGAATAATCCACCATGCTCGCCTGACATGTTTTAATTTAAAACAATCATTGACGCTAACTATTGCTTTGGGTTGTAGGCCTTTCCCATACTGACAGGGTATTTATAGTTTTTTCATGCATGATGAAGTGATAAGACTTTTCGATCTCAAATATATTGTTTACTTTAGACTAAAAATGGCAAGTGATGTTTTCATAAGGTCAACACAACCCAAGGTAGCCATGACAGCATAGAAGCTCATCTATTGGCCTGTCTTTCTCCTGCCTTACAGGGCTAAAACTGGATCTATCACAATTAAAAGGTGCTGTGTATCATTTTTCTCTTTTGTCTGCCTTTCTTGATCAGCAATTCAATCTGGAAGAACCATAACCCTCTGTTTTTATATGTGGCGCAATCCAGATTGACCATTTTTTTTGTCCACCCTTGGTCCTCCCATTTCAATCTATTTACTTTTTTAAACATTATTTTAATCATTTTACATATTGGAACCCTAAATAAATAGCATTCTCACATACATTCAGCTCAATATCTATAATGGAATAGGGGATCAGTCCGGTTCTAGTCTAACCAGTTCCGCTACCGACTTTCTGCAGGTTCAGAATTTAACGACTCCTCTGATGTTAGGCATTTTTTGGAATTCAAAACTTTTAAAACCTGGATTTTCAATAATTTTCGAAATTAAAATTCTCGAATTATCCAATTTCAAAATTAAAATTATTCAAACATTATCAAATACACAGCCCGATTTTGGAGAAATATTAAAGTATGCCTACCCTCAGTTCGAATAATGGGACAATAGAAAAATAACACAAACCCTTGATTTGAATTTTCAAAATTTTTTCCAAATACGATGAAGGGTAAAGTTTTGATCATATTGTACATGATCCCCAACAATTTCCCCAGGTTTCTGACGCCACTCCACTACCTTACTAACTATTGCATGCGACTTTAATTATAGACCTTAAATTGAATCGAAACTTCAGACCTTCTTAACTCCCATGACCTTTATTAATTCCTATTGTAGAAAATCTTGGGAGATCGCTCTAATAATATGAAAGAATTTCACCTCAGACGGTAAATCCTATAGAATTATAGTTTGTTTTTTATGAAGTTTCCTTTTTTGAGAACAAAGATAATGATATTAATGATTTCAGCAAAAAATTCAAATTCTCCGAAATACAAGAGGTATTGTTACAGAATATAGCTATTGCATGAATCAATTCAGTTCCAACACTTGTAGAGCATGTTGGTGCGTATATTGACAATGTCACTTACTAAGTAATTATCCTGCAAACATTATGAAACATTTCTCTTGTCTTTAGAAAACAACTAATTATGGACACACAGAAAGGCAGCATGACCAATATTCATGATTTCCATTACATTTCTTTCTCGCAGTACAAGATTTGAAGGACCTCATAAAACCTTTTCAAACATCCAATGATCAGTTATGAGCATGAACTAGATGGATCAAAGGATTACATGGGGAAAGTTTTCCTTAGTTATATGTCCACTGGAGGAATATGTTTAAAAGAGGATGTTAGTTTGATATAATTAAAGGCCATCAGTCCACATTGGTTCATTACCACTGGCTGAAGACCATCAGTCCCGGGGAGGTCACACCATGGCGACGACATAGGGCTATGTAAGCCGCTTTTCTTATCTTAAATTCACGTTCACCCTGTACCAAAGGGTTTATGTCCATTTTATGTCATAACTTAAATGGCCAGTTGCGTGGTAACGTAACAAACTTTGTCAATCAACCCATGTGAGGTATGTACCGAGCCGATTACGGCTCTTTAACACGAATCTTCTATCTGCTGCGTTAAAAGATTTCAGAATAGGGTAAACACCTCCATTTCTAGTACTGTAAAGCCTGCTATCGGCTCGTGCATTGCCTAAGAAGGCAATAGAGAGTGAATAAAGGCAAATAGAGAGTGAATAACATCTCTCCGTGATGCAATTAACGTCCCTATTACACGGGGATCCCTGAAATTCATTTATTATAAGTTTCATTCTCCTTTAAGGACAATTTATTATTTAACAAACTTAAATGCTTTGGTTTGTTCATTTGATAACATTTAAAGGGAACATTTAGCGCACATACATATGCCTTTAAGAAAAAATTAACCTAATAATTTTAACTCGCTTACCAAATCTGCCCTCTAGTGATCTCTCTGTGTATTAATAAATGCTTCCAAAGTATTTGTTGGGTTGCCCTGGGTGGAGTTCAGCAGTTGCTCAGTAGAGAATCTGAGCATGTTTGAACACCCCACCAACAGCCAATCATATTGAAATTACTGTTAGGACATTCGCCAGGAAGTGGTGCATCTGGGAAGAAGGGCGCTGCGAACTGATCGGCAGGTTACTACGAACCACAAATCAAAGCATAGCAAAGGGAGTTAAACCAACAGATTTTCTAAAATGAAGCCACTATGTTGAAATACATAGGTTTTGCGTAATATTGATTAATATTTTAAATATTAAATCACGATGTGCAGCAGTAATTTGAGAACTCTCTTTGCCGGCAATACTTGCACTTGGTGATGCGCTAAGTACAATAAACCCATACCGCCGCCAAAACCCTCCACAGGGGGCTGGGAGGGGATGCTGGGAAAGGACCCGTGGGTGGTCACGTTCCACTGAGGGGCGTGGCGGGGTGAGGGAAGCCCGCCGGCAGCTCGAGCCGGACCCCCTCCCAGGACCCCCCCCCTCCCCGGCCTATCAGGGCCCTGCCACACTTACACGTGCCCTTGCGGCTTCTTTCTTTCTTTCTTCACCATCTACTGCTATGCAGCGAGGTCCGTAGCGGAGGCACCTCTTTATAATTTTTGCAGAAAACCCTAATCATTTCTGATTGGTCAATTTTTTTTAATGCTTGGTTTTACATGCTTTAACATTAACTTATCAGAATTTAAGGAATCTGATGGTTAATTTAGCCATGTAAACCAAGCAATTGACAAATTGACCAATCATTAAAGGATTTAGGGTTTTTCTGCAACTATATAAAGAGGTGCAACTCCGCTGCGGACCTCAATGCCACATCGCAGTAGATGGCTGAAGAAAGAAGCGGCTGGCAACATCGCTCCGCTGAGGGCAGCGTGGCTCACTGTTGGCCGCAGAGAATGGATAAGATCAATTGGCCCCGGCAGGTCTGCTTTTAGGGGCCCCTTTTTTCTTTTCTTGCATGTTTGGGCTGTAGTCTGAACGGGCCCTGGTGTTTATTGGGCGCCCTAGGCCATCTGCCTAGGTAGCCTTAATGGATATCTTGCTCTGGTTGGCCGCAGTGAGCTTCCTGGGAATCGGCGAACCGTCATTGGGGTTGGTGTCCACCAGCCAAAGATGTCAAGACGGATCACAAGTATGCCCTTAACATCGGCCTTGTTGAGGCCACTTGTGGCCCCGTTAGGGGTAACCCCCCTGTGTCAAAGTGAAATGGCCGAGGTAGCGCTGCGCTTTATTTACCCGCCACTTTCTAAATATAAGCGTTGATAACGGTTGCGATAACGGGCAAAAATTATCGAAGGCGTTAACTTTTTTGGCGGGAAAAGTGGCCGTGAAAAAATAACGCTAGTTTTTTTATAAATATGCCCCTTAGACAGTACTCATCTACTGCTGAGTCTTTGTCATACTGATTTTAGAGTATAGAGAAAACCTGAAGAAACCCCGGATGTGAAAGGAATTTTTTTAATTACATGGCGGTGGTATCTATTATGATTAAATATTCATTCATTGATTTACCAAAATAGAACTATACATTCGAGATTACAAATTGACACTACATTTGAGGGTTAGCAAAATGAACCATACATTCTAGGGTGAACAAATGAAACATACATGCGAGGGTTACCGAACCACCACTACATTCTAGGTTAAACAAACGAACCATACAGTTCGAGGGTTAGCAAAAATGAACCCTACATTCTTCTAGTCTACCGCCATACAATCTAGGGTTACCAAAAAGAACCATACATTCAAGGGTTACCGACCATACATTCTAGGGTTTAACCCGAACCATACAATCTCGGGTTACCAAAAAAGAACCATACATTCAGGGTTACCGAACATACATTCTAGGTTACCAAAATGAACCATACATTCAAGGTTACCGCACAATACATTCTAGGATTACAAAAATGAACCATACATTCAAGGGTTAACCGAAACCATACATTCTAGGGTTACCAAAATTAACCATACATTCAAGGGTTAACCGAACAATACATTCTAGTGTTTACAAAAATGAACACATACATTCAAGGGTTACCGACCACATACAATTCTGGGGCTACAAACCAACCATACATCAAGGGTTAACCCGAACCATATACATCTAGGGCTTACAACATGAACAAACATTCCCAAGGGTTACCGTACCATACATTCTAGGTTACCAAAAACGAACCATACATTCAGGGTTACCGAAACCATACAATCAGGGTTAGCACCAAAACGAACCATACATTCAAGTGTACCGAACCATCATTCTAGGGTTACCAAAAATGATACCATACGATCAGGTTACCGACCATAACATTCTAGGGTTTACAAAAGAACCTATACAATCAAGGTTACCGAACCTAACATTCTAGGTTACCAAAAATGAACCATACAATCAAGGTTACCCGAACAGACATTCTAAGGGTTACCAAAATGAACCATACAATCAAGGGTTTTACCGAACCATACAATTCTAGGGTTTTACCAAAACTGAACCATACATTCAAGGGTTTACTGACCATTACATTCTAGGTTACCAAAATGCACCACATTCACTGGTTAACCGAACCATACATTCTAGGGTTACCAAAACGAACCAGACATTCAAGGGGTTACGCGAACCAACATTCGAGGGTTCCAAAAATAACCATACCTTCAGGGTTACTGAACCATAACATTCTAGGGTTACCAAAATTACCCATACCATCAATGGTTACCGAACCAACATTCAGGTTTAACAAAAAATGAACCATAACAATCAATGGTTACCGAAAACCATACATTCTAGGGTTACCAAAAGAACCATCAATCAGGGTACCGAACCATACATTCTAGGGTCCAAAAATGAAACCAACTCAAGGGTTACCGAACAGACATTCTAATCTATTCTAGGGTTAACCAAAAAACGAACCATACATTCAAGGGTTACCGACCATACATTCTAGGGTTACCAAAACGAACCATACATTCAAGGGTTACCGAACCATACATTCTAGCTACCAAAACAAAACCATACATTCAGGGATACGACCATACATTCTAGGGTAACCAAAAATGACCCATACATTCAAGGGTTACCGACCATACCTTCTAGGTTACCAAAATGAACCAGACATTCAAGGGTTACCGAACCATACATTCTAAGGGTTCCAAATGAACCATCATCAAGGTTCCCGAACGCCATCATTCTATAGGGTTTACCACAAATGAAATCCATACAGTCAAGGGTTACCGAACCATACATTCTAGGGTTACAAAAAACGAACATATAACATTCAAGGGTTACCAACCATACTTCGTAAGGGTTACCAAAACGAACCATACATTCAAGGGTACCGAACCATACATTCTAGGCTACCAAAAACAACCATCACATTCAAAGGGCTACCAAAAATTAACTCTACATTCAAAGGGTTACCGAACCATACATTCTTCAGGGCTACCCAAAACAAACATACTTCAGGGTTCACCAAAACTGAACCATACAATCAAAGGGTTACCGAACCCTACATCTAGGGTACCAAAATGAACCATACAAACAAGGGTTTACCAACCATACATTCTAGGTCCAAAATGACACCATACATTCAAGGTTTTACTGAACCATCCAATTCTAGGGTTACCAAAAAAACGAACCATACATTCATCAAGGGTTACCGAACCATACATTCTACGGGCTATAACCAAAAACACCATAACATTCAAAGGGGTTACCAAAAATGAACCATACAATCAAGGTGACAGCAAACCATACATTCTATGGTTTACCAAAATGAACCATACAATCACGGTTACCAACCATACATTCTAGGGTTACCAAAATGAACCATACATTCAGGGTTACCTGAACCATACATTCTAGCGTTACCAAAAATGAACCATACTTCAAAGGGTTACCGAAACATCATTCTCTATAGGGTTACCAAACGAACCATACATTCAAGGGTTACCGAACATACATTCTAAGGGTTACCACAAAAGAACCATACATTCAAGGGTTACTAACCATACATTCTAGGTTACCAACAATGAACCATAACAATCAAGGGTTTAAACCGAACCAAACATTCTAGGGTTTACCAAAATGAACCATACATCAAGAGGGGGTTACCGACCATACCTTCTAGTGTTACCAAAAATGGACCATAATCCAGGGTTTACTGAATCCATACATTCTAGGGTTACCAAAAATGAACATACATTCAAGGGTTACCGAACCATACATTCTAGGGTACCAAAACGAACCATACATCAAGGGTTACCGAACCATACATTCTAGGGTTACCAAAAACGAACCATACATTCAAGGGTTACCGAACCATACATTCTTCAGGGCTACCAAAAACAAACCATACTATTCAAGGTTACCGAACCATACATTCTAGGTTACCAAAAATAACCCTACATTCCAAGGGTTACCGAACCATACATTCTAGGGTTACCAAAAATGACCATACATTCATGGTTGTCCCGCACCATACATTCTAGGGTTACCAAAAATGAACCATACAACAGGGTTCACCGAACATAACATTCTAGGGGTACCAAAATGAACCATACAGTCAGTGTTACCGACCATACATCAGGTTTACCACAAACGAACCATATACTTCAAGGGTTACCGAAACCATACATATCTAGGGTTACCCAAAAACGACCAGACTTTCAAGGGTTACGAACCATACATTCTGGGCTAACCAAAAACGAAACCATAACAATCAAGTTTACCGAACATACAGTTCTAGTGTTACCCAAAATGAAACCATACCATCACTGGTTACCGACCAACATTCTAGGGTTACCAAAAAGGAACCATCATTCACGGTTCCGAACCATAATACGATTCTAGGTTACCACAAAACGAACCATACATTCAAGGGTTACCGAACCATACATTCTATGGTTCAAAATCGAATACCATACATTACGGTTACCGAACCATACATTCTAGGGCTACAAAAACAACCATCATTCAAGCGGTTACCGAACCATACAATCTAGGGTTACCAAAAACGACCATACCATTCTAAGTGTACCGAACTCATACATTCTAGGGCTAGACCAAACAAACCATACATTCAAGGGTTCCGACCATACAACTCCGGGTTCCAAAACGAACCATACATCAAGGGTTACCGAACCATACATTCTAGGCTCATATCCAAAATGAACCATAATTCAAGGGGTACCGAACCATACATTCTAGGGTTTACCAAAAACGAAACCATAACATTCAAAAGGGTTTACCGAACCATAACATGTCTAAAGTGCTACCAAAAATGAACCATGCATTCAAGTTTTGACCGAACCACATTCTAGGGCTACCAAAATGGAACCATACATGCAAGGGTTACCGAACCATACAATCTAGTTAACCAAAAACAACCATACATTCAAGTTTACCGAACATACATTCTAAGGGCTATAACCAAAAACAAACATACATCAAGATCAAGGTTCGACCCATACATTCAGGGTTACCAAATGAACCATACATCAAGGGTTACCGAACCCATACTTCTCGTGTTTAACCAAAAATGAACCATACGATTCAGGGTTACCGAACCATACATTCTAGGGTTACCAAAAAAGAACCATACATCAGGGTTCCCGAACATACATTCTAGGGTTCCAAAAACAACCATAACATTCAAGGTTACCAACCGACCATACATTCTAGGGCACCCAAAAACAAACCATACTTCAAGGGTTACCGACCATAACAATCTAGGGTTACCAAAAACTAACCATACATTCTAGGGTTCCCGAACCATACTTCCTATCTAGTGCTACCAAAAACAAACCATAACCTTCCAGGGTTACCGAACCATACAATCCTACTAGGGTTCCCAAAAAAACGACCATCCATTCAGTTTACCGAACCATACATTCTAGGGCTACCAAAAACGAACCTATACCTTCAAGTGGTTACTGAACCATAGTTCTCGGTTACCAAAAATGAACCATAAACATCAAGGGTTACCTGAACCATACTCTAAGGTTACCAAATGAACCATACATTCAAGGTTACCGACTTAACATTCTAGGGTTACCAAAAATTAACATACTCAAGGGTACTGAACCATACATTCTAGGGTTTTACCAAAAACTAACCAACTTCAAGGGTTACCTACCATACCTTCTAGGGTACCAAAAAGGAACCAACATTCAAGGGTTACTGAACATACATTTAGGGTTACCAAAACGAACCATACATTCAGGGTACCGAAACATCCATCTAGGGTGACCAAACGAACCCATACATTCCAAGTTACCGCACCATACATTCTAGGGCTATACCAAAAATGAAACCATACATTCAAGGGTTACCGAACCCTACAATTCTAAGGGTTACCAAAAACGAACCATACATTCAAGGGTTACCGAACCATACATTCTAGGCTACCAAAAATGAACATCAATTCAGGGTTACGAACCATACATTCTCGGGTTACCAAAAAACGAACCACTACATTCAAGGTTTACCGAACCATACACTAATGGTTACCAAAAACGAACCATACATTCCAGGGGTTCCGAACCACCAACATTCTAGGTTCCAAAAACGAACCATACATTCAGGGTTACCGAACCATACTTCTAAAGGGTTCCAAAAACGAACCCATTCTTAGGGTTACGCAACCACACATTTCTAGTGTTACCAAAACGAACCATACATCCAGTGTTAGCGAACTACTTGTAAATTTGGGAAAACTAGTTATATAATAACCATGTCAATATCACAGTTTCACACCAAGCACCACAGAACAGGCAAAACGACTCAAAGGGATTACATGAGTTCAATATGCAGATAGAAACAGATATACGAGTATACATTTGATTTGTGCAAAGCAGACATATAGCTGATTCTGAATAAAAACAGTTCATTGGTTTTATTTTTGAAGAAAGTTTCCTATGAAGCTTTAAAAGTTGTAAGATGGCAGAATTAGCATATAGAGGGGTTGTGGCAAGATGGAATCTTTTGTGGATAATGACGGACATACAGTATCCGGAAATCAGAAGATTTAGGGCTGGTGCAGCAGTTTGAAGGGCTTTTGAAGGCTAAAATAGGAGTTTCTATATCAAGCACAGTCTTAAAAATGGGAAATTATCAGTAGAGACGGGAGTCAAGAATACAGTAGATGTTCCCTTTTTTTTTTTTTGAAAGAGTTTTTGTAAAAGACAAGAGCAGAATTTCAAACTGGACAAAGGACTTAAAGTTAAAAGGACTGTAATGGAAACAAAATCGTAAATTTGTGGTCATTCTCGTAGTCTGCCGCTTGAGGTTAAGGGAAGTACAGTAATGCTGTTAAGATCAATTAAGTCCTTTCACCCCAAACTCTTCCACAAAATCCCAAGATGATGACCTAGACACTAGGTCAAACACAGAGATGGACTAGACCTCGACCCTAGTTTGGAGCCGAACGATTTGTAGTTTGAACGGACTCGGACTTCATCGAAACATATCCTGGACCCGAATTTCTCGGACTTTTCGATAATTATCGAATTTCGATATGCGATAATACCAATACGCGAGTAAATATCGATATTTACTCGCGTATTGGTATAATAGACATTTTACTCGCATATTCGATATTCGATATTTACTCGCGTATTGGTATAATAGACATTTTACTCTCATATTCGATAATTCGATATTTACTCGCGTATTGGTATAATAGACATTTTACTCGCATATTCGATATTCGATATTTACTCGCGTATTGGTATAATAGACATTTTACTCGCATATTCGATAATTCGATATTTACTCGCGTATTGGTATAATAGGCATTTTACTCGCATATTCGATAATCGATATTTACTCGCGTATTGGTATAATAGACATTTTACTCACATATTCGATAATTAGATATTTACTCGCGTATTGGTATAATAGACATTTTACTCACATATTCGATAATTGGATATTTACTCGCATATTGGTATAATAGACATTTTACTCGCATATTCGATAATCGATATTTACTCGCGTATTGGTATAATAGACATTTTACTCGCATATTCGATATTCGATATTTACTCGCGTATTGGTATAATAGACATTTTACTCTCATATTCGATAATCGATATTTACTCCCGTATTGGTATAATAGACATTTTACTCGCATATTCGATAATTCGATATTTACTCGTGTATTGGTATAATAGACATTTTACTCGCATATTCGACAATTCGATATTTACTCGCGTATTGGTATAATAGACATTTTACTCGCATATTCGATAATTGATATTTACTCGCGTATTGGTATAATAGACATTTTACTCACATATTCGATAATTCGATATTTACTCGCATATTCGATATTTACTCGCATATTCGATATTTACTCGCGTATTGGTATATAGACATTTTACTCACATATTCGATAATTATTTAATATCACGCTGTGGGTAAATCCCTTCCCGGACTTACCCACGTGTGCTAACACGATATTGAATCACGGAAGGGATACTTGCCTGGAGTGATAGCGGCTCTGGGTAAATCTCCCCCTAGTGTTTCAAAATAGTAACAGATGCAGTCAGGGATTATTCCCTAAACCTTTATCTTGATGACATCACTGAAGTTCTAAAAAATGATTGGGCAGAAATTCATGTGGTTTCCGACCCACAGCTGATTTTCTAATAACGGATTCGCATTTTATTGTGTTTTGCACTTTACAAGTCCGCACTTCACCGCAACGCGATCCGCAGCAAACAGCCTGTGAGATTTGCCAGGAAGTGTCCTGTAAGTTTCATTTCCATTTCTTGTCCATTTCATGGGAATCTCCCACATTAATAATAATCTCCAATAATCTCCTAATCCCCATTGTCTCTGTTATTTCCATTCCAGAAATTTCGGCCCAGACAAGCCCCCGGGAATGACAAGAAGATTGAGGTAAGTTTCATTCTAACCATTTCTCACTGATCTCATGGAGATGTGAAAGTGTCCAGGGTGAGGACGCTGGGTACTAACCCCTGGGTTAAGCTAATAACTCCTGCACTCCTAATAAACCTCGGACACTCCCCAAGAGAGACACGGCAGTTCAGGTAAGTTTTATTTCCACTTTAACCATTTCCTAATGATTTCAGCAAAATCTCCCAAATGAATAATAATCTTCTTTTCTTTAAGGTCTTCAAGACATCAAATCCCGACGTCGAGAGACAAACCATTTATAGGATATCAGGTAAGTCTTTACTCTCTACCTCCCCCCATAATATTGGTACAATCCCAATGGTCCCCCAGCACTGCCTTAACTCCGTGTTTAATTCTAGCGGACCATAGAGACCCCAATCCCATAATTCCCCTGGTCAAGTCCCCCTTCACCTGTGTACCAGTCTCCAGTCTCATTACCAGGTTTCTATTTTATTGTAGATGCCGTTAGACGTGTGACACAATCGTCGGTAACACGTATAAGATCGGCTGTCCGGAGATTGCAAACCGGGTTCTAAACAATCATCTGGTAAGTAGTTTTATTGGGTGGATGAAACTCCACAAGGTGTGAGGGAGCAAAACACACATCCTGTTTCTTTTATGTACTAATGTGTTAATGTGAAAGTGGTATGGCAGCTCCCATTCATACTAATTCATCCAAGTAGATAAGTTGTCATGCTGAATACAGAATTCATGTGAACAAAATAAAACCTATTTCCATTCTGTATAATAAATATATTACCATCCTCCCAGACCACAGGGAACATGTTAGATGTCGGAATAAGTAACATTCGCTCTGATAATGACACAATGTGGTGACATGACCCAGCCCCCAGTCTGTCTGTTATAATATATCCTGTACCCCATATTATCTTCTGTCTCCATGTTTTCTCTCTCTGTGACCCCCTGCTAACACAGACACGTGTATTATATTATAATCATTATTATTACAATTACTTCCGAATCCTCATCATTGTCTTTTCCCTCTTAGGGACAACTCTCAAAGAACAGCAAGGAAGACTGGATTGGGCTGGAGGGAATGTTCCCCGTGTTCCCTCTGTGACCAGACACCGATTCGGGGGACGATCGTTCCGTGTATAGACACAAGATCTGGCCTTGGTGATGATCTGACCCGGCGGATGATAATCCGACTCGGCGGATCATCAATGAGGCCAATCGAGTGCCCATACACAGAACAATTGTCAGACAAAATGAACACACCGAGTGTCGCAGGTCAGCCCCACTGTGTGTCCTTTTAGGACTTTACTTGTTTAAAGAGGAACAAAAGCCTAAAATTGGTTTTGGTCCTCACCCTGGACACAGCCAATAGGAGGGGAGGTAGATTTAGGCTTTTGTTCCCATTTATTTAAAAATAAATAATAATCTTCCAAGTTGATCCAGGGATTTATCCGATTGCCAAATGGAGTCAGGAAGGAATTTTCCCCCCTACTGGGGTTTTTCGCCTTCCTCTGGATCAACTCTATATACCATCAACTGGTATATAGTATAATTATGTAAAATAAATAATAAATACAATTATAATTAATCTTAAACATTGGTGTCAGGATTTTCTTTTACATTTTGCTTTGTAATATTCAGACTATGAATGGGAAAATATAAAATTCCCAGCGGGAATAAGTTTAATGGGGCCCACGACCAATAGAATTTGTTCTAAGGACAAATTTAAAAAAACAAGAGTTTTAATTGGCTAAAAGTTTTAAGGAGAACTATACTGCCTACAATCCAACCTAAGCACCTCCTCCCCTCATAGTTTCCAAAACTAGTTCTCACCCCCAAGTTTGCTGTAGATGCCCACACCCTTTGTGGCCCGTAGTGCCGGTCTTTACCTGCCTTCATAGTGCTCATGTATTCCCATTACTCAAAATATCGATCGTATGTATGGGGTGCTTAGATCTAAACAACTGACTCCGATATATGTTTAAAGGACATGTCCACCTCGAACACAACTTTCCCACCCTGAAACCCTGACAATCCGACCCCCCCATTCACACACAAATGTGTTTCTGAAGCTCAATATTCAGTCTGCAATCCGCTGTCCTCTGCACTGGCTGTTGCCACCTACTCTTCAAGCTGTATGAGCTCCTTATGAGCTTGTATGAGCACAGACAAGGTGGGCCAGTCAATAGCAGTGATTCATTGGATGTGACCACAGAGGAATGAGGACACGTTAAAGGGGATTTATTACCTTGTGCTGTACAAATCCATTTCATGGCTATCAGCACCTGCAATGGGAAACTACACATTTCCTTAGCTGACTGTGATCTCCATTGTTAACTGCCTGCCCAACCCCCAGTACAAAAGACTTATCTTGGATTGGTCAGTTTACCTCTCATTGTTGACTCTGGGCAAACCACAAGTGCGAAGAGGGGACCGAGTGTGTGGCCACATGACATTGCTACATCACATGGTCTTCTGCTCCTCATGATTGACAGCTCTATCCTCCTGTCACAGTAATAACAGAATAAAATGAAGTAAAGCATTGTACTGCCCTAAATAATCTGTGATATTTGGAAGGCGTGCGATTAACTCGATTCACCACCAGATGGAAGCACACAGGTTAATTTACTTAATTTTTTTTTTTTAAAAAGGGTTAGGAGGCATTTTTAAAAGTTCTAAAGTAGCCTACGCTTTTCCCCAGGTCCTTATACATAAGTGTACCAAGTCATTCAAACTAAAACAGATTTATTTACTTTAAAAGAAAATGCTCAACTGAACACAAGGAAAAAACACGTCATGGCTGAATAAACAAAGAGAATTCTGGGAACAGCTTGGTTAAATATCATCTTCAGGCTTCGTACATTCCTGATTGGCTTTTATATCCGGCATCACCTTACCATCGCCTGATTTCATTGGCTGATCTGTAAATGAAGAGATGAAGATAGTTCAGTCCTTGCATAGATATTCGTTATATAATATTGTAACTGCACCTGGTCCCTTTAACTCCGAGGACTCCATAACCCCTAATACATCATGCTAAACGTTACATCATGTTCCTTGAAGATACAAAGTAACCAACAATAATCATTTCTATATTAACTTTCCTGCATGGCCCCAGACCAAAAGGAGCGATTATATAATGATTGTATGATAATCATTTTAGAATATTATTTTTTTGCGTATGGCAGTCATTAGTCTACAGACTGACCTCCACATTAACCTCACCTAAACCAAGTCTAGTTCTTCTTTAAGCTATCACCCAGAAATGGGGCAGATAGGAAGCAAGACAGCGTTATGTTTCCGGTAACAATTCAGCTTATTGTATTGTAAGGATAATATGTTTACACTGCTGTGCAGCATATCAACATTTTGCATGTTATGGTTTACTTTCCCTTGAACATTGTTGACCAGTTGCCTGCCATTAACTGTCAGTCTATAGGGTCAGGGGGACAGTTGGTGAACAGCAGCCAGAGTCCAATCATTTCATTTTTGCTATTTGTTTATTAAAGGGGCAATTTGATTTTTCTATTATTGTTATTTTCATTCACAATATAAATATTTTTTAAAAGCCAAACATAGAAATAGGAGAAATCTGCTCACCGGATTCACCGTCAGGTTCATCTCTGATAATTGCCAACAGCTCCAATTCCTTCAGTTTAAATTGATCATGGGATATATCGTATTCATGGCTTGGTCCCGGCAATTCATCCTGAACAAGGGATGGTGCAAAAACCTTGATTGGATCGTAAGGTAGATCAGCTAAGCGGCCAGTTGACCAACCAGAGCTCAGCTCCTCACCCTTATTGAGGTTGTCATCTTCTGCCTGTCCATTGATCAGTGACGTGTTAAAGTCCAGATGCTTCTTGTCCATCTTTCTTGCCTCTAGTTTCCCTCTAGCTGATGTACCCCCTACGTTTATGAACTTTAGATTATTTGAAGACCACCTAACGGACCTGTGCAATCCTGGATTAGGGAAATAGGATGGCAGTTAGGCTAGACTAATGGAATTTCTAGGTTGGGTCTCAGTTTTATTTATTTGGTATGTTCCTCCCCGTTCCCTTACTTACTGTAGTTAGAGACACTTCCTTATTCCTCCAAGGACCCATGTTTATTCCTGTGAAGGGCCCATGGCAACTAGAAGCCTAGATACGTACAGTGTTGTGAAATCAATGCTCTGCTGACCCCCCTTTGTAGAGTCTATGGGGGCAATGCAATAATTTCTTCAGACGTAGCTCAACTGCCTGAGTTAGCGCAATGTAAAAATCCCCGTGCGAGATTTCGTATCTTGCGGGATCTCTGACAGGTAAGTGCGCCGGCAACGCCTCCTATTCAGTGGCTACATAGTAGCGCAAAACTTTACTAAGGCGATTTTGCATCGCCTGCGCCACGCTATTTCCGAACATTCTCAGACATGGGGCAGGCAACTCCAAAACCTACGCTAACCCGATAATACATCTGATAGCGTGGGTTTTACACTGACGGCATTTTGTACCCAATATTACAATATCGCATTGCCCCCTAGTCTGTGGGGCCACTGGGAAAATCACTTTGTAGACACCTTGGGTGGTACAATTCTCTACACGGACAGACCCGTTACTTTGTCGTATTTCTGATAAATAAATATCACTGTGCACTACCTATTCCATCCCAATCTAACATCTCACTAACAGCTTCACCCGCGCAGGATGGGGAGCTAAACAGCTTCCCCCCCGTTCCCTCCTTTAATAATAAATTGAATAATCCGACGTATTGGAACTTTCTGTTTATGCCACAGGAGATAAACTTCTAAGATCTCACCCCCGCACTCTTAAAGGGCAAGTCCATCAAAACATTTTATAGGTAAATAATCTGTTACCTCTCTTTAGGCTTCCTGCTTCTTCCAGATAGCAGCTCAGTCATGGATATAACAGATGAAATCACAGCCAATGACTAAATGTTATTCCCCTAACTGCCTCATATGAGCATGTGCGAGCTTGTAAAAAAGCTTGGTGAGCTTGAAGAGGAGGCAGAAACCTTTTGAAGAAAGGGGGAGAACATCATAACAGGTTAGTCCTACTTCTGTCTGCTTTCTAACTAGGTAACTCTTTGTCCCTTACGTGACGCTACCAAACTCCTACTTCCATTTGCCCTGACTTCTACCAAGCAGTCCAAGAAACTGTGGAACTGTGTTTCCACTTCCTCCATGTAAAGGTCAGTAACCATGGATTAAACTGGAGATCCCATAACACATCCATGTTCGTTCCTGTAGAACTTATCCTTATATAAATAGGTGATATTCAGGTATATGTCCAGTAGGGAACAGAACTTAATTTCTGTATTACTGGCCCTGAAACGTATGTATGTAGAAAGGTCGAGGTCACTGTTTATTGTCCACACGATCGTGCACAGGGCTGAGAATTGGGCCTCTCTTGCTCTTAGGATAAGGTCCCACTTGCATGCAGGGTATTTGCAATGCGCTGCTGTGTGTGATACTCTGTGTGCGCTGCTTTCCGGGCCATATCAATGTTATTGGCACGCTTGCTATACCTGTGGAAGGTCATGCACGCATGCGAACCAATAACGGACCGGACTGTCGCACACACAGTGGGAACTACCTGGTAGCAAATCGCACTCTAACACGTAGCCGTGGGACCTAGCCCTTACTGGAGGTGAGCTGGGCAGGGCAGACCACCATTATGTAAATATAACAGTTCTAACCCCAAGCTCCTACCTTGCTTTTACTGGATTGGTTCCCCCCTCATCTACCTGCCCACTGCCCACGTCATGACCCCCTTACACCTGACCTAAAAATCCCACCCTCCACCTAACTACCTTTTCCACTTTCCCCACATCCCTGCCATTCCCTTCAGTACCTAAGGTCACTACCGATGAAGAAGGTAGGAGACCCATTTCCTACCTCCCATCCTTACTATACATTGTTATATTGCTTTAAAGATGGTCTCTCTCCCGATCACCCCTGCTGATTTGCTGTCTTAATTAAAGGGCATATCTAACCCCTAAGAAACTTTTAACTCCAAAACTAATCTGCCTTATAGACTTGCGGTCCCTTGTTACTCTTCTGGATGAAAGCTGTCAGTCATAGCTGTGACATCACTGTCGATGCTATGTCATCAGTTTGACTCACATAAATTATAGGTGATAAATTATTGGCGATAACATATCCCATTGTAAGATATAAGGATATTAACAGTCACCTTGGGGATCCATGGCCTTGTAGCCAGGTATTTTTATAAGGGCAAGGAACTTCTAATGTCCGTATATTTTACTATTCACTTAATCATTTAAACAATAATCGTCTCTTATGTGTGTCGTTTACATCATAGTAAATAACTGTCACATGTTCCTAGGATGTACCTAGATATCTTCAGGGATAGTTTTACTATTGGGGTTCATAGAGCCATTGCTTTAATTCCTTAGTAGGGCCCTGAATGGTCAAGGGTGTCCCATGTTTTACCACTGGATATTAGGACCAAGAACTAGAGTCCTGCGTGGGTCTAACTTTCCAGACCCGCACCCAACCCGACCCGAAAAACCCGCACCCGACCCCCAACCTGCTTTTCTATCCGCTTCGTTCCTGCGACCCGACCCGCTGTTAGTCTTTCTAAATTTTGCACAAGGAAGTTAAAAAAAATACATTTTATTCATAACCAAAAATGTTCATAGAAACAAATCTACCATTCCACTAAATATATAGCAGGGGTCTTCAACTTGCAGGCATCCAAATGTCTGAAAACTACAACTCCCAGCATTCCCTGGTTGCCTTCTGATATTACCTATCCATGGGCCTCTACTGTCCTCCAACTACTTACCCATGGGCCTCTACTGTCCCCAACTTCTACCTACCCATGGGCCTCTACTATCCTCAACTTCTACCTACCCATGGGCCTCTACTGTCCCCAACTTCTACCTGCCCATGGGCCTCTACTGTCCCCAACTTCTACCTACCCATGGGCCTCTACTATCCCCAGCTTCTACCTACCCATGGGCCTCTACTATCCCCAGCTTCGACCTACCCATGGGCCTCTACTATCCCCAACTTCTACCTACCCATGGGCCTCTACTATCCCCAACTTCTACCTGCCCATGGGCCTCTACTGTCCCCAACTTCTACCTACCCATGGGCCTCTACTATCCCCAGCTTCTACCTACCCATGGGCTTCTACTATCCCCAGCTTTGACCTACCCATGGGCCTCTACTATCCCCAACTTCTACCTACCCATGGGCCTCTACTATCCCCAGCTTCTACCTACCCATGGGCCTCTACTATCCCCAGCTTCTACCTACCCATGGGCCTCTACTATCCCCAGCTTCGACCTACCCATGGGCCTCTACTATCCCAAACTTCTACCTACCCATGAGTCTCTACTATCCCCAACTTCTAAAAAATAAAAAAAGCCGCCAACGAGACCCGCTCATAAAAGCTCCTAGAAATCCCCAACTAAATATATATAGTAAAATCCGTGAGCACTGGAACCCAGTGCCCTTGGACCACAGTAAAAATCAGAAAAAATATGCAACTTATCTAGGTACACTGATAATATACCAAAAATAAAAACATTGATTTATTATACCAGATAAAACATAAAAGCTGGCCAGCTCAATACACAGAACAGCAGATATAGCATACAATACATATCCTAAAAAGGAGTCATAAATATCATATCTAAAAATATATATAAGAACCGGAGTCCCAAGACCTATACCTACTTGGCACATACATTTCAATCTCCACCCACTGTGTAAACTTGTATTATGGGAGACAGTAAAGTTACAATGGGCAGGTACCATAACAGAGGATTATGGGTAGGGAGCAGGTGGAGCTGCAGTGAAATATCTACACCTTTATATGGGTGTAGACATTGATGCTGTTTTTGTAAACGACAACTCCCAGCATTCCCTGTCAGCACTCTGCTGTTTTACAATGCTTGGAAGTTGTAAATGTCAATCATCTGGAGGTCCACATACCTGCTGTAGTTCTAGCTGAACCTCATCAAGTGCTAGATTATCATCACTAGAATCATCCACATCCCATAGATCGTTATGACCAGAAGGATTTACACAGACCAATGTAATCCCATGTCATCTGTTCCCATGCAGACACTTGCTCTGGTCTCATGCATAGGTGCAGGTGCAGATAGAAGTTTGTTACTTTGTTCTATGGGAGATTGTTACTTTAATGGCTCTGACCTCTACTAGTAAAACCAAGGTCAGAACTTTAACCCCTGCCTTTCCAGTACCTCCAGCATTAACTGCTTTTTTACCCAGTGATCTCTGCAAAACCTACCCGGGGACTACAATAGTTAAAGTTGTACATAGCTGTCTGTATTCCTACCCACAATGCCATCCTGTATAACATTCTAACTACATTACCCAGTGATCTCTGTAATACCTACCCAGGCACTACAAGAGTTAAAGTTGTACATAGCTGTCTGTATTCCTACCCACAATGCCATCCTGTATAACATTCTAACTACATTACCCAGCGATCTCTGTAACACCTACCCGGGCACTACAAGAGTTAAAGTTGTACATGGCTGTCTGTATTCCTACCCACAATGCCATCCTGTATAACATTCTAACTACATTACCCAGTGATCTCTGTAATACCTACCCGGGCACTACAAGAGTTAAAGATGTACATAGCTGTCTGTATTCTTACCCACAATGCCATCCTGTATAACATTCTAACTACATTACCCAGTGATCTCTGTAACACCTACCCGGGCACTACAAGAGTTAATGTTGTACATGGCTGACTGTATTCCTACCCACAATGCCATCCTGTATAACATTCTAACTACATTACCCAGCGAAAGGGCATGTCCAACCCCAAAACTAAAACTGAACCCCTTACTGGCCACATCAAGTAGTTTAAAACAATCCTTACCTTACATTTCTGCTCAAAATAGTTCCCCTGCTGTGCCCCTCCAAAGTCCAGGAAACTGCTGTGTAGGAGCAGTGTGTGACTCATGCTGTGCCTGAGACTTCCTCAACCTCGTCAAGGTTTGAGGCATGCTCAGTGCAGCCCTCCCCCCCCCCTCTCCTTTTTCTCTCCCTCACCCTAACATTAAACCCTTTTGATATGCGGTAGGCAGAGCAGGATCATTCACAAGGCAACCCTAGGCACCTGCCTAGGGCCCAGGAAACTTCTGGGGGCCCAGCTTCAGAAGCAGTAACAATATTATAATCTATACAATATATGTAGCAAAAAAAGGGTCCCTAAATGATGATGGCCCTGCCTAGGGCCCCATATGATCATAATCCATTTCTGGCGGTAGGGCATGCTCCCCCAGCCCCAACCGCATTAATGTTATTGCAAAAAAGTCCCCCAATCTTTACTTACCTTCCCTCTCTCCTCCGCTGTTTAGAACTCCTGGCAGTCGCGACTATGATTGG
Source organism: Hymenochirus boettgeri (assembly GCA_019447015.1). Classification (NCBI taxonomy): domain Eukaryota; kingdom Metazoa; phylum Chordata; class Amphibia; order Anura; family Pipidae; genus Hymenochirus; species Hymenochirus boettgeri. Next base: position 7,723,288 of record CM033472.1, read on the forward strand.
CTGCCTCTCAGCCAATCACGGATGCGGCTGCCGGTCCTGCCCCCTGCGTGCAATTCCATGCAGGCAGAGGGCCGGAACACTGCGGCGGAGGAGAGAGGGCAGGTAAGTAAGAATGGGGGGACTTTCTAACAATTATATTAATGCGGTTGGGGCTGGGGGAGCATGTCCTACCATATATCAAAAGTTAAATTTCGGGGTGGACATGCCCTTTAATGTTAACAGTATTCTGAACCAGCGGCGTAGGGCCAATCTGTTTAATTTGATTTGGCAATATCACACAGACATTGTTTTTCTCCAAGAATCTCATTTACCGTCACTGGCGCATATTCACTCAGCTACCATGGACTGGAAAGTAGGGCCATCCTTTTGGTCTCTCGGCGACGAACCATCTACTGGTGTTGCTATCCTTTTTAATCCCATTCATCCGATTGTTGTGAAATGAACAGTTGACATTTCCCGGGGCTGATGTTTACTTCTCGATTGAGATTAAATATGGTCCTCTCAATCTGCGCTTGTCAATACTTGTGCACCCCAGAGAAGGCATACTGTGCAGCAACAAAGCTTGTGGGAAGTTCTAGAGCCATATTTGCATTCAGCCACTCCTATCATCTTAGGTGGAGACTAACTGCCACATGCAAAGCAATCAATCTTCTTTAAGAACCTCACTCCGGTCTATCATCCATAGGGATGGGTTGGTCGATGCCATGGTGGTGAAAAACAGGGATCCTCTTCCAACTTACCATTGCGGCCCTTGTCATTCCCGTATCGACTACTTCTTTTTATCGGCTTCACTTCATGGACGCAAAAGTTTCTTTTACAGAGTGGTCTGACCATGCACTGCTTTCTTTATGCATAGGAGTTTTTGGAGGCTTGGCCCAGATCTCCTGCAAGACATCACAGTAGTTAAGGGTCTTCAGGACACGCTACAGCAGTTTACGGATGTCTTTTCAGACTTCCTTTGCCCACTTGATTGGTGGGATGCTACTAAGTCAGCAGTCAGCTCTTATCTTAAGCACGTTGGGCAAAAAAGAGCGCGGCTGCAAAATAACAAATGTCAGAACATTCGCACGCAATTGGAAAAGGCCATTTCGGAAAAGAGAGAATTAGACACGGCGTCGCTTAAACAACAACTCCGCACGCTCCAGTATTCCCGTTCAAAATCTTTGTTATTTGAGAGAGACTACGGCCCTTTCAAGTCTCCTGACCCTTATGAAAATTGTAAAGCCAGAGTTCCGGAGCGCACAATCTACTCCTTGTTTGATTCTCAGGGTTCTCTGCAAAAGTCAAAATCGGGGATCTTACAAATTGTTACACAGTTTTATTCTACTTTGTTTGGCAAAAAGGATTTATCTATGGACAAGGTACAGGATTTTCTCCACGAGGTTTCTTACCCTTCAGCGACGGATCTTTCGCCTTTGTGTTCTCTGTTAACTTTGGAGGAAATTCGTCAAGCCAAAGAAGAAAGTTCCAGGCCCAGATGGCCTCATCGCTGAATTTTATATTTTGTTTGCTGACTTTCTTGCTCCTAGATTCCTTGACGTTTTTAACTGTGCTATTCGGACTGGATTTCTTCCAAAATCAATGCGGCAATCGGCCCTTGTCCTTATCGCCAAAGGTAAGGACCCAAGCAACGTTATAAACTGGAGACCCATCTCTTTATTGAACGTGGACAGGAAAATCTTAGCACGGATTTTATTCAACAGACTTTATCTTTTCTCGAGTGACATTTTAAATACTGCTCAATTTTGTATGGTTAAAGGTAGGTCTATCTCCCAGGCCGTAAATACTATCAGAGACACTGTTGCTTGGGTTCACTCTCAGGGTTTTTCTCAGTATTTACTAGCGTTAGATCAAGCACAAGCCTTCGACAATGTGCAACACGACTACTTGTGGGCTGCTTTACTTAAACAAGGCATTCCGGGCGGGTTTGTTCATTGGTTACAAGTTTTGTATCGGGAGGGAGAGACCTTCCCTTTTGTCAACGGATGGATCGGCGAGTGGTTTCCGGTAAGGGGTGGGGTGCGGCAGGGTTGCCCCCTGAGCCCACTTCTGTAAGTGCACGCGTTGGACCCTTTCTTACGTCACGTGCAGTGTTGTGGTCTACATGGGGTCTCCCTCCCCTGCTCTTCCACAGTGGGTGTGGTGGCCTACGCTGATGACGTCTCTGTCTGGGTCTGTTCCTCTCAGGAGGTGGAGGCTTTAGACACCGTCATCAGCACCTACTCCGAGGTTTCTGGCTCGTCCATTAACGTTGACAAGTCGGAAGGACTCTGGCTGTCGGACCAAAAACCCGACTTTGCCCTTGGTGTGTATCCGACGACCTCCACCGAAATTCGGGTCTTGGGTGTCAAATTTGGGTGGGGAGCATCTGATTACACTAATGGGGAGGGTAAAATCGCTGCCGCTCTGGTAAAGGTTCAGCGCTGGAAAACATGGCGGCTGACTTACAAGGAAAGGCTTGCTATTGTCAAGGCTTATATACTTCCTTCGTTTTTGTTTTTGGCAGGTGTTTATCTTCCGCCTCTTAAATTGAATTGGTAGCACATAACGTCACTTATTTAGATAGGAAACAAGGGGGTTTAAATATGGTTTGTCCGGTTGCCCTTTTTCTCATCAGTTTTTCTTAAGGTAATGTTGTCGATTTGACTCCTCCCTTACCAGCCACTTTACGACCTCCGTGGCAGGCAGGCCTTTTTTATTGGTGCAGGCGTTTTTTGTCGCGTTGGTTTCAGGGATGTCAGCTTAAGCAGCTTCATTTAAAGGGACACAGTATACCTTTTTACGCAGTTAATACATTAGGATGTAATGATAAGATCTTTTAGAGCTGACAGGCATGGGGGTGGGATGGCAGGGACAAGCTGGTACAGTATTAGGGTCACTTGATTGGCTGCAGGTCAGAGAGCAGCCTTAGTGACAGGGGTGTCATATATGCTGATGGAAAAATGTTTGTTTATTGGAGTTTCCAAGGCGACCAGAGCTCTGGGCGGGAAAGGATAGTATAAAAAAGGGGGGCGTGTCTTAGGACCTCAGTCTGTTTACCTGGACCAAGAAAGCAGCATCCACCCGCCCACCTCTAGGAAATTGTTATAAAAAATATGTTATATGTTATTATATGTTATTATATGTTATTATATGTTATATGTTATTATACGATGTTATATGTTATTATATGTTATTAAATGTTGTTATATGTTATATGTTATTTTATATGTTATATGTTATTTTATATGTTATTATATGTTATTATAATAAAACAAAAAAAATATATATATATACATATATATGGAATGCATAATTAAATAAAACGTCGCAGCAGTGGTGGTTCTACTGGATGGAGGCAATGGAACATTATATGGGCTCATGGCTAGTTAAGGGCTGAGCTCTTGGTTTAAAGGTTATCAATAACAGGCAGCCCACTGTTTGGTAATGGGCTGGCCTGGAAGGTGGAACAAATAATTTAAGGTTACTGAAGGTTCTGATAATATAATGGTTGGTTTTCACCCCTGTAATACGTGTGTTTTATTTATTATCATAAGCGGTCTAAGTCCATCATCCACTCCCTGCGTCTGCGTAAATTTAAGATCCGCAAAGACGATGTGGATCTTCTTCCTAGGAAGGATTTTTCAGTAGCCCAAGCCCACTACTATTCGGGTTTACCTGTGTATAGCCTGTGTCCGCTACCATCTCTGGCAATACCGATGTAGGGCGGCTTTCCAGAACAAGGCTAGGATTGTTCATATTGTCTTTTCAATCACGTGTCAACTTACAACATGTGGATCTCTGTAATGTTTATTTTGCTGCTTTTCTTTCTCCTGTTTTTCTTTGTTATGCCTGGCTGATGTTTCATTGTGTTGTTGTTTTTCATGATTTGTAACACCGCTCGGCATGTCGGGCTGATATAGTGTTTTATTATTTTACTTTATGATTCCAATAAGTTATTTTACAAACCTGTATATCGTTCTAACTACATTACCCAGCGATCTCTGTAACACCTACCCAGGCGCTACGAGAGTTAAAGTTGTACATAGCTGTCTGTATTCCTACCCACAATGCCATCCTGTATAACGTTAATTGCCTCCTGTATAACATTCTAACTACCTACCCAGCGATCTCTGTAACACCTCCAGGGCACTAACAGAGTTAAAGTTGTACATAGCTGTCTGTATTCCTACCCACAATGCCATCCTGTATAACATTCTAACTACATTACCCAGTGATCTCTGTAAACCTACCGGGCACTACAAGAGTTAAAGATTGTACATAGCTGTCTGTATTCTACCCACAATGCCATCCTGTATAACATTCTAACTACATTACCCAGTGATCTCGTAACACCTACCCGGGCACTACAAAGAGTTAATGTTGTACATGGCTTGACTGTATTCCTACCCACAATGCCATCCTGTATAACATTCTAACTACATACCCAGCGAAAGGGCATGTCAACCCCAAAACTAAAACTGAACCCTTACTGGCCACATCAAGTAGTTTAAAACAATCCTTACCTTACATTTCTGCTCAAAATAGTTCCCCTGCTGTGCCCCTCCAAAGTCCAGGAAACTGCTGTGTAGGAGCAGTGTGTGACTCATGCTGTGCCTGAGACTTCCTCAACCTCGTCAAGGTTGAGGCATGCCAGTGCAGCCCTCCCCCCCCCCTCTCCTTTTTTCTCCCTCACCCTAACATTAAACCCTTTTGATATGCGGTAGGCAGAGCAGGATCATTCACAAGGCAACCTAGGCACCTGCCTAGGGCCCAGGAAACTTTGGGGGCCCAGCTTCAGAAGCAGTAACAATATTATAATCTATACAATATATGTAGCAAAAAAAGGGTCCCTAAATGATGATGGCCCTGCCTAGGGCCCCATATGATCATAATCCATTTCTGGCGGTAGGGCATGCTCCCCCAGCCCCAACCGCATTAATGTTATTGCAAAAAAGTCCCCCAATCTTTACTTACCTTCCCTCTCTCCTCCGCTGTTTAGAACTCCTGGCAGTCGCGACTATGATTGGCTGCCTCTCAGCCAATCACGGATGCGGCTGCCGGTCCTGCCCCCTGCGTGCAATTCCATGCAGGCAGGGCCGGAACACTGCGGCGGAGGAGAGAGGGCAGGTAAGTAAGAAATGGGGGGACTTTCTAACAATTATATTAATGCGGTTGGGGCTGGGGGAGCATGTCCTACCATATATCAAAGTTAAATTTCGGGGGGACATGCCCTTTAATGTTAACAGTATTCTGAACCAGCGGCGTAGGGCCAATCTGTTTAATTTGATTTGGCAATATCACACAGACATTGTTTTTCTCCAGAATCTCATTTACCGTCACTGGCGCATATTCACTCAGCTACCATGGACTGGAAGAGGATCCGTAGACGCGCTTCGCTATCCTAGGTCTCTCGCGACGAACCATCTACTGGTGTTGCTATCCTTTTTAATCCCATTCATAGATTGTTGTGAAATGAACAGTGACATTTCCCGGGGCTGATGTTTACTTCTCGATTGAGATTAAATATGGTCCTCAATCTGCGTTGTCAATACTTGTGCACCCAGAGAAGGCATACTGTGCAGCAACAAAGCTGTTGGGAAGTTCTAGAGCCATATTGCATTCAGCCACTCCTATCATCTAGGTGGAGACTAACTGCCACATGCAAGAATCAATCTTCTTAAGAACCTCACTCCGTCTATCATCCCTAGGGATGGGTTGGTCGATGCCATGGTGGTGAAAAACAGGGATCCTCTTCCAACTTACCATTGCGGCCCTTGTCATTCCCGTTACGACTACTTCTTTTTATCGGCTTCACTTCATGGACGCAAAAGTTCTTTTTACAGAGTGGTCTGACCATGCACTGCTTTCTTTATGCATAGGAGTTTTTGGAGGCTTGGCCCAGATCTCCTGCAAGACATCACAGTAGTTAAGGGTCTTCAGGACAGCTACAGCAGTTTACGGATGTCTTTCAGACTTCCTTTGCCCACTTGATTGGTGGGATGCTACTAAGTCAGCAGTCAGCTCTTATCTTAAGCACGTTGGGCAAAAAAGAGCGCGGCTGCAAAATAACAATGTCAGAACATTCGCACGCAATTGGAAAAGGCCATTTCGGAAAGAGAGAATTAGACACGGCGTCGCTTAAACAACAACTCCGCACGCTCCAGTATTCCGTTCAAAATCTTTGTTATTTGAGAGAGACTACGGCCCTTTCAAGTCTCTGACCCTTATGAAAATTGTAAAGCCAGAGTTCCGGAGCGCACAATCTACTCCTTGTTGATTCTCAGGGTTTCTGCAAAAGTCAAAATCGGGGATCTTACAAATTGTTACACAGTTTATTCTACTTTGTTTGGCAAAAAGGATTTATCTATGGACAAGGTACAGGATTTCTCCACGAGGTTTCTTACCCTTCAGCGACGGATCTTTCGCCTTTGTGTTCTCTGTTAACTTTGGAGGAAATTCGTCAAGCCAAAAAGAAGAAAGTTCCAGGCCCGATGGCCTCATCGCTGAATTTTATATTTTGTTTGCTGACTTTCTTGCTCCTAGATTCCTTGAAGTTTTTAACTGTGCTATTCGGACTGGATTTCTTCCAAATCAATGCGGCAATCGGCCCTTGTCCTTATCGCAAAGGATCTCTGTAATACCTACCCGGGCACTACAAGAGTTAAAGTTGTACATGGCTGTCTGTATTCCTACCCACAATGCCATCTTGTATAACATTCTAACTACATTACCCAGCGATCTCTGTAATACCTACCCGGGCACTACAAGGGTTAAAGTTGAACATAGCTGTCTGTATTCCTACCCACGATGCCATCCTGTATAACATTCTAACTACATTACCCAGCGATCTCTGGTAACAACTACCCAGGCGCTACAAGAGTTAAAGTTTACATGGCTGTCTGTATCCTACCCACAATCCATCCTGTATAACGTTCTAACTACATTACCCACGATCTCTGTAACACCTACCCAGGCCTACAAAGTTAAAGTTGTACATGCTGTCTGTATTCCTACCCACAATGCCATCCTGTATAACGTTCTAACTACATTACCCAGCGATCTCTGTAACACCTACCCAGGCGCTACAAGAGTTAAAGTTGTACATGGCTGTCTGTATTCCTACCCACAGCCATCCTGTATAACTTCTAAACACATACCCACGATCTCTGTAATACCTACCCGGGCGCTACAAGAGTTAAAGTTGTACAGGCGTCTGTATTCCTACCCACAATGCCATCCTGTATAACGTTCTAACTACATTACCCACGCGTCTCTGTAACACCTACCCAGGCGCTACAAGAGTTAAAGTTGTACATGGCTGTCTGTATTCCTACCCACAATGCCATCCTGTATAACGTTCTAACTACATTACCCAGCGATCTCTGTAACACCTACCCAGGCGCTACAAGAGTTAAAGTTGTACATGGCTGTCTGTATTCCTACCCACAATGCCATCCTGTATAACGTTCTAACTACATTACCCAGCGATCTCTGTAACACCTACCCAGGCGCTACAAGAGTTAAAGTTGTACATGGCTGTCTGTATTCCTACCCACAATGCCATCCTGTATAACGTTCTAACTACATTACCCAGCGATCTCTGTAATACCTACCCGGGCACTACAAGAGTTAAAGTTGTACATAGCTGTCTGTATTCCTACCCACAATGCCATCCTGTATAACATTCTAACTACATTACCCAGCGATCTCTGTAAACCTACCCGGGCACTACAAGGGTTAAAGTTGTACATGCTGTCTGTTTCCTACCCACAATGCCATCCTGTATACATGCTTCTAACTACATTACCCAGCGATCTCTGTAACACCTACCCAGGCGCTACAGAGTTAAAGTTGTACATAGCTGTCTGTATTCCTACCCACAATCCATCCTGTATACATTCTAACTACATTACCCAGCGATCTCTGTAACACCTACCCGGGCGCTACAAGAGTTAAAGTTGTACAAGCTGTCTGTATTCCTACCCAAATGCCATCCTGTATAACATTCTAACTACATTACCCAGCGATCTCTGTACACCTACCCGGCACTACAGATGTTAAGTTGTACATGGCTGTCTGTATCCTACCCACAATGCCATCCTGTATAACATTCTAACTACATTACCCAGCGATCTCTGTAACACCTACCCGGGCACTCAAGAGTTAAATTTGTACACAAGCTGTCTGTATTCCCTACCCACAATGCCATCCGGTATAACATTCTAACTACATTACCACAGCGATCTCTGTAACACCTACCCGGCACTACAAGAGTTAAAGTTGTACAGGCTGTCTGTATTCTACCCACAATGCCATCCTGTAAAATCTTCTAACTACATTACCCAGCGATCTCTGTAAACCTACCCGGGCACTACAAGAGTTAAAGTTGTACATAGCTGTCTGTATTCCTACCCACAATGCCATCCTGTATAACACTCACCTACATTACCACAGCGATCTCTGTGTACCTACCCGGGCGCTACAAGAGTTAAAGTTGTACAGCTGTCTGTATTCCTACCCACAATGCCATCCTGTATAACATTCCAACTACATTACCCAGCTGATCTCTGTAATCACCTACCCAGGCGCTACAAGAGTTAAAGTTGTACATAGCTGTCTGTATTCCTACCACAATGCCATCCTGTAACTAACTCTAACTACATTACCCAGCGATCTCTGTAATACCTACCCGGGCGCTACAAAGTTTAAAGTTTACATAGCTGTCTGTATTCCTACCCACAATGCCATCCTGTAATACATTCTAACTACATTACCCAGCGATCTCTGTAATACCTCCCCGGCGCTACAAGAGTTAAAGTTGTACATAGCTGTCTGTATTCCTACCCACAATGCCATCCTGTATAACATTCTAACTACATTACCCAGTATCTCTGTAATACCTACCCAGGCACTACAAGAGTTAAGTTGTACATAGCTGTCTGTATTCCTACCCACAATGCCATCCTGTATAACATTCTAACTACATTACCCACCGATCTCTGTAATACCTACCGCGGCACTACAAGAGTTAAAGTTGTACATAGCTGTCTGTATTCCTACCCACAATGCCATCCTGTATACATTCTAACTACATACCCAGGTGATCTCTGTAATACCTACCCAGGCACTACAAGAGTTAAAGTTGTACATGGCTGTCTATTCCTACCCCAATGCCATCCTGTTAATTCTAACTACATTACCCAGCGATCTCTGTAATCCTACCCGGGCACTACAAGAGTTAAAGTTGTACATGGCTGTCTATTCCTACCCACAATGCCATCCTGTATAACATTCTAACTACATTACCCAGTGATCTCTGTAATACCTACCCAGGCACTACAAGAGTTAAAGTGTACATGGCTGTCTGTATTCCTACCCACAATGCCATCCTGTATAACATTCTAACTACATTACCCAGCGATCTCTGTATACCTACCCAGGCACTACAAGTTAAAGTTGTACATGGCTGTCTGTATTCCTACCCACAATGCCATCCTGTATAACATCTTACTACATTACCCAGTGATCTCTGTAATACCTACCCAGGCACTACAGATTTAAAGTTGTTTACATGGCTGTCTGTATTCCTACCCACAATGCCCCTGTATAACTTCTAACTACATTACCCAGGATCTCTTAATACCTACCCAGGCACCTACAAGATTAAAGTTGTACATGGCTGTCTGTATTCCTACCCACAATGCCATCCTGTATACATTCTAACTACATTCCCAGTATCTCTGTAATACCTACCCGGCACTACAAGAGTTAAAGTTGTACTGCGCGTCTGTATTCCTACCCACAATGCCATCCTGTATAACATCTAACTACATACCAGGATCTCTGTATACCTACCCAGGCACTACAAGAGTTAAAGTTGTACATGGCTGTCTGTATTCCTACCCACAATGCCATCCTGTATAACATTCTAACTACATTACCCAGCGATCTCTGTAATACCTACCCAGGCACTACAAGAGTTAAAGTTGTACATGGCTGTCTATTCCTACCCACAATGCCATCCTGTATAACATTCTAACTACATTACCCAGCGATCTCTGTAATACCTACCCGGGCGCTACAAGAGTTAAAGTTGTACATGGCTGTCTGTATTCCTACCCACAATGCCATCCTGTATAACATTCTAACTACATTACCCAGCGATCTCTGTAATACCTACCCGGGCACTACAAGAGTTAAAGTTGTACTAGCCGTCTGCATTCCTACCCACAATGCCATCCTGTATAACATCTACCTACATTACCCACGATCTCTGTAATACCTACCGGCGCTACAAGATTTAAAGTTGTACATAGCTGTCTGTATTCCTACCCACAATGCCCACCTGTATACATTCTAACTACATTACCCAGCGATCTCTGTAATACCTACCCGGGCGCTACAAAGAGTTAAAGTTGTACATAGCCGTCTGTATTCCTACCCACAATGCCATCCTGTATAACATTCTAACTACATTACCCAGCGATCTCTGTAATACCTACCCGGGCGCTACAAGAGTTAAAGTTGTACATAGCCATCTGTATTCCTACCCACAATGCCATCCTGTATAACATTCTAACTATTACCCACAGCGATCTCTGTAATCCCTACCCGGGCATTACAAGAGTTAAAGTTGTACATAGCGTCTTATTCCTACCCACAATGCCATCCTGTATAACATTCTAACTACATTACCCAGCGATCTCTGTAATACCTACCCGGGCGCTACAAGAGTTAAAGTTGTACATAGCTGTCTGTATTCCTACCCACAATGCCATCCTGTATAACATTCTAACTACATTACCCAGCGATCTCTGTAATACCTACCTGGGCACTACAAGAGTTAAAGTTGTACATGGCTGTCTGTATTCCTACCCACAATGCCATCCTGTATAACATTCTAACATACATTACCCAGCAATCTCTGTAATAAACCTACCCGAGGCACTACAAGAGTTAAAGTTGTACATAGCCGTCTGTATTCCTACCCAATGCCACCTTGTATAACATTCTAGACATTAGATCTGTTAATACCTAATATTACCCATATAAAACCAGCTATAGAGGCTGGGAGCTTTTGCATGTAGTATCTTTTGCCCTTTATTCTGCCATAGTGTGATGTAGTGTAAGTGGCTATACACACTGCCATGTGTTGATTGATAACATAGTGTGATATAGTGTAAGGTGCTATACACACTGCACATTGTGTTGGTTGTATAACATAGTGTGATTTGTGTAAGGTGCTATACACACTGCAACTTGTGTTGGATTGATAACATAGTGTATTTAGTGTAGGTGTGCTATACACATCTGCGACATGTGTTGGATTTGATAACATAGTGTGATTTATTGTAAGGTGCTATACACGTCTGCACATATGTGTTGGATTGATACCATAGTGTGATTTAGTGTAAGGTGCTATACACACTGCACATTGTGTTGGATTGATACCATAGTGTGATTTAGTGTAAGGTGCTATACACACTGCACATTGTGTTGGATTGATAACATAATGTGATTTAGTGTAAGGTGATATACACACTGCACATTGTGTTGGATTGATACCATAGTGTGATTTAGTGTAAGGTGCTATACACACTGCACGTTGTGTTGGATTGATAACATAGTGTGATTTAGTGTAAGGTGCTATACACACTGCACATTGTGTTGGATTGATAACATAGTGTGATTTAGTGTAAGGTGTGATGTCCCCTTCAATGCAGTATGGCCTCCCTGTGGATAGGTGACCGGTGCTGTCCAAGCTGCTAAATCCCGTTAATACTTCATCTCATTTTCCCTATTATGGGGAATATCCCGCTGTGCCTGCTGGGAGTTGAGTCCTGGCACTGCTGCTGTGGCCCAGATCTGTCACTATGTATCAGATGGGCAGCAGGAGGAGCAGGGTGAATTGTTATCAACCAATTCATTAACATATCTGCCCCCTGCTGGTTACACCTGGCACTGGGGCCTATGGTACAAGGGCACATGGGACCTCAGGCAATTGCTGCTTATTTCCCTTACAGATAAAGTTATTTCCCTCTGGAGATTCTGGGGACACAGTGTAAGCCAAGGTTATTATTAAAACTGCACAATGCCAGGTCCAGGATGAACTACAAGTCTCAGCATGCAAGTCATGGACAATGCCAAACATCAAGGAATTATCCCTAGCCAGAGACACGCCAGCGGCGTACAGACATGCTCAGTGGGCTTTATTCAGGGAGAGCTATGCAGTTAGCCACTTTGGGGCAGTGTATTAATGGGCGCTAACTGGCCAAATCAGTGTAAAACCCAAGCTGCCCAATGAAGCCGCTTCTTAATTATGATGCAAAGGGATTATTGCATTGGGATCTCAGGCAGGTAAGGCGCGCCACATGTCCGTGTATCTTCCATGGAAAAGGCGTTCAAATTAAACTAACATGGCAACTGCTCTAGTGTGAGATTTTACTGACTGCAAACAGGGGGATACAACCATAGGAAAATAATAAAAATTCATAGAGAACATATGGAACTATTTAATAACACTTCATCAACCAATCGCTGGTATGCTACAGTTAGATAACCAATCACTGGTGTAATATGGTAAAACAACCAATCACTGGTGTAATACGGTTAGACAACCAATCGCAGGTATGCTACAGTTAGACAACCAATCACTGGTGTAATACGGTAAAACAACCAATCACTGGTGTAATACGGTTAGACAACCAATCGCTGGTGTCCTTTAAAACAACCAATATAAAATGGGTGAAGAACTGTTCTTATCACCGGGTTGGGAACTGGGACCTGGTTACTGAACTGCAAAACTCAACCAGTGGTAATTACGTAGCATTTGTTATATGGGGGACACATGTCTTGTGATTCCTTTCATAGGCCCCGCCTCTTAACCGCCACCGTACCTACAGGGCCCAGACTCCCATAACCCTCCACTCTACCAGGCATATCACTGCCCCTTGTACCAGGAACTGTACCATGGAACAGCTGGTTATATACAATATACAGACCCTGGAACTGCCAAGTACGTCGGATATAATAAGATGTCATATGGATTTTTCTCTTTTAGTAATGAAGGATAAACTGCAGGGATCACAGTCAAGAATAATGTAAGTGACTCTCCCATTACGATTCCCTTTTGCTGTATCTTTATAATGTAAGTGACTCTCCCATTACGATTCCCTTTTGCTGTATCTTTTTTTGATTGGCCGATCGTGTCAGTAGCATCTGACATCATAATAAATCGACACCAGCTGTGTCTTTAAATAATGTTCCCTCCAATGTTCATGTCTAATATCCTTCTTCTTGGTTAGGAGACCGCGTGTAAGAGAGAGGATTAGACTACGGGACGGACGTCACATCTGGGACCGCGTGAGAGAGATGGAACGGACGTCACATCAGAGAAAGCTTCGTAGTAGACAAATGTCTGACACTGATACAGAAGAAACCCTGCTCTATAGCACCCAGTGTGCCCTGCACTCCCTTTAAAAACCCCTGCTCTATAGCCGAGTGTACCCTGCATTCCCTTTAAGAAACCCTGCTCTATAGCGCCCAGTGTACCCTGCACTCCCTTTAAGAAACCCTGCTATATTCATATATATATATAGTTAAGATGCCCTCACTGACAGCTCCCAGATCACCCCCCAGGTCTTGCCACCTCTTTCCATAATGTTGGCGCAGCTATCTTTACCATGAATATCGTTTAAGTAAGAACAGGAGGTAGGAGATATTTTGAGGGTAAAGTGTCCATTTAACCTTTTATTTGCTTCTATCCAATGTACAGTCTCCAGTCCTATTTCCTCACAGTAATTAGTACTGCTCTGTGTAGTTCCCGGTATTGGTTCTGCCATCTTATAGCCCAGGGGTGAGGACTGATCATTAAAAGGAGGGTTAATTTAACTAAATGAAAATTTACAAAACTAAGTTAATAAAGTCACATCCATCCGTAAGCCTTTCCAATAGCTATAGGTATAAAGGTTTGGACTAGATGGACGTATGTCTTTATACAACCTCCAATACTATGTAACTGTTATACAGAAATTATGGGTAGGGTATAAAGGTTTGGACTAGATGGACGTGTCTTTATACATCCTCCAATACTATGTTACTATGTAACTGTTATACAGACATTATGGGTAGGGTATAAAGATTGGACTAGATGGACGTATGTCTTTATACATCCTCCAATACTATGTTACTATGTAACTGTTATACAGACATTATCGGTAGGGTATAAAGGTTGGACTAGATGGACGTGTTGTACTCTGCGCTCCCCTGTATATAATCCAGTGAAAGCCTCCCCTCTGGTCTCTGAGGAACGGAAGTACCGCGAAACGTGTCAGGCCACGCCCCCTTCCCTTGGCTCTTCTCTCCTTCGTGATACCGTTTGTATCAGTCAATTTTAACATGTGTCATAATTTTAATTTTAAGTTTTGTAATAACTGGTCTAAAGGAGTCCTTGTCTTGATGTCTCCGCTTACTCTATTACTTGTATTTGCATTAGGACTTATTACATTATATGTGTTAATAGCATGGGTTGTTCTGGTCATGGACAAACTTTTTAATTGTTTTAAATATGGATTCCCCTGCACTGATATATAATAAGACTTTTATTATATAACTATACATGCCTGAGTGCCTCAAACTTTCTTCTTTTTGTTCTATCTGATTTACATATAAGTTTTTTCTAGTTTGAAGAGCACCACATATATATATATAAAGCAGGCCCTGCCTCATATTAGATTTTTTTGTTTAGCTCAAAAACCGTGTGAGGATACAGTCTAAAATGGCAGAAGAATAAAACGGAAGAAAAATAGAAAAAGGAATGTGACACTCCCAAGCCAAATGAACTAACTAGGAACATGTAGGGACTGATACTTATACATTACTATTGGGTTACATGGTTCTGTGGATTGTTCCTGATATAAAGAGTGAGATCTCTTCCCCCCACACACCCCAATCCTGTCAGTGAATGATCATTATTTCCAATCTGCTGTCTTTTTGTCATTCTGACTGTTATTAACTGTCATGTTTTTTTTAAACTGCCCATTTTTCCCAAAGTCTTTGGACATGAATTGCCTCCTACATAAAGTTGGTAATATCACAGTGTAGGGATCATGTGACCAAGGGTATGATAATTAGACGATGTCACAGTTAGGGATCATTTGACCAAGTGTATTTACAATTAGATGATTTCAAGTGTGAGGATCATTGTACCAGGTTTATGGTAATTACATGATATCAAGAGTAGATTTATTTGACCATGGTATGAAAATTAGATGATGTCACAGTGTAGGGACATGTGACCAAGGTATTCAAATTAGATGATGACATCACAGGATGTTACAGTTATTGAGTATATAAGAAGCTGCTGCACTGATCATTTTAACTGCTTTGATCGTGCAGATAAGTAAGTGGTGCTCAGCATTTTCACATTACTTTTATGAAAATTGCCCTGCATTAGGTGTCTGTACCGTTGGTGGGTCTGGTTCCAAGGTTGGTTGTCCAAACTTCATTTTTATTGATATATATAAAAAAAATGACTTTATTTACCCTTAATATAAGTAAGTTTTTATTTGCCATGATCATCAATGACATGTGGGTTTCACTTTATATTACTGCTGTGCCTTCATTTACATCACCTTACAAAACGTACACTGCATAATTTAACAAACTCCTTACAGACTTATAAAAACGTTGATATTATTTTTCTAATTATAAAACATTTTTCTTTACATTAAAAATGAACTTTTTTCAGGCGTCTTCGGGATGCTGCAAGGAATATTTTCAGGAAAAGGTAAAATTGCCATTTCATGACATATATAGATATATGGATATAGAATAGTGATAGTCTAGAACAGAATCATTTATTGGTTCACTAGACATTAAGCCCATTACATTAACGCGCTAGAAGCCCAGAGACGCCCCTTAGTATCCCAAAAGGCGAGTCCCTCCCCCCTCTGTCCCAGAGTCCCTCCCCCCTCTGTCCCAGAGTCCCTCCTCCCTCTGTCCCAGAGTCCCTCCTCCCTCTGTCCCAAGTCCCCCCCCCCATCTCAGGTGTTTCCCCTCATGTCCCAGAGCCCCCCCTCTGTCCCAGAGTCCCCCCCCCTGTGGTACAGTCTCTCCTCCTTGTCCCAATCCTATCCCCCCTCTACAGTATCTGTTTATTCTGCTGTTGTGTCTCCATGGCGCCGTGTTTCTTACTTCTCCCTCTAGTGGTGAGTCCTCAGGAACTGCAGTGACATACGGACATGGGCACACACTTAGGCCAAGGCCACACTACAACGCAACAAAATCACGAGTGATATTACACCGTGCGTGATTTCTGTGCTTTGCTTCGCATTTGCGCATGCTCTTTCGCTATTTACAAAGAGAAAACGCATGTGATTGCGCAAAAACTGGTTGAACGCAAAACGCGAATGGTCACACAATCGCATGTGCAATGGAAATCGCGGTAATTTTCGTGTCCGCGATTTCCATTTCAACGAAAATCGCGGGCGCAATCGCAAACCAAAACGCGGTAATGTGGCCCAGGCCTTAATCACGGATGCAGCACTTGGCATTTTATAATATAGGATGAGAATTATAGTTCAGATTTGCCCCACATGGTGAATATATGTTAGAAATCCTTTTAAACCTAGTAGGATTGTTCCTGTTAGTACAACAGAGCTGCAGAGAAACTTTCTATTTCCCATATTCCCTCCTCTGGGTTACATTATGGGGCCTATTTATTGGCAGCGTTGTGGTATAATAATAATGATAATATAATATGACTTTTAATATGACATTTATTTATTTTTTATTTAATTATTTTAGACGTTTGCCAACCGAAAATGTCACCAACCTGAAAATCAAGGTGCGGAGGTTACGGATGAAAAGCTTCACCCCAGAAGAGGAGCAGGATGTGGATGGGGACCCCAGGGCCCTACCCTCTACAAACCTTATCGCCCAGCCCTGCCTAATCCACAGCTGTTCCATTACAACAGGGACCACAATTCAGAGTATCGCGATGTACAAGGATTGAGGATCCAGTTATATTAAAGGTAAATTTCTCACACTGAATAAAAGATTGGCACTATAATGATTAATATATATGACTCCATGTTAATCCGGTAGCAGTGAATGTGCTTGTTTTCCTGAGCTTTGGGTTTTATTTTTATTTATTTTCTTTCTTTTAGATATTTGGAAAACCAAAATGTCTCACACCTGTGAATACAGAGGCTACGATGAAGAGCGTCCCTCTAAACTTCACCCAGAAGAGGAGCAGGATGTGGATGGGGACCACCAGCTCTCCCCCAAACGTCACCCAGTAGAGGGAACGGATGATGGATGGACCACCAGCTCTCCCCCGAACGTCATCCAGTAGAGAGCAGGATGTGATGGGGACCACCAGCTCTCCCCCAACACGTCACCCAGTAGAGAGCAGGATGTGGATGGGACCACCAGCTCCTCCCCGAACGTCATCCAGTAGAGGAGCAAGAATGTGGATGGGGACGACCAGCTCTCCCCCCAACGTCCCCAGTAGAGGAGCAGGATAGGATGGGGACCACCAGCTCTCCCCCAAATGTCACCCAGTAGGGAGCAAGATTTGATGGGGACGACCAGCTCTCCCCCAAACGTCCTCCATTAGAGGAGCAGATGTGGATGGGGACGACCAGCTCTCCTCCCAAACGTCCTACAGTAGAGGAGCAAGATGATGATAGGAACTACCCATACCCCCCCCGACCATTTGTAGTAAAGCAGTATATGGGCTGGGACTACCAGTGCGCTCCCTCATTTCCTATGGGTTCTAGAGTTTCGCCACCCTACCCTACTAAATAATCTTTATAGCCCAGACCACGAGAGACCTGCAATAGTCCTGCCTAAGCCAAACCTGTTACAATACCTGGCACCACCAATTCCGAGTATCACGATGTACATGTTTCAGGATCCAGATACATTAAAGGTAATTTCTCACACTGATAAAGATTGGTACCATAAATGACCAGAGAACCTCCCTCCCTATAGTCCTAAAGGTGGCCATACATATACCCAATATTACTTAACCGACCGAGCGATTACGCGTCGTTCGTTCGATCCTGCCGGAACCCGCCCTCTCCCGTTCTTCTATGTGACTGACATGCCGCAAAATGAAATGGTTTGGTGATCGCATGTCGGTCGCATACAAGAACGGGAGAGACGGTTCCGGCAGGATCGAACGAACGACGCGTGAAGCTCGGTCGGGTAAGTAAATCTGGGTTAGTATGGCCACCTTAATAGCTCTTTCTGCCCAAACTTAAATGAATGAAATGAGGATTAGACTGAATACACAATGACACTATTTATTTAGAGGGAAGGTAGGGGGTGGCCTGTTCCACACCTGTGATGGGCTCCTAGAATAATGACCCTGTTGCCCCCATGGTGAGATTCTTACCTTTATCAGCATTAAAGAGAACCGGGCACATGGAATTCCCCTAACGTCTCCCCTAGTTTATTAAAATGGATTTTCCTTGTCCATGTTCTAAATATTAACATGGAATCTCTCTTTAATTTCCGTCCCCTAAAGGTATTCTGACCCTTCAGAAAGAACTCGAATGGCGCCTTTGGCAAAGTCTACCATGTAAGTTACTATTGGTATCTCTATATTGGGTTACAATTTCTCTTACATGTTTTATTGGGCAATACAGACTGGCATGTCTGTCCCATTGGGAGAGGGGGTAAGTGGGATATGGTGATAAGATTTTATTTTATCTTTGGTTAAGGATTATATTATGTTAATCAGTGGTTTCTGGGCTATAAAGCTGAACACGGTGTAGTTTAGACTATAGTTGTTTTTTTTAATAACTCCAACCCTCCAAATATCTTTATCTGCATTACAGGGACACGATTTGGAGAAAGGGAAGCGCCATTAAAGTAATGAAATTCGTCTCACCGGTAACGTATCTTTCTTTATCTTTTGATATAAAACATTCATGGGTAAAGGGTATTTTGGACGCTTTTGTGTAACTGTGTAATAACCACCATTAAAGTGCATGTCACTAAAATCTATACTTACCTTCCCCAAACCCCAAGATCATAATACTTACCTCTCACAGTACCTGAAACTCCATATACCTTATTATCTCTGTCTTCCCTTGGTGCCAGCTTTCTAATTGGTCGCAGCCGTACATCATGGCTGTGATGGTAATTTAATGGCTAATGACAGCTGTACTACCAGCGCCTCCTCTGCAGCTGGGAGGGCTCCTACAGAGCTTATTAAGCTTGCAGAGAGGTGAGTACCAGGAAGACCTGATGGTGGAGATAAGTTAGTGTAAGGATGTAAGTATTAGAATCTCAGGGTTTGGGAAAGGTAAGTATAAGTTTAGTGGACATTGCCTTTAAGGAAATCAATATGTGGATATTTTATTAGCACACAAACCTTTAAAACAACCATATAAAATGGGTGAAGAACTGTTCTTATCACCGGTTGGGAACTGGGACCTGGTTACTGAACTGCAAACTCAACCAGTCTCTGGTCAGAGTAGCACTTGTTACAGTTTTATTATGTTTTATTATTCGGTATAATAAAATACCACGATACCCACGTGCTCCCTTTCCTGTGTATTGTGGGGACCCAAGTAACGGAAAACTTTGTCTTTTTCTACATTAGTCTAGAAATCTCGTGATCAGGGAGATAAAGCACATGGAATACCTTTCGGGCCATAGAAATACCATCCAGTTCTACGGGGCTTATTATAAAAGACACCCAATCAAGGAGAAGCCGACGAGATCTGGGTAAGACATTGTTTCTATAACGCCGTGTTATAACACCGCGCTTTATCACAGGGACAATTAGCCATAGCTCAAGATATTCCATGTTCTTATTCTCCCTTCAACTCTTTCTATTCCAGATTTCCATGGAATGTTGTAATGGTGGATCCCTAGCAGATCTGATTATGACATACAGAGCTAAACAGGAGCCTTTACCATATTCCTGGATTTCCTACCTGTGCCGGAGATCTTACAGGTAAGACTTATTTAACCCTTCACAACCCTTCCACAAACACATTTATAGAGACACTTTACAGTCACATCGTTGGCGGCCATTTTGAAGCTGCGGTAACAGACTTTTCCAATTATAATATGTCCCATTACACTGGGAGTTTCTGTCACTGACTTCTCTATTCCTAATGAATCTCTGCGGGTCTGGTCCATCTACATGATAAGGAATTGCCCACATGGACCTACATGAGGAAATATCATGTTCACGGAGGGCGAACGTTAAAATAAGTAAGTGAGGGTAAATATAGACAGTTTTATTTATTCAATGTCCCAGCCCATTTGTTGATCATTTGTACAATGTGTCATTTCAGTCGACTTGGAATGAGCAAAATGATGGTCAGTGGAGGAAAGAAGTTTTTGCTATAATGTAGGTTTTACCTGCTATACAGCAGCAACGTCAGATATATGGACACACATCCTCAAAGCCCCCACTCTACACAACGTCACTATACACACCCCACAGGAATACCTACAAAAGAACTAAATAGCCAATAACTGAGAATAAAGAGACAATACATAAAACACCGTCTACGCCCCGGTACACAATTCCTACACGTCAGCACCCAACCCCTACATACATCAACAACAAGCGGTATCTACATTTGCACTTCTTTGATCTCATAGCCGCCAACCCTACTACGACTTCATTTCCTCTGGACACTTTCTAGGGATGTATGGATAGAAGCCATCCTGTTTCTGATGGTACTATTTAAATATGTACATTTGTCATACTGAACATAATACAGCCATCAACCGTCCAATACTACCATTCATGTTCCACTTTTTCAGGAGACACAGTGGTCACTCTTATAAATCGATACTATTACAGATCCGGTAAGTTAAAGCCAGTGAAATAGTAACGTACCTACAGGGCCCAGACTCCCATAACCCTCCACTCTACCAGGCATATCAATCATGCCCCTTGTACCAGGACTGTACCATGGAACAGCTGGTTATAACATCTAATCTGGTACAGTGCCAGGTGGCAACAACCGCACCCTTAGTACCTGTACCTGGATCCCAGTCTGGTTATTATCCCCCATGTACAGTCTGACATAAACTAATTAACCATTTACAGTTAATGGAATAGTATAGGGAGTAACACAATCCTAGACATACAATATACAGACCCTGGAACTGCCAAGTACGTCGATAATAAGATGTCATATGGATTTTTCTCTTTTAGTATGAAGGATAAACTGCAGGGATCACAGTCAAGAATATGTAAGTGACTCTCCCATTACGATTCCCTTTTGCTGTATCTTTTCTTTGTATGGACTTTGAGGCCGATCGGTGTCAGTAGCATCTGACATCATAATAAATCCCATTCTGCTTTACTTAACTCTCCAGGGCAGAGATTTAGAGGTTTTGTTAAATGCTTCTATAAAAACAAACCACCCGCCAAGCAGCTCCTACAGCAACCCTTCATTACCTATCACCAGGACTATGAGACCATCAGGAAGGAGAATCCAATCATATATAAGGACAGAGATGGTAAAGCAGATTGTGTTTTGTATTGACAATAGTTTTCCCATTAAGTGACCTCTATGGGTTTCCACCAATAGAAAGCAATGTGATGTATTGACACCAAGCTGTGTCTTTAAATAATGTTCCTCCAATGTTCATGTCTAATATCCTTCTTTTGTTAGGAGACCGCGTGTAAGGAGAGGATTAGACTACGGGACGGAACGTCACATCTGGAACGCCGCGTGAGAGAGATGGAACGGACGTCACATCAGAGAAAGCTTCGTAGTAAAAATGTCCTGACACTGATACAGGTGGGGACAGTTGTGTGTGTAGGACAGTGCATGCATGTGGGACCAGTGCCGTATGGATATCCAAGGTAGCCATAGAGGCTGCTATGGAGCCCAGAGCCACTAGGGACCCATGTTTTGGAGGATACTTCAAATAAACATGCATTACCTGCATACACACAACTGCAGGGGACAAAATCCTGCAGGTCCTTAATCTGGCACATTACATGGATTTGTATGTATTTATAATGTTTTGTGTTGGAATCTTTGTATTGAACCTAATAAATGTAGAAAACTAATGATGTGTCTATAGTCCATCTGTAGTGTCTGTAGTTTTTCTTAAGGGGACTGTGGTCTCCATACAAGTGCCCCCTATATAAAATGACTCCAGGGATCCTGCTTCTAACTACAGTCTATCCAAACGTACAGCAGCTTGCTGGAAAGCCCCCCTCTTCCACCCCTGTGCCCCCTATGCTCTCTGTCCTAGCCAACCCAATGTACTGGGAGTCGGGCTTACTATGGGCCTAGTTTTCCCTGTTGGTTTTTTCTAATACATCCCAAGGTTTTAGTAGTGCACTGATCATGAACACGTCCCCCATATCTGGATCCATTGGGGGTCAGTTTGTGTAGAAGTCTGTCTGGTGGATTCTGGTAGATCCCGTGGACTAGTTCTTGACATTTCGCTAGTCATCTGACTGGATTTCTCATTCAGAAAAATGTCCTACACGCCCAATGGGAAATAGAATCGGTGCACACTACTAATCCCCATTTCCATGGATTGGGTGTCACCTGATGACAAGGTCCCTGAAACATTGTTTTGTGTGTGATTCACAATAAAGAAATTCCACATTAGCAGTGTTACACTCTATTCTAATTTCACTTGTGCTATAGCTTGGAGTCCCAATGTAGGGACTAACTGAGGTTGCCACAGGAGGGCCTAGGCCAAACCAAACATTGTGGACTATAACCCCCTTAACCCCAATAAGGTAGGGCGTCTCTGCAGTAACTAAAGGGAGGGGGGTCTGCTATACATGTTATGGGGTCTAATGAGAAATCTGTCCCTTGAAGTACCCAACACTCCCTTTAAGAAACCCTGCTCTATAGCGCCCAGTGTACCCAACACTCCCTTAAGAAACCCTGCTCTATAGCACCCATGTACCCACACTCCCTTTAGAAACCCTGCTCTATAGCCCAGCCCTGCACCTAACGCTTAGCCCGTGTACCCACACTCCCTTTAAGAAACCCTGCTCTATAGCGCCCAGTGTACCCAACACTCCCTTTAAGAAACCCTGCTCTATAGCACCCAGTGTGCCCTGCACTCCCTTTAAAACCCCTGTCTATAGCTGAGTGTACCCCTGCTTTCCCTTAAGAAACCCTGCTCTATAGCGCCCCAGTGTACCCACCTCCCTTTAAGAAACCCTGCTCTATAGCACCCAGTGTACCCAACACTCCCTTTAAGAACCCTGCTCTATAGCGCCCAGTGTACCCCACTCCCTTTAAGAAACCTCCTATAGCACCCAGTGTACCAACACTCCCCTTTAAAAACCCTGCTCTATAGCGCCCGTGTACCCACATCCCTTTAAGAAACCCTGCTCTATAGCACCCAGTGTACCCCACTCCCTTTAAAAACCCTGCTCTATAGCACCCCAGTGTACCCTGCACTCCCCTTTAAGAAAACCCTGCTCTATAGCACCCAGTGTACCCTCACTCCCTTTAAGAAACCCTGCTCTATAGCACCCAGTGTACCTACACACCCTTTAAGAAACCCTGCTCTATAGCACCCAGTGTACCAACACTCCCTTTAAGAAACCCTGCTCATAGCACCCAGTGTACTAACCCCACACCTTAAAGAAACCCTGCTCTATAGCACCCAGTGACCCACACTCCCTTAAGAACCCTGCTCTATAGCACCCAGTGAACCTGCACTCCCTTAAGAACCCTGCTCTAAAGCACCCAGTGTCTTAACACTCCCTTTAAGAACCCTGCTCTATAGCACCCAGTGTACCCTGCACTCCCTTTCAGAAAACCCTGCTCTATAGCACCAGTGTACCCTGCACTCCCTTTAAGAACCCTGCTCTATAGAACCCAGTGTACCACACTCCCTTTAGAAACCCTGCTCTATAGCACCCAGTGTACCCTGCACTCCCTTTAAAACCCTGCTCTATAGCACCCAGTGTGCCCTGCACTCCCTTTAAAAAACCCTGCTCTATAGCCCCAGTGTACCCCGTGCACTCCCTTTAAGAAACCCTGCTCTATAGCACCCAGTGTACCCTGCACTCCCTTTAAAAACCCTGCTCTATAGCACCCGTGTACCCTGCACTCCCTTTAAGAAACCCTGCTCTATAGCACAAAGTTACCCAACACTTCTTTAAGAACCCTGCTCTATAGCACCCAGTGTACCCTGCACCCCCTTTAAGAAACCCTGCTCTATAGCACCCAGTGAACCCTGTGTGACGAACAGGAGTGCAATTGTAAAACCCCATAGACACTATCTGGAAATTGCACTCTTAATGTTTAATTACCTAACTTTACCGGCAGCTTCCACATCGTTTAATTGGCAGGCAGTCACAAAGTTACAATTCCTGCTTAAACAGTTGTAAATTCTGAGCTTCCTTCCCCATAAGCAGATCTCATGAAGTTAATGATTGGTGTCTGTAATAGCAGATTCCATTGGTTTTATTGTATTGGTACCTTCTGTTTTCTCCCCTTGATCCTTTATTTGCTTTGCCATGTGGCTCCAATGCCATAACCTCAACTGGACAACGTCCTTCTCTCCTTACATATCGTAAAGCCAGCAGGTGCTCTGATAAGGGGGGCAATTTGACCCTTGTGTCCACTATGGGTGTTTGACCTTTATGTCAACTCCAATGGGAGATTATAACACCAGGTTTTCAATAACCACCATAACTTGGCTTGTGCGGCAACTACCATAAAGGTACCATCCAAAATGGATTCTGGTAGACGAAAGAATCCCGTGGGAACCAAACACCATCACTCTAGGCCTTAGGGTATCCCAGAATCCCACTTTACACTGTAGTACAAATTGTACATATTGTTGATGTGTCAAATGCTGCAAATTAATATTGCATAGCCCATGAGTGTTTTTTTGCACTTTTTTTATAAACATATTTGTGTGTGGGGCCTTTAAAAATTCATGGCTACCAGTATGTAATGAAATTCCCATGGCTACCAGTATGTAATGAAATTCCCATGGCTACCAGATGTAATGAATTCCCATGGCACAGTATGTATGAAATTCCCATGGCTACCATATGTATGAAATTCCCATGGCTACCAGTATGTAATGAAATTCCCATGGCTACCAGTATGTAATGAATTCCCATGGCTACCGTATGTATAATCCCATGCACAGTATGTAATAAATTGAACTCAGATGGCAATCTCCTATGCACATCCACAGTTAGGGTGCAGATTCTCACTCCTACAGGTTAACCAAATCCAAAATGGTGACAAACTAATTGAAGATCACACACCCAAATAAATGATAACTTTTTATTGAACCATCAAAACAGCAACAGCATTTTTGGGGGGGCTCCTTCCCCTTCATCAGGCCTGTATGCCCTATGAGTACACTAGGAGGCAGGGCAGATGGGGAACGAGTGGGAGGGTTTGTCTTACTACTGCTTCTCTTCTATTGCAAACAGTAGTAGGAGTACTGTCTCTGGGCAGTACATGCCCCTTTCAATGGAATTCTGGCTTCAGCAGACTAAAGGCCAGACCAGTGCAGTAAGCAAATGGATCTTGTGTCTTTAAAAGGAAGGGTCAATGTATCAATAAGGGCTATCCACATCCAGGGATATTTTACCATTGCCCATTGCGCACTATTGTGTGGATCGCATCACAAAACAACCGTAACGCACGTAAAACACGGTTTTTACAAGTGCTTTGGTGTTCACATTCTTACCGCTGTGGCAGAGAAGTAGATGTGACATTCGTATGGATGTTATTTCCTCTATGATACTTTCTGCTAACACTCAGCATATGGATTTAATATTACTAATCCACTCAAAAATGTGTTGGATATTTATTCCCAGCAAACAGATGTCACATAGTATGGGCCCTTTCAGGACAGAATAGGAGGAAACATGTAAACCAGGTTTCACTAAATATTCTCAGAAAACTTCAAAATTAACAGGCCACTTTACCCCAAAATACAGGTTTAGGATCATTAAAAATCTATAATTTACTGTAAGGTTAGCACGTGCTGCTCCTACCCTCCCATTCTTACTTACAATGGTCAATATTCATATATATATATAGTTAAGATGCCCTCACTGACAGCTCCCAGATCCACCCCCAGGTCTTTGCCACCTCTTTCCATATGTTGGCGCAGCTATCTTTACCATGAATATCGTTTAAGTAAGAACGAGGTAGGAGATATTTTGAGGGTAAAGTGTCCATTTAACCTTTTTATTTGCTTCTATCCAATGTACAGTCTCCATTCCTATTTCCTCACAGTAATTAGTACTGCTCTGTGTAGTTCCCGGTATTGGTTTCTGCCATCTTATAGCCCAGGGGTGAGGACTGATCATTAAAAGGAGGGTTAATTTAACTAAATGAAAATTTACAAAACTAAGTTAATAAAGTCACATCCATCCGTAAGCCTTCCAATAGCTATAATAAACTTCCCCGTAAGCACGTATCGCATCAACTTCCCCTTTAACGCATATCACATAAACTTCTCCTTAAGCACATATCGCATCAACTTCCCCTTTAACGCGTATCGCATCAACTTCCCCTTTAGAACCTATCACATCAACTTCCCTTTTAGTGCCTATCGCAAGAATTTCCCCCTTACCGTGTATGGAATCAATTTTCCCTTTAGTGCGTGTCGCATCAATTTCCCCTTTAGCACGTATGGCATCAACTTGCCCTTTAGCATCAACCTCCCCTGCTGCTCCTCATGATTGACAGCTCTATCCTCCTATCACAGCAATAACAGAACAAAATGAAGTAAAGCATTTTACCGCCCTGAACAATCTGTGTTATTTGGAATGTGTGCAATTAACTTGATTCCCTCTATTCACCACTAGATGGCAGCACACAGGTTAAATAACTTAAAAAATGTCGGGAAAAGGGGGTACGGAGACATTTTTTAAAGTTGTAAAGCAGCCTACGCTTGTCCCCAGGTCCTTATACATAAGTATACCATGAAAATTGTCCCAGCCGTTTGGAAGTTTTTCTGGAACATACAAAGTTACATACACACAAACATACTCACATACATACATACATACATACATACATTGACTTATATATATAGATTAAATGAGTGAGATTGTGTCATTAATGGCATTTATGTGATGGACCCAATGGGGAGGATTCCTTTATATAGTGGATATTATATATCCCATAGATTCCTTAGGTCTCCTTTGCCTTGATTACAAATTGTTTGATGATTAGGAAGCTCTATGGCACTGCACCAGCTGTTATTCAAATTCAACTGACCTTCACCAAGGTCACTTTGCGAATAAATCCAAACTTGCGGATAAAAGGCCCCGCGTTACCATAAAGAGCACAATAAAGCCCTTTCATTTATACGAACAGACACAGAGAGGGAAGGCGGCGCAGTTAAGAGAAATATTAATCAGAACAGATTTTAATTATCCAGGTTCTGACTAATGTAATGGAACTGCCAGAAAGTCAATGGGAAGGGAGGGTGACTGGTTAATTAACTGCAGGGACATTTATATTTCTGGCAGTGAGCATTCCAAAAGGAATCTTCACACTCTGCACAGATATGGCTTAAAACAAAGTAAACCCCCACTAAAATCTATACTGACCCACCAAATCATGAGATCTGTCAAGCCCTGTATTGCTCCTGACCTCACCGGTCTGGCCCCGGCTCTCGCCTCAACACTTACCCCAACCCCCGCAAGCTCAATTATCTCTTTAAGAGGAAAATGTTGGTACACAGCCTTACGTCATTGGCTGTGACATCGCCATCATGGCTGCAACCATGAAGTAGAACTGGCACAAGGAGAAGACCCAGGTGGGGACTAAGGAGGAATACAGAGCTTCAGGAACCACAGGGAGAAAGGCAAAGTGTAACTACCACAGGGTTTAAGGGGTCCCGAAGGAAATAAATTATTTCAGTGTGTAGGGGGTACATGTCTACTTTTTTTTAGTCCACTCCTAAAGTTATATATTATTCCAGGGAAATTGTTACAACATAATAGATACATAAAAAAAAATGAATTATACGGTTTACTTTCCCTTTCCCTTCAAATGACAAAGACAAAGACTGGATCATCCAAAATGAATGAAAATAAAAGAATTTAAGAAAAAAAAAAAAATATTTTTTATGATTAGGTCTAGTCTATTAAAATAAAAACATCCCACAGGAAATGACATCATTGCATTCAAGCAAAACTTCACAAATGACTTCATTACTCTTTACTGTAATCCCCCTATTAAAGGTACCTTTGTGCGTGGTGGAATGCTGCTCATATTTTCAGATTTGAAGTCACTTTTGTTCTTCCTGCATAGAACGGCTGTTATTATAATGATAATTACTGTAACCACTGCAATGGGAGCCAACACAGCCGCGATAATCCATAGATTGTTGGGTGGGTTTTTTACAACAGCTAAATAGATAAAAGTAGGGGAAAGTCAATTGAATTGTTAGCAAAATGTTTTTTTTTCCAGAAGCAACAAACAATTTATTTACCTTTTTGGCAAAGGTATCCGCCTCCTCCCTCTGCTCAGTGAGCTTTTTATAAGCTTGAGCATGTGTAGGGGAGACAGCAGGTGAAACAGCAGTCAGTCGGTTGTGATGGCAGTTGTCACAGCCTTGATTGATTGCATGGAGGGAGTGGCCAGCTTACTCTGCCAGAATAGGGACAATAATTATCCTTAAAGGGCATCTATACCGAAAAATACGTTATTTTAAATTGACCATAACTGGAAACTATAATTCTCTCCAACCACCACTGTATAGTTTTTTTTTGTTTATCTGCCCCCTTATTTCTTTCGATATCCAATCTAAAACTTCTTATATTTCAGCTGTCAATCAAGTTCCTTGCTCTCAAAAACTATTCTTCAGTGAGTAGTTTTACTGTAGCTGGAATGGTGACAGAGTTTTGACAGTTGGAATGCTGTGTGCTGTGTGCAGGCTTGACAGTTGGTTTGTGGGAAAAAAGTCAGGTCAGATGGAAGTGGGAGTGGTTAAAAGAGGGAGGGGGGATACTGCTCCTAAACAAAATGTGTGCTGCATTGAAGGCATGCAGCAACACACACACCTCAGAGTAAGTGCTACTTACATGTATTCAATTATAGATTAAGATGAGGCAAAGTCATTTTTTCGGTATAATGTCCCTTTAAATATCTGGTGAGTAATGCAGGTAATAAAGTTCAAAATATGTCAGTTGGGGGTAACTGACAATTGATTATTTTTTATTTTAGGGGTGGATATTCCCTTTAAGAATGTTTAATCTTCAAAAAAAACCACTGCATTTATTTGACCTTGATTCACCTTGATTCGCCTTCTAATCCCCTATATTTCACAGTAAAGGTTCATACACACATGTGATTGCGGGTGCCGACCCACAATGCACCATGTGTATGCACGTTTCGGCTGATAATTGTGGCGTGTATGGTTACTTTGTTGGTCAAAACGGCCATTCAGTTGAAGGTCCACCTGGCCGGTCAGGCAACGATCCCCAAACGAACTCCCATTTCGTCCGACAAAAGTGCCCATACACGGCCCGATTATCGTCCGAAACAGCCGTGCATCCAAATGGTGCACCTGTCAGTTACCTGTCGCACCGGTGTATGAAGCTTTATACATAAAGATCTGTACTGGGTCCCCAACGTTACTATTCCTGCACTTTAATTTGAAAAAAAATGTTATTAGGTAAAACGGATGTTAAAAAAACCTTACGGTCAGCCTGTATCCGAACGATATAACCCAGCGTCAGGGCCATGGTTTGGGGATCAATAGTGCTCAATTGTTTGGCAGCCGTGGTTCCCGATATGGGGATTTTATTGAACTCGGTGTAGTAGGTAAGTTCCGCCGGGTTGTTGGTTCCTTCCACACGTTGCATTTTCACCATCTGGAAAACAGAATTTAAATGACATCATCGGAACACAATATATGGGCCGATCGTCCGATACACTGAACAATCGGTCAATCAGGCAGGCCAATTGCATGGTGTTTACACAGCCTAAAGGTTGGTACACATGTGCGATCGTGGGTACCGACCAGCGAACCGCGATGTGTACGAACGTGTATGGGCCCTTTATTGGCCGAAATGGGCAGTCGTTCGGAGATCCGTCAGGTCGGTTTGGCAACGATCGCACGTGTGTACGAACCTTAAGACGTATGGTGCATGGGCCCAGATCCAGGTTACATTACTGTTTATGTAAATGGATTCATACTTTGGAAATGGCAGGTCTTAACACAAAAACATTTTAAGGAGAAAAAAAGTTTTCTAAATGAATGAAGTTTCGGTAATTCCCTAGAAAATTTGGACCAGATCTGATATATTTTTAATTTGAGAAATGATATCACTCACCTAAAAATGTGTTGGATTATGGATGTTGCACCTCCTCTTCTTCCCATGCTCCTCTCTTGCTGGTAACACCATACAGCCCCATTGGCTAATATCATTTTGACATCACCAGCAGCAGAGGACAAAGTTACAGAGGCAGCATAAGCATCAATGGTCATTTCAAGTATGTATTAGGATATATAAAATAAAATGAAAGCATTGGGACTAGGGAATTCCCTTAAGATATAACTGGACTCTAGTTCTCCTTTAAGCATGCTAATTTTCTGCAGAAGATGGAAGTATGCAAAGTACCGTTATCGGATAATTAAAGGGTAACTCCAGCCAGAAAAACTTTTCAAAAAGGGATTCTACAATTCAGTGGGGATCACTAGCTGCCATCTCCCAATTCAATTTACAAGCAGGATCGTGTAATTAAAAACAAGCCGATCACTGCTTGTAAATTGAATTGGGAGATGGCAGCTAGCAATCCTATTGTTTTTCTAGCTGGAGTTACCCTGTAAACATACCACATGATCAGGTATGTGATCCGTAAGAACTATTGGGCACCTCACCTGAACCGTGTAGCTCCCAACAGATGTCGCTCTTCTGAATCGCCTGCTTTGCTGCCCAGAGTATTGAAAGAGTTGGGCCAATCTACCTTCCATCAGACTAGCAAAGCTCTGATTGTTTATTCCCAACAAATCATTGGAGACTCCGAGTATCACTGCAGATTAAATAAATAGTGACGTATAATTCAAGGTACAAGAAATGCAATTAAGATTGATAGTCAGTGACAGATATTGACTCTTCCCACCTACAACTTATACAACATATTTACTGTATATTTATCACATATGTTACATTCCAGAATACCACTTTGGGCAAGTGTCATTTAATATTAAAATATTGGGTCATAAAACATATTAAAATATTTTACAGCTTATTGGTCACACAATACAACAAAGAAACAAATCTAACATGTACTAAGATCTAAAGAACTAGACTCCTCTATCTATTTTGAAAGCAAATATACCCCTCCCACAATTTGAGTGTTGGGGTGTATCAGTAGGTGTGTGTACCTGTATCTGTGTGGGTTGGGCTAAAGTTTTTGTCTCTATGACAGTTAATCTAGGTTTATTTTACGATTTAGGTATGGGTGCCGTGTAAACGTAAGGTAGGAGTGGGTGTTGGGGAGCATTAGCTGGTGTGTGTACCTGTATCTGTGTGGTGTTGGGTATAAGGGTGCATCAGTAGGTGTATCTGTGTATTCATGTAGCCTTGCAGATGTTTGATAGATTAAAATGAAGTCATTTTTACAGGTAAGAAACACTTTAACTATAACAATAATAAAAGAAAACTGTTTCCCTTCCATTACAAGGGACACACTGGACATTATCCCATATATTACTAATACATTGGGAGTATTTTAAATAAAACTTTCAGCTCATTAAAAAAAAAGTCTGTTTAAGAGTTAACGTAACAAAACGAACATAGTAACATAGTTAACCGCCTGGAATGTAAAAAGTTGCGTTCCATTACCTGTATTTACCCAGTAATCCTTGGTGGAATCCGAGACGTCAATACTAGGATAATACAAAGCTAGAAAAAAGAATAACGAATTTAGGCATCTTTCTTTCAAACCTGTAGAATATTTAAAGGGTAACTAAAGGCTCATACACATCGTGCGTCGATTGTGGGCCCCTGTGATCGCACGTGTGTATGACCCTTAAGAACATAGTTAAACAGGTGCTTGACCTGCTATAGTAAAAAAAACATTTGTCTATTTAATCCATAGACTGTGCTGCATTGACAAAAGTCACCACATTAATAATTACATATATAAGGGATAATACGCTACCTACAGTGTTATATAAGGGATAATACGCTACCTACAGTGTTATATAAGGGATAATACGCTACCTACAGTGTTATATAAGGGATAATACTCTACCTACAGTGTATAACGGGATAATACGCTACCTACAGTGTTATATAGGGATATACGCTACCTACAGTGTTAAACTTATAAGGAGAATACGCTACCTACATTGGTATTAAAGGGATAATACGCTACCTACAGTGTTTATATAAGGGATAATACGCTACCTACAGTGTAATATACGGGATAATACGCTACCTACATGTATATAAGGGATAATAAGCTACCTACAGTGTTATATAAGGATAATACGCCTACCTACCGGTGTTATATAAGGGTAATACGCTACCTACGGTTTATATAAGGGATATACTCTACCTAACGGTGTTTAATAAGGGATAATACGCTACCTACGGTGTATATAAGGGATAATAACGCTACCTACAGTGTTATAATGGATATATACGCTACCTACGGTGTTATAAGGGTAATACATACCCTACAGTGTAATATAAGGGATAATACGCTACCTACAGTGTTATATAAGGGATAATACTCTACTACAGTGTTATAAGGGATAATACGCTACCTACAGTACAGTGTTATATAAGGGATAATACGCTCCCTACAGTGTTATATAGGGATAATACCTACCTACAGTGTTATATAAGGGTAATAACGCTACTTACAGTGTTTATATAAGGGATAATACTGCTACCTACAGTGTTTATAAGGGATAATACGCTACCTACAGTGTTATATAAGGGATAATACTCTACCTAAGTGTTATTAAGGGATAATACGCTACCTACAGTGTTATATAGGGATATACTCTACTACATACGTGTTATATAAGGGATAATACGCTACCTACAGTGTATATAAGGATAAACGCTACCTACAGTGTTATATAAGGGATAAACGCTACCTACAGTGTTTTATAAGGGAGACGTACGCACCTACAGTGTTAATATAAGGGAATAACACCGCTACCTACAGTGTTATATAAGGATAACACGCTACCTACAGTGTTATATAAATATACGCTACCTACAGTGTTATTAAGGGATAACCTCTACCTACAGTGTTTATAAGGGATAACACGCTACCTCAGTGTTATATAGGGATAACACGCTACCTACGTGTTTATATAAGGGATAAACCTACCTACAGTGTTTATAAGGGATAACACTACCTACAGTGTTATATAAGGGATAACTACCTACTACCTCCATTGTTATATAAGGGATAATACGCTACTACAGTGTTATATAAGGGATAAACGCTACCTACATTGTTTATAAGGGATAACACGCTACCTACAGTGTTTATAAGGGATAACACGTACCTACAGTGTTATATAAGGGATACACGCTACCTACATTGTTATAAGGGATAAACGCTACCTCAAGTGTTATATAAAGGGATACAGCTACCTACAGTGTTATATAAGGGATAATACTCTACCTACAGTGTTTATAAGGGATAATACGCACCTACAGTGTTATATAAGGATAACACGCTACTACAGTGTTATATAAGGGATAAACGCTACTCCTACATGTTTAATATAGGGATAAACGCACTACAGTTGTTCTATA
The DNA here is from genome assembly GCA_019447015.1 of Hymenochirus boettgeri. Classification (NCBI taxonomy): domain Eukaryota; kingdom Metazoa; phylum Chordata; class Amphibia; order Anura; family Pipidae; genus Hymenochirus; species Hymenochirus boettgeri. Next base: position 7,757,027 of record CM033472.1, read on the forward strand.
GGGATAAACGCTACCTAACATGTTTATATGGGATAACACGCTACCTACAGTGTAATATAAGGGATAAACGCTACTACAGTGTTATATAGGGATAACGCTACCTACAGTGTATATAAGGGATAACACGCTACCTACAGTGTTATATAAGGGATAATACGCTACCTACAGTGTTATATAGGGATAATACGCTACCTACAGTGTTATATAGGGATAATACGCTACCTACAGTGTTATATAAGGGATAATACGCTACCTACAGTGTTATATAAGGGATAATCATCGCTACCTACAGTGTTATATAGGGATAACGCTACCTACAGTGTAATATAAGGGATAATACGCTACCTACGTGTTTATATAAGGGATAATCGCTACACTACAGCTGTTATATAAGGGATAATACGCTACCACAGTGTTATAAGGATAATACTCTACCAGTTGTATATAGGGATAATACGCTACCTACAGTGTTATATAGGGATAATACGCTACCTACAGTGTTATATAAGGGATAATCCGCTACCTACAGTGTTATATAAGGGATAATACGCTACCTACAGTGTTATATAAGGGTATAATACGCTACCTACAGTGTTTATAAGGGATAATACTCTACCTACAGTGTTAATAAGGGATAATACGCTACTAACAGTGTTATAAGGGATAATACGCTACACTACAGTGTTATATAAGGGATAATACTCTACCTACAGTGTTTATAAGGGATAATACGCTACCTACAGTGTATATATAGGGATAACACTCTACCCACAGTGTTATATAGGGATAATACGCTACCTACAGTGTTATATAAGGGATAATACGCTACCTACAGTGTTATTAAGGGATAATACGCTACCTCCATACCAGTGTTATATGACAAGGGCCTGTAACATCCCCCGACACAGGGACAAGGGTCTGTAACATCCCCAACACAGGGACAAGGGCCTGCAACATACCAACACAGGGACAAGGGCCTGTAACATCCCCAAGACACTGGTATATAGAAGGGGGGAAAGTGTTTTGACCTTTATCTCCCCTTTAACATAAGCAGTGTTGCTGATTGGTGGGTATTTTCCGGTGTATCTTATGTTGATTGATGATCTATATTTCCCACCCCCCCGTGATTGATAATATATAGAAGGAGATGTTGGGAATTGTAGTTGAGAGGTGATATGGGGACATCCCTTATAAACAAGCTTTCCAATCACCACTGCCTTCTGGTTTCCCAGACACATTTTTTATGGCTCTTTATCAGATTTTTTAGCCATCGCTTGCCCTTTGTCCAGGTATCCCACTAAATCCTTCTCCCTTCATTACCGGCCCTCCAGCGCATGATCACAGGATGATAGAAAGATCTGGGGCCTCCAGCTACTTGCAATTCACTAACATTAATGGACAACGTGAGGAGCACATTATAATACACAAAGCTCTGGCATTTTCAATGGGAAGGTGCAGTGGCGAGAATCTATATTACAATCACTCAGTGATGTCACTTCCTGTATTCTACTGCCCCTCCCACTGTCTCCCCCTCCCTGTATTATTTATTTATATAGGAATCCCTGTGTATTATTGACAGACAATGTTCGGTCCTTCTTTCTCTTTTCAATAGGAACCGTAATTAACTATTTATACACTAAACAGGGATTCCTATATAAATGACTAATACAGGGAGGGGAGAGACAGTGGTAGTGGGCAGGTTATTTTTTTTGACTGGCCTTGTGTATTATAAGTAATAATACGCTACCTACAGTGTTATATAAGGGATAATACGCTACCTACAGTGTTATATAAGGGATAATACTCTACCTACAGTGTTATATAAGGGATAACACGCTACCTACAGTGTAATATAAGGGATAATATAACATTCTAACTACATTACCCAGTGATCTCTGTAATACCTACCCAGGCACTACAAGAGTTAAAGTTGTACATAGCTGTCTGTATTCCTACCCACAATGCCATCCTGTATAACATTCTAACTACATTACCCAGCGATCTCTGTAACACCTACCCGGGCACTACAAGAGTTAAAGTTGTACATGGCTGTCTGTATTCCTACCCACAATGCCATCCTGTATAACATTCTAACTCGGTAGGGTATAAAGGTTGGACTAGATGGACGTGTGTTTTTATACATCCTCCAATACTATGTTACTATGTAACTGTTATACAGACATTATCGGTAGGGTATAAAGGTTGGACTAGATGGATGCGTGTCTTTATACAACCTGTAAACAAGGAATGTTACAAGTTACTGGTATTGATATATAAAGTAGAGTTGATCCAGGGGTATTTCCAATTGCCACTTGGAGTCAGGAAGGAATTTTTTTTCCCCTTCATAAATTTGTTGGGTTTATTTTTTGCCTTCCTCTGGATCAACAGTTAGGCAGGAAATGAGGATATTGCTGGATGAGTTGGACTGGATGGATGTATGTCTTTATTCAACCTCCAATACTATATAATACTATACTATACTAACCTATATGTATGTTTGGTCAGGTGTGAATGAGCTGCCTGATCAAGTGCCCATAGACCAACCAATAGTAGAAATGGCCTTTCCTTTCACAGTTGTGTGTTAGTGCTGCAATGGCATGTGTACGGTGCTTTAGTAAGGTTTTATTAGGCAAATGTTGAAAACTGCATCACAGATCAGATAAAATGTCCATATTAAAAAAGTTCTTATATTGTTATACATAAAATTGATTTATTTCCATTTATTGATTAATAACGTATTAAAGGAATACTGGAAAAGTATAAATACATTGATTATAGGAGCTATGTAGGACCAATGGCCTTACCTTCCATTCTTCAATCACTATCTCAGGAGCCAGGAATGAAGATAGAAGATACTTACCTTTCACGAGATCCACCGCTGCAGCACTGACAGGTCCCAAACGCTTCCTGGTTCTGTTCAACTATAGTGCGCATGCACATAAATGCTATCGTTGATCCGAACCAGGAAGCTGTTGGGAATCGAAAGTGCAGCTGCAGTGGATCATGCAAAAGATAAATATCTCTTACCTTCGTTCCTGGCTCCTGAGATATTCATTAAAGAAGATAAGGCCATAGCCTGGTCCTACATAGGTCCATAACCCCCTGGTCTTCACTGTATTAAAGGAATATTTCACCTTTACAGTGAACTAATCCTTTAATGGACATATTCAATACACAATGAAATCTTTAGAGGAAGGAGACATTTTCTGCCTTTCAAACAATTGATCATTTCTGTCACAGTGACAAGCAGAGCTGCAGCTGTGCTCAACTGAAAACTTACTGTGCTGTTGGCTGATAGCGATACTGTCTGGAATGATTCAGACTACTCTCTGGCACTTAATAACCGGCTCTCTTTCTCCTTCCGAATTCAGCACCGTGGAGAGACTCTGCAAATATGCGCACGCGCTGACACAGGGCGCTTCGGCTTGCTTCTCGATAGTTTTTCTACTCCGGCTCCCCTAAGCGTGCGTGCGCATGTAGAGAGAGAGAGACGTGGTACGCATTGAGGAAGCAGGAAGTGAGGAAGTAAGTGCCGACACTGTGTCTTGCGCAAGTTAAAGTTTCCACTTACTTTTCCGATCCGGATGATCCAGACATGTTATAAGGACCATTTCAGTCAGGCACTGTTCCGGAGATCTCGGGATATTAAGATAGTGGGACTGCAACCTAAAATCCAGGACTATTGGCAACTATGAGTTACCACGATCAGCTGTTTTAAACTACTGCCGGTCGGTATCGGTGTTTTAAACAGCTTGTGGTAGAGCTGGTGGGATGGAGGGGGGTGGCTTGTAATTTTATGTGTTGGGGAGTGTGTGGCTTGTGATTGAGATTGTGTGGGGTTGAGATAGATTGTGATTGTAGTGGTTGGGAGGGTGCAGGGCCACCATCAAGGGGTACAGGAAGTACTTACCAAGCGCCTGAGCAGGTTGCACCCAGGGGGATTATCCAGTACCCTACCCATAATGTCTGTATAACAGTTACATAGTAACATAGTATTGGAGGTTGTATAAAGACATGTCTGTATAACAGTTACATAGTAACATAGTATTGGAGGATGTATAAAGACATACGTCCATCTAGTCCAACCTTTATACCCTACCCATAATGTCTGTATAACAGTTACATAGTAACATAGTATTGGAGGTTATATAAAGACATACGTCCATCTAGTCCAACCTTTATACCCTACCCATAATGTCTGTATAACAGTTACATAGTAACATAGTATTGGAGGATGTATAAAGACATACGTCCATCTAGTCCAAGCTTTATACCCTTCCCATAATGTCTCTATAACAGTTACATAGTAACATAGTATTGGAAGATGTATAAAGACATACGTCCATCCAGTCCAACCTTTATACCCTACCTATAATGTCTGTATAACAGTTACATAGTAACATAGTATTGGAGGTTGTATAAAGACATACGTCCATCTAGTCCAACCTTTATACCCTTCCCATAATGTCTCTATAACAGTTACATAGTAACATAGTATTGGAAGATGTATAAAGACATACGTCCATCCAGTCCAACCTTTATACCCTACCTATAATGTCTGTATAACAGTTACATAGTAACATAGTATTGGAGGTTGTATAAAGACATACGTCCATCTAGTCCAACCTTTATACCCTACCCATAATGTCTGTATAACAGTTACATAGTAACATAGTATTGGAGGTTGTATATAGACATACGTCCATCTAGTCCAACCTTTATACCCTACCCATAATGTCTGTCTAACAGTTACATAGGAACATAGTATTGGAGGTTGTATATAGACATACATCTATCTAGTCCAACCTTTATACCCTACCCATAATGTCTATATAACATTTACATAGTAACATAGTATTGGAGGTTGTATATAGACATACGTCCATCTAGTCCAACCTTTATACCCTACCCATAATGTCTGAATAACAGTTACATAGAAACATAGTATTAGAGGTTGTATAAAGACATACGTCCATCTAGTCCAACCTTTATACCCTACCCATAATGTCTGTATAACAGTTACACAGTAACATAGTATTGGAGGTTATATAAAGACATACATCCATCTAGTCCAACCTTTATACCCTACCCATAATGTCTGTATAACAGTTACATAGTAACATAGTATTGGAGGCTGTATATAGACATACGTCCATCTAGTCCAACCTTTATACCCTACCCATAATGTCTGTATAATAGTTACATAGTAACATAGTATTGGAGGTTGTATAAAGACACACGTCCATCTAGTCCAACCATTTTTTTCTACTCATAATCCCTGAGCAACAGAGTTTATGCAGGTAAGGAAGGTAAACCAATAGCATTAAGGTGGGAAAAACAATTCCTTCCTGACATATCTAAACACTTGTGGTTTGGGGGTTAATGTACAAGGTCTATCAGTTGAGCTATTGTTTAAAAAGGACCATTTCAGTTTCAAGGTTTTGCTACATTAGAAATCCCAAATAGTGTCATCCATCGTACTTCCAGACTACAAACAGGAATAATAGCGATTGAGTAACTATTCCTTTAGTCATGTGGATAAACTGAACCCTATTCAAACTGCAAGATTCCATTTCAATCCACACAGAGTAAAAGCAATATGGTAACTCCCACTCTGGAGCATCCTCACCCAGAGCACATGAAACATGAAGCACCCTGGGAAGAGATGAAGGTTTCTAGTATCCAACATTACCAGTGGGTCCTAAGATGGTTAAAGGTCATTATACATGAAGGATCAACAGGGAATCATTGTAACAGAGAATGTTAAATTAATGCATTTGCAGACAACCCACTGCTATTACTGCATTGTGAGCAGGAGATCCTCCCATAGAGAGGAGACTACTAGTACGTTAAAGTGTCAACAGAAATGAACTCTGCCATTTTAATGTTCCAAACCTGCAGGTGGCGCACGCGAGTTGGGAATCTTACAATGCAGAAACGGATCCAAGGATGTGTAGTTAAAGTCTGCGGTGCACAGTAACTCACTGATCTCTGTAACATAGTAACATAGTAACATAGTAATTAAGGTTGAATAAAGACATTCGTCCATCAAGTCCAACCTATTCCCTTTTTTTTTTTTTTTAACCCTACCTAACAGTTGATCCAGAGGAAGGCAAAAAACCCCAGCTAAAAAAGGGGGGGAAAAATTCCTTCCTGACTCCAAACGGCAATCGGAAAGTATCCCTGGATCAACCAGATCTATATGCATTAATACCAGTAATTCTCAATATTTTTTAGTTTTAGAAACTTATCCAGGCCTTTTTTAAAGTTATTCAATGAACTTGCCATTACCACCTCTGCTGGAAGACAGTTCCACAGTTTCACCGTTCTCACTGTAAAGAAACCTCTCCTAACTTGAAGATGAAACTTCTTTTCTTCCAACCTTAAAGAATGTCCACGAGTCCTCTTATATGACCTATTAGTGAACAATGTACCAGAGAGTTCACTGTATGGGCCATTAATATATTTGTATAAGGTTATCATGTCCCCACGCAACCGCCACTTCTCCAATGTAAACAGCCCTAACTTGTCTAATCTGCCTGCATATTCAAGCCCCTCCATTCCCCTTATTAATTTAGTTGCCCTTCTCTGAACTGCCTCAATTTCCAAGATGTCCCTTTTGTATATGGGATTCCAAAACTGCACCGCATATTCCAAATGTGGCCTTACCAGTGCCTTGTAGAGGGAGAATAATATTTTTCTCTCTTGATTCCATTCCCCTCTTTATACAAGACAATATCTTGCTAGCTCTAGCTGTTGCTACCTGGCATTGTTTGCTACAGCTAAGTCTGTTATCTACCAGAACCCCCAAATCTTTTTCCATTTCAGATGCACTTAACACAGAGTTATTTATGGTGTAGGTGGCACAGGGATTATTAAATCCCAAATGCATCACCTTACATTTATCAACATTGAATCTCATCTGCCATTCTGCTGCCCATTTTGATAATCTATCTAGGTCTGCTTGCAGCACTTGCACATCATTGGAAGTTTCCAAAGCTCTGCATAATTTAGTGTCATCAGCAGACACAGAGACCTTGCTCTCAATGCCCCCTTCTAAGTCATTTATAAACAGATAAACAGAAGGGGCCCCAGTACAGAACCGTGAGGCACTCCGCTTAGAACTTTAGCCCACATAGATGTAGCTCCATTAACCACCACTCTCTGTTTGCGGTCCAATAACCAGTTCTCTATCCATGAACAAATGTTTTCTTCAAGGCCAACAGTCCTCAGTTTATACATTAGTCGCCTATGTGGCACAGTATCAAAGGCTTTTGCAAAATCCAAATATACCACATCCACAGCTGTGCCTGAATCTAACTTCTTACTCACTTCTTCATAAAAACCAATTAAATTTGTCTGGCATGATCTATTTCTCATAAATCCATGCTGACTACTACTAATAAGATGATCTCTGGAGACAAAGTCAAGGATATGATCCCTTAACAAAGTTTCCATCACCTTCCCTACCACTGATGTTAGGCTTACAGGTCTATAGTTACCAGGCTGTGAACGACTACCTTTTTTGAATATTGGTATTACATTGGCTTTTTTCCAATCCAGCGGCACATCCCCAGACAAAAGCGAATCTGAAAAGATGAGACACAGTGGTCTTGCTAGAACTGAACTAAGCTCTTTTAAAATCCTAGGATGCAATCCATCTGGTCCTGGCGCTTTATTGATATTAACTTTGTCTAATTGATTCCGTACCATATCCTCTGTTATCCAATGTGAAAACTCTTCATTTCCTCCCTGCACATTGTTACAATCCCTACTGTAAGGATTCTCAACAGTAAAAACCGATGTAAAAAAACGGTTTAGCAGATTAGCCTTTTCGGCATCCTCTACAACCACCTCAGCTCCATTATTTAATGGTCCCACATTCTCAGTCCTCATTTTTTTTACCATTTATATACTTAAAAAACATCTTGGGGTTGGACTTGCTTTGTTCGACAATCCGTATTTCATTTTCTATTTTAGCTAGTTTAATTGCTTTCTTGCATTCTTTATTACAACTTTTGAAGTCCCTGTAAGCCTGTTCTGTGCCTTCTGCTTTCAAAATTTTAAAAGCCCTTTTCTTTTTTTCCATTTCCCTTTTTACCTGAGCATTAAGCCATGCAGGAGTGGACCTAATTTTTTTACACTTGTTTCCTAAAGGTACCGTTTGGAAATGTTATAGTTTAATATCCCTTTAAAAGTGGTCCACATCTGCTCAGTATCTTTACCTAGAAACAGTTCCCCCCAGTCTATGAGCAGGAGCGATTCCTTTAAAAGCATAAAATTAGCTTTCCTAAAGTTAAAAGTTTTTGTTAAGCCAGTGCACTTTAGTTTTCTGCAACCTATATTAAATGACACTATATCATGGTCACTATTCCCTAAGCTTCCCATTACCTTCATCTCCAAAATGAGCTCTGGGTTATTAGATATCACCAGATCCAACAACGCATTCTTTCTAGTAGGAACTTCTACCATCTGTGAAAGAAAATGCTCATATAGGAAATTTAAGAACTTTATACCTTTTGAGGTGCTGGCAGTTCCATTACTCCAATCTATTTCAGGGTAGTTAAAATCTCCCATAACCAGAACATGCCCCATACCAGCAGCCTTCGCCAACTGCATATGGAGATTCATTTCCACCTCTTCCCCGGCATTTGGCGGCTTATAACACACTCCAACAATTAATTTACCTACCTTCTTGCTTCCTGTACACAGTTCCACCCATAATGTTTCTGCCGCATCGTTTGCTCCCCCATCTATTCCATCTTTTAAATTTGGCTTCAATTCCTGTTTAACATACATACATACTCCTCCTCCTTTCTTATTAACTCGGTCATGTCTAAATAAGGAGTACCCTTCAATATTTACAGTCACATGAAAAGAAAGTCCCAACATGATGTGATTTTCATTATATTTCCTTCTCCTTAATAGTAATAAAGTAAACAGACTGAGCATCACCATCAATCTGTAATTAAAATATTGTTTGAACAAAAGGAGTCGCAATAACAGTTACATAGTAACATAGTATTGGAGGTTGTATAAAGACATACGTCCATCTAGTCCAACCTTTATACCCTACCCATAATGTCGGTATAATAGTTACATAGTAACATAGTATTGGAGGTTGTATAAAGACATAACATAGTATTGGAGGTTGTATAAAGACATACACCCATCTAGTCCATCCTTTATACCCTACCCATAATGTCTGTGTAACAGTTACATAGTAACATATTATTGGAGGTTGTATAAAGACATACACCCATCTAGTCCAACCTTTATACGAGATTTAATCTCTTTTTCCAAGTAAAAGATATGCTCAGATATAATAGACATATGATCTTGGTGTATGTTATCGGTCATGGACTCTTTTAATTGTGATTGTATGGTTTGTATACGTTCCGTGACATTTTTATATCTCATACGATCATGCTCTATTATGAGATTAATCAATTTCTTTGAACAATCTGTTAATATGGTTTCCCAAGCCATCTTAAACTCTTGTGTTATATCAGGTAAGTTGGCATATTTATTGATTCTTAATCCGCGAGGTATGCGGTCAACTTTGTTGTACTGTTCCAATGTGTTAATGTCCCACCATAAACCTAATTCCTTATTCATTCATTTCTCTAATGTCTTATAACACACTTCCTCCTCCACTATATCGATATCTTTGAATACATCCACATTATCTAATATAGAAAACAAATCGTCAGCTTGTCTCTTCCTGACTGCTAGTTGCGCTGATAGCGATTCTTGGCTCCCCTGTACGGCATACCCCTTAGGGCGTCCTCTCTCTGTATCCATATATTCAGTGAAAAGACAGATACACTAAGATAAAAAGTAACTATATGCTTAGTAGAGCAATACAATATCCATGTAAAGTATACTGGTCATAAAAAACTTTCTCGGCGGGAGCTACTACTCACACAGTGAGAAACACACAGGTCGGAACCACTAATATAGAAACATAAGTAATTAGTTTACTCACTGTGGGGAGCTACACCGCAGAAGGTCGCTATGTCGTAGTGATCCCAAATGAACTCTTCGGCCGGTCCGACCTCTTCCGTAATGCGAATATCAAGTAATAGAGTAAGCGGACACATCCAAGACAAGGACTCCTTTAGACCAGTTCTTCCATTAAAACTTATAAATTTATTGACACATGTTAAAATTGACTGCTCCAATACTATGTTACTATAACTGTTATAAGAACATAGGGGTCAGGGTATAAAAGGTTGGACTGATGGGCGTTGTCTTTAGACAATCCTCCAAATCTTACTATTTACCGTATTAACTGTATACAGACATTATGAGGTAGGGATAGAAGGTTGGACTAGATGTTAGTATGTCTTTATACATACCTCAATACTATGTTTACTATGTAACTGTTATACAGTACATTCTGGGTAGGGTAGTATAAGTTGGACTAGATGGACATGATGTCTTTATACACCCTCCAATAACTATGTTACTTGTAAACGATTTATACAGACATTAATGGGGTAGTGGTATAAGGTTGGACTAGATGGAGTTATTGTCTTTATATACAACCTCCAATACTATGTTACTAATGTAACTGTTAAAAGCAGACACTTGGGTAGGGATAAAGGATGGACTAGATTGGATGTCTGTCTTTATCAACCTCCAATACTATGTTACTATGTAACTGTATACAGACATTATGGGTAGGGTATAAAGGATTGACTAGATGGAGTTTATGTCTTTATACATACTCCATACTAATGTTACTATGTAACGTTTACCAGACCATTATGGGTATAGGGTATAAAGGTTGGACTAGATGGACGTATTGTCTTTTAATAAACCTCCAACTCCTATGAAATTACTATGTAACTGTTATTAAAGACATACTGGGTAGGTATAATGTTTGGACTAGAGTGACTTAGTCTATATACATACCTCCAATACTATGTACTATGTAACTGTTATACATGACATTATGGGTTAGGGTATAAAGGTGGACTAGATGGTATGTATGTCTTTAACAACCTCCAATGACTATTACCTGATGTAACTGTTATACAGACATTATGGTAGGGTATAAGGTTGGACTAGATGGATGTATGTCTTTATGACCCCTCCCATTACTATGTTTCTATGTAAAACTGTTATAAAGACTTATGGGATAGGGGTTAATTTATAAAGGTTGACTAGAGGGACGTATTGTCTTTATAGAAACCTTCCAATACTATTGTTACTATGTAACTGTATACAGACATTAGGGGTAGGTATAAAGGTTGGACTAGATGGATGTAGTCTTTATACAACCTCCAATACTATGTTACTATGTAAAAAAACTCTATACAGAACATTAGGGGTAGGGTATAAAGGTTGGGACATAGATGGACGTATGTCTTTATACATCATCCAATACTAGTTACTATGTTAACTGTTATACAGACATTATGGGTTAGGGTATAAAGGGTTGGACTAGATGGACGTATGTCTTTTATACATCCTCCATACTATTTTACTATGAACTGTTATCAGACATTAGGGCTAGGGTATAAAGGTGGGACTAGATGGCGACGTATAGGTCTTAACATCTCCAATACTATGGTTACTATTGTAAAGTTATTACAGAAATATGGGAGGGTATAAAAGGTTGGACTAGATGGGCGTATGTCTTATATCGACCTCAATTACTATGTACTATGTAAATGTTATACAGATATGTATGGGTAGGGTATAAAGGTTGGCTAGATGGAGGTATGTCTTGATACAACTCCAATACTATGTATACTAGTAAACTGTTATAAAGACAAAAATTATGGGTAGGGTATAAAGGTGGATAGATGGACTGTGATGTCTCTTATACCAACCTCAATAATATTTTATGTAAACTGTTATACACGACATTATGGGTAGGGTCTAAAGGTTGGATAGATGGGCGTATGTCTTTATACAACTCCAATACTATGTTACTATTGACTATGTTACTTACAGACATTATGGTAGGGTATATAAAGAGTTGGATATATGGACGTATGTCTTTATAACACTCCCATACTATGTTACTATGTAAACTGTTATACAAGAATTATGGGTAGGGTATAAAGGTGGAATAGCTGGAGTATGTCTTTATACAACCTCCAGACATGTTACTATGTAATGTTATACAGACATTATGGGTAGGGTAAAAGGTTGGACTAGATGGATGAATGTCTTTATACCAAACCTCCAATACTATGTTACTATGTAAACTGTTATACAGACATAATTATGGGTAGGGTACTGGATAATCCCCGGGTGCAAACCTGCTCAGGCGCTTGGTAAGTACTTCCTGTACCCCTTGATGTGGCCGCACCTCCAAACCACTACAATCACAATCTATCTCAAACCCCACCACAATCTGCAATCACAAGCCACACACTCCCCAACACATAAAAGTTACAAGCACCCCCTCCATCAAAAAGGCTCTACCACAAGCTGTTTTAAAACACCGTACCGACGGCAGTAGTTTAAAACAGGTCTGTGATCGGGCACTCATAGTTGCCAATAGTCCTGGATTTTAGGTTGACAGTCCCAGCTATCTTAATATCCCGAGATCTCCGGAACAGTGCCTGACTGAAATGGTTCCTTATACATGTCGGATCATCCGGATCGGAAGTAGAAGTGGAAACTTAAACTGCGCAAGACACAGTGGCGGCACTTACTTCCTCCAAACTTCCTGGCTTCCTCAATTGAGTGACCACGTCTCTCTCCTCTTACTGCGAACGCACGATTAGGGGAGCCGGAGTAAAGATAGAAAAACATCGAGAAGCAAAGCCGAAGCGCCCTGTGTCAGCGCGTGCGCATATTTGCAGAGTCTCTACAGGGTGCTGAATTCGGAAGGAGAAATAGAGCCGGTATTAAGTGACAGAGGAGTAGTCTGAATCATTCCAGACAGTATCGCTATCAGCAAACAGCACGTAAGTTTTCAGTTGAGCCACAGCGGCCAAGTCTGCTTGTTCACTGTGAAGAAATGATCAATTGTTTGAAAGGCAGAAAATGTCTCCTTCCTCTTAAGATTTCATTGTGTATGAAAGTCCATTAAAAGGATTAGTTCACTGGAAAGGTGAAATATTCCTTAATACAGTGAGGAAGACCAGGGGGTATGGACTATGTTAGGACCAGGGCTTAGGCTTATTTCTTAATGGAAATCTCAGGGCCAGGAACGAAGGTAAGAGATATTATCTTTTTGCATGCTCCACTGCAAGTGCACTTTCGATTCCCACAGCTTCTGGTGTGGAGGCAACGATAGCATTTATGTTGCAATGCGCACTTATAGTGGACAGAACCGGAAGAGTTTGGGACCTGTCAGTGCTGCAGCGGGGATCTCGTGAAAGGTAGTACTTATATCTTCATTCTGGCTCATGAGATAGTTGATTGAAGAATGGAAGGTTTACGGGCCATTGGTCCTACATAGCTCCTATAATCAATGTATTTATACCTTTTCCAGTATTCCTTAATCGTTATTTAATCAATAAATGGATAATAATCCAATTTTAGTATAACAACTAAAGAACTTTTTTAATATGGACATTTGTATCTGATCTGTGATGCAGTTTTCAACATGTTGCCTAATAAAAACCTTACTAAAGCACGTACACATGCCATTGCCAGCACTAAACCACACAATGTTGAAAGGAAAGGCCATTTCGACTATTGTGTGGTCTATGGCAACTTGATAAGGCGTCATTCACACTGACCAAAACATACATATAGGTTAGTATAGTTAGTAAGTATTATTATAGTATTGGAGGTGACTAAAGAAATACATCCATCCAGTCCAATCATCCAGCAATATCATCATTTCTGCCTAACTGGTTGATACAGAGGAAGGCAAAAAAAAAATACACCCAACAAATTTATGAAGGGAAAAAAAAAAAATCCTTCCTGACTCAAGTGGCAAATTGGAATACCCCTGGATCAACTCTCTTTATACTCAATACCAGTAACTTGTAACATCCTTTGTGTACAGGTGGTATAAAGACACGCATCCATCTAGTCCACCTGAGACCCTTACCGATACTGTTGTATAAACAGTTACATGTAACATAGTCTTGGGAGGAGGTATAAAACACACGTCCACTTAGCCTTAACCTTAACTCCTATAAGATATGTCCTCCTTTAAACAGTTCCCCACATAGTAAACATAGTATGTGAGTGGTTGTATAAAGACTACAATCCATCTAGTCCAACCTTTATACTACCCATACTAGTCTTATAAACAGTACATAGTTAACATAGTATTGGAGGTTGTATAAAGAACACACGACATCTAGTCGTCCAAACCCTTTACCTACTCATAATGTCTGTATAACAGTTACCATAAGTATAATAGTTATTGGAGGCTGTATACAAGACATACGTCCATCTGGAGTCCAAATCGTTAGTACCCTACCCAATAATGTCTGTTAACCAGTTAATAGTAATAGGTATTGGAGGTTATAGGATAAAGGATCACGTCCATTCTAGTCCAACCTTTATACCCTACCCATAATGTATGTATAACAGTTACTAGATTGGAGGTTGTCATAAAGACATACGTCCTCTAGTTCCCACATTTATTACCAGAGCTATTGAAAGGCTACGGTGGATTGTGACTTTATTAACTTAGTTTGTAAAATTTTCATTTAGTTAAATTAACCCTCTTTTAATGATCAGGCCTCACCCCTGGGGCTATAAGATGGCAGAACCAATACTCGGGAACTACACAGAGCAGTACTAATTACTGTGAGGAAATAGGATTGGAGACCTGTACATTGGATAGAAGCAAATAAAAGGTTAAATGGACACTTTACCCTCAAAAATCTCTCCTACCTCCTGTTCTTCTTAACCGATTATTTCATGGAAGATAGCTGCGCAACATTATGGAAAGAGGGGGGTGGCAAAGACCTGGGGGGGTGGATCTGGGAGCCTGTCAGTGAGGGCATCTTAAACTATATATATATATGATATTGACCATTGTAAGTAAGAATGGGATGGTAGGGAAGGCAGTCTAACCTTACAGTAATTATAGATTTTTAATAGATTCCTAAACCTTGTATTTTGGGGTAAAGTGGAATGTTAATTTGAAGTTTTTCTGAGAATATTTTAGTGAAAACCTGGTTTTTGGAATGGTCCTCCTATTCTGTCCTGAAGGGCCAATTACTCACGGTGAAAATCTGTTTGCTGGGAATAAATATCCAACACACATTTTGAGTGGATTAGTAATATTAATCCATATTGCTGAGTGTTAGCAGAAAGTCTCATAGAGGAAATAACATCCCTTACGAATGTCACATCTACTTCTCTTGCCACCGCGGTAAGAATTGTGAACACCAAAGCACTTGTAAAAACAGTGTTGCTACGTGCGTACTGTGTTGGTGATGCGATCCACACAATAGTGCGCAATGGGCAATGGTAAATATCCGGATGTGGAATTAGCCCTATTGATACATTGACCCTTCCTTTTAAAGGACCCAAGATCCATTGCTTTATGCACTGTTGGCCCTTTAGTCTGCTGAAGCCAGGAATTCCATTGAAAGGGCATGTATGCCAAGGACAGTACTCCTACTACCTGTTTGAAATAGAAGAGAAGCAGTAAGACAACCCCTCCCACTCGTTCCCTCCCTTGCTGCCCTGCCTCCTAGTGTACTAACTAGGGCCTACATGACCTGATGATGGGAAGGAGCCACCCCCAAAATGCTGTTTGGCTGTTTTGATGGTCAATAAAGTTATCATTACATTGAGTGTGGGATCTTCAATAGAAACTTGTCACCATTTTGGATTTGGAATACCCTGTAGGATTGAGAACTGCACCCAACACTGTGGGATGTGCAAGGAGATTGCCTATCGAGTTCAATTTCATTACATACCGTAGCCTGGGCAATTCATTACATACTGGTAAGCCATGGGGAATTTCATTACATACTGGTAGCCATGGGGAATTTCATTACATACTGGTACCCATGGGGAATTTCATTACAATATTGGTAGCCATGGTGAGTTCATATACCATACTGGTTAGCCATAGGAATTTCATTACATCACTGGGGTAGCCATGGGAATTTCCTTACATACTGGTTAGCCATGGAATTTCATTACATACTGGTAGCCTTGAATTTTATTTAAAGGCCCCACACACAAATTATTTTATAAAAAAAGTGCAAAAAAACACTCATGGGCGTGAGTCAAATCTTAATTTGCGTCATTTGACAACATCAAACAATGTACAATTTGTTACTACATGTAAGTGGGATTCTGGGATACCCTAAGGCCCTAGAGTGTGATGTGTTTGGTTCCCACGGGATTCTTTCTTCTTTCGTACCAAATACATTTGGGATGGTACCTTTATGGTCGTGCCGCATCAAGCCAATTATGGTGGTTTATTGAAAATACCCTAGGTGTTTATAATTCCCATTTGGGTGAAGTTTGACAGAAAGGTCAGTCAAACAACCCATAGTGGAACACAAAGGTCCAAAATTGCCCCCCTTATCAGAGCACATCTGTGTCTTTAACGATATGTAGCGAGAGAAGACGGTTTTCCAAGTTGAGTTATGCATTGGAGCCACATGGCAAGCAATAAAGGATCAAGGGGAGAAAAAAGAAGGTAACCCATAGTCATAACAACCAATGGAATCTGCTATTACAGCACCCAATCATTAACTCTGAGATCTGCTTAGTGGGTACAGAAGCCTCAGGAATTTAAAAACTGGCTTTTAAGCGGAGGCAATTGTAAATTTGTGACTGCCTGCCAATGTACAACGATGTGGAACGCTGCCCGGTAAAGTTAGTAATATTAAACATTAAGAGTGGCAATTTCCAGATAGTGTTATGGGTTTTACATTGCACTCCTGTTTCGTCACACAGGGTTCACTGGGGCTATAGAGCAGGTTTCTTAAAGGGGGTGCAGGGTACACTGGGTGGCCTATAGAAGAGGGTTTCTCTAAGGAAGTGTGTTGGTACACTTTGTGCTATAGAGCAGGGTTTCCTTAAAGGGAGTGCGGGTTTAAACTGGGTGCTATAGAGCAGGGTTTCTTAAAGGGTGTGCAGGGTACACTGGGTGCTTAGGCAGGGTTTCTTAAAAGGGAGTGCACGGTACACTGCGGTGGCTATAGAGCAGGGTTTTTAAAGGGAGGTGCAGGCACACGGGTTGCTATGGAGCAGGGTTTTTAAAGGGAGTGCAGGGTACATGGGTGCTATAGGACAGGGTTAGTTAAGGGAGTGTTGGGTACATGGGTTCTATAGAGCAGGGTTTCTTAAAGGGAGTGCAGGGTAACACTGGTGCTATAGAGCAGGGTTTCGGAAAGGGAGTGCAGGTGTACACTGGGTGCTATAGGCAGGGTTCTTAAGAGGGTGTGTAAGTACAACTGGGTGCTATAGAGCAGGGTTTTTTCTGTAAAGGGAGTCGCAGGGCTTCAACTGGGTGCTATAGACGGGTTGTCTTAAAGGAAGTGTTGGGCACTGGGTGCTATAGAGGCAGGGTTAATCTTAAAGGTGGTGTGTTAAGTACACTGGTGCTATAGAGCAGGGTTTCTTAAAGGGAGTGTTGGGTACAACTGGGTGCTATAGAGCAGGGTTTCTTAAAGAGGTGGTGTTAAGTTACACTGGGTGTCTATAGAGCAGGGTTTCTAAAGGGAAGTGCAGGGTACACTGGGTGCTTAATAGAGCAGGGTTTCTTAAAGGGATGTGCAGGGTACACTGGGTGCTATAGAGACAGAGGTTTCTTAAAGGGAGTGCAGGGTACACTGGGTGCAAGAGCAGGGTGTTCTAAAAGGGGAGTGTTGGGTACACACTGGGCGCTATAGACAGGGTTCGTTAAAGGAGTGTTGGTCACGGGGTGTATGAGACAGGGTTTATTCTTAAAGGGGTGTTGGGTTAACAACTGGGCGCTTATAGGCAGGGGTTTCCTTAAAGGGAGTGTGGGGTACACTGGGTGCACTCAGAGTCAGGGTTTTTAAAGGGAGTGCATGGGTACACTGGGCGCTATAGAGCAGGGGTTTCTTAAAGGGAAAGCAGGGTCCTCGGCTATAGAGCAGGGGTTTTTTTATTAAGGGAGTGCAGGGGCACCTGGGTGCTATAGAGCGAGGGTTCTTAAGGGATGTTTGGGTACACTGGGCGCTGTAGAGGCAGGGTTTACTTAAAGGGAATGCAGGGTACCTCGCTATAGAGCAGCAGGGTTTTTTAAGGCGAGTGCAGGGACACATGGGTGCTAATAGAGGGCAGGGTTCATTCTTAAAGGGAGTGTGGGTACATGCCTATAGCGGGTACGAAGGACGGTATAAGCAGTCTTTAGGGGTGCATGGCTATGAGCAGTTCTTAAAGGGAGTGTTGGGTACACTGGCGCTTATAGAGCAGGGTTCTTAAAGGGAGTGTTGGGTAATTCAGGGACAGATTTTTCATTAGACACCATAAACTGTATAGCAGCCACCCTCCCGTTATTAGCAGAGACGACCTACCTTATTGGGGTTATTATAAGGGGTGTATAGTCCACATGTTTGGTTGGGGCCTAGGCCCTCCTGTGGCAACCTCAGTTAGTCCCCACATTGGGACTCCAAGCTATAGCACAAGGAAATTAGAATATGACGTGTAAACACTGCTAATGTGGATTTTCTATTATTGTGAACACACCAAAACAATGTTTCAGGGACCTTGTCATCAGGGACACCACAATCCATGGAAATGGCGGATTAGGTAGTGTGCACCGATCTATTTCCATGGTGGGCTGTAGACATTTTTCTGAATTGAGAAATCCAGTTCAGATGACTAGCAAATGTCCAAGACTAGTCCACGGATTACAGAATCCACCAGGACCAGACTTCTACCACAACACTGACCCCCCAATGGATCCAGCATGTGGGGACGTGTTCATGATCAGTGCACTACAATACACCTGGGATGGTATTAGAAAAACCAACAGGAAACTCAGGACATAGTAAGCCCACTCCCAGTACATTGTTGGCTAGGACAAGAGCATAGGGGGCACAGGTGAAGGTGAAGAGGGGGCTTTCCAGCAGTGCTGTACGTTGGATAGACTGTAGTAGAAGCAGGATCCGGGAGTCATTATTATATCGGGGCACTTGTATGGAGACACAGTTTCCTTTAAGAAAAACTAACAGACACTACAGAGTGAACTATAGACACATCATTAGTTTTCTACATTTATTTCAGGTTTCAATACAAAGATTCCCACACAAAACATTCATAAATACACTACCAATCCCATGTAATGTTGCCAGATAAGGACCTGCAGGATTTTGTCCCTGCGAGTTGTGGTATGCAGGTAATGCATTGTTTATTTGAAGTTCCTCAAAACATGGGTCCATAGTGGCTTCCTGGGCTCCTAGCAGCCTCTATGGCTTACCTGGATATTCCCTACGGCCACGGTCCCACATGATGCACGGCCTCCACACACACCCTGTCCCCCACCCTGTACAGTGTCCAGACATTTGTCTACTCACGAAGCTTTCTCTGATGTGACGTACGTTCATCTCTCTCACGCGGGTCCTCCCAGTGACGTCCCGTACCTAGTAGTCTAATCCATCTCTACACCGCGGTCTCCTAAACCAAGAAGCAGGATTAGACATGAAATTGGAGGGACATTATTTTAAAGACCACGCTGTTGTCAATACATCACATTGCTTTTCTATTGGTGAAACCCATTAGAGGTCACTTAATGGGAAACTAGTGTCAATACAAACAATAACCAATCTGACTTTACCATGCCTGTCCTTTATATAGATTGGATCTCCTTCCTGATGTCTCATAGTCCTGGTGAAGGGTAATGAATGGGTTGCTTGTAGGGCTGCTTGGCGGGTGGTTTGTGTTTTTATAGAAGGCTTATAACAAAATCCTTAAATTCTCTGCCCTTGGAGAGTTAAATGTAAGCACGAATGGGATTTATTATGATGTCGATGCTATGACCGATCGCATGGCAAATGCCCACCTTTACAGATGGAGAAAGATACAGCAAAAGGAATACGTAATGGGAGAGTCACTTACATTATCTTGACTGTGACACTGCAGTTTATCCTTCATTCACTAAAAGAGAAAAAACCATATGACATCTTATTCTAAATCCGACGTACTTGGCAGTTCCAGGTCTGTATTATTGTAATGTCTAGATTTGTGTTCTTCCCTTTATAACTATTTCCATAACGTCAGGTTATTAGTTATGTCAGACTGTACATGGGAGGGATAAATAACCAAGACTGGGATCCAGGTACTAAGGTGCCGGTGGTTGCCACCTGGCACTGTACCACATTAGATGCTTATCATAAAACCAATGTTCCAGTGGTAAGTTCCTGGTACAAGGGGCATGATATGCCTGGAGAGTGGTAGAGTGGGGTATGGGCGTCTGGGCCCGTAGACGTTACTATTTCCTGGCTTTAACTTACTCGGGATCTGTAAATAGGCTGACGATTTATAAGACGCCTGACACAGCTGATGTTCCTCCTGAAAAAAATGGTGGAAACCAATGAAATGATTAGTATAGATAGGGAAGGTTGATGTGTCTGATGATTTATTGAGGTTTCCGTTGTATAGACAAAATGTACAGTATTTAAATAGCATATTCCATTCAGAAGGTTCGGCCTATATAATCCCATAACATTCCCTAGTCAACGTTGTACCAGAGGAAATGACTGGTTCATGGTGGGGAATAGTGAGTGGCGGTTAAGGGGGGGCCTATGAAAGGAATCACAAGACATTGTCCCCATATAACAAAATGCTACTGTAATTACCCCGCTGTATAGCCAGGGTAAAACCCTACCTTATAGCAAAACTTCTTTCCTCACTGACCATCATTTTGTCTCATTCCGAAGTCGACTGAAATGACATATTGTACAAATGATCAACAAATGGCCCTGGGGAACATTGAGATAAATGAAACTGTTATATTTACCCTCATTTACTATTTTAAACGTTCCGCCTCCTCCTGACACTGATATTTCCCTCATGTAGGTCATGGTGCATTCCTTTTCATGTAGAGGACCACCTCGCAGAGATTCATTATGGGAATAGAAAGACAGTGACCAGAAACTCCCAGTGTAATGGGACCTATTTAATCTTGGAAGGCCCTTGTTACCGCAGGCTTCAAAATGCCGCCCCAATGTGACTGTAAAGGTGTCTCTATAATGTGTTTGTGGAAGGGTTGTGAAGGGTTAAATAGTCTTTACCGTCAGAGATCTCCGGTCCAGGTAGGAAAATCCAGGAATATGGTAGAAGCTTGCGGTTAGCAAAAAATCAAAAAATGTATGTATATCAGTATCTACTAGGGGTTCCACATTACACCATTCCCAGTTGAAAATGCTGAGAGAAAAGATTTGAGGAGAATAAGAACTGGAATATCTTGAGGCTATGGCTAATTGTGTACATGTGTGATAAAGCGCGGTGTTATACAACACGGCGTTATAGAAAACATTCTTAAAACTCCCCGATTTCGTCGGCTCTCCTTGATGGGTGAGTCTTTTATATAAGCCCCGTAGAACTGGGATGTATTTCTAGGCCCGTAAAGTATTCATTGCTTTATCTTCCCTGATCAGGAGACTTTCTAGACTAAATGTAGGGAAAAAGACAAAGTTTCCGTTAAGTTGGGTCCCAACATAACAGGAAAGGGAGCACGGTTGGGTATCGTGGTATTTTATTATAAACCGCTATAAACTATAAAACTGTAAACATGCTACTCTGACCGAGACTGGGTTGAGTTTTGCAGTTCAGTAACCAGGTCCCAGTTCCCAACACGGTGATAAGAAACAGTTCTTCACCCATTTTATATATGGTTTGTTTTAAAAGGTTTGTGTGCTAATAAAATATCCAGATATTGATTTTCCTTAACGCAATGTCCACTAAACTCTTACTTACCTGTCTTCCCCAAACCCTGAGACTTCCTATCTTCACCTTACCTAACTTATCTCCACCAGCACATGGTCTCCTGTACTCACCTCCTCTGCAAGCTAATAGCTATGTAGGAGCCCTCCCAGCTGCAGAGAGGAGCGCTGGTATACAGCTGTCATTAGCCATTAAGTCCATCACAGCCAGATGCACGTCCTGCGACCACTTGAAAGCTGGCACCAAGGGAAGAAGAGATTAAGTAGGTTATGGAGGTTTTCAGTATGTGGAGAGGTAAGTCTGATGATCTTGGGGTTTGGGGAAGTGTAGTATGATTTAGTGACATGCACTTTACCATGGTGGTTATACACAGTTAACCCAACAGCGTCCAAATACCCTTTACAACCACTGAATGTTTTATATATCACAGATAAAGAAAGATGACGTTAACCGGTGAGACGAATTTCATTACTTTAATGGCCGCTTTCCTTTCTTTCCAAATCGTTTCCCTGTAATGCAGATAAGGATATTTGGAGGGTTGGTAGTTAATTTAAAAAAACAACTATAGTCTAACACTAACAACTGTTCAGGCTTTATAGCCCAGACCATCAGCCATGCTGAATTACATAACTATAATCCGTTAACCAAAGATAAAATAAACCCTTATCACCAATCCCAACTTACCACCTCTCCCAATGGACCGACATGCCAGTCTTGTATTGCCCAAAAGACAGGTAAAGAATATGTACACCCAACTATCGAGATACCAATATCAACTTTACAATGGTAGACTTTGCCAAAGGCCCCACGATCCAGTTCTTTTCTGAAAAGGTCAGAATACCTTTAGGGGACTGGAAAATTAAAGGAGATCCATGTTAATATTTAGAACGGACCAGGAAACTCCATTTCTAAATACTAGGGGAGGACGTAGGGATTCATGTGCCCCGGTTCTCTTTAATGCTGATAATGGTTAAGAATCTCACCATGTGGGGCAACAGGGTGCATGTATTACTAGGAGCCATCACAAGGTGTGGAAACAGGCCACCCCCCCCTACCTTCCCTCTAATAAATAGTTGTCATTGTGTATTCAGTCTAAGTCCTCATTTTTCATTAATTTAAGTTTGGCAGAAAGAGCTATTAAGGTGCCATACATATGACCCCATATTACTTACCCCCGACCGAGGCTAAGCACGCGTCGTCGTTCGATCCTGGCGGACCGCTCTCTCCCGTTCTTGTATGCGACCGAACCTGCGATCACAAATCCTTTCATTTTTTCGCATGTCAGTTCACATAGAAGAGACCGGAGAGGCCGGGTTCCGGCAGGAATCGAAACGAACGACGCTAAATCGCTGCAGGTCGGTTAAGAATATTGGGTTAGTATGGCCACCTTTAGACTATAGGGAGGGAGGTTTCTCTGGATCATTTATGGTACCAATATCTTTATATCAGTGTGAGAAAATTTACCTTTAATGTATCTGGATCCTGAAACCATGTAACAATCGTGATCCTCTGAACTTGTGCGTGCCAGGTTATTGATAACAGGTTTGGCTTAGGCAGGACTATTTGCAGGTCTCTCGTGGTCTGGGCATAAAGATTATATTTAGTAGGGTAGGGTTGGCGAACACTCTAGACACCATAGGAATGGAGGAGGCGCCACTGGTAGTCCCAGCCCATATAACTGCTTTACTACCAAAATGGTCGGGGGGGGGTATGTGGAGATCCTTATCATAATCTTGCCTCCTCTACTGTAGGACGTTTGGTGGGGAGAGAGCTGGTCGTCCCCATCCACATCTTGCTCCTCTACTGGAGGACGTTTGGGGGGGGAGAGCTGTCGTCCCCATCAACATCTTGCCTCTCCGCTGGGTGGACATTTTGGGGGAGAGTGGTGTGTCCCATCCTCATCCTGCTCCTCTATGGAGGACGCGGGGGGGGAGAGTGGTCGTCCCCATCCACATCTTTCCTCTAACTGGATACGTCAGGGGGGGAAGAGGCTGAGTGGGTCCCCATCACATCCTGGCTCCTCGTACTGGTGACGTTTGGGGGAGAGCTGGTGGTTCCCCCATCCATCCTGCTCCTCTCTAATGATGACGTTCGGGGGAGAGCTGGTGGTCCCCATTCCCACATCCTGTCTCCTACTACTGGGTGACGTTCGGGGGAGAGACGAGGTGTCCCATCCCACATCCTGCTACCTTTCTGGGTGAAGTTTAGTAGGGACAGCTTCTTCATCCGTTACCTATGTAATTCAAGGGTGGAGACTTTTGGGTTTTCACAAATATCTAAAAGAAAAGAAATAAATATAAATAAAACCCAAGCTCAGAATCAAAGCACATTCACTGCACCCACGGATTAACATGGAGTCATATTATATTAATCATTATTAGTCCAATCTTTTATTCAGTGTGAGGAAATTTACCTTTAATTAAACTTGATCCGCAATCTTGTACATCGCGTACTATGAATTGTGGTCCCGGTGTAATGGACAGCTGTGGATCAGGCAGGGCTGGGCGATGACAAGGATTATTAGTAGGGTAGGGCCCTGGTGTCCCCATAAACATCCTGTCCCTTCTGGGTGAGCTTTTCATCCGTAACTCCGCACCTTGATTTTCAGGTTGTGATGTATTGGTTGGCAAACGGGTCTAAAATAATTTAAATATAAAAATAAAAAAATACAATGTCATATTTAAAGTCATATTATATTATCATTATTATTATACCCACACGCTGCCAAAAAATAGGCCCACTATGTAACCAGAGGAGGAGGGATATGGTGAATAGAAGATTTCCTTCTCCTCTGCAGCTCGTTGTACTGACCAGAACAATCCATAGTTTAAAGGATTTAACTATAATACGAGTGCCAATATATAGTAGATGAGAGGCAAAAATCAAGAACTATAATGTCATTCCTATACTTATAAAGATGAAGCACACAGTCGATGCATACCGTGATTAAGCCTGGGCCCACTTACCCGCGTTTTGGTTGCGATTGCGCCCGCGATATTTCGTTGAAATGAAATCGCGGGACGAAAATTACCCGTATTCATGTGCACTATTCGATTGTGTGGACCATTGCGGTTTTGCGTTCAAACCATTTTTTTGCGGCATCACATGCGTTTTCTCCTTTGTAAATAGGCGAAAGACGCATGCGGCAAATGCGAAGCAAAGCACAAGAAATCACGCACGGTAATCTCAATCGTGATTTTGTGCGTTTTTGTAGTGTGGCCTTGGCTAAGTGTGTGCCCATGTCCGTATGTCACTGCAAGTTCCTGAGGACTCAACCATAGAGGGAGAAGTAAGAGAAACCGGCGCCCTGGAGACCAACCGCAGATAACAGCCTACTGTAGAGGGGGGATTGGGACAAGGAAGGAGAGACTGTACCACAGAGGGGGAGGGACTCTGGGCAGAGGGGGGGCTCTGGGACATGAGGGGAAACACCCTGAAGATGGGGGGGAGGGACTCTGGGACAGGGGAGGAGGGACTCTGGGACAGAGGGAGGAGGGACTCTGGGGCAGAGGGGGGAGGCACTCTGAGGACAGTAGGGGGAGGGACTCTGCCTTTTTGGGATCTAAGGGACGTCTCTGGGCTGTCTAGCGCGTGTAATGTAATGGCTTATGTCTAGTGACACAATAAATATTCGTTTTTAGACTATCACTATTCCTATATCCATATATCTATATAGTTCATGAAATGGCAACTTTACCTTTTTACCTGAAAATATTCCTTGCAGCATCCCGAAGACGCTGAAAAAAGTTCATTTTTATGTAAAGAAAAATGTGTTTAAATTTCCAGAAAAATAATATCAACGGTTTATAATACATGTAAATACAATATGTGTAGGGTTTGTAAGTGATGTCATGATGGCAGAGTAAATCAGTGACCACCAAATTGTCTGATGGTAAAAATGGCAAACCTCTGCCTTAATGAAAATATAACTACCTGTTGAGTGATGTCATTGTGCCATACTTAAAGGGTAAATAAGTCATTATTTTTTTATTATAACAAAAATGAGTTTTATGTTGTAAACACCAAAAAAAGACAACCCCTTAACCAGACCCAGGACAGACATACCTACTGCAGGCCATTTCAAATAATAATAACTAATGTCTTCCCAGTTTAACCCTGTCCCAATGTGAAAAACAGAAAGCTGGCACCACTTACTTATCTCACGATCAAAGCTTCAGTTAAAATGATTCAGTGGCAGCAGCTTCTTATATACATCACTAACTGTAACAATCCTGTGATGTCATCATCTAATTGAATACCTTGGTCACATGATCCCTACACATGTATGACAATCATCTAATTTTCAGACCATGGGCACATAATATCTATCTTGATATCACTCATATTACCATACACCTGGTCAACATGATCCCTACACTTGACATCATCTAATGTTGAATATACCTTGTGTCACCGATGATCCCTACACTGTGACACATGTCTAAGTAATCATCCCTTGGTCACATGATCCCTACACTGTGTATTACCCACTTATGTAGGAGGCAATTCATGTCCAAAGCTTTGGAAAATGGGCGTTTTAAAAAAAAACATGACAGTTAATAACAGTCAGAAGACAAAAAAGCAGCAGATTGGAAATAATGATCATTCAACTGACAGGATTGGGGTGTGTGGGGGGGAGAGATCTCATTCTTTATATCAGAACCAATCCAAGAACCATGTAACCCAATAGTAATGTATAATATCACGTCCCTACATGTTCCTAGTTAGTTCATTTGGCTTGGGGTGTCACATCTGTTCTTTCTATTTCTTCTCCGTTTTTTATTCTTCTGCCATTTTAGACTGTATCCCTCACACGAGTTTTTGAAGCTAAAACAAAAAATCTAATATGAGGCAGGCACTGCTTTATATAATATATGTGGTGCTCTTCAACACAGAAAAAAACTTATATGTAACATCAGATAGAACAAAAGAAAATGTTTGAGGCACTCAGGCATGTATAGTTATATAAAAATGTCTTTATTATATATCAGTGCAGGGGAATCCATATTTAAAAACAATTAAAAGTTTGTCCATGACCAGAAACCATGCTATGTAACAATATATGTAATAAGTCCTAATGCAAATATCAAGTATAGAGTAAGCGGAGACATCAAGACAAGGACTCCTTTAGACCAGTTTTTATTACCCCTCTCTTCCCTTCCTCTTTTGTTACTCCTAGGGCCTACATGCCTGATATTGGGAAGGAGCCCCCCCAAAATGCTGTGTTTGACTGTTTTTGATTGGTCAATAAAAGTTATCATTACTTTGGTGTGGATCTCATAAGTATTGTCACCATTTTGGATTTGTGATTACCCTGTAGGATGAGAACTGCACCAAACCTGTGGGATGTGCAAGGGATTGCCTATCTGACGTTCAATTTCATTACATACCTGGTAGCTGGGATTTCATTACATACTGGTAGCCATGGGAATTTCATTACATACTGGTAGCCATGGGAATTTTCATTACATACTGGTTAGCCCTGGGGAATTTCTCATTGTAGCATGGGCTTTATTACTATTGGTTAGCCCATGGTGATGTTCTATACATACTGGTAGCCATGGGAATTCATTACATCACTGGGGTAGCTATCTTACCATGGGATGGATTTCATTACATACTGGTAGCCTTGATTTTTAAAAAGGCCCCACACCAAATATGTATTATAAAAAAAAGTTGCAAAAAAAACACTCATGGCTGACAATTCTTAATTTGCGTCATTTGACACACAACACTATGTACCAATTTGTTACTACATGTAAGTGGGATTCCTGGGATAACCTCAAGGCCCTAGAGTGGTGTGGTGTTGGTTCCCACGGGATTCTTTCGTTTCTTTCGTCACCAGAATACCATTTGGGATGGTACCCTTTATTGGTACGTTGCCGCACAAGCCAATTATGGTGGTTATTTGAAAAACTCTCTAGGTGTTTATAATCTCCCATTTGGAGTTGAGTTCAGAAACGGTCAAAACAACCCATAGTGGAACACAAAGTGGTCCAAATTGCCCCCTTATCAGAGCACATGCTGGCTTTACGATATGTAAGAGGAGAAGACTTTCCAATGAGGTTAGACATTGGAGCCACATGGCAAGCAATAAAGGATCAAGGGGAGAAAAAGAAGGTAACCATACAATACAACCAATGGAATCTGTATTACAGACCCAATCATTAACTCATGAGATCTGCTTTGGGTAATGAAGCCTCAGGAATTATAAAAACTGCTTTAAGCAGGAAGCAATTGTAAATTTGTGACTGCCTGCCAATTACAACGATGTGGGCTGCCCGGTAAAGTTAGGTAATTTAAACATTAGAGTGGCAATTTCCAGTAGTGTTATGGGTTTTACAATTGCACTCCTGTTCGTCACACGGGTTCACTGGGTGCTATAGAGCAGGGTTTCTAAAGGGGGTCGCAGGGTACACTGGGGTGGCTATAGAGAGGGTTTCCTAAGGAAGTGGTTTAGGGTACACTTTTTGCTATAGTAGCAGGGGTTTCCTTAAAGGGAGTGCGGGTTACAACTGGGTGCTATAGAGCAGGGTTTCTTAAAGGGTGTGCAGGGTACAACTGGGTTGCTTAGCGCAGGGTTTCTTAAAAGGGAGTGACGGTACACTGGGTGGGCTATACGAGCAGGTTTTTAAAGGAGGTGCGGCACACTGGGTGCTATGAGACAGGGTTTTTAAAGGGAGTGCAGGGTACGACTGGGTGTGCTATACGAGCAGGGTTAGTTTAAGGGAGTGTTGGGTACATGGGTTCTATAGGCAGGGTTTCTTAAAAGGGAGTGCAGGGTAATTGGTGCTATAGAGCAGGGTTTCGAAAGGGAGTGCAGGGGGTACCTGGGTGCTATAGGCAGGGTTCTTAAGGGTGTGTAAGTACACTGGGTGCTATTAGAGCAGGGTTTTCTAAAGGGAGTCGCAGGGCTTCAGGGTGCTATAGAGTCGGGTTTTCTTAAAGGAGTGTTGGGGACACTGGGTGCTATAGAGGCAGGGTTATCTTAAGGGGGGTGTGGTGTTAAGTACCACTGGTGCTATAGAGCAGGGTTTCTTTAAAGGAGTGTTGGGTAAACTGGGTGCGCTTAGAGCAGGGTTTCTTAAAGGAAAGGTGGTGTTTAAGATACACTGGGGTGTCTATAGAGCAGGGTTTCTAAAGGGAGTGCAGGGTACACTGGTGCTATAGAGCAGGGTTTCTAAAGGGTATGGCAGGGTACACTGGTGCTTAGAGACAGAGGTTTCTTAAAGGGAGTGCAGGGTACAACACTGGGTGCGTAAGAGCAGGGTGGTTCTTAAAGGGAGTGTTGGGTACACATGGGGCGCTATAGAGCAGGGGTTTCGTTAAAGGGAGTGTTGGGTACCGGGGTAGTAGAGCAGGGTTTTTTTAAAGGGAGTGTTGGGTTTAACAACTGGGCGCTATTAGAGCAGGGGTTTCCTTAAGGAGTGGTGGGGTACCTGGGTGCATCAGAGCAGGGTTTTTAAAGGGAGTGCATGGGTACACTGGGCGCTATAGAGCAGGGTTTCTTAAAGGAAAGCAGGTTCCCTCGCTATAGAGCAGGGGTTTTTTTAAAGGGATGTGCGGGCACCTGGGTGCTATAGAGCGGTTTCTTAAAGGGATTGTTTGGGTACACTGGGCGCTGATAGAGGCAGGGTTTTTAAAGGGAAATGCAGGGTACACTCAGGCTATAGAGCAGGGGTTTTTTAAGGAGTGCAGGGACACATGGGTGCTAAGAGCAGGGTCTTAAAGGGATGGACGGTATAGAGTCTTAAAGGGAGAGTGTTGGGTACACGTGGGTACGTTCTTAATAGGAGTTGACAGGGTATGATATTCTTAAAGGGAGTGTGGGTACACGTGGCGCTTATAGAGCAGGGTTCTTAAAGGGATGTTGGGATAATTCAGGGACAATTTTCATTAGAACCCCATAACATGTATAGCAGCACCCCCTCCCGTTTATATGCAGAGACGCCCCTAACCTTATTGGGGTTATTAAGGGGTTATAGTCCACAATGTTTGGTGGGCCAGGCCCTCCTGTGGCAACCTCAGTTAGTCCCCACATTGGGAACTCCAAGCATAGCACAAGGAAATTAGAATAGACGTGTAACACTGCTATGTGGAATTTCTATTTATTGTGAAGTCACACCAAAACAATGTTTCAGGGACCTTGTATCAGGGACACCACAATCCAGGAAAATGGCGGATAGTAGTGTGACCCGATTCTATTTCCAATGGGGGCTGTAGGACATTTTTCTGAATTGAGAAATCCAGTTCAGATGACTAGCGAAAGTCAAGCACTAGTCCACGGGATCTACCAGAATCCACCAGGACAGACTTCTACCACAACACTGCACCCCCCAATGGATCCAGATCGGGGGACGTGTTCATGATCAGTGCACTACAAAACACCTTGGGTGGTATTACGAAAAACCAACAGGAAACTGGCCATAGTAAGCCCACTCCCAGTACATTGGTTGGCTAGGCAGAGCATAGGGGCACAGGGGTGAAGTGAGAGGGGCTTTCCAGCCGCTGCTGTACGTTTGGATAGACTGTAGTATGAAGCAGGATACCTGGAGTCATTATATAGGGGCACTTGTATGGAGACACATTTCGCTTTAAGAAAACTACAGACACTACAGAGGATATATAGACACATCATTAGTTTTCTACATTTATTTCAGGTTAATACAAGATTCCACACAAAACATTATAAATACACTACCAAATCCCATGTAATGTTGCCAGATAAGGGACTGCAGGGTTTGTCCCTGCAGATTGTGTGGTGTATGACAGGTAATGATGTGTTTATTTGAAGTTCCTCAAAACATGGGTCCCTAGTGGCTCTGGGCTCTAGCAGCCTCTATGGCTTACCTGGATATCCCCTACGGCACGGTCCCACATTGATGCACTGGCCTACACACACCCCTGTCCCCACCCGTATCATGTCCAGACATTTGTCTACTACGAAGCTTTCTCTGATGTGACGTCCGTTCCATCTCTCTCACGCGGTCCTCCCAATGTGACGTCCGTTCCGTAGTGCTAATCCTCGTCTACACCGGCGGTTCCCTAAACCAAGAAGCAGGATATTAGACATGAACATTGGAGGGACATTATTTAAAGACACACGCTGTTGTCATACATCACATTGCTTTTCTATTGGTGAAACCAATAGAGGTCACTTAATGGGAAACTATTGTCAATACAAACATACAATCTGTTTACCCACCTGTCCTTTATATGATTGGATCTCCTTCTGATGGTCTCATAGTCCTGGTGATAGGTAATGAATGGGTTTGCTGTAGGAGCTGCTTGGGGGTGGTTTTTTTTTATAGAAGGCTTAACAAAATCCTTAAATTCTCTGCCCTTGGAGAGTTTAAATGTTAAGCGAATGGGATTTATTATGATGTCAGATGCTACTGACCGACTCGGCCAATGCAAAAGCCACTTTAAGATAGAAAAGCAAAAGGAATAGTAATGGGAGAGTCACTTACATTATCTTGACTGTGACCTGCAGTTTATCCTTCATTACTAAAAGAGAAAAAGATCCATATGACATCTTATTCTAATCCGACGTACTTGGCAGTTCCAGGTCTGTAATTATTGTAATGTCTAGATTTGTGTTTATCCCTTTATAACTATTTCCATTAACGGTACAGGTTATTAGTTTATGTCAGACTGTACATGGGGGGATAAAAATAACAGACTGGGATCCAGGGTACTAAGGTGCCGGTGGTTGCCACCTGGCACTGACCACATTAGATGCTTATCAAACCAGACTGTTCCATGGGTACAGTTCCTGTACAAGGGGCAGGATATGCCCTGGAAGTGGTAGGTTATGGGGTCTGGGCCCGTAGACGTTACTATTTCACTGGCTTTAACTTACTCGGATCTGTAAATAGCTGACGATTTATAAGACGCCTGACACAGCTATGTCCTCCTGAAAAAAACGTGGTGAACCAATGAATGATTAGTGAATTAGGGGAAGGTTGATGTGTCTGATATTTATTGGGTTTCAGTTGTTAGACAAAATGTACGTATTAAATAGATTTCCATTCAGAAGGTTACGGCCTCATATCTAACCCCATAACATTCCCTAAGGTAACGTTGTACCCAGAGGAAATGACTGGTCATGGTGGGGAATAGTGAGTGGCGTTAAGCGGACGGGGCCTATGAACGGAATCACAGACATTGAACCCCCCCCATATAACAAATGCTACTGTAATTACACCGCTGTATAGCAGGTAAAACCTACCTTATGCACAAACTTCTTTCCTCACTGACCATGCATTTTGCTCATTCGATAGGTCGACTGAATGAATATTGTACAAATGATCAACAAATGGCCTGGGAACATTTGATAAATAAAACTGTTATATTTACCCTCATCTTACTTATTTTAAACGTTCGCCTCCTCCGTGCACATGATATTTCCCTCATGTAGGTCATGTGGCAATTCCTTTATCATGTAGATGGACCAGACCCGCAGAGATTCATTATGGGAATAGAAAGTACAGTGGACCAGAAACTCCCAGTGTAATGGGACCTATTATAATTTGGAACGGCCTCTGTTACCGCACGCCGTTCAAAATGCCGCCACCAATGTACTGTAAAGGTGTCTCTATAAATGTGTTTGTGGAAGGGTTGTGAAGGGGTTAAATAGTCTTTACCGTAAGATCTCCCGGTCGCAGGTAGGAAAATCCAGGAATATGGTAGAAAGCTTCGCTGTGTTAGAAAATCAAAAAAAAAATGTATGGTAATAATCATATCTTAGGTTCCACATTACAACATTCCCAGTTGAACAATCTGGAAGTAAAGATTGAGGGAGAATAGAACTGGAATATCTTGAGGCTAGGCTAATTGATGTCATCTGTGTATAAAGCGCGGGTGTTATGACAACACGGCGTTATGAAAACATGCTTAACGATTCTCGGTCGGTCTCCTTGATTGGGGAGTCTTTTTATATAAGCCCCCGTAGAACTGGGATGATATTTCTAGTGGCCACGAATCAGGTATTCCATGTTGCTTTGTTATCTCCCCTGATCACGGGATTTCTAGACTAATGTAGGAAAAAGACAAAGTTTCCGTTAAGTTGGGTCCCCAACATAACAGGAAAGGGAGCACGTTGGGTATCGTGGTATTTTATTTAAACGCATAAACTATAAACTGACACATGCTACTCTGAACCAGGACTGGTTGAGTTTTGCAGTTCAGAACCAGTCCCAGTTCCCAACCGCGTGATAAGAACGTTCTTCACCCATTTTATATATGGTTGTTTTAAAAGGTTGTGTGCTAATAAAATATCCAGATATTGATTTTCCTTAAAGCAATGTCCACTAAACCTCTATACTTTAACCGTCCCTTCCCCAAACCCTGAGGATTCCTACATACTTACTCCTTACCTAACTTATCTCCCACCACACTGAGTCTCCTGTACTCACCTCCTCTGCAAAGCTAATAGCTTGTAAGGAGCCCTCCCAGCTGCGCAGGAGGAGGCGCTGGTTACAGCTGTCATTAGCCATTAAATCCATCACAGCCATGATTGTACGCCTGCGACCAATTAGAAAGCTGGCACCAAGGGAAAGAAGAGATTAGTAGGTCTATGGAGTTGTGTTTCATGTATGTGGAGAGGTAAGTTGATGGATCTTGGGGTTTGGGGGAAGTGTAGTATGATTTTAGTGACTGCACTTTACCATGGTGGTTATACACCAGTTAACAAAGCGTCCAAATACCCTTTACACCTGAATGTTTTATATTCAACAGATAAAGAAAGAGACGTTAACCGGTGAGAGAATTTCCATTACTTTAATGGCGCTTCTCCTTTCTTCTCAAATCGTTTCCCTGTAATGCAGATAAGAGTATTTTGGAGGGTTAGGAGTTATTTAAAAAAACAACTACTAGTCTAAACTACAAACAACCGTGTTCAGGCTTTATAGCCCAGAACACTTAGCGCTCGGTGAATTACATACTATAAGTCCGTTAACACAAAGATAAAATAAACGCTCTTATCACCATATAGTCCCATTACCACCCTCTCCCAATGGGACCGACTGCCAGTCTTGTTTGCCCAATAAGAAGCATGGTAAAGAAAACTGTACACCCAACTATAGAGATACCAATAGATCACTTTACAATGGTAGACTTTGCCAAAGGCCGCCACTGTCCGAGTTCTTTTTCTGAAAGGTCAGAATACCTTTAGGGGACTGGAAATTAAAGGAGATCCATGTTTAATATTTAGAACATGGACCAGGAAACTCCATTTATAATACTAGGGGAGGACGTTGGGAATTCATGCTGCCCCGGTTCTCTTTAATGTGATAAATGGTTAAGAATCTCACCATGTGGGGCAACAGGGTGCATATTTAAGGAGCACACAAGTGTGGAAACAGGCCACCCCCTCCACCTTCCCTCTAATAAATAGTGTCATTGTGTATTCAGTCTAATCCTCATTTTTCATTCATTTAAGTTTGGCAAAAGAGCTATTAAGGTGGCCATACATAACCCAATATTACTTACGTCCGACCGAGGCTAATCACCGTACGTCGTATCGATCCGCGCGAACCGTCTCTCTCCCTTCTTGTATGCGACCGAACCTGCGATCACAAATCCTTTCATTTTGTCGCATGTCAGTTCACATAGAAGAGACGGAAGGCGGTTCCGGCAGGATCGAAACGAACGACGCGTAATCGCTGCAGGTCGGTTAAGAATATTTGGGTCTAGTATGGCCACCTTTAGTACTATAGGGCAGGGAAGGTTTCTCGGGTCATTTATGGTCCAATATCTGTTATATTCAGTGTGAGAAATTTACCTTTAATGTATTGGATCCTGAAACCATGTACAATCGTGAATCACTCGCGACTTGTGCGGTGCCAGGTGGTTATTGTAACAGGTTTGGCTTAGGCAGGACTATTTGCAGGTCCTCGTGGTCTGGGCTGATAAAGATTAATTTAGTAGGGAGGTTGAGGAACACTTAGACCCATAGGAAATGAGGAGGCGCCACTGGTAGTCCCAGCCCCATATAACTGCTTTACTACAAATGGTCGGGGGGGGGGTATGGGTTAGTCTTATCATACATCTTGCTCCTCTACTGTAGACGTTTGGTGGGGGAGAGCTGGTCGTCCCCATCCACTCTTGCTCCTCTACTGGAGGACGTTTGGGGGGGAGAGCCTGGTCGTCCCCATCAAACATCTTGACCCTACCGACTGGGTGACTTTGGGGGAGAGACTGGTGGTCCCATCCTCATCCTGCTCCTCTACTGGAGGACGTTCGGGGGGGGAGAGCTGGTCGTCCCCATCCACATGCTTGTCCTCAACTGGATGACGTAGGTGGGGGAAGAGGCTGGTGGTCCCCATCACATCCTGGCCTCCTCTACTGGTGACGTTTGGGGAGAGCTGGTGGTTCCCCCATCCACTCCTGCTCCTCCTAATGATGACGTTCGGGGGAGAGCTGGTGGTCCCCATTCCACATCCTGTCCTCTACTGGGTGACGTTCGGGGGAGAGACGGGTGTCCACCATCCCACATCCTGCTCTTTCTGGGTGAAGTTTAGTAGGGACAGCTTCTTCATCCGTTAGCTATGTATTCACAGTGGAGACTTTTTTGGGTTTTCACAATATCTAAAGAAAAGAAATAAATAATAAATAAAACCCAAGCTCAGAAATCAAAGCACTTCACTGCCCCTACCCCGGATTAACATGGAGTCATTTATATTATATCATTATTAGTCCAATCTTTTATTCAGTGTGAGAAATTTACCTTTAATAACTGATCCCCATCTTGTTCCATCGCGATACTTGAATTGGGGTCCCGTTGTAATGGAACAGCTGTGGATCTGGCAGGGCTGGGCAGATGATAAGGAATTATTTAGTAGGGTAGGGCCCTGGTGTTCCCATCCATCCTGTCCCTTCTGGGTGACGCTTTTCATCCGTAACCTCCGCACCTTGATTTCAGGTTGTGAATGTATTTCTGGTTGGCAAACGCGTCTAAAATAATTAAATATAAAAATAAAAAAATCAATGTCAATTTAAAGTCATAGTTATATTATCATTATTATTAATACCCACACGTGCCAAGAAATAGGCCACCCAACCCCAAGGATGGAATATTGTAACTAAATCTCTCTCCAGTGATGAGAAATAAAAACTAAAGGGAGGGATTGCAGAAAGAAGTTCTTGCAGCTAAATGTACTAACAGGAGAATATGTTAAGGATAACTTTTCACCATGGGCAACAGACTGAACTATAATTCCATTCCTATAACCTTATAAAATGACACACAGTGATGCATCGTGATTTAAGGCCTGGCCACACTTACCCCGCGTTTTGGTTGGCGATTGCGCCCGCGTTTTCCGTTTGAGAATGGAAATCGCCGGACCGAAAATTTACCCGCTATTCATGTGCCACTATTTCGATTGTGTGACCATTGCGGTTTTGCGTTCAACCATTCTTTTTGACGGCAGTCACATGCGTTTTCTCCTTTGTAAATAGCGAAAGGCATGCGGCAAATGCGAAGCCAAAGCACAGAGAATCACGCACGTGGTAATCTCAATCGTGATTTTTGCGTTTTGTAGTGTGGCCTTGGCTAAGTGTGGTGCCCATGTCCGTAGTGTCACTGCAAGTTCCTGAGGACTAACCAATAGAGGGGAGAAGTAAGAAAACCGGCGCCCTGGGAGACCAACCGCAGATAACAGGTACTGTAGAGGGTGGGATTGGGACATAGGGGAGGAGAGCTGTACCACAGAGGGGGAGGGGACTCGGGACAGAGGGGGGGTCTGGGACATGAGGGGAACACCTGAAGATGGGGGGAGGGACTTCTGGGACAGGGGAGGAGGGCTCTGGGACAGAGGAGAGGAGGGACTCTGGGGCAGAGGGGGGAGGCACTCTGGAGACAGTAGGGGGAGGGACTCTGCCTTTTGGGATCTAAGGGAGTCTCTGGGCTGTCTAGCGCCGTAATGTAATGGGCTTAATGTCTAGTGAACAATAAATTTCGTTTCTTAGACTATTCACTATTCCTATAATCCATATATCTATATATTCATGAAATGGCAACTTTACCTTTTTAACTGAAAATATTCCTTGCAGCTCCCGAGACGCCTGAAAAAAGTTCATTTTTACTGTAAGAAAAATGTTGTTATAATTTCACAGAAAAATATATCAACGGTTTTTAATGTAAAGTTTAAATATGTGTAGGTGGTTGTAAGTGATGTCATGATAGGCAGAGTAAATAGTGACCACCAATTTTTTGTCTGATGGTAAAAATGGCAACCTCTGCCTTAATGAAATTAACTACATGTGATGATGTCATTGTGCCATACTTAAAGGGGTAAAAAATCATTTTTTTTTATATATCAAGAAAAATGAAGTTTTATGTTGTAAACACAAAAAAAAAGACAAACCCCCTTAACCAGACCCGGACAGAGACCTACTGCAGGCAATTTCAAATAATAATAACTAATTCTCCCAGTTAAACCCCTGTCCCAATTGTGAAATAACAGAAAGCTGGCCCACTTACTTATCTCACGATCAAAGCCAGTTAAAATGTCAGTGCGCAGCTTCTTATATACATACTAACTGTAACACTCCTGTGATGTCATCATCTAATTGAAACCTTGGTCATGATTCCCTACACTGTATGACAATCATCTAATTTTCAGACCATGGTGCACTAATATCTATCTTGATATCAGCTCTATTACCCATCACCTGTCACATGATCCCTACACTGTGACATCCATCTAATGTTGAAATACCTTGTGTCACCGATTCCCTACACTGTGACACATGTCTAATATCTATTCCCTTGGTCAATGATCCCTACACTGTGTATTACCCACTTTATGTAGGAGGCAATTCATGTCCAAAAGCTTGTGGAAATGGGCGTTTTAAAAAAAACATGACAGTTAATAAACAGTCAGAAGACAAAAAAGCAGCAGATTGGAAATCTGATCATTCACTACTACAGGATTGGGGTGTGTGGGGGGGAGGGAGAGGTCTCATTCTTTATATCAGAACCAATCCAACGAACCATGTAACCCAATAGTAAATGTATAATATCAGTCCTACATGTTCCTAGTTAGTTCATTTGGCTTGGGGTGTCACATGCCTGTTCTTTCTATTTCTTCTTGCGTTTTTATTCTGTCCTGCCATTTAGACTGTATCCCTCACACGGTTTTTGAAGCTAAAAAAAAAATCTAATATGAGGCAGGCACGCTGCTTTATATAGTATATGTGGTGCTCTTCAACTAGAAACTTATATGTAACTCAGATAGAAACACAAAAGAAAATGTTTGAGCACTCAGGCATGTATAGTTATATAATAAATGTCTTTTTATTATATATCAGTGCAGGGGAATCCATATTTACAAAACAATTAAACAAGTTTGTCCATGACCAGAAACCAATTGCTATGTAACAATATATGTAATAAGTCCTAATTCAAATAATCAAGTAGTAGATAAGCGGAGCCAATCCGAAGAATAAAACGGAAGAAGAAATAGAAAGAACAGGAATGTGACACTCCAAGCCAAATGAACTAACTAGGAACATGTAGGGACGTGATACTTATACATTACTATTGGGTTACATGGTTCTGTGGATTGGTTCTGATATAAAGAAGTGAGATCTCTCCCCCCACACACCCCAATCCTGTCAGTGAATGATCATTATTTCCAATCTGCTGCTTTTTGTCATTCTGACTGTTAGGATGGGGACCACCAGCTCTCCCCCAAACATCATCCAGTAGAGGAGCAGGATGTGGATGGGGACCACCAGCTCTCCCCCGAACGTCCTCCAGTAGAGGAGCAAGATGTGGATGGGGACGACCAGCTCTCCCCCGAACGTCCTCCAGTAGAGGAGCAGGATGAGGATGGGGACCACCAGCTCTCCCCCAAACGTCACCCAGTAGAGGAGCGGTAATTACGTAGCATTTGTTATATGGGGGACACATGTCTTGTGATTTCTTTTTATAGGCCCCGCCTCTTAATCGCCACTCACTATTCCCACCATGCACCAGTCAAGACCCTGGAACTGCCAAGTACGTCGGATATAATAACATGTCATATGAATTTTTCTCTTTTAGTAATGAAGAATAAACTGCACGGATCACAGTCAAGAATAATGTAAGTGACTCTCCCATTACGATTCCCTTTTGCTGTATCTTTCTCCCAGTCTGTACACACAGTGAGGACATTTTGATTGGCCGATCGTGTACATTTAACTCTCCAGGGCAGAGAATTTAGAGGATTTTGTTAATTGCTTCTATAAAAACGAAACCACCGCCAAGCAGCTCCTACAGCACCCATTCATTACCTATCACCAGGACTATGAGACCATCAGGAAGGAGATCCAATCATATATAAAGGACTGGAAGGTAAAGCAGATTGTGTTTGTATTGACAATAGTTTCCCATTAAAGTGACCTCTGTGGGTTTCACCAATAGAAAGCAATGTGATGTATTGACACCAGCTGTGTCTTTAAATAATGTTCCCTCCAATGTTCATGTCTAATATCCTTCTTCTTGGTTAGGAGACCGAGTGTAAGAGAGGATTAGACTACGGGACGGACGTCACATCTGGGACCACCTGTGAGAGAGATGGAACGGACGTCACATCAGAGAAAGTTTCGGAGTAGACAACTGTCTGAGACACTGATACAGGGTGGGGACAGGGTGTGTGTGTAGGACAGTGCATGCATGTGGGAACAGTGCCGTAGGGATATCCAAGGTAGCCATAGAGGCTGCTATGGAGCCCAGAACCACTAGGGACCCATGGTTTGGAGGATACTTCAAATAAACATGCATTACCTGCATACACACAACTGCAGGGACAGAATCCTGCAGGTCCTTACTCTGGTACATTACATGGGATTTGTAGTATTATAATGTTTGTGTTGGAATCTTTGTATTGAACCTAAATAAATGAACAAAACTAATGATGTGTGGTCTATGTCCATCTGTAGTGTCTGTAGTTTTTAAGGGAAACTGGGTCTCCATACAAGGCTCCCTCTATATAAAATGACTCCAGGGATCCTGTTTAACTACAGTCATCCAACGTACAGCCGCTTGCTGGAAAGCCCCCCTCTTCACCCCTGTGCCCCCTAGCTCTTGTCTAGCAACCAATGTACTGGGCGTCGGGCTCTTAATATGGGCCTAGTTTTCCTGTTGGTTTTTCTAATACATCCCAAGGTTTTATTATCCATGCACTGATCATGAACACGTCCCCCATATCTGGATCCATTGGGGGGTCAGTGTTGTGTAGAAGTCTGTCTGTTGGATTCTGGTAGATCCCGTGGACTAGTTCTTGACATTTCGCTAGTCATCTGACTGGATTTCTCAATTCAGAAAAATGTCCTAACGCCCAATGGGAAATAGAATCGGTGCACTACTAATCCGCCATTTCCATGGGATGTGGTGCACCTGAACAAGGTCCCTGAAACATTGTGTTGTCACAATAAATAGAAATTCCACATTAGCAGTGTTACACGTCTCTTCTAATTTGTGCTATAGCTTGGAGTCCCAATGTAGGGGACTAACTGAGGTTGCTCATTTGAGCACAGCTGCAGCTCTGCTTGTCACTGTGACAGAA
Organism: Hymenochirus boettgeri; assembly: GCA_019447015.1. Taxonomy (NCBI): domain Eukaryota; kingdom Metazoa; phylum Chordata; class Amphibia; order Anura; family Pipidae; genus Hymenochirus; species Hymenochirus boettgeri. The sequence goes on from CM033472.1 coordinate 7,797,397, forward strand.
ATGATCAATTGTTTGAAAGGCAGAAAATGTCTCCTTCCTCTAAAGATTTCATTGTGTATTGAATATTTCCATTAAAGGATTAGTTCACTGTAAAGGTGAAATAATTCCTTTTAATACAGTGAAGACCAGGGGGTTATGGACTATGTAGGACCAGGCTAGGCCTTATCTTCTTAATGAATATTCTCAGGAGCCAGGAACGAAGGTAAGAGATATTTATCTTTTGCATGATCCACTGCAGCTGCACTTTCGATTCCCAACAGCTTCCTGGTTCGGATCAACGATAGCATTTATGTGCTGCGCACTATAGTTGAACAGAACAGGAAGCGTTTGGGACCTGTCAGTGCTGCAGCGGTGGATCTCGTGAAAGGTAAGTTATCTTCTATCTTCATTCCTGGCTCCTGAGATAGTGATTGAAGATGGAAGGTAAGGCCATTGGTCCTACATAGCTCCTATAATCAATGTATTTATACTTTTCCATTCCTTTAATACGTTATAATCAATATAAATGAAATAAATCAATTTTATGTATAACAATATAAGAACTTTTTTATATGGACATTTTATCTGATCTGTGATGCAGTTTTCAACATTTGCCTAATAAACCTTACTAAAGCACCGTACACATGCCATTGCAGCACTAACACACAACTGTGAAAGGAAAGGCCATTTTCTACTATGGTTGGTCTATGGGCACTTGATCAGGCAGCTCATTCACACCTGACCAAACATACATATAGGTTAGTATAGTATAGTATTATATAGTATTGGAGGTTGAATAAAGACATACATCATCCAGTCCACTCATCCAGCAATATCCTCATTTCCTGCCTAACTGTTGATCCAGAGGAAGGCAAAAAATAAACCCAACAAATTTATGAAGGGGAAAAAAAATTCCTTCCTGACTCCAAGTGGCAATTGGAAATACCCCTGGATCAACTCTACTTTATATATCAATACCAGTAACTTGTAACATTCCTTGTTTACAGGTTGTATAAAGACACGCATCCATCTAGTCCAACCTTTATACCCTACCGATAATGTCTGTATAACAGTTACATAGTAACATAGTATTGGAGGATGTATAAAAACACACGTCCATCTAGTCCAACCTTTATACCCTACCGATAATGTCTGTACAACAGTTACATAGTAACATAGTATTGGAGGTTGTATAAAGACACGCATCCATCTAGTCCAACCTTTATACACTAACCATAATGTCTGTATAACAGTTACATAGTAAACATAGTATTGGAGGTTGTATAAAAACACACGTCCATCTAGTCCAACCTTTATACCCTACCGATAATGTCTGTATAACAGTTACATAGTAACATAGTATTGGAGGATGTATAAAGACATACGTCCATCTAGTCCAATCTTTATACCCTACCCATAATGTCTGTATAACAGTTACATAGTAACATAGTATTGGAGGATGTATAAAGACACGTCCATCTAGTCCAAACCTTTATACCCTACCCATAATTTCTGTATAACAGTTACATAGTATTGGAGGTTGTATAAAGACATACGTCCATCTAGTCCAACCTTTATACCTATACTATTGGAAAGGCTTACGGATGGATGTGACTTTATTAACTTAGTTTTGTAAATTTTCATTTAGTTAAATTAACCCTCCTTTAATGATCATCAGTCTCACCCCTGGGCTATAGATGGCAGAACCAATACCGGGAACTACACAGAGCAGTACTAATTACTGTGAGGAAATAGGACTGGAGACTGTACATTGGATAGAAGCAAATAAAGGTTAAATGGACACTTTACCCTCAAAATATCTCCTACCTCCTGTTCTTACTTAAACGATATTCATGGTAAAGATAGCTGCGCCAACATTATGGAAAGAGGTGGCAAGACCTGGGGGGTGATCTGGGAGCTGTCAGTGAGGGCATCTTAACTATATATATATATGAATAGTTACCATTGTAAGTAAGAAGGGAGGTAGGAGCAGCACGTCTAACCTTACAGTAAATTATAGATTTTTAATAGATTCCTAAACCTGTATTTGGGGTAAAGTGGCCTGTTAATTTTGAAGTTTTCCTGAGAATATTTAGTGAAACCTGGTTTACATGTTTCCTCCTATTCTGCCTGAAAGGGCCCATACTAGTGACATCTGTTTGCTGGGAATAAATATCCAACACATTTTTGAGTGGATTAGTAATATTAATCCATATGCTGAGTGTTAGCAGAAAGTATCATAGAGGAAATAACATCCATACGAATGTCACATCTACTCTCGCCACAGCGGTAAGAATGTGAACACCAAAGCACTTGTAAAAACCGTGTTTTACGTGCGTTACTGTCTGTTTGTGATGCGATCCACACAATAGTGCGCAATGGGCTGGTAAAATCTCCCTGGATGTGGATTAGCCCTTATTGATACATTGACCCTTCCTTTTTAAGACCAAGATCCATTGCTTACTGCACTGGTCTGGCCCTTTAGTCTGCTGAAGCCAGAATTCCATTGAAAGGGCACTGTACTGCCCAGAGACAGTACTCCTACTACCTGTTTGCAATAGAAGAGAAGCAGTAAGACAAACCCTCCCACTCGTTCCCTCATCTGCCCTGCCTCCTAGTGTACTCACTAGGGCAACAGGCCTGATGAAGGGAAGGAGCCCCCCCAATGCTGTTTGCTGTTTTGATGTTCAATAAAAGTTATTCATTTACATTTGGGTGTGTGATCTTCAATTAGTTTGTCACCATTTTGGATTTGGTTAACCCTGTAGGAGTGAGAATCTGCACCCTAACCTGTGGATGTGCATAGGAGATTGCCTATCTGAGTTCAATTTCATTACATACCGGTAGCCATGGGAATTTCATTACATACTGGTAGCCATGGGAATTTCATTACATACTGGTAGCCATGGGAATTTCATTACATACTGGTAGCCATGGGAATTTCATTACATATTGGTAGCCATGGGAATTTCATTACATACTGGTAGCCATGGGAATTTCATTACATACTGGTAGCCATGGGAATTTCATTACATACTGGTAGCCATGGGAATTTCATTACATACTGGTAGCCATTGGAATTTTTAAAGGCCCCACACACAAATATGTTTATAAAAAAAGTGCAAAAAACACTCATGGGCTGATGCAATATTAATTTGCAGCATTTGACACATCAACAATATGTACAATTTGTACTACAGTGTAAAGTGGGATTCTGGGATAACCTAAGGCCTAGAGTGATGGTGTTTGGTTCCCACGGGATTCTTTCGTCTACCAGAATCCATTTGGATGGTACCTTTATGGTAGTTGCCGCACAAGCCAAGTTATGGTGGTTATTGAAAACCTGGTGTTATAATCTCCCATTGGAGTTGACATAAAGGTCAAACACCCATAGTGGACACAAGGGTCAAATTGCCCCCCTTATCAGAGCACCTGCTGGCTTTACGATATGTAAGGAGAGAAGGACGTTGTCCAGTTGAGGTTATGGCATTGGAGCCACATGGCAAAGCAAATAAAGGATCAAGGGGAGAAAACAGAAGGTACCAATACAATAAAACCAATGGAATCTGCTATTACAGACACCAATCATTAACTTCATGAGATCTGCTTATGGGGAAGGAAGCTCAGAATTTACAACTGTTTAAGCAGGAATTGTAACTTTGTGACTGCCTGCCAATTAACGATGTGGAAGGCGCGGTAAGTTAGGTAATTAAACATTAAGAGTGCAATTTCCAGATAGTGTCTATGGGGTTTTACAATTGCACTCCTGTTCGTCACACAGGGTTCACTGGGTGCTATAGAGCAGGGTTTCTTAAAGGGGGTGCAGGGTACACTGGGTGCTATAGAGCAGGGTTTCTTAAAGGAAGTGTTGGGTACACTTTGTGCTATAGAGCAGGGTTTCTTAAAGGGAGTGCAGGGTACACTGGGTGCTATAGAGCAGGGTTTCTTAAAGGGAGTGCAGGGTACACTGGGTGCTATAGAGCAGGGTTTCTTAAAGGGAGTGCACGGTACACTGGGTGCTATAGAGCAGGGTTTTTTAAAGGGAGTGCAGGGCACACTGGGTGCTATAAGCAGGTGTTTTAAAGGGAGTGCAGGGTACCCTGGTGCTTAGAGCAGGTTTCTTAAAGGGAGTGTTGGGTAAACTGGGTTCTATAGAGCAGGGTTTCTTAAAGGGAGTGCAGGGTACCTGGGTGCTATAGGCAGGGTTTCTGAAGGAGTGCAGGGTACACTGGGTGCTATAGAGCAGGGTTTCTTAAAGGGAGTGTTAAGTACACTGGGTGCTATAGAGCAGGGTTTCTTAAAGGGAGTGCAGGGTTCACTGGGTGCTATAGAGCAGGGTTTCTTAAAGGGAGTGTTGGGTACACTGGGTGCTATAGAGCAGGGTTTCTTAAAGGGGTGTGTATACACTGGGTGCTATAGAGCAGGGTTTTCTTAAAGGGAGTGTTTGGGTACACTGGGGGCTATAGACAGGGTTTCTTAAAGGGGGTGTTATACACGGGTGCTATAGAGCAGGGTTTCTTAAAGGGAGTCAGGTTACACTGGGTGCTATAGAGCAGGGTTTCTTAAGGGAGTGCAGGGTACACTGGGTGCTATAGAGCAGGGTTTCTTAAAGGGAGTGCAGGGTACACTGGGTGCTATAGAGCAGGGTTTCTTAAAGGGAGTGTTGGGTACACTGGGCGCTATAGAGCAGGGTTTCTTAAAGGGAGTGTTGGGTACACTGGGTGCTATAGAGCAGGGTTTCTTAAAGGGAGTGTTGGGTACACTGGGCGCTATAGAGCAGGGTTTCTTAAAGGGAGTGTTGGGTACACTGGGTGCTATAAGCAGGGTTTTCTAAAGGAGTGCAGGGTACACTGGGCGCTATAGAGCAGGGTTTCTTAAAGGGAAAGCAGGGTTCACTCGGCTATAGAGCAGGGGTTTTTAAAGGGAGTGCAGGGCACACTGGGTGCTATAGAGCAGGGTTTCTTAAAGGAGTGTTGGGTACACTGGGCGCTATAGAGCAGGGTTTCTTAAAGGGAATGCAGGGTACACTCAGCTATAGAGCAGGGGTTTTTAAAGGGAGTGCAGGGCACACTGGGTGCTATAGAGCAGGGTTTCTTAAAGGGAGTGTTGGGTACACTGGGTGCTATAGAGCAGGGTTTCTTAAAGGGTGTGTTGGTACACTGGGTGCTATAGAGCAGGGTTTCTTAAAGGGAGTGTTGGGTACACTGGGTGCTATAGAGCAGGGTTTCTAAAGGAGTGTTGGGTACACTGGGCGCTCTATAGCAGGGTTTCTTAAAGGGAGTGTTGGGTACATTCAGGGACAGATTTCTCATTAGACCCCATAACATGTATAGCAGACCCCCCTCCCTTTAGTTACTGCAGAGACGCCCCTACCTTTTGGGGTTAAGGGGGTTATAGTCCACAATGTTTGGTTTGGGCCTAGGCCCTCCTGTCGCAACCTCAGTTAGTCCCCTACATTGGGACTCCAAGCTATAGCACAAGTGAAATTAGAATAGACGTGTAACACTGCTAATGTGGAATTTCTATTTATTGTGAATCACACACAAAACAATGTTTCAGGGACCTTGTCATCAGGTGACACCACAATCCATGGAAATGGCGGATTAGTAGTGTGCACCGATTCTATTTCCCATTGGGCTGTAGGACATTTTTCTGAATTGAGAAATCCAGTCAGATGACTAGCGAAATGTCAAGAACTAGTCCACGGATCTACCAGAATCCACCAGACAGACTTCTACACAACACTGACCCCCCAATGGATCCAGATATGGGGGACGTGTTCATGATCAGTGCACTACTAAAACCTTGGGATGTATTAGAAAAACCAACAGGAAAACTAGGCCCATAGTAAGCCCGACTCCCAGTACATGGTTGGCTAGTACAGAGAGCATAGGGGGCACAGGGGTGAAGAGGGGGGCTTTCCAGCAAGCTGCTTTGGATAGACTGTAGTTAGAAGCAGGACCCCTGGAGTCGTTTTATATAGGGGGCACTTGTATGGAGACCACAGTTCCCCTTTAAGAAAACTACAGACACTACAGATGGACTATAACACATCATTAGTTTTCTACTTTATTTAGTTTCAATACAAAGATTCCAACACAAAACATTATAAATACATACAAATCCCATGTATGTGCCCAGATTAAGGACCTGCAGGATTTTGTCCCTGCAGTTGTGTGTATGCAGGTAATGCATGTTTATTTGAAGTATCCTCCAAACCATGGGTCCCTAGTGGCTCTGGGCTCCATAGCAGCCTCTATGGCTACCTTGGATATCCCTACGGCACTGGTCCCACATGCATGCACTGTCCTACACACACACCCTGTCCCCACCCTGTATCAGTGTCAGACATTTGTCTACTACGAAGCTTTCTCTGATGTGACGTCCGTTCCATCTCTCTCACGCGGTCCCAGATGTGACGTCCGTCCCGTAGTCTAATCCTCTCTCTTACACGCGGTCTCCTAACCAAGAAGAAGGATATTAGACATGAACATTGGAGGGAACATTATTTAAAGACACAGCTGGTGTCAATACATCACATTGCTTTCTATTGGTGAAACCCATAGAGGTCACTTTAATGGGAAACTATTGTCAATACAAACACAATCTGCTTTACCATCCTGTCCTTTATATATGATTGGATCTCCTTCCTGATGGTCTCATAGTCCTGGTGATAGGTAATGAATGGGTGCTGTAGGAGCTGCTTGGCGGTGGTTTTGTTTTTATAGAAGCATTTAACAAAATCCTCTAAATTCTCTGCCCTGGAGAGTTAAATGTAAAGCAGAATGGGATTTATTATGATGTCAGACGCTACTGACACGATCGGCCAATCAAAAAAAGATACAGCAAAAGGGAATCGTAATGGGAGAGTCACTTACATTATTCTTGACTGTGATCCCTGCAGTTTATCCTTCATTACTAAAAGAGAAAAATCCATATGACATGTTATTATATCCGACGTACTTGGCAGTTCCAGGGTCTGTATATTGTATGTCTAGGATTTGTGTTACTCCCTTTATAACTATTTCCATTAACTTGTACATGGTTAATTAGTTTATGTCAGACTGTACATGGGGATAATAACCAGACTGGGATCCAGGTACTAAGGGTGCCGTTGTTTGCCACCTGCACTGTACCACGATTAGATGTTATCCAGCTGTTCCATGGTACGTTCCTGGTACAAGGGGCAGTGATATGCCTGGTAGAGTGGAGGGTTTGGGAGTCTGGGCCCTGTAGGTACGTTACTATTTCACTGCTTTAACTTACCGATCTGTAATAGTCTGATCGATTTATAAGACGCCTGACACAGCTGATGTCCTCCTGAAAAAAAGTGGAACCAATGAATGATTAGTATTAGGGGAAGGTTGATGTGTCTGATTATTTATTGGGTTTCAGTTGTATAGACAAATGTACAGTATTTAATAGATATTTCCATTCAGAACAGGTATCCGGCCTATACTATCCCATCATTCCCTATGTAACGTGTCCCAGAGGAAATACTGGTGCATGGTGGGAATAGTGAGTGGCGGTTAAGAGGCGGGGCCTATGAAGGATCACAAGACATGTGTCCCCCATATAACAAATGCTACGTATTACCCTCCGCTGTATAGCAGGTAAAACCACCTTATAGCAAAACTTCTTTCCTCACTGACCATCATTTTGCTCATTCCGAAGTCGACTGAAATGACAATTGTACAAAGATCAACAAATGGCCTGGGACATTGAATAATAAAACTGTCTATATTTACCCTCACTTACTTATTTTAACGTTCGCCTCCTCCGTGAACATGATATTCCCTCATGTAGGTCCATGGGGCAATTCCTTATCATGTAGATGGACCAGACCCTGCAGAGATTCATTAGGGAATAGAAAGTCAGTGACAGAAAACTCCCAGTGTAATGGGACATATTTATAATTGGAAAGTCTGTTACCCGCAGCTTCAAAATGGCCGCCAACAATGCTGTAAGTGTCTCTATAAATGTGTTTGTGGAAGGGTTGTGAAGGGTTAAATAAGTCTTACCTGTAAGATCTCCCGGCACAGGTAGGAAACCCAGGAATATGGTAAAGGCTTGCGTTTAGCTCTGTATGTCATAATCAGATCTGCTAGGGATCCCCCATACAACATTCCATTGAAATCTGGAATAGAAAGAGTTGAAGGGAGAATAAGAACATGGAATATCTTGAGCTATGGCTAATTGTATGTCCCTGTGATAAAGCGCGTGTTATAACACCGTTATAGAAACAATGTCTTACCCAGATCTCGTCGGCTTCTCCTTATGGGTGTCTTTTATAATAAGCCCCGTAGAACTGGATGTATTTCTATGGCCCGAAAGGTATTCCATGTGCTTTATCTCCCTGATCACGAGATTTTCTAGACTAATGTAGAAAAGAACAAAGTTTTCCGTTACTTGGGTCCCCACAAAACAGGAAAGGAGCACGTGGTATCGTGGTATTTTATTATACCGAATAAAACTATAACTGTAACAATGCTACTCTGACCAGAGACTGGTTGAGTTTTGCAGTTCAGTAACCAGGTCCCAGTTCCCAACCCGTGATAAGAACAGTTCTTCACCCATTTTATATTGGTTGTTTTAAAGGTTTGTGTGGCTAATAAAATATCCAATATGATTTCCTTAAAGGCAATGTCCACTAAACTCTATACTTACCTTCCCCAAACCCTGAGATTCTAATACTTACATCCTTACACTAACTTACTCCACCATCACTGGTCTTCCTGGTACTCACCTCCTCTGCAAGCTTAATAAGCTCTGTAGGAGCCCTCCCACTGCAGAGGAGGCGCTGGTATACAGCGTCATTAGCCATTAAATTACCATCACAGCCATGATGTACGGCTGCGACCAATTAGAAAGCTGGCACCAAGGGAAGACAGAGATAAGTAGGTATATGGAGTTTCAGGTACTGTGGAGAGGTAAGTATTATGATCTTGGGTTTGGGGAAGGTATAGATTTAGTGACATGCACTTTAATGGTGGTTATTACACAGTTACACAAAAGCGTCCAAAATACCCTTTACCCATGAATGTTTTAATATCAAAAGATAAAGAAAGATACGTTCCGGTGAGACGAATTTCATTACTTTAATGGCCCGTTCGCCTTTCTCCAAATCGTGTCCCTGTAATGCAGATAAAGGTATTTGGAGGGTTGGAGTTAATTTAAAAAAACAACTATATCTAAATAATACACAGTGTTCAGCTTTATAGCCCAGAAACCACTGATTAACATAATATAATCCTTACCAAGATAAATAAAATCTTTATCCACATATCCCACTTACCCCCTCTCCCAATGGGACAGACATGCTCAGTCTGTATTGCCCAATAAGAACATGTAGAGAAATTGTACACCCAACTATAGAGATACCCAATATAACTTACATGGTAGACTTTGCAAAGGCGCCACTTCCGAGTTCTTTCTGAAGGGTCAGATACCTTTAGGGGACTGGAAAATTAAAGAGAGATTCCATGTTAATATTTAGAACATGGACAAGGAAAATCCATTTTAATAAACTAGGGGAGACGTTGGGAATTCCCATGCTGCCGGTTCTCTTTAATGCTGATAAATGGTAAGAATCTCACCATGTGGGGGCAACAGGTCATTATTCTAGGAGCCCATCACAGGTGTGGAACACCACCCCCTACCTTCCCTCTAAATAAATAGTGTCATTGTGTATTCAGTCTAATCCTCATTTCATTCATTTAAGTTTGGGCAGAAAGAGCTATTAAGGTGGCCATACATATACCCAATATTACTTACCCGACCGAGTGCTCACGCGTCGTTCGTTCGATCCTGCCGGAACCGTCTCTCCCGTTCTTGTATGCGACCGACATGCGATCACAAATCCATTTCATTTTGCGCATGTCAGTCACATAGAAGAACGGGAGAGGCGGTTCCGGCAGGATCGAACGAACGACGCGTAATCGCTCGGTCGGTTAAGTAATATTGGGTATATGTATGGCCACCTTTAGACTATAGGGAGGGAAGGTTTCTCTGGTCATTTATGGTACCAATCTTTTATTCAGTGTGAGAAATTTACCTTTAATGTATCTGGATCCTGAAACCATGTACATCGTGATACTCGGAATTGTGGTGCCAGGTATTGTAACAGGTTTGGCTTAGGCAGGACTATTGCAGGTCTCTCGTGGTCTGGGCTATAAAGATTATTTAGTAGGGTAGGGTGGCGAAACTCTAGACCCATAGGAATGAGGAGGCGCACTGGTTCCCAGCCCTATACTGCTTTACTACAAATGGTCGGGGGGGTATGGGTAGTCCTTATCATCATCTTGCTCCTCTACTGAGGACGTTTGGGAGAGCTGGTGTCCCCATCCACATCTTGCTCCTCTACTGGGGACGTTTGGGGGAAGCTGGTCGTCCCCATCACATCTTGCTCCTCTACTGGGTGACATTTGGGGGAGAGCTGGTGGTCCCCATCCTCATCCTGCTCCTCTACTGGAGGACGTTCGGGGGAGAGCTGGTCGTCCCCATCCACATCTTGCTCCTCTACTGGATGACGTTCGGGGGAGAGCTGGTGGTCCCCATCCACATCCTGCTCCTCTACTGGGTGACGTTTGGGGGAGAGCTGGTGGTCCCCATCCACATCCTGCTCCTCTACTGGATGACGTTCGGGGGAGAGCTGGTGGTCCCCATCCACATCTTGCTGCTCTACTGGGTGACGTTTGGGGGAGAGCTGGTGGTCCCCATCCCATCCGCTCCTCTTCTGGGTAAGTTTGAGGGACGCTCTTCATCCGTAGCCTCTGTATTCACAGGTGTGAGACATTTGGTTTTCCAAATATCTAAAAAAAAGAAAATAAATAAATAAACCCAAGCTCAGGAAATCAAAGCACATTCACTGCTACCGGATTAACATGGAGTCATATTATATTATCATTATTAGTGCCAATCTTTTATTCAGTGTGAGAAATTACCTTTAATATAACTGGATCCTCAATCCTTGTACATCGCGATACTCTGAATTGTGGTCCCGTGTAATGGAACAGCTGTGGATTAGGCAGGGCTGGGCGATAAGGATTATTAGTAGGGTAGGGCCCTGGTGGTCCCCATCCACATCCTGCTCCTTCTGGGTGAAGCTTTTCATCCGTAACCTCCGCACCTTGATTTTCAGGTGTGACATGTTTCTGGTTGGCAAACGTCTAAAATATTAAATAAAAAATAAATAAATGTCAATTAAAAGTCATATTATATTATCTTATTATTATACCACAACGCTGCCATAATAGGCCCATATGTAACCCAGAGGAGGGAATATGGGAAATAGAAAGTTTCTCTGCAGCTCTGTTGTACTAACAGGAACAATCCTACTAGGTTTAAAAGGATTTCTAACATATATTCACCATGTGGGGCAAATCTGAACTATAATTCTCATCCTATATTATAAAATGCCAAGTGCTGCATCCGTGATTAAGGCCTGGGCCACATTACCTACGGTTTGGTTTGCGATTGCGCCCGCGATTTTCGTTGAAATGGAAATCGCGGACACGAAAATTACCGCGATTTCCATTGCACATGCGATTGTTTGACCATTCGCGTTTTGCGTTCAACACTTTTTGCGCAATCACATGCGTTTTCTCTTTGTAAATAGCGAAAGCGCATGCGCAAATGCGAAGCAAAGCACAGAAATCACGCACGTGTAATATCACTCGTGATTTTGTGCGTTGTAGTGTGGCCTTGGCCTAAGTGTGTGCCCATGTCCGTATGTCACTGCAGTTCCTGAGGACTCACCACTAGAGGGAGAAGTAAGAAACACGGCGCCATGGAGACCAACAGCAGATAAACAGATACTGTAGAGGGGGGGATTCTGGGACAAGGGGAGAGACTGTACCACAGAGGGGAGGGACTCTGGGACAGAGGGGGGGCTCTGGGACATGAGGGGAACACCCTGAGATGGGGGGGAGGGACTCTGGGACAGAGGGAGGAGGGACTCTGGGACAGAGGGAGGAGGGACTCTGGGACAGAGGGGGGAGGGACTCTGGGACAGAGGGGGGAGGGACTCTGCCTTTTGGGATACTAAGGGGCGTCTCTGGGCTTCTAGCGCCGTTAATGTAATGGGCTTAATGTCTAGTGAACAATAAATGATCTCGTTCTTAGACTATCACTATTCTATATCCATATATCTATATATGTCATGAAATGGCAACTTTACCTTTTTCCTGAAAATATTCCTTGCAGCATCCCGAAGACGCCTGAAAAAGTTCATTTTTACTGTAAAGAAAAATGTTTTATAATTTAGAAAATAATATCAACGTTTTTATAATGTAAATGTAAATATGTGTAGGTTTGTAAGTGATGTCATGATAGGCAGAGTAAATAAGTGACCACAATGTCTGATGTAAAAATGGCAAACCTCTGCCTTACTGAAATATAACTACACTGTGAGTGATGTCATTGTGCCATACTTAAAGGGTAAATAAAGTCATTTTTTTTATTATATCAATAAAAATGAGTTTTATGGTTGTAACCACAAAAAAAGACAAACCACCTTAACCAGACCCAGGTACAGACACCTACTGCAGGCAATTTTCAAATAATAATAAACATTTCCTTTCCTTTAACCCTCTGTCCCAATGTGAAAATACAGAAGCTGAGCACCACTTACTTATCTGCACGATCAAAGCAGTTAAAATGATCAGTGCAGCAGCTTCTTATATACTCACTAACTGTAACATCCTGTGATGTCATCATCTAATTTGAATACCTTGGTCACATGATCCCTACACTGTGACATCATCTAATTTTCATACCATGGTCACATAATATCTACTCTTGATATCATCATTACCATAACCTGGTCACATGATCCCTACACTGTGACATCATCTAATTTGAATACCTTGGTCAAATGTCCCTACACTGTGACATCGTCTAATTATCATACCTTGGTCACATGATCCCTACACTGTGATATTACCACTTTATGTAGGAGGCAATTCAATGTCCAAAGACTTTGGAAAATGGCAGTTTAAAAAAACATGACAGTTAATAACAGTCAGAATGACAAAAAGCAGCAGATTGGAAATAATGATCATTCACTGACAGGATTGGGGGTGTGTGGGGGGAGAGATCTCACTTCTTTATTCAGAACCAATCCACAGAACCATGTAACCCAATAGTAATGTATAAGTATCACGTCCCTACATGTTCCTAGTTAGTTCATTTGGCTTGAGTGTCACATTCCTGTTCTTTCTATTTCTTCTTCCGTTTTATTCTTCTGCCATTTTAGACTGTATCTCCTCACACGGTTTTTGAGCTAAACAAAAAATCTAATATGAGGCAGGGCACTGCTTTATATATATATATGTGGTGCTCTTCAAACTAGAAAAACTTATATGTAAATCAGTAGAACAAAAGAAAATGTTTGAGGCACTCAGGCATGTAAGTTATATATAAAATGTCTTTATTATATATCAGTGCAGGGGAATCCATATTTAAAAACAATTAAAAAGTTTGTCCATGACCAGAAACCCATGCTATGTAACAATATAATGTAATAAGTCCTAATGCAAATATCAAGTAATAGAGTAAGCGAGACATCCAAGACAAGGACTCCTTTAGACCAGTTCTTCTATTAAAACTTATAAATTTATTGACACATGTTAAAATTGACTGATACAAACGGTATCACGAAGGAGAGAGATGCCAAGGGAAGGGGCGTGCCTGACACGTTTCGCGGTTACTTCCGCTTCTCAGAGACCATGAGGGGAGGCTTTCACTGGATTATATACAGGTGAGTAACCAATAGCTTGCTATATATACATCATATTGCATAATATGTATCTGTTTTGATCAAACACATTTACAGCTGATGGTTGGAATGTGTTTATGTATCCTCCCGCTGGATCGTTACATAGTATGGGTCCAGCTATTGGTTACTCACCTGTATATAATCCAGTGAAAGCCTCCCCTCGTGGTCTCTGAGGAAGCGGAGTAACCGCGAAATGTGTCAGGCCACGCCCCCTTCCCTTGGCGTATCTCTCCTTCGTGATACCGTTTGTATCAGTCAATTTTAACATGTGTCAATAATTTATAAGTTTTAAGGAAGAACTGGTCTAAAGGAGTCCTTCTTGATGTGTCCGCTTACTCTATTACTTGATATTCGCATTACGGAAGAGGTCGGACGGCCGAAGAGTTCATTTGGGATCACTACGACATAGCGACCTTCTGCGGTGTAGCTCCCCACAGTGAGTAAACTAATTACTTATGTTTCTATATTAGTGGTTCGAGACCTGTGTGTTTCTCACTGTGTGAGTAGTAGCTCCCGCCGAGAAAGTTTTTTATGACCAGTATACTTTACATGGATATTGTATTGCTCTACTAGCATATAGTTACTTTTTATCTTAGTGTATCTGTCTTTTCACTGAATATATGATACAGAGAAGGACGCCCTAAGGGGTATGCCGTACAGGGGAGCCAAGAATCGCTATCAGCGCAACTAGCAGTCAGGAAGAGACAAGCTGACGATTTGTTTTCTATATCAGATAATGTGGATGTATTCAAAGATATCGATATAGTGGAGGAGGAAGTGTGTTATAAGACATTAGAGAAATGAATGAATAAGGAATTAGGTTTATGGTGGGACATTAACACATTGGAACAGAACAACAAAGTTGACCGCATACCTCGCGGATTAAGAATCAATAAATGCAACTTACCTGATATAACACAAGAGTTTAAGATGGCTTGGGAAACCATATTAACAGATTGTTCAAAGAAATTGATTAATCTCATAATAGAGCATGATCGTATGAGATATAAAAATGTCACGGAACGTATACAAACCATACAATCACAATTAAAAGAGTCCATGACCGATAACATACACCAAGATCATATGTCTATTATATCTGAGCATATCTTTTACTTGGAAAAAGAGATTAAATCTCACAAACAGGAAAAGTTTAAACGAGATAAATGGGACTATGATAATAGAGACGTCTGCGGATATCAGCACTAATTATGATAATACATCAACTAGAAGTTTTCTAGATAAACATAAACATACTAACATTATCCACCTAATATGTAATATGGAGACAATACCTACCATAACACACACGGTTTAAAAATACTTCATTATTTATATCCAGTGCAGAATAAAGGACAGTACATTATGTTCCATAAGTTGGTCATACGGGATTCCAAATCCAATATTAACATCAAAAAGTACAGGTGTTCCAACTTTAGTAACAAGGAGAAAAATAGCATTACAACAACTAAAAAATAATGATTTTTATTTGCTTCTATCCAATGTACAGTCTATCCAATGTACAGTACTATGATACTATGTTTCTGTTATACAGACATTATGGGTAGGATATAAAGGTTGGAAAGGATACAATACTATGATACTATGTTTCTGTTATACAGACATTATGGGTAGGGTATAAAGGTTGTACTAGATGGATGTATGTCTTTATACAACCTCCAAAACTATGTAACTATGTAACTGTTACACAGATATTATGGGTAGGGTATAAAGATTGGACTAGATGGGTGTATGTCTTTATACAACCTCCAATACTATGTTACTATGTAACTGTTACAGACATTATGGGTAGGGTATAAAGGTTGGACTAGATGGGGTGTATGTCTTTATACAACCTCCAAAACTATGTAACTATGTAACTGTTACACAGATATTATGGGTAGGGTATAAAGGTTGGACTAGATGGGTGTATGTCTTTATACAACCTCCAATACTATGTTACTATGTAACTGTTACACAGACATTATGGGTAGGGTATAAAGGTTGGACTAGATGGGTGTATGTCTTTATACAACCTCCAATAATATGTTACTATGTAACTGTTACACAGACATTATGGGTAGGGTATAAAGGATGGACTAGATGGGTGTATGTCTTATACAACCTCCATACTATGTTACTATGTAACTGTTACACAGACATTATGGGTAGGGTATAAAGGTTGGACTAGATGGATGTATGTCTTTATACAACCTCCAATACTATGTTACTATGTAACTATTATACCGACATTATGGTAGGGTATAAAGGTTGGACTAGATGGACGTATGTCTTTATACAACCTCCAATACTATGTTACTATGTAACTGTTACACAGACATTATGGGTAGGGTATAAAGGTTGGACTAGATGGGCGTATGTCTTTATACAACCTCCATTACTATGTTTACTAGTAACTGTTACACATCCATCTAGTCCAACCTTATACCCTACCCATAATGTCTGTATAACAGAATGAAAGGACAAGTACGGAAGTTTCTAAAAAGTCAATTTAAAGCCCAAGTGCAGTTACATTGCCTGGAGGAAGATATTGAGCTACCTGCTGGATTTTACTTTCATCGGAAAGTCTTGCCCAACGTTGGGTTAAACTGTCTGCAGACTTTTAGAAAATCCTGAACTTTAGTTTAGAAAATATTGTATTTTTCATAAACATGTAGTTAGGTCTCCGCTCCTTTAAATGAAACTATAATTAAATGACTTACTGTCCGTGGTCCCAGTGCCCCTGTTTCTAAAGTGAAGTACAGACGTGCGATTTCGCATGTTATGGGAACCCGCCGGAACATCGCTGGTCACGTGGGGAATTGCGCTTCTGTACCAGCTTTAAGTTACAGCCCATTGTATTCTACAGATTAGCAGCCAGCCGCCGGCAGTGTGTCTGCCTCCCATACTTGTCCCTGGCTCAGTTCTTACAGATACATGTGTATTTGGAAAGGAACCCATCATTGCTGAGATAGACCCTACTCTCCTATTGGCTGGCTTGCGGAGGAGGTAAGGGAGAGCGAATCGAGAATGAACGAACTGTACAGAAGGGTAAAGCTAGTATGGTCGGTCATTTAAAGGCACTGGTAACACTCACAGTAACTCTCCATACTTAGATATTTCATTATAGTTTTATTAAATTGGATTTTATTGTAATGCATCGTTCGGTTTTAACCTGTCAGTCACTAGACTATGGAGGGTCCCTAAGGTGTGCAGTCAATATAGCCTGATAGTCATGTTGGATCAGTTAGTATTGTGGATTTTTATATGTTTTTTCTTTTCATGGCGACCTTCCTCCTTCCCACAATGCATTAACCATCGCAAAGCGGCTCCTACACAATATCGCCACTTCCTGTTCTGTCCATTCTCTTCACTAACTGAATTCAGTGACTTTTTGTTTGAAAGGCTGGAAAGGGAATACTACGCACCATGAGGGCTTCCAACAACGCAGTAGCAGACCTTATCCCTGTAGATGTAGTTTGTCAATACAACCGTAGCTGCTGCTTGGTACTCTGGAGTTAATAGGTACACCAGGTGACACGGTCTCATTATAAAGTGCTGTGCTCTCTGTGTTACCCCTGGGATTGGTCAGAAAGTAACCAGTGCTTACCATGGTGATATTTTATTTTACAGACCTAGAAATATAATTGTCTACAAACTGCACAACAGGTGGAACCAACCCTTTCCACTGGGGCCAAGTTGGTACCTAGATTTTTATTTCTCCTGGTTTGTCTGTTTTAAAATTGCGACTCCTTTGTTCAAACAATATTTTAATTACAGATTGATGGTGATGCTCAGTCTGTTTACTTATTATACTATTAAGGAGAAGGAAATATAAAAGGATTCTGTGAAACCTAAACAACTGTGGAGCTTGAAGAGGAAACTAACTTGATTTCCTGATGTGTCTGTGAACTGTTAGCTCCTCCTCCTATTCCTGGTCCCAGACAAAATCCAACTCATGCACAGGCTCAGTAGGTGTTCTAGCCCATTCCCTCTTTTCCTACCTTTACCTAATTTGTCACTAAACTTCAAGTCCAGTTATCTAATTGAATACAACAGATATACCATGACCTAGATGAATGAGAACCTTCACAAGCATATACTATCAACTATTAACGTATATTAATATACCTGTGTACCAGGGAGTAATTAACTAAAATGACAATGACCCAACATTCCTGAATGGCCAATACCTTTCCCTGCTCCAAATAGCATAGATGCTGTGGGAGATGTTAATTAAAGAACCTATTGTTCAAGGAAGGACCATACCATGTAATAGAGATATGGGGGAACGGGACAATTTACACAGACAGAAATGACACATCCAATCATTAGAAAGTTACATTTTCATTATTTAGTTTAATCATGCTGTTTGAAATCGGTAGGGTATAAAGGTTGGACTAGATGGACGTGTGTTTTTATACAACCTCCAATACTATGTTACTATGTAACTGTTATACAGACATTATGGTTAGTGTATAAAGGTTGGACTAGATGGATGCGTGTCTTTATACAACCTCCAATACTATGTTACTATGTAACTGTTGTACAGACATTATCGGTAGGGTATAAAGGTTGGACTAGATGGACGTGTGTTTTTATACAACCTCCAATACTATGTTACTATGTAACTGTTATACAGACATTATGGTTAGTGTATAAAGGTTGGACTAGATGGATGCGTGTCTTTATACAACCTCCAATACTATGTTACTATGTAACTGTTGTACAGACATTATCGGTAGGGTATAAAGGTTGGACTAGATGGACGTGTGTCGGTTAATTAGAGTTTTCATTTAAACGTAGCGGAGACCTAACAACAATGTTTATGAAAAATACAATATGTTTCTAAACTAAAGTTCAGTTTCAGATTTCTAATAAGTTGCTGCAGACGACATTTAAAACAACAGTTGGGCAAAGACTTCTTCCGATGAAAGATAAAATCCAGCAGTACTCAATATCTTTCCTCCCAGGCAATGTAACTGCACTTGGGCTTTAAATTGACTTTTTAGAAACTTCCGTACTTTGTCCTTTCATTCTGTTATAACAGACATTATGGGTAGGGTATAAGGTTGGACAGATGATGTGTAACAGTTTACATAGTAACATAGTAATGGAGTTGTTATAAAGACATACCCCATCTAGTCCAACCTTTATACCCTACCCATATGTCTGTGTACAGTTACATATACCATAGTATTGGAGGTTGTATAAAGACATACGTCCATCTAGTCCAACCTTTATATACCCTACCCATAATGTCGGTATAATAGTTACATGTAACATAGTATTGGAGGTTGTATAAAGACATACATCCATCTAGTCCAACCTTTATACCCTACCCATAATGTCTGTGAACATTACATAGTAACATAGTATTGGAGTTGTATAAAGACATACACCCATCTAGTCCCTCCTTTATACCTACCCATAATGTCTGTGTAACAGTTACATAGTACATATTATTGGAGGTTGTATAAAGACATACACCCATCTAGTCCAACCTTTATACCCTACCCATAATGTCTGTGTAACAGTTACATAGTAACATAGTATTGAGGTTGTATAAAGATACACCCATCTAGTCCAACCTTTATACCCCCTACCATAATATCTGTGTAACAGTTTACATAGTTACATAGTTTTGGGTTGTATAAAGACATACCCCATCTAGTCCACCTTTATACCCTACCCTAATGTCTGTGTAAAGTTACATAGTAACATAGTATTGGAGGTTTTTAAAGACATACACCCATCTAGTCACACCTTTATACCCTAACCCATAATATGTTAACAGTTACATAGTTACATAGTTTTGGAGGTTGTATAAGACATACCCCTCTAGTACAACAACCTTATACCCTACCCATAATGTTTATAACAAAACATATCATAGTATTGTATCCTTTCCAACCTTTATATCCTACCCATAATGTCTGTATAACAGAAACATAGTATCATAGTACTGTACATTTGGATAGACTGTACATTGGATAGAAGCAAATAAAATCATTATTTTTTTAGTTGTTGTAATGCTATTTTTCTCCTTGTTAACTAAGTTGGAACACCTGTACTTTTTGATGTTAATATTGGATTTGGAATCCCTATGACCAACTTATGGAACATAATGTACTGTCCGTTTATTCTGCACTGGATAAAATAATGAAGTATTTTTAAAACCGTGTGGTGTTATGGTAGGTATTGTCTCCATATTACATATTAGGTGGATATGTTAGTATGTTATGTTTATCTAGAAAACTTCTAGTTGATGTATTATCATAATTAGTGCTGATATCCGCAGACGTCTCTATTACATAGTCCATTTATCCTCGTTTAAAACTTTTCCTGTTTGTGAGATTTAATCTCTTTTTCCAAGTAAAGATATGCTCGATATAATAGACATATGATCTTGGTGTATGTTATCGGTCATGGACTCTTTTATTGTGATTGTATTGTTTGTATACGTTCCTGACATTTTATATCTCATACGATCATGCGCTATTATGAGATTAATCAATTTCTTTGAACAATCTGTTAATATGGTTTCCCCAACCCTCTAAACTCTTGTGTTATATCAGGTAAGTTTGGCAATTTATTGATTCTTAATCCGCGAGTATGCGGTCAACTTTGTTGTTTCTTTTCCATTGTTAATGTCCCACCATAAACCTATCCTTATCATTCATTTCTCTAATGTCTTATAACACACTTCCTCCTCCACTATATCGATATCTTTGAATACATCACATTATCTGATATAGAAAACAATCGTCAGCTTGTCTCTTCCTGACTGCTAGTTGCGCTGATAGCGATTCTTGGCCCCCTGTACGGCATACCCCTTAGGGCGTCTCTCTCTGTATCCATATATTCAGTGAAAAGACAGATACACTAAGATAAAAAGTAACTATATGCTTAGTAGAGCAATACAATATCCATGTAAAGTATACTGGTCATAAAAAACTTTCTCTGGCGGAGCAGCTACACTCACACATGAGAACACACAGGTCGGAACACTACTATAGAAACTAAGTAATTAGTTTACTCACTGTGGGGAGCTACACCGCAGAAGGTCGCTATGTCGTAGTGATCCCAAATGAACTCTTTCGGCCAGTCCGACCTCTTCCGTAATGCGAATATCAATAATAGAGTAAGCGGACACATCCAGACAAGGACTCCTTTAGACCAGTTCTTCCATTAAAACTTATAAATTTATTGACACATGTTAAAAATTGACTGATACAAACGGTATCACGAAGGAGATACGCCAGGGAAGGGGGCGTGGCCTGACACATTTCGCGGTTACTCCCCGCTTCCTCAGAGACCACGAGGGAGGCTTTCACTGGATTATATACAGTGAGTAACCAATACTGGACCCATACTATGTAACGATCCAGCGGAGGATACATAAACACATTCCAACCATCAGCTGTAAATGTGTTTGATCAAAACAGATACATATTATGCAATATGATGTATATATAGCAAGCTATTGGTTACTCACCTGTATATAATCCGTGAAAGCCTCCCCTCATGGTCCTCTGAGAAGCGGAAGTAACCGCGAAACGTGTCAGGCCACGCCCCCTTCCCTTGGCATCTCTCTCCTTCGTGATACCGTTTGTATCAGTCAATTTTAACATGTGTCATAAATTTTAAGTTTTTAATAGAAGAACTGGTCTAAAGGAGTCCTTGTCTTGGATGTCTCCGCTTACTTATTACTTGATATTTGCATTAGGACTTATTACATTATATTGTTACATAGCATGGGTTTTCTGGTCATGGACAAACTTTTAATTGTTTTTAAATATGGATTCCCCTGCACTGTATATAATAAAGACTTTTATATATAACTATACATGCCTGAGTGCTCAAACATCTTTTTTTTCTATCTGATTTACATATAAGTTTTTTCTAGTTTGAAGAGCACCACATATATATATATAAAGCAGGTCCCTGCCTCATATTAGATTTTTTGTTTAGCTCAAAAACCGTGTGAGGAGATACAGTCTAAATGGCAGAAGAATAAAACGGAGAAAGAATAGAAAAACAGGAATGTGACACTCCCAAGCCAAATGAACTAACTAGGAACATGTAGGGACTGATACTTATACATTACTATTGGGTTACATGGTTCTGGATTGTTCTGATATAAAGAAGTGAGATCTCTCCCCCCACACCACCCCATCCTGTCAGTGAATGATCATTATTTCCAATCTGCTGCTTTTTGTCATTCTGACTGTTATTACCTGTCATGTTTTTTTTAAACTGCCATTTTCCCAAAGTCTTTGGACATTGAATTGCCTCCTACATAAAGTGGTAATATCACAGTGTAGGGATCATGTGACCAAGGTATGATAATTAGACGATGTCACAGTGTAGGGATCATGTGACCAAGGTATTCAAATTAGATGATGTCAAGTGTAGGATCATGTGACCAGGTTATGGTAATTAGATGATATCAAGAGTAGATATTATGTGACCATGGTATGAAAATTAGATGATGTCACAGTGTAGGGATCATGTGACCAAGGTATTCAAATTAGATGATGACATCACAGGATGTTACAGTTAGTGAGTATATAAGAAGCTGCTGCACTGATCATTTTAACTGCTTTGATCGTGCAGATAAGTAAGTGTGCTCAGCTTCTGTATTTCACATGGGACAGAGGGTTAAGGGAAATTAGTTATTATTATTTGAAAATTGCCTCAGTAGGTGTCTGTACCTGGTCTGGTTAAGGTGGTTTCTTTTTTTTGTGTTTTACAACCATAAAACTCATTTTTATTGATATAATAAAAAAAATGACTTTATTTACCCTTTAAGTATGGCAAATGACATCTCACTCACAGTGTAGTTATAATTTCAGTAAGGCCAGAGGTTTGCCATTTTTACATCAGACATGTGGTCACTTATTTACTCTGCCTATCATGACATCACTTACACCTACACATATTTACATTTACATTATAAAAACGTTGATATTATTTTCTAAATTATAAACATTTTTCTTTACAGTAAAAATGAACTTTTTCAGGCGTCTTCGGGATGCTGCAAGGAATATTTTCAGGAAAAAGGTAAAGTTGCCATTTCATGACATATATAGATATATGGATATAGAATAGTGATAGTAAGAACGAGATCATTTATTGTTGTCACTAGACATTAAGCCCATTACATTAACGGCGCTAGAAGCCCAGAGACGCCCCTTAGTATCCCAAAAGGCAGAGTCCCCCCTCCCCCTCTGTCCCAGAGTCCCCTCCCCCCTCTGTCCCAGAGTCCCTCCTCCCTCTGTCCCAGAGTCCCTCCTCCCTCTGTCCCAGATTCCCTCCCCCCCCCCCATCTCAGGGTGTTCCCCTCATGTCCCAGAGCCCCCCCCCTCTGTCCCAGAGTCCCTCCCCCCTCTGTGGTACAGTCTCCTCCCCTTGTCCCAGAATCCCCCCCTCTACAGTATCGTTTATCTGCTGTTGTCTCCATGGCGCCGTGTTTCTTACTTCTCCCTCTAGTGGTGATTCCTCAGGAACTGCAGTGACATACGGACATGGCACACACTTAGGCCAAGGCCACACTACACAAACGCACAAAATCACGAGTGATATTAACACGTGCGTGATTTCTGTGCTTTGCTCTTCGCATTTGCGCATGCTCTTTCGCTATTTACAAAGAGAAAACGCATGTGATTGCGCAAAAATGTGTTGAACGCAAAACGCGAATGGTCACACAATCGCATGTGCAATGGAAATCGCGGTAATTTTCGTGTCCGCGATTTCCATTTCAAACGAAAATCGCGGGCGCAATCGCAAACCAAAACGCGTAATGTGGCCCAGCCTTAATCACGGATGCAGCACTTGGCATTTTTAATATATGGATGAGAATTATAGTTCAGATTTGCCCCACATGGTGAATATATGTTAGAAATCCTTTTAAACCTAGTAGGATTGTTCCTGTTAGTACAACAGAGCTGCAGAGAAACTTTCTATTTCCCATATTCCCTCCTCTGGGTTACATTATGGGGCCTATTTATTGGCAGCGTTGTGGTATAATAATAATGATAATATAATATGACTTTTAATATGACATTTATTTATTTTTTATTTAATTATTTTAGACGTTTGCCAACCAGAAATGTCACACCTGAAAATCAAGGTGCGGAGGTTACGGATGAAAAGCTTCACCCAGAAGAGGAGCAGGATGTGGATGGGGACCACCAGGGCCCTACCCTACTAATAATCCTTATCGCCCAGCCCTGCCTAATCCAGCTGTTCCATTACACGGGACCCAATTCAGAGTATCGCGATGTACAAGGATTGAGGATCCAGTTATATTAAAGGTAATTTCTCACACTGAATAAAAGATTGGCACTAATAATGATAAATAATAATGACTCCATGTTAATCCGGTAGCAGTGAATGTGCTTTGATTTCCCTGAGCTTTGGGTTTTATTTATTTATTTTCTTTTCTTTTAGACATTTGGAAAACCAAAATGTCTCACACCTGTGAATACAGAGGCTACGATGAAGAGCGTCCCTCTAAACCTTCACCAGAAGAAGCAGGATGTGGATGGGGACCACCACTCTCCCCCCAAACGTCACCCAGTAGAGGAACAGGATGTGGATGGGGACCACCAGCTCTCCCCCAACGTCATCCAGTAGAGAGCAGGATGTGGATGGGGACCACCAGCTCTCCCCCAAACGTCACCCAGTAAGGAGCAGGATGTGGATGGGACACCAAGCTCTCCCCCCGAACGTCATCCAGTAGAGGAGCAAGATGTGGATGGGGACGACCAGCTCTCCCCCCGAACGTCCTCCAGTAGAGGAGCAGGATGAGGATGGGGACCACCAGCTCTCCCCCAAATGTCACCCAGTAGAGGAGCAAGATGTTGATGGGGACGACCAGCTCTCCCCCCAAACGTCCTCCAGTAGAGGAGCAAGATGTGGATGGGGACGACCAGCTCTCCCCCACAACGTCCTACAGTAGAGGAGCAAGATGATGATAAGGACTAACCCATACCCCCCCCGACCATTTGTAGTAAAGCAGTATATGGGCTGGGACTACCAGTGCGCCTCCTCATTTCCTATGGGTCTAGAGTTTCGCCACCCTACCCTACTAAATAATCTTTATAGCCCAGACCACGAGAGACCTGCAATAGTCCTGCCTAAGCCAAACCTGTTACAATACCTGGCACCACAATTCCGAGTATCACGATGTACATGGTTTCAGGATCCAGATACATTAAAGGTAATTTCTCACACTGATAAAAGATTGGTACCATAAATGACCAGAGAACCTTCCCTCCTCTATAGTCTAAAGGTGGCCATACATATACCCAATATTACTTAACCGACCGAGCGATTACGCGTCGTTGTTCGATCCTGCCGGAACCGCCTCTCCCGTTCTCTATGTGACTGACATGCGCAAAATGAAATGGATTTGTGATCGCATGTCGGTCCGCATACAGAACGGGAGAGACGGTTCCGGCAGGATCGAACGAACGACGCGTGAGCACTCGGTCGGTAAGTATATCGGGTATATGTATGGCCACCTTAATAGCTCTTTCTGCCCAAACTTAAATGAATGAAATGAGGATTAGACTGAATACACAATGACACTATTTATTTAGAGGGAAGGTAGGGGGTGGCCTGTTCCACACCTGTGATGGGCTCCTAGAATAATGACCCTGTTGCCCCCACATGGTGAGATTCTTACCATTTATCAGCATTAAAGAGAACCGGGCAGCATGGGAATTCCCTAACGTCTCCCCTAGTTTATTAAAATGGATTTTCCTTGTCCATGTTCTAAATATTAACATGGAATCTCTCTTTAATTTTCCAGTCCCCTAAAGGTATTCTGACCCTTCAGAAAGAACTCGGAAGTGGCGCCTTTGGCAAAGTCTACCATGTAAGTTACTATTGGGTATCTCTATAGTTGGGTGTACAATTTCTCTTACATGTTCTTATTGGGCAATACAGACTGAGCATGTCTGTCCCATTGGGAGAGGGGGTAAGTGGGATATGGTGATAAAGATTTTATTTTATCTTTGGTTAAGGATTATATTATGTTAATGCAGTGGTTTCTGGGCTATAAAGCTGAACACGGTGTAGTTTAGACTATAGTTGTTTTTTTAAATTAACTCCAACCCTCCAAATACCTTTATCTGCATTACAGGGACACGATTTGGAGAAAGGCGAAGCGGCCATTAAAGTAATGAAATTCGTCTCACCGGTAACGTATCTTTCTTTATCTTTTGATATTAAACATTCATGGGTAAAGGGTATTTTGGACGCTTTTGTGTAACTGTGTAATAACCACCATTAAAGTGCATGTCACTAAATCTATACTTACCTTCCCCAAACCCCAAGATCATAATACTTACCTCTCCACAGTACCTGAAACTCCATATACCTACTTATCTCTGTCTTCCCTTGGTGCCAGCTTTCTAATTGGTCGCAGCCGTACATCATGGCTGTGATGGTAATTTAATGGCTAATGACAGCTGTATACCAGCGCCTCCTCTGCAGCTGGGAGGGCTCCTACAGAGCTTATTAAGCTTGCAGAGGAGGTGAGTACCAGGAAAGACCAGTGATGGTGGAGATAAGTTAGTGTAAGGATGTAAGTATTAGAATCTCAGGGTTTGGGGAAGGTAAGTATAGAGTTTAGTGGACATTGCCTTTAAGGAAATCAATATTGGATATTTTATTAGCACACAAACCTTTAAAACAACCAATATAAAATGGGTGAAGAACTGTTCTTATCACCGGGTTGGGAACTGGGACCTGGTTACTGAACTGCAAAACTCAACCAGTCTCTGGTCAGAGTAGCACTTGTTACAGTTTATAGTTTTATTCGGTATAATAAAATACCACGATACCCACGTGCTCCCTTTCCTGTGTATGTGGGGACCCAAGTAACGGAAAACTTTTGTCTTTTTCTACATTAGTCTAGAAATCTCGTGATCAGGGAGATAAAGCACATGGAATACCTTTCGGGCCATAGAATACCATCCAGTTCTACGGGGCTTATTATAAAAGATCACCCAATCAAGGAGAAGCCGACGAGATCTGGGTAAGACATTGTTTCTATAACGCCGTGTTATAACACCGCGCTTTATCACAGGACAATACAATTAGCCATAGCTCAAGATATTCCATGTTCTTATTCTCCCTTCAACTCTTTCTATTCCAGATTTCAATGGAATGTTGTAATGGTGGATCCCTAGCAGATCTGATTATGACATACAGAGCTAAACGCAAGCCTTTACCATATTCCTGGATTTTCCTACCTGTGCCGGGAGATCTTACAGGTAAGACTTATTTAACCCTTCACAACCCTTCCACAAACACATTTATAGAGACAATTTACAGTCACATTGTTGGCGGCCATTTTGAAGCTGCGGTAACAGACTTTTCCAATTATAAATATGTCCCATTACACTGGGAGTTTCTGTCACTGACTTTCTATTCCCTAATGAATCTCTGCAGGGTCTGGTCCATCTACATGAGAGAGGAAGCCCACATGGACCTACATGAGGGAAATATCATGTTCACGGAGGAGGCGAACGTTAAAATAAGTAAGTGAGGGTAAATATAGACAGTTTTATTTATTCAATGTCCCAGGCCATTTGTTGATCATTTGTACAATGTGTCATTTCAGTCGACTTCGGAATGAGCAAAATGATGGTCAGTGAGGAAAGAAGTTTTTGCTATAAGTAGGTTTTACCTGCTATACAGCGGTAATTACGTAGCATTTGTTATATGGGGGGGGTCACATGTCTTGTGATTCCTTTCATAGCCCCCGCCTCTTAACCCCGCCACTCACTATTCCCACCATGCACCAGTCATTTCCTCTGGGACACGTTACATAGGGAATGTATGGGATAGTATAGGCCGGATACCTGTTCTGAATGGAAATATCTATTTAAATACTGTACATTTGTCTATACAACTGAAACCCAATAAATAATCAGACACATCAACCTTCCCTAATACTAATCATTCATTGGTTCCACTTTTTTTCAGGAGGACATCAGCTGTGTCAGGCGTCTTATAAATCGATCAGCTATTTAACAGATCCGGTAAGTTAAAGCCAGTGAAATAGTAACGTACCTACAGGGCCCAGACTCCCATAACCCTCCACTCTACCAGGCATATCACTGCCCCTTGTACCAGGAACTGTACCATGGAACAGCTGGTTATAACATCTAATCGTGGTACAGTGCCAGGTGGCAAACAACCGGCACCCTTAGTACCTGGATCCCAGTCTGGTTATTATCCCCCATGTACAGTCTGACATAAACTAATTAACCATGTACAGTTAATGGAAATAGTTATAAAGGGAGTAACACAAATCCTAGACATACAATATACAGACCCTGGAACTGCCAAGTACGTCGGATATAATAAGATGTCATATGGATTTTTCTCTTTTAGTAATGAAGGATAAACTGCAGGGATCACAGTCAAGAATAATGTAAGTGACTCTCCCATTACGATTCCCTTTTGCTGTATCTTTTTTTGATTGGCCGATCGTGTCAGTAGCATCTGACATCATAATAAATCCCATTCTGCTTTACATTTAACTCTCCAGGGCAGAGAATTTAGAGGATTTTGTTAAATGCTTCTATAAAAACAAAACCACCGCCAAGCAGCTCCTACAGCACCCATTCATTACCTATCACCAGGACTATGAGACCATCAGGAAGGAGATCCAATCATATATAAAGGACAGGAAGGTAAAGCAGATTGTGTTTGTATTGACAATAGTTTTCCCATTAAAGTGACCTCTATGGGTTTCACACCAATAGAAAGCAATGTGATGTATTGACACCAGCTGTGTCTTTAAATAATGTCCCTCCAATGTTCATGTCTAATATCCTTCTTCGGTTAGGAGACCGCGTGTAAGAGAGAGGATTAGACTACGGGACGGAACGTCACATCTGGGACCCGCGTGAGAGAGATGGAACGGACGTCACATCAGAGAAAGCTTCGTAGTAGACAAATGTCTGACACTGATACAGGGTGGGGACAGGGTGTGTGGTAGGACAGTGCATGCATGTGGGACCAGTGCCGTATGGGATATCCAAGGTAGCCATAGAGGCTGCTATGGAGCCCAGAGCCACTAGGCCGCCATGTTTGGAGGATACTTCAAATAAACATGCATTACCTGCATACACACAACTGCAGGGACAAAATCCTGCAGGTCCTTAATCTGGGCACATTACATGGGATTTGTATGTATTTATAATGTTTTGTGTTGGAATCTTTGTATTGAACCTAAATAAATGTAGAAAACTAATGATGTGTCTATAGTCCATCTGTAGTGTCTGTAGTTTTCTTAAAGGGGAACTGTGGTCTCCATACAAGTGCCCCCTATATAAAATGACTCCAGGGATCCTGCTTCTAACTACAGTCTATCCAAACGTACAGCAGCTTGCTGGAAAGCCCCCCTCTTCACCCCTGTGCCCCCTATGCTCTCTGTCCTAGCCAACCAATGTACTGGGAGTCGGGCTTACTATGGGCCTAGTTTTCCTGTTGGTTTTTCTAATACATCCCAAGGTTTTAGTAGTGCACTGATCATGAACACGTCCCCCATATCTGGATCCATTGGGGGTCAGTGTTGTGTAGAAGTCTGTCTGGTGGATTCTGGTAGATCCGTGGACTAGTTCTTGACATTTCGCTAGTCATCTGACTGGATTTCTCAATTCAGAAAAATGTCCTACAGCCCAATGGGAAATAGAATCGGTGCACACTACTAATCCGCCATTTCCATGGATTGTGGTGTCACCTGATGACAAGGTCCCTGAAACATTGTTTTGTGTGTGATTCACAATAAATAGAAATTCCACATTAGCAGTGTTACACGTCTATTCTAATTTCACTTGTGCTATAGCTTGGAGTCCCAATGTAGGGGACTAACTGAGGTTGCCACAGGAGGGCCTAGGCCCAAACCAACATTGTGGACTATAACCCCCTTAACCCCAATAAGGTAGGGGCGTCTCTGCAGTAACTAAAGGGGGGGGGTCTGCTATACATGTTATGGGGTCTAATGAGAAATCTGTCCCTGAATGTACCCAACACTCCCTTTAAGAAACCCTGCTCTATAGCGCCCAGTGTACCCAACACTCCCTTTAAGAACCCTGCTCTATAGCACCCAGTGTACCCAACACTCCCTTTAAGAAACCCTGCTCTATAGCACCCAGTGTACCCAACACTCCCTTTAAGAAACCCTGCTCTATAGCGCCCAGTGTACCCAACACTCCCTTTAAGAAACCCTGCTCTATAGCACCCAGTGTGCCCTGCACTCCCTTTAAAAACCCCTGCTCTATAGCTGAGTGTACCCTGCATTCCCTTTAAGAAACCCTGCTCTATAGCGCCCAGTGTACCCAACACTCCCTTTAAGAAACCCTGCTCTATAGCACCCAGTGTGCCCTGCACTCCCTTTAAAAACCCCTGCTCTATAGCCGAGTGAACCCTGCTTTCCCTTTAAGAAACCCTGCTCTATAGCGCCCAGTGTACCCTGCACTCCCTTTAAGAAACCCTGCTCTATAGCACCCAGTGTACCCAACACTCCCCTTTAAGAAACCCTGCTCTATAGCGCCCAGTGTACCCAACACTCCCTTTAAGAAACCCTGCTCTATAGCACCCAGTGTACCCAACACTCCCTTTAAGAAACCCTGCTCTATAGCGCCCAGTGTACCCAACACTCCCTTTAAGAAACCCTGCTCTATAGCACCCAGTGTACCCCTGCACTCCCTTTAAGAAACCCTGCTCTATAGCACCCAGTGTACCCTGCACTCCCTTTAAGAACCCTGCTCTATAGCACCCAGTGTACCCTGCACTCCCTTTAAGAAACCCTGCTCTATAGCACCCAGTGTACTTAACACCCCCTTTAAGAAACCCTGCTCTATAGCACCCAGTGTACCCAACACTCCCTTTAAGAAACCCTGCTCTATAGCACCCAGTGTACTTAACACCCCCTTTAAGAACCCTGCTCTATAGCACCCAGTGACCCAACACTCCCTTTAAGAAACCTCGGCTCTATAGCACCCAGTGAACCCTGCACTCCCTTTAAGAAACCCTGCTCTATAGCACCCAGTGTACTTAACACTCCCTTTAAGAAACCCTGCTCTATAGCACCCAGTGTACCCTGCACTCCCTTTCAGAAACCCTGCTCTATAGCACCCAGTGTACCCTGCACTCCCTTTAAGAAACCCTGCTCTATAGAACCCAGTGTACCCAACACTCCCTTTAAGAAACCCTGCTCTATAGCACCCAGTGTACCCTGCACTCCCTTTAAAAACCCTGCTCTATAGCACCCAGTGTGCCCTGCACTCCCTTTAAAAAACCCTGCTCTATAGCACCCAGTGTACCGTGCACTCCCTTTAAGAAACCCTGCTCTATAGCACCCAGTGTACCCTGCACTCCCTTTAAGAAACCCTGCTCTATAGCACCCATTGTACCCTGCACTCCCTTTAAGAAACCCTGCTCTATAGCACAAAGTGTACCCAACACTTCCTTTAAGAAACCCTGCTCTATAGCACCCAGTGTACCCTGCACCCCCTTTAAGAAACCCTGCTCTATAGCACCCAGTGAACCCTGTGTGACGAACAGGAGTGCAATTGTAAAACCCCATAGACACTATCTGAAATTGCACTCTTAATGTTTAATTACCTAACTTTACCGGCAGCTTCCACATCGTTTAATTGGCAGGCAGTCACAAAGTTACAATTCCTGCTTAAACAGTTGTAAATTCTGAGCTTCCTTCCCCATAAGCAGATCTCATGAAGTTAATGATTGGTGTCTGTAATACAGATTCCATTGGTTTTATTGTATTGGTACCTTCTGTTTTCCTCCCCTTGATCCTTTATTTGCTTTGCCATGTGGCTCCAATGCCATAACCTCAACTGGACAACGTCCTTCTCTCCTTACATATCGTAAAGCCAGCAGGTGCTCTGATAAGGGGGGCAATTTGACCCTTGTGTCCACTATGGGTGTTTGACCTTTATGTCAACTCCAATGGGAGATTATAACACCAGGTTTTCAATACCACCATAACTGGCTTGTGCGGCAACTACCATAAAGTACCCTCCAAAATGGATTCTGTAGACGAAAGAATCCCGTGGGAACCAAACCCATCACTCTAGGCCTTAGGTTATCCCAGAATCCCACTTTACACTGTAGTACAAATTGTACATATGTTGATGTTGTCAAATGCTGCAAATTAATATTGCATCAGCCCATGAGTGTTTTTTTGCACTTTTTTTATAAACATATTTGTGTGTGGGGCCTTTAAAAATTCCAATGGCTACCAGTATGTATGAAATTCCCATGGCTACCAGTAATGTAATGAAATTCCCATGGCTACCATATGTAATGAAATTCCCATGGCTACCAGTATGTAATGAAATTCCCATGGCTACCAATATGTAATGAAATTCCCATGGCTACCAGTATGTAATGAATTCCCATGGCTACCAGTATGATGAAATTCCCATGGCTACCAGTATGTAATGAATTCCCATGGCTACTACCGGTATGTAATGAATTGAACTCAGATAGGCAATCTCCTATGCACATCCACAGTGTTAGGGTGCAGATTCTCACTCCTACAGGGTTTAACCAAATCCAAAATGGTGACAAACTAATTGAAGATCACACACCCAAATGTAAATGATATAACTTTTATTGAACCATCAAAACAGCAAACAGCATTTTTGGGGGGGCTCCTTCCCCTTCATCAGGCCTGATGCCCTAGTAGTACACTAGGAGGCAGGGCAGATGAGGGAACGAGTGGGAGGGTTTTGTCTTACTGCTTCTCTTCTATTGCAAACAGTAGTAGGAGTACTGTCTCTGGGCAGTACAGTGCCCCTTTCAATGGAATTCTGGCTTCAGCAGACTAAAGGGCCAGACCAGTGCAGTAAGCAATGGATCTTGGTCTTTAAAAAGGAAGGGTCAATGTATCATAAGGGCTAATCCACATCCAGGGATATTTTACCATTGCCCATTGCGCACTATTGTGTGGATCGCATCACAACAGACAGTAACGCACGTAAAACACCGGTTTTTACAAGTGCTTTGGTGTTCACATTCTTACCGCTGTGGGCAGAGAAGTAGATGTGACATTCGTATGGATGTTATTTCCTCTATGATACTTTCTGCTAACACTCAGCATATGGATTTAATATTACTAATCCACTCAAAATGTGTTGGATATTTATTCCCAGCAAACAGATGTCACATAGTATGGGCCCTTTCAGGACAGAATAGGAGGAACATGTAAACCAGGTTTCACTAAATATTCTCAGAAAACTTCAAATTAACAGGCCACTTTACCCCCAAAATACAGGTTTAGGAATCTATTAAAAATCTATAATTTACTGTAAGGTTAGACGTGCTGCTCCTACCTCCCATTCTTACTTACAATGGTCAATATTCATATATATATATAGTTAAGTGCCCTCACTGACAGCTCCCAGATCACCCCCAGGTCTTGCCACCCTTTCCATAATGTTGGCGCAGCTATCTTTACCATGAATATCGTTAAGTAAGAACAGGAGGTAGGAGATATTTTGAGGGTAAAGTGTCCATTTAACCTTTTATTTGCTTCTATCCAATGTACAGTCTCCAGTCCTATTTCCCCACAGTAATTAGTACTGCTCTGTGTAGTTCCCGGTATTGGTTTTCTGCCATCTTATAGCCCAGGGGTGAGGACTGATCATTAAAGGAGGGTTAATTTAACTAAATGAAAATTTACAAAACTAAGTTAATAAAGTCACATCCATCCGTAAGCCTTTCCAATAGCTAAGGTATAAAGGTTGGACTAGATGGACGTATGTCTTTAATACAACCTCCAATACTATGTAACTGTTATACAGAAATTATGGGTAGGGTATAAGGTTTGGACTAGATGGAACGTGTCTTTATACATCCTCCAATACTATGTTACTATGTAACTGTTATACAGACATTATGGGTAGGGTATAAAGATTGGACTAGATGGACGTATGTCTTTATACATCCTCCAATACTATGTTACTATGTAACTGTTATACAGACATTATCGGTAGGGTATAAAGGTTGGACTAGATGGACGTGTGTTTTTATACAACCTCCAATACTATGTTACTATGTAACTGTTATACAGACATTATGGTTAGTGTATAAAGGTTGGACTAGATGGATGCGTGTCTTTATACAACCTCCAATACTATGTTACTATGTAACTGTTGTACAGACATTATTTATAAAAATGAAACTTTTTAGAAGTAGAAAGTATCCCCATTTTAAGCTTCTTTGGAGCCACACCCCCATTTTAAACCCACCCCACTTAAGCCACGCCCAGTGCACTTAACAACCCCGTAACAACTGCTTCCACTTTGTTCAGGTTTGCAATGTCAAAAAAGGTGGCAAACACTAGCTAAGGCTACACTAAAACTACATAGTGTTGTTTTGGTTTGGTCACACACATCCTTGTGTGGGACACCCAAAAAACGACAACTACACATCCCAACACCACACCACACACTACACCCCACAAGAACACAAAACACATACAACTACACACACAACTAGATAAACACACAAAACTACACAAACACACAATCTAGACACACTTCACACACAATGTTACACAAACACATACAACTACACACACCCACACTACCCACACAAGTCCACACAAACACTACAAACACACACACAACTACACACAAACGTTCACAAACACACAAAACTACACACACACTACACAAAACACCACACACAAACACAATCTGCACAAACACAACTACACAAATATACACAGCCTACAGTTAAAATGTAATACCCTTAGAAGTTCTAAGATATTAAATATATTGAAAAACAATGTTATGGTTTTATCAGGGTTATTCAAGAAAAGTTGTCTGCAATGTAAAAACCACAACCCCTAACTCAACACACAGAAGGCACCGTTCAGGATAAATAGGCACAAAAAAAGCATGTTTAAATCCATGGTTGGTATCCACCCGAGACCCACGCTATAACTATTACTGCCACTGCGGTGATGTATTATTTATGATTGGGCTGCACCAGTTATGGGAAACTATTGTAAATACCAATCGCTATCTGCAATTTAGAGGTCCAGTATAAATGGGGGTTATCACGTAATTGATTGGCAATTTATTACTGATGCGTCTGGGGTGCTTCCTTGGGTGATAATATGGCATTTAGACATTTATACCCATCACAGCAGGACAGTTAATTACATTAAACCGCCTGTAATAAAACTGCGCACAATTACTGCTAGGTTGGCACATGAGGAGCTATTTGTCTTCTGTTTTTAACTTGTTGAGCCGAGGGGCATATTTATAAAAGATGTTCAGTTTCCACCACATATCGCCATTTCGTTATGCCAGAGGGGTTGTTAAATATTTATAGGGCACTGGTCCATAGAATGTAAACAAAGTTTACACTTTATAAAAATGATTTTCAACAATAACTGATGTATGTGACAATGTGTACTTGACCTTTAAAACACAAATATCACATGAGGTGCAGGGCATTTGCTTTGTCCCAGGACAATTAGGAGAGGAGGGCTATGGTGGAGTGGGGCGTGGATAAGCCAGGACAAGAATAATCACCTGGGGGAAATCTCTATTGGCTGAGTGTGCCTGCAATTATAATAGTACAAAGTTGTTCTGTGGGAGATATCCAGGTTTCTTATGAAGAAATAACCGTTTTGATTGAATGACCCGTTCAAACAAGACAAATCCATGGATCAAAGTCAAATCTACCGTCCATGGATGTAGTCTGTCATTGGTGGCTTGCATAAGAATCTTATAAATACTGGCTTAGACACTCATTTTATAATTACCGGGAGGGGGCTTAACAGAGCCCTAATATTATCATTTATATTTATAGTTATATCCCCACATTTAAGCACTAAATATTACTGGATTACTTGAGTAATAACGTCCAGAGTATAAACGATGTTTTTTTGCGTTATGGGGGGTACCTAGTTTTACCTAATAAAAGGGAAAAAGAGATTGACTCGAGAATCAAAATGAGGGTGTAAACGCCCTACTATTATTTGCCATTAAGATGTTGGAAAACTTACAACAGCCCCGCATGCTTTAATTGCTGGGATTTAGTTTTCAAACATCGCAGAAGCCAAGACTGCAAATAGGGGTAAATCCTCCGTTATTTGTGCATACAGTAGGCACAAATAAAGAGGTTTTACTCTTATTTGTAAGTATTGTGTGCCCTGGTGTCCTTGTGCGTTATTCTTCTACCTTGTCCGGCGGCCGCTCGATCCTCGTGCTCCAGCATCATATGCGCTTTAGGATAATGTCACTACTCGGCCGCCCGCAAAAGTGAGAGGCACCGGGTAGTGACATCATCCGGAAGCGCCACTGAGGATGCGGATCAAGCGGCCGCCGGACCGGGACAAGGTAGGAGAAGATTGACTCGAGGATAACCGAGGTAAGATTTTCAGGCTTTTTTTTTAAAGCATGAAAAAAACCTCGGTATACTCGAGTATATACTGTTTTATTCATAATTATGTATATACTCCCATAAGATGTACGGGTAATTGGTTATATATACCTAAGTTACCCTTTACGATCGGAGATTCCACATGCATTGTACCAATGGCTTAGACTACATTTCTCAGCATTCTCTGAGAACCAGTGTCAGTTGGATATTCATGCAGTATAATGGGTGATAGTCATATACTGTCACGGTGTAAGTTATAACATTTCATTGCCCCTCTTCTATGTCATAGAGTGATATGTTATAAAATAACTTTGTTACCATCTGACAATGACAAAACACACAATGAACAATTCCCAATAAATAAATAATCAAACCACCAAAGGGTTAAACCGCAATGGGGGCTTCTGTGATTGATTCATTAGATGGCGATTTTCTATACGGAAAAGGGGCCGTATTTTAATTACGCCGCCGTATGCACAAAAAATAAGTAGGGATATTTACAATGAGATGGACGAACTCTCCAAAGAATCCTTTCAAGTGCGCTCGAGGTTTCGCGGATTTTTCGCAAAAATTAGAAGAGGAAAAATTACGAAAAATCCTCAACGGAACATTAAAGTCAATCGCTTACATGATGAGGTTACACCTGTTTTAACCCCAGGAACTTCCTCATGTCTTCTGTTTCGTTCTTCTGGGTAATGGACTGTCATCATGGTGGCCATACTGACAGTGAGTAAGGGAAAAAATGTACGGGCAACTCTGTTGCTGTGATGTACCTTACTGTCCCACTACCACACCTTTACTTTTGTGTTTTGTACATAAACAATGAGGGCTGCCCGAAATGCCCTAAAAAGGAAGGGAAATTTTATTTTGCAATGAAGGGTCCGTATGATTACTTGGTATCTGTATAGCCTAACAGACGAGCATTTCTAGAACATTGACATTTTAGATATGTAGGGGCGATATAAACCTTCCTTAGGCATCCTGACGGACTGCCCAGACTGATATTATATCCAATCAGATGAATATTTGCCCATAATCAAGGAATAACCTGTGTCCACTAGTTTCAATTAATTTTTAGAATCAGTTTATACAAAGCTCGGGGATTTGGGTAATGTTTACTAAAATAAACTTAAGTTTCGTCGTGAAAAACTAAACTTTAAGGTACTATTGATTGATCTAAACTCAATTACAACGATTATACCATGACCTGGAATTATGAAGAATATTACAAGAGAGACCATGACTGGATGGATGAAGTTTATTACAGGATTTTATTTACCACGGACCTGGAGGAATGGTAATAATTACAGATTATACCATGACTGAGATGGATGAATATTACTGATTGTATCCCATGGACCTGGATGAATGACATATATTACGAGATATATAGTTATATTACCATGTAACCTGGAAATGAATAGAATATTACCAGATATAACCTATCGACCGGATTGAAAGCGAATATTACAGATGATAACTGACATGGATGGATAAATATTTTACAGATATACCATGAACCTGGTATGACTGAATATACAGATATACCATGGACCTGGATGCTGAATATTACAGCATAGTACCTGACATGAGGGAGGAATGAATATACAGAATACCTGACCTGGATTGATGAATTATACAATATTAACTACGATGAATATACCAATATGTGACCTGGATGTATGAAATTACAGATATACCAGTGACCTGGATGAGAATACAGGAATTACATACTGATGAGTATTAATAACCGTGACCTGGATGGATGGATATAAGCCATACCGTGACCTGGATGATGAATACTTCAAGATATACCAGGACCTGGATGAATGAATATTACAGGTATACCATGAACCCTGGATGAATGAAATATTACCGATATAACGATGACCTGTGATTGAATTGAATATTACAATATATACCTGACCTGATGGAGAATATTACAGAGTATTCACCTTGACCTGGATGGGATAGTAACATATAACTGACCTGGATGGATGAATACAGTTACAGATATTACCGTGACCTGGAGCATGGAATAATGTACAGATATACATGACCTGATGATGAATATTACAGATATACCATGACCTGAGGATGAATATTACCAATTATACCATGGACCTGGTGAATGAATATAACAGATTATACCGTGACCTGAGGTATATTACGATATCGGCTATGTGATGAATATACAGATATACCAGTGACACTGGATGAATGATATTTAATAGATTCAATACCTGACCTGGGTGAATGAATATACATAAGATTACCATGACCTGGATGATGAATATAAATATACGGTGATGATATATACCATAATGACCTGGACGATATGAATATTAAAGATATAACTATGACCCTGATATGTTGGAATGAATAATTACAGAATATACCATGACCTGATGATCAGAATATTACCGCGTATAACATACCTGGCTGTGACATATGAATCTAGTACAGATTATACCATGTACCTCGGATGAATGCATATTACAGATATACCGTGACCTGGATGGCATATGAATATTACAGGAGTTTATTACCATTGACCCTGGATGGATTATGAATATTACAGAGATACATGACTCGTGATGAATTGAATGAATATTACAGATATTACCCATGACCTGGATGAATGAATATTAAGAATTTACCATGACCCTGGATGGGAGTGAATATTCAGAATATTATACATGACCTGGTAAATGAGGAATATGAATATTACAGGAGATATACCATGACCTGGAGGAATGATAGTACAGACTATACCTGACCTGGATGAATGAATTACAGATATACCATGACTGGATGGTGAATATTACAGATTCACTTATACATGACCGGGATGAATGAATACAACAGATCTTACCGTGGGACCAGGATGGTACTGTCCAAATGATTATTAGTAAAAGGACATATACCATGACCTGGGGATGAAAATGAATGAATATTACAGATATACCATTGACCTGGTAAATGAATGATTATTACAGATATAACAATGACCTGGAAGGATGCATGCATAGTACAGATATACACGTGACCTGGATGGATAATATTAATAATACAGATATACCATGACCTGGATGACTGAATATAACAGATATACATGAACCTGGATGAATGAAATTACAGATATTACAATGACCATGGTATTGAATGAATTGATTACCAGAGGAGTATTACCATGACCTGGATGGATGAATATTACAGATTTATACCTTTTGGACCTGGATGGATGAAGTATTTACTGAGATATACCATGCCTAGGATGAAATGAATATACAGAAGTATTACAAATGGACCTGGAGGGATGAATATTACCAGAATATACAATGGGACCTGGATGAAGAATATTACAGGTCCCCATTAAACCTAGTGACCTGGATGGATGAATATTACGATATACCGTGACTGGATGGATGAATATTACGATATACCATGACCTGGATGTGATGAATATTCAAGATATACCTGACCTGGGATGTATGACATTACAGATAGTTATTACCATGACCTGGATGGATGAATATTACATATACGTGACCTGATGGATGATATTACAGACTATCCGTGACCTGGATGGATGTATTACAGATATACCGTGACCTGGATGGATGAATATTACAGAATACCACGTGGAATCCTGGATGGGAATATTTACAGTATCCTGACTGGATGAATGATATTACAGATAATCCGTGACCTGGATGGATGAATATTACACATATACCATGACACTGGATGAATGAATATTACAGATATACCATGACTGGCTGGTGAATATTAACAGATATACCGTGACCGGATGGATGAATATTACGATATACCGTGACCTGGATGAATGAATATTACAAGATTATCTACCGTGACTGGATGGATGAATATTACGGATTATATCAGTGACATGGATGAATGAATATTACAGATTATACCGTGACCTGGATGATGAATATTACAGATATACCGACCTGGATGATGAATATTACAGATATACCATGACCTGGATGAGTATATTACAGATATACCGTGACCTGGAATGATGGATGAATATTACAAGATATACCTGACCTGGATGAATGAATATTCAGATATACCATGACTGGATGGAGAATTTACAGATATACCGTTGACCTGGATGGATGAATATACAGATATACGTGACCGGATGGATGAATATACAGATAACCATGACTGGATAATGAATATACTATACCATGACCTGGAGGATGAATATACAAGATATACCTGACCGGATGAATGAATATTATTACAGAATATAACATGACCGGGATGGATGAATATTACAGATATACCGTGACCTGGATGGAATGAATATTACAAACATATCCATGACCTGGATGGATGAATATTAAGATATATCCGTGACCTGGATGGATGAATATTACAGAGTATACCGTGACCTGGATGGATGAATATTACAGATTATACCGTGACCTGGATGGATGAATATTACAGATATACCATGACCTGGATGAATGAATATTACAGATATACCGTGACCTGGGATGGATGGATGAATTTACAGATATACCTGACTGGATGGATGGAATATTACAGATTAGTATACGTGACCTGGATGGATGAATATTACAGATATACCTGACCTGGATGGATGAATATACAGTATACCGGACCTGGATGAATGATATTACAGATATACCGTGACCTGGATGAATGAATATTACAGATATACCTGACCTGGATGGATGAATATTACAGAATATACCATTACCTGGATGGATGAATATTACAGATATACCGTGACCTGGATGGATGAATTATTACAGATATACCGTGACCTGGATGGATGAATTTACAGATATACCATGACCTGGATGGATGAATTTACAGATATACCATGACTGGTATGAAGATATTACAGATTAATACCATGACCCTGGATGAATGGAAACCTTCACAAGCACATTGGAAGGGTTATTTTTGGAGGGGGGGGCCACCAGCTTTTAGAAGCCTGTAAGAAGTTAAGTCAAAACAGATTAAAATGAATCCATCTGTATTTTTCAAATAAAGCACAGCACCTTAACAATTGTCCATTACATCAGGTGCGTCCCATAGAGCTTGCAATCTTTTATTCTCACAGAACGTATCAGTAGGTTTATGATGGTGGAGGAAATCCACCAAGCTTAGAGCGAACCGAACGTAACAAACTCCGTGCAGATGTGGCCAAGGGAGGAAGAGAAACTGAGGGGAACATTGGTGCTGCAAGGGATTCGTTGTTAACCAAGGAGCCTCAGTTTGTTGTTTGTTTTACTTAGAAAATTAGGCACAGATCAAGTCTATTTAGGGGTTATAAAATTTAAGAGGGAAAGTCCTTGGCGCTCTTTGGATGTTGAGTTGGTTGTATCCACCAACTTTTCTCTTTGTGTAAAAAAAAGCTGCAGAAACCAACACAAAAGC
The DNA here is from genome assembly GCA_019447015.1 of Hymenochirus boettgeri. Lineage (NCBI taxonomy): Eukaryota > Metazoa > Chordata > Amphibia > Anura > Pipidae > Hymenochirus > Hymenochirus boettgeri. Next base: position 7,839,056 of record CM033472.1, read on the forward strand.
AGCGCCCAGAAGAACCGCGAGAATAATGGTGGACATTCTCCAACTGTAGTCCAGCCCACAACTGGGAGCAGCAGTCAGGGTGGTTGATGGTGCTGATGATGTAGTTGAACTTATTGATCCTGTAAAGGTGAAAGGAAAATATAAATTTAGATAACCTAGGAAAGATGTGGATTGTTAAGACAGGTGGCATTCTGGGTACAAAATGAGGTGCTGTTATAGCTAGAAACTGGGTCTGTAATAGGAAAGTTTGAAGGTTGGTTATAGACATACCACACAGGGACCACTGACCTGATATATCTTGTTTCTATAGATTAGATATGTTTGTAAAGTGTAATGCACTTACAGGGTTAATCAATAAAAGTTCTTATCGTTAAAAAGGGTTAATGTATAAATAATTTCTAAAGAAAAGTCCCGGACGTTGGACTCCAACCCCCAAAATTGTAATTTTCACATCGAGCCTCATTTCCTACCCATCTGGTAACCAGCACAGTATATGGTATCTATATATCTATATATGATAAATCTACCCTTACATCCTACCTATCTGGTAACCAGCACAGTATATGGTATCTATATATCTATATATGATAAATCTACCCTTACATCCTACCTATCCGGTAACCAGAACAGTGTATGGTATCTATATATCTATATATGATAAATCTACCCTTACATCCTAACTGGGCTGTTACCAATAGGTAGGATGTAAGGGTAGATTTATCATATATAGATATATATCATATACTGTGCTGGTTACCGGATAGGTAGGATGTAAGGGTAAGATTTATCATATATGATATATAGATCCATATACTGTGCTGGTTACCGGATAGGTAGGATGTAAGGGTAGATTTATCATATATAGATATATAGATATCATATCTTGGCTGGTTACAGATAGGTAGGATGTAAGGGTATTTATACATATTAGATATATAGATACCATATACTGTGCGGTTACCGATAGGTAGGATGTAAGGGTAGATTTATCATATATAGATATAATGATATCATATACTGTGCTGGTTACCGATAGGTAGGATGTAAGGGTAATTTTATCATATATAGATTATAGATACCATATACTGTCTGGTTACCGGATAGGTGGATGTAAGGTAGATTTATCATATATAGATATATAGATACCATATACTGTGCTGGTTACCGGATGGTAGGATGTAAGGGTAGATTTATCATTATATATATATAGATACCATATACTGTGCTGGTTACCGGATAGTGGATGTAAGGGTAGATTTTATCATATATAGATATATAGATACCATATACTGTGCTGGTTACCGATAGGTAGGATGTAAGGTAGATTTATCATATTAGATATATAGATACCATATACTGTGCTGGTTACGGATAGTGGATGTAAGGGTAGATTTATCATATATAGATATATAGACCATAATACTGTGCTGGTTACCGGATGGTAGGATGTAAGGGTAGATTTATCATATATAGATACCATATACTGTGGCTGGTTACCGGATAGGTAGGATGTAAGGGTAGATTTATCATATAGATAATAGATACATATACTGTGCTGGTTACCGGATAGGTAGGTGTAAGGTAGATTTTATCTATATAGATAATAGATCCATATACTGTGTGGTTACCGATAGGTAGGATGTAAGGGTAGATTTATCATATAGAGATATATAGATACATATACTGTGCTGGTTACCGAATAGGTAGGATGTAAGGTAGATTTATCATATATAGATACCATATACTGTTGCTGGTTACCAGATAGGTAGGATGTAAGGTATATTTATCATATATAGATATAGATACCATATACTGTGCTGGTTACCGGATAGGTAGGATGTAAGGTAGATTTATCAATATAGATAATAGATACATATACTGTGCTGGTTACCGATAGGTAGGATGTAAGGTAGATTATCAATATATAGATTATAGATACCATATACTGTGCTGGTTACCATAGGTAGGATGTAGGGTAATTTAATCATATATATATATAATATCACTGTGCTGTTACCGATAGGTAGGATGTAAGGGTAGATTTATCATATATAGATATATAGATACCATATACTGTGCTGGTTACCAGATAGGTAGGATGTAAGGGTAGATTTATCATATATAGATATATAGATACCAATATACTGTGCTGGTTACCGGATAGGTAGGATGTAAGGGTAGATTTATCATATATAGATATACGAATCCCATATCCTGTGCTGGTTCCAGATAGGTAGGATGTAGGGTAGATTTATCATATATAGATATATAGATACCATATACTGTGGCTGGTTACCGGTAGTAGGATGTAAGGGTAGATTTTCATATATAGATATAATATAGATACCATATACTGTGCTGGTTACCGGATAGGTAGGATGTAGGGTAGATTTACATATATTAGATATATAGATACCATATACTGTGCTGTTACCGATAGGTAGGATGTAGGGTAGATTACATATATATATACCATATACTGTGCTGGTTACCGGATAGGTAGGATGATAAGGGTAGATTTATAATAATCGATATATAGATACCATATACTGTTCGGTTACCATAGGTAGGATGTAAGGGTAGATTTATCATATATAGATATAATAGATACATATCCTGTGCTGGTTACGGATAGGTAGGATGTAGGGTAGATTTATCAATATATAGATATATAGATACCATATACTGTGCTGTGTTACCAGATAGGTAGGATGTAAGGTAGTTTATCTATATAGATATATAGATACCATATACTGTGCTGGTTACCGATAGGTAGGATGTAAGGGTAGATTTATCATATATAGATATTAGATACCATATACGTGCTGGTTACCGGATAGGGTAGATGTAAGGGTAGATTTATCATATAGATATATAGATACATATACTGTGCTGGTTACCGGATAGGTAGGATGTAAGGGTAGATTATCATATATAGATATACTATCTGTGCCTGGTTACCAGATAGGTAGGATGTAAGGGTAGATTTATCATATATAGATATATAGATCACCATATACTGTGCTGGTTACCAGATAGGTAGGATGTAAGGGTAGATTTATATATATAGATATATAGATACCATATACTGTGCTGGTTACCGGATAGGTAGGATGTAGGGTAGATTTATATATATGATATATAGATACCATATACTGTGCTGGTTACCGATAGGTATGATGTAGGGTGATTTATCATATATAGATATATAGATACCATATACTGTGCTGGTTACCGGATAGGTAGGATGTAAGGGTAGATTTTATCATATATAGATATATAGATACCATATACGGTGCTGGTTACCAGTAGGTGGATGTAAGGGTAGATTTATCATATATAGATATATAGATACCATATACTGTGCTGGTTACCGGATAGGTAGGATGTAAGGGTAGATTTATCATATATGATTATAGATACCATATACTGTGCTGGTTACCGATAGGTAGGATGTAAGGGTAGATTTATCATATATAGATATATAGATACCATATACTGTGCTGGTTACCGATAGGTAGGATGTAAGGGTAGATTTATCATTATAGATATATAGATACCATAACTGTGCTGGTTACACTAGGTAGGATGTAAGGGTAGATTTATCATATATAGATATTAGATCCCATATACTGTGCGGTTACCGATAGGTAGGATGTAGGTAGATTATCATATATGATATATAGATCATATACTGTGCTGGTTACCGATAGTAGGAGTAGGTGATTTATCATATAGATATATATATACCATATACTGTGCTGGTTACCGGATAGGTAGGATGTAAGGTAGATTTATCATATATAGTACCATATCCTGTGCTGGTTACCGATAGGTAGGATTGTAGGGAAATTATCATATATAGATATAAGATACCATATACTGTGCTGGTTCCGGATAGGTAGGATGTAAGGTAGATTTATCATATATAGATATATAGATACCATATACTGTGCTGGTTACCGGATAGGTAGGATGTAAGGGTAGATTTATCATATATAAGATACCATATCCTGTGCTGGTTACCAGTAGGTAGGATGTAAGGTAATTATTCTATATAGATATATAGATACCATATACTGTGCTGGTTACCGGATGGTAGGATGTAAGGGTAATTTATCATTATAGATATATAGATACATAACTGTGCTGTTACCAGATGGTAGGATGTAAGGGTAGATTTATCATATAGTATATAGATACCATATACTGTGCTGGTTACCAGGATAGGTAGGATGTAAGGGAGATTTTATTCATATATAGATATTAGATACCATATACTGTGCTGGTTACCAGATAGGTAGGATGTAGGGTAGATTTATCATATATAGATATATAGATTACATATACTGTGCTGGTTACCGGATAGGTGGATGTAAGGGTAGATTATCATATTAGATGATATATAGATTCATATACTGTGCTGGTTACCAGATATGGTAGGAATGTAAGGTAGATTTATCATATATAGATATAGATACCATATCCTGTGCTGGTTACGATAGGTAGATGTAAGGGTAGATTTATCTATATAGATATATAGATACATATACTTGTGCTGGTTACCAGATAGGTAGGATGTAAGGTAGATTTATCATATATATATTATAGATACCATATACTGTGCTGGTTTCCAGATAGGTTAGGATGTAAGGGTAATTTATCAATATAGATATATAGATATCAATACTGTGCTGGTTACCGGATAGGTAGGATGTAAGGGTAGATTTATCATATATAGATATATAGATACCATATACTGTGTGGTTACCAGATAGGTAGGATGTAAGGGTAGATTATCATATATAGATATATAGATACCATATACTGTCGTGGTTACCGGATAGGTAGGATGTAGGGTAGATTTATCATTAGAATATATAGAATACCATATACTGTGCTTGTTACCGGATAGTAGGATGTAGGGTAGATTTATCATATATACGATATATAGATACCATATACTGTGCTGGTTACCGATGTAGGTATGTAAGGGTAAGATTTTATCATATATAGATACCATATACTGTGCTGTTACCAATAGGTTAGGATGTAAGGGTAGATTTATCATATATAGATATATAGATACCATATACTGTGCTGGTTACCGATAGGTAGGATGTAAGGGTAGATTTATCAATATAGATATATAGATATATACTTGTCTGGTTACCGATAGGTAGGATGTAAGGGTAGATTTATCATATATAGATATATAGATACCATATACTGTGCGGTTACCAGATAGGTAGGATGTAAGGGTAGATTTACATATATAGATATATAGATACCATATACTGTGCTGGTTACGGATAGTAGGATGTAGGGGTAGATTTATCATATATAGATTATAGATACCATATACTGTGCCTGGTTACCGGATAGGTAGATGTAAGGGTAGATTTATCATATAGATATATGATACATAACGTGCTGGTTACCGGATAGTAGGATGTAGGGTAGATTTCTATCATATATATAGATACCATATACTGTCTGGTACCGATAGGTAGGTGTAGGTAGATTTTACTATAGATATAGATACCATATAACTGTCTGGTTACCAGATAGGTAGGATGTAGGGTAGATTTATCATATATAGATATATAGATACCATATACTGTGGTGGTTACCGATAGGTTAGGATGTAAGGGTAGATTATCAATATATAGATATATAGATATCCATATCTGTTCTGGTTACGCGATAGGTAGGATGTAAGGGTAGATTTATCAAATATAGATAATAGCCAATACTGTGTGGTTACGGTACCGGATAGGTAGGATGTAAGGGTAGATTTTATATTATGATATATAGCATCATATATACTGTGCTGGTTTACCGATAGGTAGGGATGTAAGGTAGATTTTATCATATATAGATTATAGATACGCATATCTGTGCTGGTTACCGATAGGTAGGATTTAAGGGAGATTTATCAATATAAGATATATAGATACCATATACGTGCTGGTTACCGATAGGTAGGATGTAAGGTAGATTTTCATATATAGATATTAGATACCATATACTGTGGCTGGTTACCGGATATGTAGGATGTAAGGGTATATTTATCATATATGATATATAGATACCAATACTGTTGCTGGTTACCAATAGGTGGATGTAAGGTAGATTTATCATAATAGATATATATATAACCATATACTGTGTCTGGTTACCAGATAGGTAGATATTAGGGTAGATTTATCATATATAGATATATAGTACCATATACTGTGCTGGTTACCGGATAGGTAGGCGTAAGAGGTAATTTATCATATATAGATATATAGATATCAATTACTGTGCTGGTTTACCAGAGTATGTAGGATGTAAGGGTAGATTTATCATATATAGATATATAGAATACATTACTGTGCTGGTTACCAGATAGGTAGGATGTAAGGGTAGATTTATATATATAGATATATAGTACATATACTGTGCTGGTTACCGATAGGTAGGTAGGGTGATTTATCATATATAGATGACCATATACTGTCTGGTTACCGATAGGTAGGTTAGGGTAGATTTATCATATATAGATATATAGATCATATACTGTGCTGGTTACCGATAGGTAGGATGTAAGGGTAGATTTATCATATATAAATATATAGATACCATATACTGTGCTGGTTACCAGATAGGTAGGATGTAATGGTAGATTTCCTATATAGATATATAGATACCATATACTTTGTGCTGGTTACCAGATTGGTAGGATGTAGGGTAGATTTTATCATATTAGATTATATATCATATACTGTGCTGGTTACGCAGATAGGTAGGATGTAGAGGTGAGATTTATCAATACTATATATAGAACCAATATCTGTGCTGGTTACCGATAGGTAGGATGTAAGGGTAGATTTCATATATAGTATTATAGATACCATATACTGTGTGGTTACCGATAGAGGGTGGGAGATTATATTTAGTTATCATATATGATACTCATATACTGTGCTGGTTACCAGATAGTAGGATGTAAGGAAAGAATATATTAGATATATAGATACCATATACTGCTGTGCTGGTTACGGTATATGTAGGATGTAAGGGTAGATTATCTCAAAGGTAGATATTAGATACCATATACTGTGCTGGTTACCGATAGTAGGGATGTAAGGGTAGATTTATCTATATAGATATATAGATCCATTACTGTGCTGGTTATGGATAGGTAGGATGTAGGGTTAGATTTTTATCATATATAGATATATAGATACATATACTGTGCTGGTTACCGATAGGATGGATGTAAGGGTGATTTATCATATATAGATATATAGATACAATATACTGTGCTGGTTACACCGAGGTAGGATGTAAGGGTAGATTTATCATATATAGATTATAGATACCATATACTGCTGGTTACCGCGATAGGTAAGGGTAAGGGTAGATTTTTGTTTTTTTAAATTTGTATATATAGATTTACAAAATTTATTTGTTTTTGTTCTGGTTCCTTTTGGGGTTTTGTATTAAGGATTTATCATATAATAGATATATGATACATAATGCTGATGGCTGGTTCCAGATCTAGGTAGGATATTAAAGGGGTAATTTATCAATATAGATAGGTAAAGATAAAGGGAGGGGGGTCTGCTATACATGTTATGGGGTCTAATGAGAAATCTGTCCCTGAATGTACCCAACACTCCCTTTAAGAAACCCTGCTCTATAGCACCCAGTGTGCCCTGCACTCCCTTTAAGAAACCCTGCTCTATAGCGCCCAGTGTACCCAACACTCCCTTTAAGAAACCCTGCTCTATAGCACCCAGTGTACCCAACACTTCCTTTAAGAAACCCTGCTCTATAGCGCCCAGTGTACCCTGCAATCCCTTTAAGAAACCCGGCTCTATAGCACCCAGTGTACCCAACACTCCCTTTAAGAAACCCTGCTCTATAGCACCCAGTGTACCCTGCAATCCCTTTAAGAAACCCTGCTCTATAGCACCCAGTGTACCCAACACTCCCTTTAAGAAACCCTACTCTATAGCGCCCAGTGTACCCTGCACTCCCTTTAAGAAACCCTGCTCTATAGCACCCAGTGTACCAAACACTCCCTTTAAAAAAAAAACTGCTATATAGCACCCAGTGTACCCAACACTCCCCTTTAAGAAACACTGCTATATAGCACTCATTGTACCCAACACTCCCTATAAGAAACCCTGCTCTATAGCACCCAGTGTACCCAACACTCCCTTTAAGAAACCCTGCTCTATAGCACCCAGTGAACCCAACATTCCCTTTACGAAACCCTGCTCTATAGCACCCAGTGTACCCAAAATTTCCCTTTATGAAACCCTGCTCTATAGCACCCAGTGTACCCAACACTCCCTTTAAGAAATCCTGCTCTATAGCCAAGTGTACCCTGCATTCCCTTTAAGAAATCCTGCTCTATAGCACCCAGTATACCCCGCACTCCCTTTAAGAAACCCTGGTCTATAGCACCCAGTGTACCCAACACTTCCTTTAAGAAACCCTGCTCTATAGCACCCAGTGTACCCAACCCTCCCTTTAAAAACCTTGCTCTATAGCACCCAGTGTACCCAACAATTCCCTTTAAGAAACCCAGTTCTATAGCACCCAGTGTACCCAACACAATTAGTTCCCTAATTAATACATTGTTTGCGGCTGTTTTCTGCACGACTTCTAAAGATGGCTTTTAGCTGGTGTTGGAATCTGGTAGAAACTAACCGGAAATCAACCGTAATATTAAATTGATGGGAACTAAGCGATGGTGTCTCTGGGTAAATTCCCCCTGACGTCTCTCTGTATCTCATATCGGTAGCCCATACACTGGGGACCAATCATTCCTCTCCCTGTAATCATTCACTATGCTCTGTGTACTAGTAATCCAATTGCATGGAGTAAATTAATTCTGTACCCACCTAAAGTCCCTGGGACTGCTTTGCCCACCCTGCAGCACCAAAGAGACCATAGAAATGTCAGGGAAATCGTAATAATTACTGTATATTATAATAATAATCAATGTTAGAGACAATGGTTGTGGCCGCTATCAGAATATTCTCAGCCTCAGCCCCCCCCATTGGCTCCTAAAGTAATAGCCCCTAGGACCCATGCAAGTGAGAATTGTACTGGGCCTGGTTTCCCCTATAACCCACTGACGGCCCTTTAATCCCCTATTGTTCCAATATCTTCATTTAGATTTTATTCCTGCTTCTCCCCCTACTGAATTAACACGTTTTCCAATGTCAGAGATGAGAGATTTGTCATTGACAGTGACTGTGGGAGGGGTCAGAAAGCAGTCAAAGCTGGGTACACACTTGCACGATAGTTAGAATCTGCGCTACACACAGTAAAGCTGCGGACTTCCCCCAGCCGCGGCCGAATCCACATACATTTAGTAAAGGGAGACAACGGCGGGCAAGGAAAATTTTCAGGCATTCCCGAACGACCAAGCTGACAGTGAACGTTTGTCAGCCTTGAGATCATTCGGAAAATACGCTACACACAATAACAAGAAAGGGAAGATACTGTCTGATCCAACAGTCACTGTGTGCACCCACTTTACTTCTCCTTTAAGTCATTACTTGCACTTTTCTCCATTAATTGTGCCCAACCCATCTGTGTACATTACATTGATTGTTATCCTAAATACCGATCTGTAGCACAGAATGACCTTTGCCTTATTTGCTTAGTATTAAGGTTATTTAACCTGGATAAGGTTCCATTCACAAATTTCAGTCGTTCGTTCGCTGAGACTTTTTATTTCCCCTTTGTTTTTCTGTTGCTATCCACACCATACTCCTTAACTTGCCCTTTAAGTGTCATTAACTAGTGAGGCAGGAGACGCACAAGAAAATTGTGATGATTTGCGTTTCTGTATATTTTTGTGTATCTGTTTGTAGACATATTATTGGAACACCTGCCAGACGCCCTAAACACATGTGCCAATAGCAGCACACACAGTGGGTCTGATAGAATTTCATTGGTAATGGGATCAAACACGATCTGAAATGCACAAGTGGGGCCTTCACCTTCCACCTTCCTCTTCGCATTCATCGCCGGCTGCAGTCAATATCGGATAGCACGACTTTACCCCCTTGCTTGCTGCAGGTGCGTAGGTATCGCAAAAGACACCAGTACCCTCACAGCAAACATTTCAATATACCTTCTGGGTGAGGCCACACTACAACGCGCACCCGTTAATGCGTTTCCTGTGCGATGTTGCGCAATCCAATATTGCGCTATGGAAGTGCATGGGATTGTGTAAAAAACTGGTGATTGCACGCACTTCCAAAAGCAGATGAAAACGCGACCCACTAATGTGATCGGATCTCAATCGGATTGCGCTTAAAAGCACACAAGTGTGGCCTAGCCCTCTGTGTCTGTTTGTGTGTGACTATTTAACATCACCTGGCAGGGGTTAATGCCATTCGGGTAAAGCTCCCTAAAAATCTCTCTACCTTCCATTTGTCCTAATTGCCACTTTTTTAGAGCAACTATAGCACATAGTTTCAGCCCAATAAAAAACATTTACTAGGGAGGACGGACACATAACTCCTACCTCCAGATTTGCTGTTAAAAAGGAGCTTGTGTCCTGGCTGACAACTCTACCACGCCTCCCCTGCTGACTATCTCATCATGTTATACACACTCCCACAATGAGATCCTTCGTCCTGAACGACCTGTTCGCTACCTCCGACCAGGACCAAGGACTGTAGTCACGGCCGTCAGTTCGCCATGACGGAGCATGTGGTCTATAGAGGATTGAATGATCAGCCATGGTTGTCACGGTTGATAACCAATGCAATTTTTCTTCTGCCCAGTACACTGAACTATCGGTCGGGCCAAATAATTGCATGGTGTGTACAAAGCTTTAAAGAGGGAGAGGGACCGGCAGAGGGTGGGCAGTGGAGTCATCCTAAGCTGGCCATACCCTACCTCCACGTTACATTGATTCTACATCCAGGGCCGTTGTTTGCAATCAATATTGTGATATTAATAACAATCACAAAATGATAGTCAGAGACGGTATTATAAATGTACTTTTATTGGGGCACCATATTTGCCCTTTAACTTGCTTCTCTGTCTTTATCTCTCTCCTAGTTTCTCACACTAGCTGACCTTTATAACCCACTGTCAGATCTCTGTCCTCCCATTCCCACCAGGTATATAGCTGTCACTCAAGCTTCTCTCCAATACCTGAAACGTGTAATTCAAGCTTTTCCATCCATAGACTGTTATCTCCCCTTTTTTTCGGCAGGAGAAATGAAAGTATTATGGGCTTCTGGGAACAAGGGGAGGTAAGTAACTAAAGCAGTCTTGGGGTTTAGGGAGGTAGGGATGGTGTCTGAGGGTGGACATGCCCTTTTAGTGCCAATTGGGACTCTGACTATTTTCTTATTCCAGTGGGTAGTGTGTGTCTGCGATAAAGACAATAAATCTAATTCTAACACTGACATAGATACATCACTTGGTTTTGTTCATGTGTGGTCCATATATCAGTGGGGACGTGAGACTTCCTCCTTTCTGTTTATTGTTGGATTACAAATAATGCTGGTTAACAAGGGGTTAAATTCTATAGGGATTTGGAGACGCAGTTTTACTTCAAACCTTGCTGACTTGACAATGTTTTTCGTTAGTCTGGTAGCACCGCCAGTTCCAGAACATATCCCCCAGACATCTTTACCATCGCCCAGGGACATTTGTATTAATCAGCAATATCAGACTTCACGGATCCTGCTCAATCCGCTGTTTGGACTTTATTCTATTTCTGGGACACGTTACAAAAGAACAAAAGTCTTTCTGTCACTGCGCATTTCATGTTAAAGGGGCACTAAACTGCAAAATATATATACCACTCAGGGAGGTAGGAGACAAATTACCTACTTCCTGTTCTTACCTTATAGCTGAGCCAGCTGGTGCAGCTGGAAGATCCCATTACATTTCTACATCGTAGAAGGTTTGTTTCGAGGGTGGGGCAGGCGCATTGAGTCCCACCCTCACTTTGTGATCCATGAAATCCCTAGGATTGGCTCAATATCATGCTAAATGTATGGCACATTCTACACGTGACGGTTGCACATATTCTGCGCTCTTTCAAAATAATGGAAACCAGTGTTCAGCCGATGTCTAGTCAGGATTCCAAACCCTCTGTCTGGATGTTCCTGGATGGGAACTGTAGGAATATAAAGGGGTTTAAGTTGTGATGGTGCGTCCTGGGTAAGTGGAGGCTGGTGCATGTTGGGAGGTCGGATGCACCTTGAACACGTTCTGCCCTGGTGAGATTTTCACTATAATTGGACGTGGCTGTAGGGGATAAAAAAAAACAAGTCTTAGTAAAAAAAGAAAATAGAAAAAGTTTTATGTTTTAAACAAACTCCTTTCCATATGGTTATATATCCAGAAGTGGAAGTTTGGAGTTTCCCCTGTTTAATAGACCTCTAAGTTACATTTCATACCACTCTGTAGCTGCAGTCTACCCCACACAAGTGGCACATTTTCACTCAGGTGGCGTTTTTCTGACGCCAAACATCTCACTCAGAAATTGCTACACGTGTGAAAGTCGCCTTAAAGCCACAAAGAAGTTAACCCTTCCTGCTTGTATTTCACACAAAAATCCTTTTTTAAGGGAATGCATGGGGTAAATCAAAGGTCAGCCCGTTGCAAAGCTTTAACTTTAAATCACACAGTTAGTGGGAACATCGCGTTTGCGGTTTAGTGCGATGTAGTTGCATTAACGCACAAAACTGCTGCATGCAGTGCTTTGAATGCAATACACTGTATTGCGGCTTAATTGTGTGAATAGTGCTGTTCACTAGTATATTCACACATAATCACACAAAATCATTCTATAGTGTGAACAAAACCTATGGGTAAGGCCACTTTACAATAGTGTGAACAAAACCTATGGGTAAGGCCACTTTACAATAGTGTAAACAAAACCTATGGGTAAGGCCACTTTACAATAGTGTGAACAAAGTCCATGGGTAAGGCCACTTTACAATAGTGTGAACAAAACCTATGGGTAAGGCCACTTTACAATAGTGTGAACAAAGTCCATGGGTAAGGCCACTTTACAATAGTGTGAACAAAGCCTACGGGTAAGGCCACTTTACAATAGTGTGAACAAAGCCTATGGGTAAGGCCCACTTTACAATAGTGGAAAAAGCCCAGGGGCATGGGTAAGGCCACTTCAATAGTGTGAACAAAGCCCATGGGTAAGGCCACTTTACAATAGTGTGAAAAAAGCCCATGGGTAGGCCACTTTACAATAGTGTGAACAAAACCTTGGGTAAGGCCACTTTACAATATGTGAACAAAGCCCATGGGTAGGCCATTACATAGTGTGAACAAAGCCCATGGGTAAGGCCACTTTACAATAGTGTGAACAAAACCTATGGGTAAGGCCACTTTACAATAGTGTGAACAAAGCCCATGTGGTAAGGCACTTTACAATAGTGTGAAAAAAGCCCATGGGTAAGGCCACTTTAAATAGGTGAACAAAGCCCATGGGTAAGGCCACTTTACAATAGTGTGAACAAAGCCTATGGGTAAGGCCACTTTACAATAGTGTGAACAAAGCCATGGGTAAGGCCACTTTACAATAGTGTGAACAAAGCCTATGGGTAAGGCCACTTTACAATAGTGTGAACAAAACCTATGGGTAAGGCCACTTTACAATAGTGTGAACAAAGCCTATGGGTAAGGCCACTTTACAATATGTGAACAAACCATGGGTAAGGCCACTTTACAATAGTGTGACAAAAGCTATGGGTAAGGCCACTTTACAATAGTGTGAACAAAACCTATGGGTAAGGCCACTTTACAATAGTGTGAACAAAGCCTATGGGTAAGGCCACTTTACAATAGTGTGAACAAAAGCATGGGTAAGGCCACTTTACAATAGTGTGAACAAACTATGGGTAAGGCCACTTTACATAGTGTAACAAACCTATGGGTAAGGCCATTTCAATAGTGAACAAAGCCATGGGTAAGGCCACTTTACAATAGTGTGAACAAAACCTATGGGTAAGGCCACTTTACATAGGTGAAACAAAGCCTATGGAAGGCACTTTACAATAGTGTGAACAAAGCCTAGGGTAAGGCCACTTTACAATAGTGTGAACAAGCCTATGGGTAAGGCCACTTTACAATAGTGTGAACAAAGCCATGGTAAGGCCACTTTACAATAGTGTGAACAAAGCCTGGGTAAGGCCACTTACAATAGTGTGAACAAAGCCATGGGTAAGGCCACTTTACAATAGTGTGAACAAAGCCCATGGGTAAGGCCACTTTACAATGTGTGAACAAAGCCATGGGTAAGGCCACTTTACAATAGTGTGAACAAAGCCCATGGGTAAGGCCACTTTACAATAGTGTGAACAAAGCCCATGGGTAAGGCCACTTTACAATAGTGTGAACAAAGCCTACGGGTAAGGCCACTTTACAATAGTGTGAACAAAGCCCATGGGTAAGGCCACTTTACAATAGTGTGAACAAAGCCCATGGGTAAGGCCACTTTACAATAGTGTGAACAAAGCCCATGGGTAAGGCCACTTTACAATAGTGTGAACAAAACCTATGGGTAAGGCCACTTTACATAGTGTGAACAAAGCCCATGGGTAAGGCCACTTTACAATAGTGTGAACAAAGCCCAGGGTAAGGCCACTTTACACGTGTGAACAAAGCCATGGGTAAGGCCACTTTACAATAGTGTGAACAAAGCCATGGGTAAGGCCACTTTACAATAGTGTGAACAAAGCCCTGGTAAGGCCACTTTAGACATAGTGTGAACAAGCCTATGGGTAGGCCACTTTAGAATAGTGTGAACAAGCCTATGGGTAAGGCCCACTTTAAATAGTGTGAACAAAGCCTATGGGTAGGCCACTTTACAATAGTGTGAACAAAGCCTATGGGTAAGGCCACTTTACAATAGTGTGAACAAAAGCCTAGGGTAAGGCCAATTAGAATAGTGTGAACAAAGCCTATGGGTAAGGCCACTTTACAATAGTGTGAACAAAGCCTATGGGTAAGGCCACTTTAAAATAGTGTGAACAAAGCCATGGGTTAAGGCCACTTTACAATAGTGTGAACAAAGCCATGGGTAAGGCCACTTTACAATAGTGTGAACAAAAATATGGGTAAGGCCACTTTACAAAGTGTGACAAAAAGCCCCATGGGTAAGGCCACTTTACAATAGTGTGAACAAAGCCCTGGGTAAGGCCACTTTACAATAGTGTGAACAAAGCCCATGGGTAAGGCACTTTACAATAGTGTGAAAAAGCCATGGGTAAGGCCACTTTACAATAGTGTGAACAAAGCCCATGGGTAAGGCCACTTTACATAGTGTGAAAAAAGCCCAGGGTAAGGCCACTTTACAATAGTGTGAACAAAGCCATGGGTAAGGCCACTTTACAATAGTGTGAACAAAGCCATGGGTAAGGCCACTTTACAATAGTGTGAACAAACCATGGGTAAGGCCACTTTACAATAGTGTGAACAAAGCATGGGTAAGGCCACTTTACAATAGTGTGAACAAAGCCCATGGGTAAGGCCACTTTACAATAGTGTGAACAAAGCCTATGGGTAAGGCCACTTTACATAGTGTGAACAAACCCATGGGTAAGGCCACTTTACAATAGGTGAACAAAACCTATGGTAAGGCCACTTTACAATAGTGTAACAAACTATGGGTAAGGCCACTTTACAATAGTGTGAACAAAGCCATGGGGTAAGGCCACTTTACAATAGTGTGAACAAAACCATGGGTAAGGCCACTTTACAATAGTGTGAACAAAGCCATGGGTAAGGCCACTTAACAATAGTGTGAACAAAGCCTAGGGTAAGGCCACTTTACAATAGTGTGAACAAAGCCTATGGTAAGGCCACTTTACAATAGTGGAACAAAAGCCTATGGGTAAGGCCACTTTACAATAGTGTGAACAAAGCCAGGGTAAGGCCACTTTACAATAGTGTGAACAAAAGCCTATGGGTAAGGCCACTTTACAAAGTGTGAACAAAGCCCTATGGGTAAGGCCACTTTACAATAGTGTGAACAAAGCCTATGGGTAAGGCCACTTTACAATAGTGTGAACAAAGCCATGGGTAAGGCCACTTTACAATAGTGTGAACAAGCCATGGGTAAGGCCACTTTACAAAGTGTGAACAAAGCCCTGGGTAAGGCCACTTTACAATAGTGTGAACAAAGCCCATGGGTAAGGCCACTTTACACATAGTGTGAACAAAGCCATGGGTAAGGCCACTTTACAATAGTGTGACAAAGCCCAGGGTAAGGCCACTTTACAATAGTGTGAACAAAGCCCATGGGTAAGGCCACTTTACATAGTGTGAACAAAGCCATGGGTAAGGCCACTTTACAATAGTGTGTAACAAAGCCCAGGGGTAAGGCCACTTTACATAGTGTGAACAAAGCCCATGGGTAAGGCACTTTACAATAGTGTGGACAAAGCCATGGGTAAGGCCACTTTACAATAGTGTGAACAAAGCCCGGGTAAGGCACTTAATAGTGTGAACAAAGCCTATGGGTAAGGCCACTTTACAATAGTGTGAACAAAGCCATGGGTAAGGCCACTTTACATAGTGTGAACAAAGCCATGGGTAAGGCCACTTTACAATAGTGTGAACAAAGCCTAGGGTAAGGCCACTTTACAATAGTGTGAACAAAGCCTAGGGTAAGGCCACTTTAACATAGTGTGAACAAAGCATGGGTAAGGCCACTTTAGAATAGTGTGAACAAAGCCTATGGGTAAGGCCACTTTACAATAGTGTGAACAAAGCCTATGGGTAAGGCCACTTTACAATAGTGTGAACAAAGCCTATGGGTAAGGCCACTTTACAACGTGTGGACCAGAACATGGACTTGATTAATATTAATTTTACAGTGTTAGCCCTTTAAACATCATAAAGGTACAGCTTTGCAATGAACTGAACTTTGATTTGCCCTGCACATTCCCTTTAAAATGTAGTGAACCCAAAGTTAATCCCAGAATCCTCCAGTGGTGCTGATTAGTAGTTACACAGCAAGGCATTCCTGCAACATTCCTGCAACATTCTAATGCCCTAATCCAAATGCACATAAGTAATCCAGGCCGGGGATTAGTGCAGTTCTATAAGTAATAGCATAGGGCAGAGACACAATCTGACCTGCGTGCAGCAGTATGTTGGTTTTACACATCTTTAAAGGGTAACTATACCCAGAAGAAAGTGTCAAAAAGTCAAAATCTATAAATTACTGGAATGTAGTGGATATTACTCCTACGTCCCTTTTTTACTTCCAATCCTCCAGGTCCGTTCCTTAACTACAGCTTTAAACCATTCAATGGGTCTTGTATAATAGAACAATATACTGACCTGCTGAATGATTACCACTGATTAAATCCCAACAAACCCTCTCTCAATCCCATTCATTGCCACATACTCTGGGACCCTCTCCGTCTCTTTACATTCTCTCTTTACAAACTTCATCTCAATGAGGCCCTTGGGCTACACTTGTCCAATACTAGTGTCAAGTACGTCTGATACCATCCGAAGGTCTCAATGTGCCTCTTATTACTTCTGCTGTGACTAGAGTTCAGGTAAGTTCCTTTTGTTTAGACTTATTGTCTACCTACTACAGCTACATGTAAAATACAATATTTACTGTACAGGGACATTTTCAATGACTTTGCTTGACCTTTATACATTTTCCTCTCTGCCTATCATGACTGCTTCTAGCTTGTTATTTAATATGGTTGTTCAATGGCAGAAATAGCAAACCCAGTGAACCATCTAGGATGTCAGGACCTGCTCTATGAACAGGGAATAAGCTTTGCCCACATTTGAGTTGGGCAGCCCTGGTATAACGGTATGTATGTCTGTATGGTAAAACTAATAATCTGGTTAATAGCACAGGAAGACATTCTAATTTCACCGTCTGGGCGAATCATGTTACAATCGTGATTATTATACTGTAATGTTGATGTTGATCGCAGATGAATTGTCCAGGCTGAGAAACTTTGCAGGGACACTGACTGGTGTGTTTGTTGGACGGCCCAATATGTCAATCGATGTTTAATGTCTTAGTGATTTGAATGCTGCCGAGTTGCATTTTTTAAAGGATAAGTACACTGGGAAATTAGTTTTTTTTAAATTGCCCATTACTGGAAACTATAATCCTTCCCCACTGTACCATTTTTTTTGTTGATCTGTCCCCTATTTCTTTAGATGTCCATTCTTACATTTCAGCTGTCAATCAAGTGCTTTATTATCATAAACTATTCTGTAGCGAACTGCATGATGGGAAATTCCCTCTCCCAATGCTGCCTCATAGGAATTACTGAGCATGCTTACCCTCACAGAGAGTCAGATAGTCTGGCTGGCGGCTGAGCTTAAGAACCAGAGAAGCTAGAGACATCATTCATGGTATGTTTGAAAGGTATAAGAGAGCTTTTCCAAATAGAAGACACGTGTATGGAGACCACAGTTACCCTTTGAAGAAGTCATGCCGCACTACAAACATATCAGAGTAAGTGCTACTTTCATGTATTCGTTTATAGATTTAAAAGAGGAAAAGTAGTTTTGTTCACTGTACATTTCCTTTACACATCTGGAGGGTTGTACATCCCTTGCCTAATTGATATCGTATCAGACCAATGTACAACCAGCACAAGGGAGAAATTTTTAATGGTCTTTATTCATTGATATAATGATACTACACGGGGTATCTGGAAATTATCCAAATTAACCAGCCAACAGACCAAATCTGTAGTTTATTAACATGTCGCTGAAAGGGTGAATATCAATGGAAAAGGAGGGAAGCCAGAAATTAAATAAAAGGTTATTGATTAAAATGAAAAATACAGTTACACAGACATTTAATTACTTTCCCTTTGGCATTACTATATACTGAATCAGCAGCTGTGAGCAGTACTATTGGAGTTTGATCTGCCATTTGAGAAAGAACGCTGGTGATCTATGGTAAGCTCAATGGGACCTCATCCTGGCTACTGGAATTTGGAATTAGGGTGTAACCTTGGCTTTTCCTCTCTAGGTCTACAAGTAGAAATTTAATAAGTTGTAGCATCTCTGGCTTGGGGTTGACACCCTCGTTCTAAAGTAATATGTGATTAGAGCTGTAATAGGCAAATGGCCCAATCTTAAAGGAAAACAAAAGTCAAAAAATAAATTGAGTTTGGGTGATGCCCCATTTAATGAGGACTTTCAAAACCCTTTGAATGATTGATGTTTCCCATGGTCCTGTACTTGTGGTAATGAGAGCCCCATTCAAGTCTAGGGTCTAGCTCTAAATAAAGATTTGTTCCACAAGTAGGTGTCACCAAAAGCAGAGGAGCTTGGGAAAGAACACCAGCAATAACATTAATTTGTATGCCACTGAGAATTTACTGCTTATAGAATAGAAACAATTTATTTTATTGTTACAATGTATCTGGACTGAAATTTAACTACGAGTTTCCTTAGGCAAACAAAATGAATTTATTGCCGTTTGTATAGTACACTAACGTTACAAACATTGCAGGTTCGTTATTAGTGGATGAATTAGTTGGACAAACATAGTACTATCAACACAGATTCTCTCTCTCTTGTGCTATGTATTATTAAAGGGCAAGTTAAAAGGATGAGAGATTTTCAGGATAATTGTGCATGCCTTCGATCTATATAAACAGGCAAATGTACATTACAGGAACATTCAAAATACAATGTAGCCTTTTCCCATGGGAAGTGTAAATGTTAGGCTATCATTTAACAGAACACCAGCTAAAATGCCTTTACCACTGTTGGATCAGCACTTCTGGCTGCTTCCCATGTTAGGAGCAGGGCTCAATTTCATTCAGCAAAATACCCAGAATGCCCTGCTTGTTCAGGAGTAATAAACAAATGGGGAAGGTTTAAATGTTTAAAGGGATACGGTTGTGGCCATAAAGACTTCTTGTTTTTGAATATGATAGACTGACAGCCCTGTGGCTGCCACTCCTACCTTTCAGAAATGTTTATATTTCATATGCAAACTCAAAAATGCACATTTTTATTGGTTGGCTGCAGTGGACATAAGCAGGAAGAATGATCCTTTACTGCTTGCTACCTTAATGCTCCAGTCTATCACTAAATAGAATTATGCTCAAAACAGGCTTTTAACGGCCAGTTATTTTGCTCCTCCCCCAGTCTGTGCCCCTGACATCAACCAGCCCCCCACTTAACATGGATATGCTCAGGGCTGGATTGTCAATCTGGTCTCCTGTTTAAACCTGAGAAACCAGGAGGCCCAGCTACAAAAGCAGAAATACCATTATAGCCAAATCCATTCACCTACCAGTGGCGTAGCTACAGACCTATGGGCCCTGATGCAAAATTTGGACATTTGGCACACAGACAATGGTAAAAATGCTTCGTAAACGGACCACTGGTAAAACAGTTGGCACACAGACTGGTAGTTTTGGAAACACAAAATGGGGCCCACTTCTTGGCTAAGGGCCCTGATGTGGTTGCATCCCCTGCATCTCTGTTAACTGTGTTAAGAGTAGGAGGCAGGGCAGATAGGGGAACGAGTGGGAGGGTTTGTCTTACTGCTTCTCTTCTATTGCAAACAGGTAGTAGGAGTACTGTCTCTGGGCAGTACAGTGCCCCTTTCAATGGAATTCTGGTTTCTGCAGACTAAAGGGCCTGACCAGTGCAGTAAGCAATGGATCTTGGTCTTTAAAAAGGAAGGGTCATTGTATCAGTAAGGGCTAATCCACATCCAGGGATACTTTCCCATTGCCATTTGGAGACAGGGAGGTTTTGTAACGATTGCATGCAATCACCATTTTTTTGTAGATCACATTCGGTCGGATTGCGCACTATTGTGTGGATTGCATCGCAAACAGACAGTAACGCACGTGAAACACGGTTTTTACAAGTGCTTTGGTGTTCTCATTCTTACCGCTGTGGCAGAGAAGTAAATGTGACATTCGTATGGATGTTATTTCCTCTATGATACTTTCTGCTAACACTCAGCATATGGATTTAATATTACTAATCCACTCAAAAATGTGTTGGATATTTATTCCCAGCAAACAGGTGTCACATAGTATGCGCCCTTTCAGGCCAATCAGATTTATGCACAGCAGAAGTCAGTCCTATAATCCTGAAAATCCAAGCAGGCAGGAACCTTTAGTAGAATATATAGAGTAGCCATCCCAGCATTCCCTGCCCTCTGCCATTGCAATGTTTGTAGATGAATGCTGGGAGTTGTAGTAGGAGCAGAGGGTCAGGTGATGTCAGTCATGCTACTTGAAGCAGTTAAGGTTCGTACACGTGCGATTGCAGGTGCCGACCCACGACGCATGGTGTACATACGCCTGTTTCGGGCCGATAATCTTGACGTGTATGGGCACTTTATCGGCTGATAACGATCTCCAAACAAGCAGCCATTTTGGGCTCTTTAGGGTTTGTTCACACTAGATCAGTTTCTGTCCGTTTCCGGACAGAAACTAGCGTTGTGGTCCGTTTCTTTAACCTATATGGTTGAACCAGTTTGTTAAAAAAAAAAAAAAAAAACGTACTGCTGAATGCATTTCTGTCCGTAAACTGCCGCGTTTTGATTAAAAATGTAGGAATAACGGAGAGCTAAAAATGTTGTGGTCCTTTTCTAGTGTGAACTTAGCCTTACTATGAACAGTATCCGCAATATGATTTCTCACAGGCTGCAGCCAGAGATGTGATCCAGGGCTCATTTTAAAGGAAAGGCTGCATGTTTGTTTGTTTTTAACCCTAACTTGACCAGAAGCCCCTGTTGCCCTTTAACATTTGTACAGCAGTAGGATTGCCCCATTGAATCATCTATTCTGCCAGTTAGGGTCATGTCTTCTGTGTGGAGCTTTATTGAAAACTTGCAAAGTCATGAAAGACATTCCACAAAGAGCAGCAGTAGAGAGGAGGCGTAGGGACAGCATTCCTCATTGGATTATAAGATATGTCAGCAAGCTGAACAATAGGGCAGGGTTAGGTTTGCTTTGCAGCACATGTCCTTGTATATAAAGTGAGATCTGGGCATCTCAGATTCGGTTTATGCAATAGCTATCTCTATATTTTTACAGATGTTTTATTTTTATATGTTACTTCATAATACTCCAGTGTATTAAATACAACTAAAGGCTCAGAACACGGAATTAGAAAGCAAACCACCATAAAAGCAGTAATCTGTGTAAACAATTTCCCTTACTAACACGGGATTTGTGATTTATTTCCCAGCATTCCAGTCTCACACAGTTTGGCCACTGACCATTTAGTTCTTCACACATGCCCAGTCCCAGTTATGCTTTGTCTGGCTATGCCCCTTCTTGACTGAGGTCAAGAAGGGGCATAGCCAGACAAAGCATAACTGGGTGGGTGCACACAGCACCAATCTTTGTAAAATAACAGACCGAAGCTGTAAGATAATTGAACACGGAGTCTAGAGTGTTCTACCTATACACCGTATCAGGTATCCCACCCCTCCAGGAAGTTGCGGGAGTCTCCCTGATTTTGGGGTGGTCTCCCGCGAGACCACCCCAAACTCCCGAGACCCGAACTTACCTGAAGTGTCTGCCTCCAGAACACCTACTTTTGCCGGACATGCCTCTTATGTGATTAATTTAACATTAAACGGCACGTTCCACCCCTCACTCCTCCGCCCCTTTGGTGACATCAGCCGTTCGGCCCCTCCTCTCCACCCTGCCTGGAAGCCAGATTTAGCAGGGTGGGATGTCTGCAGTATAAGGAGAAAGTTTGGGACTGACATGGTTCCCACAAACGCAGACGCTTCCCTATATGCTTGTACGCTTCCCTATACTTTGGTCCAATGGCTGGCTGCGGGAAATTTACAGAATACAGATGCCAGCGGTGAACTTTCATCCTCTTTTCTCCAATGGGTTCTATTTATGCAATGGTGTATTGCAGGTTATTGGTGGTTTAATATAATAATGTGTTTTAGTTCTGTAGTTACAATGCACAATTCCTCGGGTACGAACAACAGACGGAACATAGCTTGGTATACAGATTCCTTAACCCATCTATCTGTCTGGTGATTTATAGACTGTTTCTTATCTGGGATTATATTTACTGCGTCTCTTCTCTTACCTTACAATCTATGGGACTGCAATGTTGTCAGTGGTAATCAGTAGATTGGTGTTGACTGCGATAGGCTCCGTTTATCTTCCCGACATTAGTTCAAGTAGCTGTGACGTTTCATTGATCTACGGTTTTATTCTTCCTAGTCGCAGCCATTGGTACCAACAATCACACGTTATAATAGTCAGGGAGGGGCAACTAGTAGCCGACGGCTACGTACACGTTTTACATGTGATGTGACGAATTATATTAAACCAGAGGGTTTGAAAAGTACAACCCCCCTGAAGTAAGTAGCTGTAATGGATACAGGGAATGCTGGGAGTTGTAGTTCTAAGTCACTGATACACAGCAGTAACTATGTATATTACTACTACAACAGTATAAATATAACTATACTCATCTCAAAGGCCAAGTTCACCTCCAACATTAAAACTAATATCATGATTAATTCCAAACACCTGCTGCCTCTTCTGCACAAAGAGCGAGCTTGTAAACAGGAAGATGCCTTAGTGTTAGGGTGAAGTGAAGGCCTCAGATGTGTGTGACCAAGCAAAGCACACTGTGTTGGCTATGGGTGTCCAGGTGTATGAGGCCAAGCGCAGCACATTGTGTTTTCTATGGGGGTCCAGGTGGGTGGGCCACAGGGAAGCACATTGTGTTGGCTATGAGGTTTCAGGAGTATGGGGCTCAGGGAAGCGCATGGTGTTGGCTATGGGGATTCAGGTGTGTGGGGCACAGGGCAGCAGACGCTGATGGCTACGGTGGTTCAGGAGTGTGGGGGCTAAAGGAAGGGCATGGTGTTGGCTACAGCTGGTTCAGCTGTGTGGGGCTTAGAAGCACGTGGTGTTGGCAATGAAGGTTCAGGTGTGTGGCAAAGTAGTGCACGGTGTTGGCAACGGGACTTCAGAAGTGTTGGCTATGGGGGTCCAGGAGTGTGGGGCTTAGAGAAGCACATAGCCAACACCATGTGCTTCCCTGTGCCTCACACACCTGAACCTCCATAGCTAACACGCCCTTCCTTGTGCCTCACAAGCCTGAATCTCCCATAAGCTAACAACATGCCCTTCCCTGTGCCTCACACGCCTGAATCCCTATAGCTAACAACATGCCCTTCCCTGTGCCTCACACGCCTGAATCTCCATAGCTAACATGCCCTTCCCTGTGCCTCACACACCTGAGTCTCCATACCTAACAATATGCCCTTCCCTGTGCCTCACACACCTGTATCTCCATAGCCAACAACATGCCCTTCCCTGTGCCTCACATACCTGAATCTCCATAGCCAAAACCATGCGCTGCCCTATGCCTCCTAATCCTATCCCAGACAACACTATCCATGTGCCTCCTTGCACAGTGTACACACATCCCTGAAGTTACACAGCAGAACCCACTGAACAGCAATGAACGTGACACAATGTGATTCTCTCAGCCACACCCACAGCTCTATATACCCAATACACACTGACCATAGTTTATAACCTTCCCTGTACTCACTTTGAGAGAATGACCCACTCACTACACCTGACACCAACCGGATGTTTCACACTGAATATCTTCCTGGGGCTGCAAAATGGCTGAGCTGCAGTTCCTCCGCCCATCATGTGACTGATCACATGTCTAGAACGCTCCGCCCCTCCTTTCAACAACTGGGAACGTGAAGGGGCGGGGAGACCGGGCGGACTGGACAGAGCTGGAGCGTCTCTCACTGTGGACATCGGGACAGTGAGTATGAGGGAGGGAATGTATCCAACTAACTGACACCACTTAACCCACAATATGGACTTACCGCCGGGCTTAGCAAACAGTGGCCCTCTGGGTGTTCGTGGAAACTACAAATCCCAGCATTCCCTGCTGCCACCTCCTGTTGTAGTGTGACTTGAAGAGGGATGCTGGGAGTTGTATTTTTCACATGTGGAGGTTACTAGTTCCTGTCTCTGCTTCTCACAGTTACACCCCAGGGGATGGCAGCAGGGAATGCTGGGATTTGTAGTTTCCATTTACATCTGGAGGTTACTAGTTCCTGTCTCTGCTACACACAGTTCTACCCCAGGGGATGGTAACAGGGAATGCTGGGATTTGTAGTTTCCATTTACATCTGGAGGTTACTAGTTTCCTGTCTCTGCTACTCGCAGTTACACCCCAGGGGATGGCAGCAGGGGATGCTGGGATTTGTAGTTCTTGAGAGAACGCTTGAACGTTCGAAACATGTTGTGACCCTGTTGAAGCAGCATTAAATTTCACTTTGAATTGCAAACTAAGGTTTGCCTGTGTCTCCCTGCCGTTATTGTTGGATCGTTTGGTGTGTGAGCGGACACACCTCAGGGATTGATGCTACTGAATATTTTAGCCACACTAAACAATTTCTGACTATTTGGTACATCTGGAGGTTACTAGTTTCCTGTCTCTGCTTCTCACAGTTACACCCCAGGGATGGCAGCAGGGAATGCTGGGATTTGTAGTTACCATTTACATCTGGAGGTTACTAGTTTCCAGTGACTGCTACTCACAGTTACAGCAGCCAGGGAATGCTGGAAGGCCCAAAGGTTGGGGTTCATCATCGTGTGAGTGAAGGGTAACACACGCCGTTTCCTGTTGCCCTCCCCTGTGTGTGGGTTTTAATAAATGTGGTATTTTATATCCAAGTGTTAACACTAAAATGCCAAGAGCTGTTTCAGATTTAGATCTAACCATGTGTGCAGCGGTTGGATTATTAGAGATTAAGGACGTTTCCTTTGACGTTTTCTTCCTATTTTTAAGTCTCTTCTTTTTGTTGAGACTTGCACATTGTTCCATCGAGCCGAATGGTTATTTTAACTGGCAGTGTATGCCTTCACTTCCTGGAGTGTTTGTGCAACATTTACACAACTTTGCGTTCCCCTCTCTGTGAGTGATTTGTACTTCATGTGTTGTTGGGGTTTTATGTTAATCGACATTTTGATTTTGAAATCTATTTCTGTTTGTGGGATGTGCCATGTGTAACCTGGGATTATTGGTTGAAGGAAGACAAAGTCTTTATTTTAGGTACCGGTATAATCTTCATGTTTCATATTTTCATTTATGGAATTTACGGAGGGTTTAGGTATTTGATACCCCATGTGCACTATGTACAGCAGCCTTAACCACTCCACAAAGTCCTCTACACGCCCATCCATTAATCATGCCTGACATCACAGCCAATGACAGAATGGGGTTCTCTGTAAATGCCTCCACTACACATGCCCAAGCTCATAATCACAAGCTCATAAATCTAATTTGAATGACCATAGTACCTCGATTCAGTATTTATTAGGGTGCAACCAAGTCATTTAGTTTGTGATTTACTAAAACACATGATTGGAAATAATTGTTTGTGTTTAACCCAGAAATATTAACCATGAGCGTAGAATCCCTTGGGGGTCAGGGATATCAGAATGTCACTTTAATAAACATTTGTGCGACTTGTAATCGCATTCAATTGGATTGAGAGTGATTGGATTTGACTTATTAATGGAATAATTGTTCCCTTTAAAATGAGAGAATCTATTAACATGAAGCCCTGTCCCCAAAATCCATCACGCAGTCTCATCAACATATCGGTATGTGTTTAGGATGTTATGTGCTGACGTTTTTCCCAATCTGTCTCCTCGCTGTTATAATTTCCCTTATTATTAATGTGGTTCTGTATACGCTGTGCCAGTTGGTGACTAATATTGAATATAAAACACAGTTCTGTCAAGTGAAACTTGGCTGGTGTAAGTAACTGAAAGCTCAAAATTCCAACTATAAATAATCTGTAATTTTAAGTAAACCGGAGTTGGGAGGCAGTTGTGGCGATTAATTATATAGACACAAGGGCAGTATGGGATATAGAGACAAGTGATGCACCTTGACAATGCACCAGACTCAGCATCTCTTTATAACCGGATACAGCATTGCTACTAAGAACAGATAAAATGTCTAGTTCTGCTGTTTGCATCCAACGTTGTAAGTTACTGTCCATGCATTCACAGATCCACTCTTCTGTCTGCCTGGGTGCGTTTAAGCCATACACGTATAGATCAGTCGGTAGACTGCTCGCTAATACTGGGAAGTTTATTTCAGTCTGATCGACCATTGCTAGTGAAATTTCAGCCAATTGCCGTATATACTCGAGTATAAGCCGAGGTTTTTAGGTTTAAAAATCAACCTAAAAACCTTGGCTCGGCTTATACTCGAGTCAGTAGTAAACTTACCTTCAATCCAGTTCCCAGTAGTTCTTCACGGGTGTGCGATGACGTCATCGCGCACGCTGGCGGGATGACGTCATCGCGAAGCAGTACTGGGAGCTGCTGGCTCTGCACAGAGCGAGCGGCAGCCGGCAGAGAGATGAAGACTGAAGACCAGGTACGGTAAGTGAGCTGGGGGGGGGCTGGGGGGACAGTATGCCATACAGTAACCCCCAATACCTTTCTACTATAGGTGGTTGGAAACTACAACTCCCAGCAACTAAAGCATGCTGGGAGTTGTAGTTTCCAAACATCTACAGTGGAAAGGTATTAGGGTTACTGTATACCCTCGGCTTATACTCGAGTCAATCATGTTTTCCTAATTTTGGAGGCAAAAATGGGTACCTCAGCTTATACTTGGGTCGGCTTATACTCGAGTATATACGGTAGGCCAAAATATTGGAAGTAATTTCCTGGTGCATTTTGTTTGATTTGGCTGGTACTAGGTGGTAGTAATGATTGGTTCCACCATGTTGTTATTGGGTTTGTTAGGTACACGTACTATGTTTCTGGTGGTAGTAATGATCAGTTCCGCCATGTTGTATTGGGTTTGTTAGGTACACACAGTATGTTTCTAGTGCTTGGTGGTAGTAATGATCAGTTCCGTCTTGTTGTATTGGGTTTGTTAGGTACACGCAGTATGTTTCTGGTACTAGGTGGTAGTAATGATCAGTTCCGCCATGTTGTATTGGGTTTGTTTGGTACACGCAGTATGTTTCTGGTACTAGGTGGTAGTAATGATCTGTATTGCCATGTTGTATTGCATGTGATAGGTACACACAGTATGTTTCTGATACAAGGTGGTAGTAATGATCAGTTCCACCATGTTGTATGGGCTTGTTAAGTACACGCAGTATGTTTCTGGTACTAGGTGGTAGTAATGATTGGTTCCGCCATGTTGTATGGGTTTGTTAGGTACACGCAGTATGTTTCTGGTACTAGGTGGTAGTAATGATTGGTTCCGCCATGTTGTATTGGGTTTGTTTGGTACACGCAGTATGTTTCTGGTACTAGGTGGTAGTAATGATCTGTATTGCCATGTTGTATTGCATGTGATAGGTACACACAGTATGTTTCTGATACAAGGTGGTAGTAAAGATTGGTTCCACCATGTTTTTTTGGTACGCACGCTATTTATTGGGAACGATGTGGTAGAATTGGTCAGTTTCATCATACTTATGATTACTTTATTTATCTCTCTCACTCCAGGACTTGTACATCATGGCATCCATTCCAGAATTCTATAGAGGGAAAAATGTTCTGGTCACGGGAGCCACTGGATTTATGGGGAAGGTGTTACTGGAGAAGCTCTTGAGATCCTGCCCTAACATCCAAGCTGTTTACGTCCTGGTCCGCCCCAAAGCCGGTCAGAAATCTGAAGAGAGAGTTGCGGAAATGATGAGCTGTAAGGTAGGTCACAAGAGAACAAATACATAATGAAGTCTGGTTACGTGTTCAGTGCTAAATCAAACTGCTAGCTAATATGAGAAACCAAAGGGGACTGTGTTTCATGCCGAAGTCTTCAAACAAGCCTTGGAAGATATCTCTAGCTGTTGTCAATCCGAAGTTATCGGCTTGTAAAGTCTCTCTTCCTACTCTGCATTGTCTCTGTGTTTGTGATATAAGCCCCACCCCCCAACAAATCAAACTTTTCTAAAGCTAGTTAAAGGCTTGCATTATCTGTTCTTTCCTCTGCCTACAGGTACCTTAGGGAGAGAGAGAGAAAATATTTTCAGTCTTGCAGGTAGCTTTAGAAATGATGCTGGTTATGTCACAGCTCACTGTGTAAGCAGGAAGTACCAACCTTAATACTGCTGTAGGTTTTGATAAACTGCAGCTAGAAGACTGATCCAGCCAACAGCACAATCTTTAATATAGGAAAGTCCAGGACACTAACCTAGCAGACACAAAATGTACTCGCTGGCTCTAAAACAATATTGGGAGGTAGGAATAATCAGTCCTACTTCCCTGCCCCAGGTACTTTTTTTTTTTTTCTCAAATGAATTTTGACGGTGTAGTGCCCTTTAAAATTTGTCTGGT
This sequence comes from Hymenochirus boettgeri, assembly GCA_019447015.1. NCBI lineage: Eukaryota > Metazoa > Chordata > Amphibia > Anura > Pipidae > Hymenochirus > Hymenochirus boettgeri. The sequence goes on from CM033472.1 coordinate 7,868,425, forward strand.
GCAATCTTGTAATTGCATTCATTTTGCGGATAACATGGACGTTACATGCCCCGCTATTTGTGTGCACACGCTCTATATGTATTTCCTATTGTCTCTGTAAGGCCAATTCTATTATCGTGATTTTAGCAGAAGTCCAACTGTGATTTTAGACAAAGGGACATTGTTCCTTCCCATGGTTTAAAATGAATAAAGCTCTATTCCTGGTTTGCGTAGTAGGATCTCTCCCCAGTGAATAGCCTTGGAGATGTCCCACCACATTAAGCCGTCTTGGGAGATGAATCTATTCGAGCATCCACTGAAACTGTACAGACAATTCTTACTTTCCAGTGAGATCTATGAGATTACCTGGGCCAATCTCAAACCTTGCTAGGATCTTTATATGCAATTATTTTTTTTTTCGATTTGTTTTAAAGGAGAAGTTTACCCTAATTTTCACTTAAAACTGCTGAATAAAACACCGTTATTATTGATTGTATGAAATCGTACAGTACAGAGCCACGTGGGCACTGCCACACATCCTCTAGCCTTTTCAGCTTTAGACATGCTAATCTGCGATTTATCCAGGTACAGAGAGGAATTCTACCTCCCTGTGCTAATGGAAGAGGAGAGTCAATATGGACGGCTATCTGTACTGAAAGATATTATTCATTTTCAATGGGTGTACCTTTAGGAGGGTCAATATGGACGGCTATCTGTACTGAAAGATATATTCCTTTTCAAATGGTGTGTATTGTAGGAGGTAATTGGAGTGGCTATTGTAGTCGAAGTTTATGTCAGTTTCAGGGTATACCTTTACGAGAGGGTCAATTGGACGGCTATCTGTACTGAAAGATATTATTCATTTTCAATGGGTGTACCTTTAGGAGAGTCAATATGGACGGCTATCTGTACTGAAAGATATTATTCATTTCATAGGGTTGTACCTTAGGAGAGTCAATATGGACGGCTATCTGTACTGAAAGATATTATTCATTTCAATGGGTGTACCTTTAGGAGAGTCATTATGGAGGCTATCGTACTGAAAGATATTATTCATTTTCAATGGGTGTACCTTTAGGAGAGTCAATATGGACGGCTATCTGTACTGAAAGATATTATTCATTTTCAATGGGTGTACTTTAGGAGAGTCAATATGGAGGGCTATCTGTAATGAAAGATATTATTATTTTCAATGGGTTACTCTTAGAGAGAGTCAATATGGACGGCTATCTGTACTGAAAGATATTATTCATTTTCAATGGGTGTGTACCTTTAGGAGAGTCAATATGGAGGCTATCTGTACTGAAAGATATTATTCATTTCAATGGGTATACCTTTAGGAGAGTCAATATGGACGGCTATCTGCTATGAAAGATATTATTCATTTTCAATGGGTGTACCTTTAGGAGAGTCAATATGGGGGCTATCTGTATGAAAGTATTATTCATTCAATGGGTGTACCTTTAGGAGGGTCAATATGGATGGCTATCTGTACTGAAGAAGAATTATTTATTTTCAATGGGTGTACCTTTAGGAGGGTCAATTGGAGGGCTATCGTACTGAAAGATATTATTCATTTCATGGGTGTACATAGGAGGTCAATATGGAGGGCTATCTGTACTGAAAAGATTATATTCATTTTCAATGGGTGGATACCTTTAGGAGAGTCAATATGGAGGCTATCTGTACTGAAAGATATTATTCATTTTCAATGGGTGATACTTTAGGAGAGTCAATATGGAGGCCTATCTGTACTGAAGATATTATTCATTTCAATTGTACCTTTAGGAGGTCAATATGGACGGCTTATCTGTACTGAAAGATATTATCATTTTCAATGGGTGTACCTTTAGGAGAGTCAATATGGAGGGCTATCTGTACTGAAAGATATTTTATTTTCAATGGGTGTTACCTTTAGGGGAGTCAATATGGAGGCATCTGTACTGAAAGATATTATTCTTTTCAATGGGTGTACCTTTAGGAGGTCAATATGGATGGCTATCTGCTGAAAGATATTATTCATTTTTCAATGGGTGTACCTTGAGGGTCAATATGGAGGCTATCTGTACTGAAAGATATTATTCATTTTCAATGGGTTACCTTAGGAGAGTCAATATGGAGGCATCTGTACTGAAAGATATTATTCATTTTCAATGGGTGTACCTTAGAGAGGGTCAATATGGACGGCTATCTGTACTGAAAGATATTATTCATTTCAATGGGTGTACCTTTAGGAGGGTCAATATGGATGGCTATCTGATCTGAAAGATATTATTCATTTTCAATGGGGTGTACCTTTAGGAGGGTCAATATGGATGGCTATCTGTACTGAAAGATATTATTCATTTTCAATGGGGGTACCTTTAGGAGGTCAATATGGATGGCTTATGTACTGAAGATATATTCATTTTCAATGGGTGTACCTTTAGGAGGGTCAATATGGATGGCTATCTGTACTGAAGAATTATTCATTTTCAATGGTGGTAGGTACTTTAGGAGAGGTCAATATGGACGGCTATCTGTACTGAAAGATATATTCATTTTCAATGGGGTACCTTTAGGAGGGTCAATATGGATGGCTATCTGATACTGAAAGATATTATTCATTTCAATGGTGATTTTAGGAGGGTATGGAGCTATCTACTAAGATATTTCATTTTCAATGGGTGTACCTTTAGGAGAGTCAATATGGAGGGCTATTGTACTGAAAGATATTATTCATTTCAATGGGGTGTACCTTTAGGAGGCGTCAATATGGACGGCTATCTGTACTGAAAGATATTATTCATTTTCAATGGGTGTACCTTTAGGAGGGTCAATATGGATGGCTATCTGTACTGAAAGATATTATTCATTTTCAATGGGTGTACCTTTAGGAGGGTCAATATGGATGGCTATCTGTACTGAAAGATATTATTCATTTTCAATGGGTGTACCTTTAGGAGTGTCAATATGGACGGCTATCTGGACTGAAAGATATTATTCATTTTCAATGGGTGTACCTTTAGGAGAGTCAATATGGACGGCTATCTGTACTGAAAGATATTATTCATTTTCAATGGGTGTACCTTTAGGAGGGTCAATATGGAACTGGCGATATTGCTGCGGAATGGATTTCCTATACTATTGAGTCTGTACGACATGTCCAATCAAAATGAACTGGACAAAAATCATCCCTAAAATGTCTGCAGATATTTCAACCCGCTCGACTGAAATATCATCCTGTGTGTACTGGTCCTTCCCGGCCTGGTCACCAACGTTACAGGTAGATTGCATCTTGTTGCTAAGCAGTCGCTGGGTGCTCCCTTCCCTGTGACAATCCCTGTCTGTCAGGAGAATTAGCACCTTTCACTTTTGCACAGTCGGTCAATAGGGTAAAGCACATTACTGTGTAATCAGGCTATTTTGTGTGTAGAATACAATAGCTTCCTTACAGTCGCCCCCATTTACTGTGACCTACATTGGCATCTGAAAACTCATTCCTTGGAAACATTTCAGTGATAAATAGAACCTTCAGACTCCAAGCCTCAATCAGATCCCAAGCCCTGACACATATCTGAGCCTGTAAAATGCATGTCTGAGGCTTTACTGAATTGTCACCAAATTATTTGATATTGAGTCTTTTGTGAAAGCCAGCCATACACAGACTGATGTTTTTCCAATTAGATTTGTCGTAATGATTGACAATCCAATAGGAAGAGCCAAAAGACATTTCTCACCTGTGGGAGACTGTTCTGGAAGATGTGGTAGATGGAAAATGTTCTGCCCGATGGAATGGAATTGGGATCAATCGGAATATCAATGTGTGTGCGGCCTTAATAACTTTATCTCACCGCTGATCATTCACATTGAAAGTTCAGACCCAGTGATTACCGGAGACTGCTTTGGTGAGGCCGGTAAAGAATGTTTGTTTTTGACTAATGGATAATGCAATAAGGTGCAAAGGTTTTCCTGTGCTAACATATCAGACCAAACAAATCGGATGTTTGCCTTTTTACTGGGCTAATAGTTGGGTAACGTCTGATTAAAGGGCATGGACACCCCCAATACCAAATTTCATATGTAGGCATAACAACCCCCCCTCAAAATGTGGAAACCGTTATGAGAGAGAAATGGGAACTGTGTACATCTTTAAATGGCAAGTCCAGCATTCAAATAACTTTTATATGCAGGTAAATCACCCCCAAAACCCTAAACGCTAATAGTTTGAAATCTAGAAGTCTAACCTGAAATCCTGCACAATGTCCTGTTTCCCCTGTTTCTGCTTCCTGGTTCTTCCAGTTAGTAACTGTCTGGATTTGACAGATAACATCACAGCCAATGACTGAATGCTAATCCCCTAGCTGCCTCTTCTGAGCATGCTCAGGCTCATTTCTCAGTTTCCATGAGGCATCCAGAGGAATAGCAGGCATACAGTAATGAATTCAGAGGACAAAGCAGGATATAATAACATATTATAAAGAGGCCATTCTTTCTTAAGGATGTTATTATGTGGGTGGAATTTTCCTTTAACAGATTATGTCTACCAACTTTGATGGGTGACACTGTTCTCAGGTTTCAGGGTGTTTCCTGGTGGGAGACCTTTTTAGATCTGTAAGTAGAATGGTTTCCACGTTTTCAGGGGTGTTCTGCCTACATACCAAATGTAATATTGGTAGTAGACATGCCCTTTAATAGTGCAGGCAACCTTATTGCTGCAGCCCCTTTTACAAGTAGACATGCTTTATGCCTGATGAGACTCATTCTGCACCCCATGGCCAGGACAGGACTGAGTGCAGTACATACGTTCGTAATCCTGCTGGGTTTTGAAGAGATTACAGACTTTGAACTGTACAGTGTGTTTTGTGTGGGTTGACACACAATGTAGAATGCAGGCTTTATTACTAATCAGCTGAGAGTGAAGCCTTGAGCAGTGCATTGGGACCTTGTGACAGTCTATATTGCTGGGCATACACTGTAAGTCTATATTTAAAGGGCATGTCCACCCTTTAAAACTAAAATCTGGTGACTTGTCTTATCTGCCTGCAACCCCAACTGCTATTTTTATCAGTGTATTTTATTTATTGCATGCATTTGTAACAAGATATTTTATAAGTATTTTCTGATCTGGCAAAGGTATCTGCCTCCTCCCTCTGCTCAATGAGCCTTTTATAAGCTTGAGCATGTGCAGAGGAGGCAGCAGGTGGAACAATAGTCAATCATTGGTTGTGATGTCGGCAGTCACAGGAGCCAGCTTACTCTGGTAAAATAGGGACAATGTTTATCCTTAAATATCTGGTCATTAATATGTCTAATAATGAGCTGAATATATCCACTTGGGACGGACATGTGACCATTTTTTTTTTTTTAATGGTGGACATGCCATTTAAAGACGGTTTGATTGTTCTGATGGTAATTTTTACTTAATTTTACAGAGCATGCTCAAGCTCACTGTGCTAAAGGAGGGGACAGTGACTCTGTACTGAGAGGTTTTATGGCTAGGCCCCAATACGCAGTTTTGAGAGAGTTTTGCGTTGCGCTAGTGCACGCTAATGTTAGTGGATGCGTGAGGCCCCAATATGCCTGCTGCCTTGTGCTGTGTCTTGGCCTGATTTCGCTGAACATCTGATCACCGTTTTTGGGTAACATCAGAGGAAGCGCAGCGATTCACGTGATATTGTGATTGCGCTGCGCCGTACGATTCATGGGCGCCTCCGAACGCTGGGTAGTGGGGCCTAGCCCTATAGGGACGCAAAATCCCCATGATTTCCAATGCGCATGCAATTGCACATCCGTCCCATTCACCACCATTTTTTGCGCAAAACGCATGCATTTCCATAATGGAAAATAGTGCAGATGCGTCACTGCACCGGAATCGCACGCATTGTAATGTGGCCTCAGCCTTAGTGTATCTTTTTTTAGAACATCTGATCCTGGTAAGAGACTCGGGAATCATTGATAAAGGAATCAGTCTGCACGAAATCCTTTCACAAGACCATCTTCTAAATAAAACCCATCACACAAATGGGATCATGTTTTCCCAAAGCCAGGGCCATTTGGTGTTAAATTAGCTGACTTAGCAGGAGGTCTAACTTCAATGGGGGAAGGTGTGAATTCCCCATAATAAACAAACAAAGTCCCAGACAAATAGACACCAGAACTAGCAGGGAATCTCCTAGTAGAGAATTGAACAGGAACCAACTGGCAGATCAAAGGTCATTCATATTCCTTAATAATTCCGGATGTAGAATTATTTCAGGTTTTCCCATCACACAAATGGGACAGGCCGTAAAGCCTGATCTATATGGGCTAATCTATCAACCAAATCAATCACCAGGCTTGATTTGGTTGAATAAATCAAGATTTAGGAGTTTTCAGCAAAATTGGTTGGACTTGTCCGTAAATCACGTTTGATGTTTGAATCCACCTGCAAGTGGTTCTGATATATTGTTATGTAAACGTTTATCTGGAAATCTGAGTGTAAAGGCCGTAAGCGGAGATCTGCGACTGGAATCGGTTCGGGGATTTGCGGTAATTCGGGAATATTTCCAGTTAATCTCCCCGTACTCTGTCACGTTGAATTCCTTGTTTTCAATGTGGATTGAATGGTGCTTTTACCTATTGTCGGACATGTATATGCCCTGCATTAATAATACACGGTGTATGGTTCTCACCGCCTATAAATACAGTTATAATGAATAACCAGTACACAGATGGCTGGGCACGTTTTTAAACATTACATTGGGACAGTTTACAGCTTTGTAATTCTTTTTCATGGTGTTTACCATTAATTGGACTTTTCATCTTTATCCCTCTGTATGTTTGGTTCCAATTAGACAAACGGTACATAGTTTTAATCGGCACTTAATGGAACAGCCTGGAATGTTCACCCGTACTGCCCCTTTCACCCGTATAGCTGGGTAAATACCATCCAATATTTTGGATCTGCTCCTTATAGATGGTAATTATTGTGCATGTTTCTTTCTCAAGCTGTTTGACAGGTTAAGGGACGAGCAGCCAGGATGTGCTGAGAAAGTTATCGCCATCAGCAGTGAACTGACGCAAAGCCGGAACTGGGTTTAACCAAGGAAGACCAAGACAAGTTCAATGAGTCATTGCCATGATATCGTTTTCCACTGTGCAGCTACTATCGCTTCATGAGTCACTAGGTAACGTTCCATTTTATTTCGGCTAGTTCATTCATGGAGAGTGTCTAATTAGTATATTGCCAGTAGGGGTTTGGTTTCCAATGCACAGGATTTTCAACGGCTTTTTATTCCCAGGGACAGAAGATTAGATTGGCCTTAAACCTGGGCGCACACAGTGGCCAATCTGTAAGATTCCGTCATCTGAAAGATCTGGCTACACACAGTCCTGGACAGTCTCTATATTATGTACAGGGGAGATCGTTCAGACTTGGTACATTTTGGTGACGGAAGGGAATGTTGGGTCCGGTACGCACATAACCGAAATGGACCAATCCCGTCGTACAAGGGATTGGCCTGTTAATGTGTGTGCCCAGCTTTAGACAATATTTGTTACCATTTGCTTTTTATTATTTGTGATTCGTTGGGTTCTTTGCAGGGATGCGATGCAGTTGAATGTTATTGCGACACGACAACTTCTTCACCTGGTTCAGAAAATGAAGAAACTGGAAGTTTGCGTTCACGTATCCACCGCGTATGCAAACCGCGACCGCAAAAACACCGAAGAGATTGTGTATCCTCCGCCTGTGGACCCCAGGAAACTCATTGAATCTTTAGAGTAAGTGATTCTTCTGCATCTCTAGATTTAAATGCTAAAGGCACCATCTCCGCTTGGATTTGGTTTAAGGTTCTAATTGTGGCTTCAGGTTAATCTCTATTTTGTGGATCTTTTGCGTTTCTTTAATGACTATTTACTGGCGCTGAAAATGTCATACGCAATGACTGTAAATATTGGTGCGTGGTTAGTGTGGCTTTCAGACGGGATTTAGCCCAAAGCCACCGTTTGTAAATTCCCCGTGTGTTACATGACCCAAAGGAAGCAAATTCCACATTTCCCTCTGTCCAGCAGGCTAACTTACATCTTAACTGATCCTGAAAAAAAATGTTATGGATGGGAATCCTATTCCCAATTACAGGGAATCTCTAGTAAGGAATGCAGTCTTTGTGTCTGAGTGAGCGATCAGGTTGAGTGAAGCCTTATTCAGTTTTTAGCACTGTAGAAGTTACGACTGGTCAACCTGCTTCGGGAAGTGTTAAACGGTGAAAATAGTAATGGGCTTATTTAATAGGACGTGCACCAGTTTGTTCGTCTCTCTTAGTCTGCAGCTTCCATTCAAATGTTTACAGGTTTTGTTTTCTAACCTGGGTAGACCGGTAAGAAGGTAACATCCGATTGGTTGCTGATGATTAACTGCACGGCCAGAAGTGCTAAAATGGCTATCTGATCAGTAAGAGTTGGAAAACGCTGTGCCATGCCCACTCTATTTGGACACAGCACTGGTATGTAGAGAATGGCGAGCTGTGATACCTGGTTTATAGACGTATCCTCACGTTAATAGGTTACTGGTAACTCTCAAGAAAGAGGCACTCAACACGGTAAGTGTTCATACTCCACATGCAGTGAGAGATGGTGTAATGTTTATTTAAAACTGGTAGAAAACATTTCACAACAAGCCCTAGTTTTTTATAGGGAAGTGCAGCAGGAATACACACGCTTTTTTATAAAAAGGGCCTCTGATTCCCCAAGCAGCCAATCAGTAGACATTACTGTTAGGAAGTGGTGCATCCTGGGAAATGGGCCGTGATCACAAGAAAGTGTATAAAACCAATAGCTAAGTGGATAGATCTGTGCAATGTAACGTCTGGTTATGTGCTAGTTGCAAAATAAGGAATCTGTTAATAAGAAAAAAACCTGAACTATTTAACAAACATGCACTAGTGCATAAAGTACTATAAAGTAAATAACGTGACATAATATCCACTGGCATGGAAATGGTTAACAAGAACATAACGTGGCAGTTTCCTTTTCCCTATTTATAGAGGGAATGAAGGTGACGGCTTTATGCAGAATTAGCACATTCTGCCATTCTTTATCCATTCCCATAATGCCTTAGGGACTTCTTTTTATTCTTTTTGTCTCTTAGGCAGATCCCTGCCAATAACATTCCACAGCGATGTGCCATTCGGTAATCAGGTGTCGGTCAGGAGTACAGAGGGTACGGTTATTAATCTCCGTATGTAGAAATATGAACAATCTGATCTAGATTTACCGGCACATTCAGTTGTCTGCAAATCACCTACAACTGGGAAAAGATCCGTTAAATACACATTGATTTTCCTTCCAAATCCCGAGCAATCTGATGGAACAATTGAATGCCAGATTGATTGGTGCAAAACTGTTGTGGAAGTTTTGGGAGATTGAGGATGTGATTATTTTATTTGGGGGAGGGACTTGCCCTTTTAACCTTTCGTTCTTTGATTTTAATGGATGATAAAGCTGCAGGATTATAGGATTGCTGGAGGCAGCAACCATGATGGCTGTAGATGGTTATTCTTCACCGATAAGGCCTGTTCTCCTCTCCCATATTCCCCTTGTACATAGCAGATAAAAGGAACAGTAGCTCTGCACAGACTTGGCCATGTAGACATGTGCACCTATGATTGCACTGAACTGGCATGAAACGGTAAACACGGTAAATTGTGTTATTACACCTGCTCCTTCCCTTTATTATTGGACACGATAATGAGGCTGTAGCCTCGGTAGGAAGAGAGCGAAACGCTTTAATAACAAGGTAGTGATGATAAACATTCCTCTTAATAAGCCAATCACAGGGGGAGGAAGTTACCGACGGGGGAAAGTCTCCTTACACAGGAGGAGTCATTGTCCCTTTCCTCATACACGTGTGGCCATACACGTGTGACGGCAGGACAGGTTCCATGGTCAATGTGACAACACGCACACGCACTCAACCAACCTCCTGTCTTTTTTCATCCAGATCTTCTAATCATGATTGTTGTCTGCCCATACACCTTGCAGATATCCGGCCAATCCAATGGCAAGGTGTATGAGGGACGTGTAGGTTTTCAGGTACGGATAATTCTGTGAATTCTTGTGATAGAAACTGAATGTAGACATAATCCACATTTATGCTGTGTCGAACACAGATGTATATTGCCTAGGCTACATTGGATACTGATACCGGCGTTACAGTGTTTGTGCCTCTGCCATTTACTAGGGGATCCAAACAGTTGTATTGAATCCTGCACACCTCAAATAAGTCACTAGCAAACGAATGCTGGGTGCTCCGGCACTGCAGCCGGCAGTATGCGCACAAAATTGGTGTAGGAAGCCAGGCACACACCAGTCTTAATTCAATCCAATTTATTGTGACGTTTCGGACCACTTTTTCCTTCTTCAGACAAACATTTTCCTAGGGTGTGGTACAACAAACAATGTAGCCAAGGATACAAAAAAACTAAAAACCCCAACAAATAAGTGTGAATATGTACACGGGGATCCCTCTAGGTACATGTCACTAGGTACACGGGGATCCCTCCTATGTACAATGTCAACCTAGGTACAGGGATCTCGGACTGCATAGACGGGGGTCCTATAGGTCTGTTTTACAGGTCACTAGGTACACGGGTATCCCTCTAGGTACATGTCACGGTCCAGATCCTCTAGGTACATGTTAAAGGGATAGATCCCTCTAAGGTAACGATTGTCTACTGGTGTACACGGGGAATCCCTCTAGGTACAGTTTGTCACTAGGTACACGGTGGATCCTCTAGGTACATGTCACTAGGTACACGGGGATCCCTCTAGTACAATGTCACTAGGTACACGGGATCCCTGAGGACTATGTCACTAGGTACACGGGGTCCCTCTAGGTACATGTCACTAGGTAAACGGGGATCCCTCTCAGGTACATGTTGTCACTAGGTAACACGGGATCCCTCTAGGTACATGTTCACTAGGTACACGGATCCCTCTAGGTACATGTTGCACTAGGTACACGGGGTCCCTCTAGTACATGTCACTAGGTACACGGGGATCCCTCTAGGTACATGTCACTAGGTACACGGGGATCCCTCTAGGTACATGTCACTAGGTACACGGGGATCCCTCTAGGTACATGTTGTCACTAGGTACACAGGGATCCCTCTAGGTACATGTTTCACTAGGTACACAGGGATCCCTCTAGGTACATGTTGTCACTAGGTACACGGGGATCCCTCTAGGTTACATGTGTAGTACACGGGGATCCTAGTTTGTCACTAGGTACACGGGGATCCTCAGGTACATGTTGTCACAGGTACACGGGATCCCTCTAGGTACTGTCACTAGGTACAACGGGGATCCCTCTGGTACATGTCACTAGGTAACACCGGGATCCCTCTAGTACTTCACTAGTACACAGGATCCTTAGGTACATTTGTCATAGGTACACGGGGATCCCTCTAGGTACATGTCACTAGGTACACGGGGATCCTCTAGGTACATGTGCACTAGTGTAAACAGGATCCCTCTAGGTCATTCACTGGTACAACGGGGATCCCTCTAGGTACATGTTGTCACTAGGTACACGGGGGATTCTCTAGGTACATGTCACTAGGTACAACACGGGGATCCCTCTAGGTACATGTTGTCACTAGGTACACGGGATCCCTCTAGGTACATGTCACTGGTCACTAGGTACACGGGGATCCCTCTAGTACATGTTGTCACTAGGTACACGGGATCCCGCTAGTACATGTCACTAGGTACCGGGGATCCGCTCTAGGTACATGTCACTAGGTACATGGACTCGAGGTACACGGGGATCCCTCTAGGTAATAGGCTCAGGTACACTGGGGATCCCCTAGGTACAGTTTCACAGGTACACGGTGTCCCTCTAGGTACATGTCACTAGGTACACGGGGATCCCTCTAGGTACATGTTGTCACTAGGTACACGGGGATCCCTCTAGGTACATGTCACTAGGTACACGGGGATCCCTCTAGGTACATTTTGTCACTAGGTACACGGGGATCCCTCTAGGTACATTGCACTAGGTACACAGGGATCCCTCTAGGTACATGTTGTCACTAGGTACACACGGGGATCCCTCTAGGTACACTGGTCACTAGGTCACACACGGGGATCCCTCTAGGTACATGTTGTCACTAGGTACACGGGGATCCCTCTAGGTACATGTGTCACTAGGTACACAGGGGATCCTCTAAGGTAATTTCATAGTAAGGGATCTCTAGGTACAAGTTGTCAGGGTACACGGGGATCCCTCTAGGTACATGTCAGTACCGGGGATCCCTCTAGGTACATAGGGCTAGGTCACCTAGGTCACGGGGGTGACCCTCTAGGTACATGTTGCTCACTAGGTACACGGGGATCCCTCTAGGTACTGTGTCACAGGTACACGGGGATCCCTCTAGTACACATGTTGTACTAGGTCACTGGGGAAAAAATCCCTCTAGGTACATTTTGTCACTAGGTACACGGGGATCCCTCTAGGTCAATGTCACTAGGTACAACGGGGATCCCTCTAGGTACAATGTTCACTAGTACACGAGGGATCCCTCTAGGTACATATGTTGTCACTAGGTACACTGGGATCCCTCTAGGTTACTGGTTGTCACTAGTACACGGGTCCCCTAGGTACATAGGGTCTAGGTACACAGGGATCCCTCTAGGTAGCACTAGGCACGGGGATCCCTCTAGGTACATAGGGCTCTAGGTACACGGGGATCCTCTAGGTACATGTTGTCACTAGGTACACGGGGATCCCTCTAGGTACCATAGGGCTCTAGGTACACGGGATCCCTTAGGTACAGTGTAGGTCACGGGGATCCTCTAGGTACTAGGGCTCTAGGTACACGGGATCCCTCTAGGTACATAGGGCTCTAGGTACACGGGATCCCTCTAGGTACATAGGGCTCTAGTACACGGGGATCCCTCTAGGTACATAGGGCTCTAGGTACACGGGATCCCTCTAGGTACATAGGGTCACTAGGTACACGGGGATCCCTCTCAGGTACATGTTGCCTATGGACACGGGGATCCCTCTAGGTACATAGGGCACTAGGTACACGGGGATCCCTCTAGGTACAACAATGTGTCACTAGGTACACGGGGATCCCTCTAGGTACATGTTGTCACTAGGTACACGGGGATCCCTCTAGGTACATGTTGTCACTAGGTACACGGGGATCCCTCTAGGTACATAGGGCTCTAGGTACACGGGGATCCCTCTAGGTACATGTTGTCACTAGGTACACGGGGATCCCTCTAGGTACATAGGGCTCTAGGTACACAGGGATCCCTCTAGGTACATGTTGTCACTAGGTACACAGGGATCCCTCTAGGTACATAGGGCTCTAGGTACACGGGGATCCCTCTAGGTACATAGGGCTCTAGGTACACGGGGATCCCTCTAGGTACATGTTGCCTTTAGGTACACGGGGATCCCTATAGGTTCTGTTTCAGTCACTAGGTACACGGGGGATCCCTCTAGGTACTGTTGTCCACTAGGTACCAGGGATCCCTCTAGGACAGTTTACTAAACGACTCAGGACCTTAAGGACAGGGGATCCCTCTAGGTACATGTTGTCACTAGGTACACAAGGGATCCCTCTAGGTACATGTGTCACTAGGTAACAGGGGATCCTCTAGGTTACTATGTCACTAGGTACAAACGGGGATCCCTCTAGGTACATGTTGTCACAGAGGTACACGGGATCCCTCTAGGTACTGTCACAGTACAACGGGGATCCCTCTCGGTACATGTACACTAGGTAACACGGGATCCCTCTAGGTACATGTTCACTAGGTACACGGGGATCCTCTAGGGTAATGTCACTAGGTACACGGGGATCCCTCTAGGTACATGTCACTAGGTACACGGGGATCCCTCTAGGTACATGTCACTAGGTACACGGGGATCCCTCTAGGTACATGTCACTAGGTACACGGGGATCCCTCTAGGTACATTGTCACTAGGTACACGGGGATCCTCTAGGTACATGTCACTAGTACACAGGGGATCCCTCTAGGTACTGTTGTCACTAGGTATCAACGGGGATCCCTCTAGGTACATGTTGTCACTAGGTACACGGGGATCCTCATAGGTACTATGGTACAGGGGTCCCCCTAGTTTGTCACTAGGTACACTGGGATCCCTCTAGGTACATGTTGTCACTAGGTACACGGGGATCCCTCTAGGTACATGTCACTAGGTACACGGGGATCCCTCTAGGTACACGGGGATCCCTCTCGGTACATAGGGCTCTAGGTACACGGGGATCCCTCTAGGTACATGTTGTCACTAGGTACACGGGTGTCCCCTAGGTACATAGGGCTCTAGGTACACGGGATCCCTCTAGTACATGTTGTCACTAGGTAAACGGGGATCCCTCTAGGTACATAAGGCTCTAGGACACGGGGATCCCTCTAGGACATTTTGTCACTAGGTACACGGGGATTCCTCTAGGGTACATTCACTAGGTACACACGGGATCCCTCTAGGTACATGTTGTCACTAGGTACAACAGGGGATCCCTCTAGGTACTGGTCACTAGGTCAACACACGGGGATGCCCTCTAGGTACATGTTTGTCACTAGGTACAGGGGATCCCTCTAGGTACATGTTGTCACTAGGTACACGGGGATCCCTGGTACTCACTAGGTACAACTGATTTGGTACATAGTGTCACGAGGTACGGGGATCCCTCTAGGTACATTGTCCAGGTACACGGGGATCCCTCTAGTACATGAGGTAGCACATAGGTCACGGGGGGATCCTCTAGGTACATGTTGTCACTAGGTACAACGGGGGATCCCTCTAGGTACATGTTGTCACAGGTACACGGGGATCCCTCTGTACAATGTTGTCACTTAGGTCACGGGGAAAAATCCCTCTAGGTACAATTTGTCACTAGGTACACGGGGATCCCTCTAGGTTCCATGTTGTCACTAGGTACACGGGGATCCCTCTAGGTAACATGTTTCACTAGGTACACAGGGATCCCTCTAGGTACATGTTGTCACTAGGTACACAGGGATCCCTAACATGGTTGTCACTAGTACACGGGGTCCCTCTAGGTACATAGGGGTCTAGGTCCACGGAGATCCCTCTAGGTAATGTTGTCACTAGGTCACGGGGATCCCTCTAGGTACATAGGGCTCTAGGTTACACGGGGATCCCTCTAGGTACATGTTGTCACTAGGTACACGGGGATCCCTCTAGGTACATAGGGCTCTAGGTACACAGGGCTCTTCTCTAGGTACAGTGTCACGATCCAGGGATCTCTAGGTACAGGGCTTAGGTACCGGGAGTCCCTCTAGGTACATAGGGCTCACTAGGTACACGGGGATCCCTCTAGGTACATAGGGCTCTAGGTACACCGGGATCCTCTAGGTACATAGGGCTCTAGGTACACGGGATCCCTCTAGGTACATGTTGTCACTAGGTACACGGGGATCCTCTCAGGTACATGTTGTCACTAGGTACACGGGGATCCCTCTAGGTACATAGGGCTCTAGGTACACGGGATCCCTCTAGGTACATGTGTCACTAGGTACACGGGGATCCCTCTAACATGTGTCACTAGGTACACGGGGATCCCTCTAGGTACATAGGGCCTCACTAGGTACACGGGATCCCTCTAGGTACATAGGGCTCTCAGGTACCGGGGATCCCTCTATAATGGGCTCTAGGGACCTCGGGATCCCTCTAGGTACATAGGGCTCTAGGTACACGGGGATCCCACTAGGTACATAGGGCTCTAGGTACACAGGGATCCCTCTAGGTACACGGGGATCCCTCTAGGTACATAGGGCTCTAGGTACACGGGGATCCCTCTAGGTACATGTTGTCACTAGGTACACGGGGATCCCTCTAGGTACATAGGGCTCAGGTACCGGATCCCTCTAGGTACATGTTTCCTAGGTACACGGGGATCCCTCTAGGTACATAGGGCTCTAGGTACACGGGATCCCTCTAGGTACATAGGGCTTCTAGGTACACGGGGATCCCTCTAGGTACATAGGCTCTAGTACGGGGATCCCCTGGTACCTAGGGCTCTGGTACCGGGATCCCTCTAGGTACATGTTGCCTTTAGGTACACGGGGTATATAGAGGCAGATATCTTGGCATTGAACAATGTTTTAACATTAAACTCCTGCCATAGGCTTTTTCATTCTTGCTAGGGGGGTTCTATGGACATGGAAGTCTTGTTTCCACTTGTTTCAGTAGAATTCTGGTGTACTGCAGCATGGTTGCTCTTGCAGCAGTGGGTTACGAGTTGAAATCTACAAGTAACGCCCTGCTCCTAATCTCCCTTTACTACAAACCAATCGGCCTTGTGTGTAGGACATTTAATTTCACCTTTAGAACTTGTTTAGCTGCATTTTTTAGATCTCATCTCCTGGCTGTTCCATTTTCTTTTTGCCACACCTTTGGTAACCCGACATTTTAAGCAAATTCAAAACTTTAGTTCATCTTCATTTAACACACCCGATCGGATTGCACATCATCCAAACCCACTTGTTATATTCACCATTTTTTGCTTTAAACCCATAAGAAAATCGGCAGATGGTGATTGGGGCATTTGATTAATGCAATTATAATGTCCTTAAAGGAGAATATAACCTATAAATATGCCTGAATAGATTCTATTCATTAAAGATCACTCTATATTTCACCGTTTTTTGTAGAAGTTATTTTTCTGCTGATTTGTTGCTTTACCGGAATTTACGCAACTCCCTCACCACAGTGTGACCTTGGCATTTCTACTTCAAGGGGAACTGGTGTCTCAATACCCGTGCCTGCGTTTATAAAGAGCACACTTGTAACTTTAAAATGGCTGCAGGATCATTCTTAGACTGCTGTACATTTGGATAGATTGCAGCTAGGAGTGGTACTTCCTGTCTGAGCTGTGACATCACCAGCACCATTGCTTCAACCCCTTGCTGCTGGCTTTAGCATGTATCCTACTGCTGGGACAGAGCATAATCAGCTGCATCATCAGCACTTCTTGGTTTTCAAGCTAGCCACTAGCATCCTTCCAAAGGTGTGCAGAGAAAAGGACAGAGAATGATTGCAGGTCTGTAACTAGCTTGATCCCTTAGAAAGATGGTTACAGATCAATGGGGCGCCTTTATTTGTGTTATAGGCATTGGACTTTAAAGGGCATCGCCACTGGAGAAATTGGGGGATTTCAGTTTTATTGAAAAACACGAGGTAAAGAATCTGTGTCAAAAACCAACAAGGAGCAAGGAGACACAGCACACTATAGATTATCCAAAAAGTGTATGTACACTCCCTTTATTAAGGTAGTACCCAGGGGATAGACAGTGATAGCATATAAAACATTAAAAACATATATACAAAATTACAAAAACCTCCATATGTGGAAACTAGTTGTAAGTACAACCCTTACTTAACCTATAAGTCCCCTCAAATATCCTGAAGTCATAGACTTATCTGTCCAGTCGCAGGTGCAGTCAAGGTAACACCATGGGGATACTCGTCCATGCTAAGTATTTAGGTAAGTAGGTTCCACAAAGAGCGAAAGTAGCCAAAGTAAACGCTATACGCGTTACGCCTCTACACGAGGCTTTCTCAAATTGAGAAATCAAGTTAAGTAAGGGTTGTACTTACAACTAGTTTCCACATATGGAGGTTTTTGTAATTTTGTATATATGTTTTTAATGTTTTATATGCTATCACTGTCTATCCCCTGGGTACTACCTTAATAAAGGGAGTGTACATACACTTTTTGGATAATCTATAGTGTGCTGCGTATCCTTGGTCTTTGTTGGTTTTTGATACTATATTATTATACACATGCACCTTTGCCCATGGTGGCTAATTCAATGCCCTGTAGCCTGTCTTCATTGTTCTTGAATGTAAAGAATCTGTGTCTTACCTCCACAATAAAACCTGCAGGAGCCAGGAGAGATGATACAGAACTTACCCGATCGCTCGCTCCTCCCCTGTTCTCCTGACAGGTCCCGTTATAGACAGGTAATCAGTGGTGATTAGGTCTGACACCACTGAATGCAATCAAGAGACTGGTAATTAGGTCTCATGTTGGGACTTTCTTTTCATGTGACTGTAAATACAGAGATCAGAGAGTTACTGTGCACCGTAGACTTTAACTACACATCCTTGGATCCGTTGTTGGACTAGATGGACGTATGTCTTTATACAACCTCCAATACTATGTTACTATGTAACTGTTATACAGACATTATGGGTAGGGTATAAAGGTTGGACTAGATGGACGTATGTCTTTATACAACCTCCAATACTATGTTACTATGTAACTGTTATACAGACATTATGGGTAAGGTATAAAGGTTGGACTAGATGGACCTTTGTCAACCTTTTAATGTGTTATCATAACTATATATTTGTGTAACCAATTAGAAGCCCACAGTCATTACTGTTCTGTACTTCCAGCCATAATCCCCAATTAATAACTAGCACTGTGTCTTGTTGTAACATTGACGTCTATATCCTTTCCCTTCAGTCTATAGCTTTAGTTGGCTGTTGCAGACTTGGGCTCGCTAATGTTTGGACCCAATTGTAAAATGCTTAAAGTCTCATATACCAATGAACAGTCTATCCTCTGCGATCGTGCTTTGCATGACCTGTATTTGATTGGTTATTTTGTTATAGATTGTCGTGTTCTTTAGGCTATCAGAGTTAGAACAATATGGAATGTTGGTGTCGTTCTTCCCAAGGAGTAAAAGGAATTGAAGGTGAAGGTTGCTAGTATCTCTATTCAATTCTACAGTAGTAACAATAAAGTCTATTGGAAATATTATTTAAAGGTCAACTAACGCTGAAATGATTGTGACTTCGGGTTACCTCTCGTTTCCCGCATCTGTAACCTGCCTTGCTTGGATCTCTAAAATCTGGTTTTAAGTTTACTACTTCTTCTAAATGAACATACAGTTTTGCCACGTTAGTGGTGCTGGTTTAATGCAATATTCATTGGCCGTTAGTCTAAGGAATCCGCTTGTACTTAAAGCGAGCTATGACTTTATATCTTGTTACCTATCAATTTTATGGTCACGGAGACTTTGTATGAGACGAATATTGAAGATCCTGTTCTCACAATCCTACTGCAACGACGGTTAAAGCTACAGATTTTAGAATTGATCCTCACGGGGAATTTATACAGATGCTGATAAACAGAGCAATGTATCAATAGGATTTAACCAAATTAAACCAAATACTTGGGAGTTTGCCATAAACCAGACCCCTGTGGCCAAGTTGCTGCCGTATCTTCCCTAGTATGGGGTTTCATTTCCATTGATGTTGACATTGATGAGTCTTTCCAGAATTACATTTGATTTGTTGACTAAATCGTTGTTTAAATGATAAACCTGCCCCACGACCAAGTGGGATTCCTAATGAGATATTTGATTTTGCGGAAAGAGGAACAGAAAAAAAGAAGCTACGTGTAGTCATGTCCATGGCCGAGTGCAGGATTTATAAACGTGGACTCCTGGAGGCCAGGGCCATATTCAATAAGCGATGTCCATGTTAATGTACTCTAGTTACTGAACAATGAAGGGATACTTGACCTTTGTCTTTGTAGGTTTTTTAATGCACAGATCCCTGGGACAATATAGAATGCTCTCACCCTGTAGATGTGTCATATGTTGCTAATGTTTTGCAGAGAGTTTGTGTCCTCTGTTGCCGTTCAATACATGGTTATTATCAATACTTCTCTCTCTTAGAATACCATGTAATTTCCACTTTCAAGAGGAATCCTCTCGAACAGGCCTTCAGACGGCCCAATGTAAATCTAACCTCCAATCACCTGTTATATCACTATTGGATTGCTGTGAGCCATAAGGCCCCAGCATTTTTGTATGATATCTACCTCAGGATTACTGGAAGAAGCCCAAGGTAATGGTGACTAGCCCTTTCTTTTCTGTTCCTCTTACATGTAATGACATTAACCACTGTGAATCAACCATTCAATCCAAATGGGTCGATACAATGTCGGTACCTTCTGAATCTGAACACGGACACGTCTGGTTGGCAACATGTGGTTTGCTTTATATCAGCAGTTGCCTTGAGGTTTGAGGGAATTTGAAGATCAAAGCAGACCAGCCTCAGGTTGCCTAACCACGAACAATTGTTTACCGAATGAATGGGATTGTTTACAGGCTAACAAGGTCAACTCGAGAAGGGTCTTTAGACATTTCCTTAGATCCAACTGGACTTCAAAAGCCACAGCCTACTATAAATGAATGTCCTTAAATGTCATTGCCAGGGAGTATAATACAGTATTTCTGCTGATACACTTCATGCACAATCCAGGTGAAATGGCTCCATACTGGATTTATTGCAGTATAATGTATTTGGACATTAATTTGCCATTAGCACTGCAGTTTTCCTTTAAAATCTGCCCTATAGACATTTTGTTCCCCTTTGAACTTTTGAGTAGTTTGTGTTGATCCTAAATTCCGAGATGAGTTTTTTGCAGCCTGTAAACAATCTCACAACCTTTTGTGTTGTTTCTGTTCAGTATTACCATTTCTCATTGCATTTGATGCTTGTTCTTTCTACAGAATATTGTGTAAATGTATCCTTCAAGATGAATCCTTTAGAACAGACTCTCAGGCGCCCCAATGTTAATCTCCGAAACAACCCCCTATTGCATCAATATTGGACGGCTGTCAGCCATATAGTTCCAGCAGTGTTGTTTGATGCTTTTCTCAGGTTAACAGGTCAAAAGCCCTGGTAAGGAAGGTTCAAGAAAAACGTAGGAGGCACCGTTAACCTGGTGGAGGCACTTTGAGAAGACACAGGCTCAATGGCAAAGCCCAATTTGTTTCCTATAAGGTTATTTTATTCTCATTCTTTAAAATATACAGATTATGGGGTATAAATGATTCAGCAGTTAGAGCTTGTGGAGACCAAGATGTTGCCTTAGAGCTTCGGGAGGGAAAGGGCAGATAGAGGAAGTTTAAAGGGGAACTATGTCTCCATACAAGTGCCTCTAGTTGAAAGGGCACACTCCAACCTTTCAAATTACTCCAGGATCCTACTTATTGCTGCAAGCTGTCCATCCTTCAGCAGTAAAAGTAGTGGTGCTTCCTGCTTACACTCTGAGCTGTGACATCACCAGCACATTGCTCTGCCCCCTTGCTGCTGGCTTGAGCATGCCCACTTGTGTCCTACTGCTGGGACAGGGGGGATATTGCTGCATCATTAGGTGTCCATAGGCAGAGAAAAGCTGCAGCGAGAGATACAGCATGGGAGAGAGGCAGTGCACAGTAGGGAGAGCAACTTTGAAATCCTGTATCTTAGGCACCACAGCAGACATCATCCTAGGCTGGTCTGAAAGGTATTGGGAGTTCTTTTCAATTTGTATTGGACACTTGTCTGGAGACCCTTTTAAAACTTTCCTGAGGCTAAGGCCACACTGCAACGCACAGGAATCGCGCACAAAATCACAAGCGTTATCGCATGTGATTGTGTGCGTGATTCTCGTGTGTTTTGCACATGTGCTTTTGTCGTTTTCCCCTTATGGAAACGCATGCTTTAACGCACCAAAAATGGTGAACGCATGCGTTACCAAAACACGAACGGAGGCACAATCGCATGCGCACCGGAAATCATGTGAATTTTCGCGTTCCTGCGATTTACGGTTTAGCGAAAAACGTGGGCGCAACACACGAAAAACAGGCTGGTGTGGCCTAGCCCTCAATGTGGCTCTTTTTTTTTTTTGGTCCTGGTAGTGTCATCAAATGATCAGTCGCATTTAAATAACATTTTAGTTTTAATTAGCATGACACCAATATTGTGTAATGCCATCAGGGTTAATCAGGAAAGGCCCAACATCTAAACCCACCCATCACATATGAAGGGGGACCTGGAGCTTCAAGGTTCTGTACCCAGCAAGAGGATTCCATCTGCAGTCCTCCTATAGACAGTAGTAGTCTTACCATAGCTAAATATTCCAACATGAAGCCTTCCTATTGGTGCTGCCATCAAGCCTGGTGACTTCCTTAGCATAAAATTGTTTGCAGCTGTAACCTGCCATTTTATTTTATTTCCCTCCCAAAATAAATATTGTGACTTTGCTTTTCACGTTTGAAGGGACTTTACAACAAGACACGTTTAGGCTTCTTTCCTAAAATAAACTCGCTACGTTATGTTGCTGATCACGACAAAGGAAAAAGCCAATCCCCTTTATCAGGGTTTAAAGATAACTGGTCTTCCAGCTGATTGAAAGAGAATGGGGGATGTACACACTTAAAACAAAATACCGGCCTACCTCAATTCCAAAAGACCTATTCAGCACATTATTAATGTATTATTAACCAGATATTTAATTATAATCATTGTCCACATTGTGGCTTCTCCCTCCATGCAGTCATTCGAGGCTGTGACAGCTGGCATCACAACTAATGGTTAACTTCCGTTTCCCCTGCTGCCTCCTCTGCACATGCTCTGATTCCTAAAAGCTCATTGAGGAGGAGGCAGCAACCTCTGCCAGAAAGGGAGGAGTAATACTTATCAGTAAATATCTGTTTAGAAATGCATGTAATAAATTGCTGAAAATAGCAGTTTGGGTTAGGGGCAAATAAATGACAAGCTTTAAGTGTGTACATGCCCTTTAAATAGTTTTATCCCTTGTCATCTTACAGCAAATTAACTGATAAAAGTCTGTGCGTTTCTGTTCAGCAAAATAAATGGTGGAAATGAAGCCAAACTTGTTTCTTGTTGATACTCCTCCCTTCCGATTGGTTTATTTCTGCATGTGTGATTGGACACGGGAATGGCCGTCAAGTTGCCGGGGTGACGGGGGTAACGCTATACGAATATCTAATTTCCAGCAACTCGACACTCATTTAATGCTTTTAAACATGCCTGCAATGTTGTGTTCATTGGTCTGTATTTTACATGTTTGCGTTTCCTTTCAAAGGGAGGGAAATCTCAGTTTCTGATGTCTCTGCAACCAAACTGTGTCACTGTATTACTAGTCTGCCTGAGGACACTGTGTGTCTGTCTGTGTGTGTGTACGCACATTGTCTATTTCATTGTATTGTATTTGCCCCTCTTATTGCTCTGTCATATTCTACCCAGAACCCTTTTTATAAAGGCCACGCCCATCCTTAAAACAAACTGGTCACATGTCCATTACCGGCCCCCAATTCCAACGGTTCTATTCAGCACATTATTACCTGTATTACTAATCAGATATTTATTTCTAATTATTGTCCACATTCTGGCAGGGTAAGCTGGCCCCTCCCTCCATCACAACCAATGATTGACTTGTTTCACCTGCTGCCTCCTCTGCACATGCTCAAGCTTATAAAAAGCAGCAACCTTTGCCAGAAGGGAGGCAATACTTAGCATGTAATGCATGTAATAAAGCAGGTGGAGTTAGGGGGTAAATTAATGACAAGTGACCAGGTTTTTTTTGTTGTGTTTGTTTTAAAGGTGAGTATGCCCTTTAACATGCCCTTTTAAGGCTGTTGTATCACTCTAGGGATGTAAGATGGACTTTTTCATCCTCAAGTAGATTGAAATGTGGTCCGGTGTGCTCAGAGCTTCTGGATAAATTGACCTTTTCTGTGAAATTAGATTCACCATGTTGGGCTGTTATCGGCCATCTGTAATCTTTCTCTCCTTTATGCTGGTTATATAGTATTTGGGTCACAGACAGGTAATACTACACTACAGTGTTATCCAGGGAGAGAGTCGCTTCTCTGTCAGTTACTTTGTGTCCCTCTGGTTTAAGGGGAGAAGATGTTTGGACTGTTCACTGAAAGATTTTCATGTCTTTATTATGCAGAATTTGTTGGAAAATCCCATAGACAGACATTGTTTTAATCTCTTCAGGTGAAAATGTAATTAAGGTTAAAGGAAAATGCTTGTGACGGTTCTCATCCATCCAGGTCATGGTATATCTGTTGTATTCAATTAGATCAACTGGACTTGAAGTTTAGTTCTTGAAGACGTTTCGCTAGTCATCCGACTGGCTTTCTCAATTCAGAATGACTTGTACAAGAATCTGTGGCAATTATGTACCCTGGAAAATCCCAATTAGCATATCACAGCCAGGTGTTAAGGGCGTGATTGGATAGTGGCTAAGAGGTGTTATAGGAACGCCCAGAGTAAGGTGTTAAAACAGAATTGTACATGGCAGACAGTTGGTGTCGAACCCCCCCACCTCTATTTAGGCTTGGTTTCTTTATTTTCACATAAATGGCCTCCTTAACACCTCTCTTGAACCAGTCATGTTCCTTCGCCAATATGTTAACATTACAATCTTTAAAGGTATGTCCTTTATCCTTAAGATGCAGGTACACGGCTGAGTCCTGACCCGAGGAATTGGCTTTTCTGTGCTGGGCCATACGTTGATGCAGTTGTTGTTTGGTCTCCCCCACATACAAATCAGAGCATTCTTCACTGATCTTCACTGATTTTCTTCAAACTGAGTAGTATTAAAGGACAATTATACTCGCATTCCCTCCGCTCCTCTTCTGTGTCCATTAGCTTTTACCCAGGGTGAGGACCTGAACCGGCTGTTCCTCACCCCTGGGTTCGCGAGGCTTACACCAGGGCCTTGGAGCAATGCTGCTCTGGTAGGCTCCGCCCCCTCCTTCCCGTCCCGAGTATAATTGTCCTTTTAAGGCAAAAAATGTCCCTTTTTCTATGATGTTAAAATTGGAGTTGGGTTAGCATAAAGAAATATTAGGCAGATTACATATATGAAGGGCAATTGTTCTGCTCCTAACCCCCCCCCCCCCACCCTAATAGTACCCAGGATAAGGACAACAGCTGAGTTTACACTAGATGCCCTACATCATTCTTTCAAAGACTTGTAATGCTGGTCTAGCCCTGCCCCCTTTAACAGTCCAGGGCTGTTCCTGGACTGGCCAATGGGAAGACACAAAGGAGGTAGACCTAGACTGTCACAAATATCCACCCTGTAGGAATGGTGTGGGACATCAAGGGCTAATTCAGTAGTAAGGCCCTTGCAGTTTAGGTCCTCATGTTGGGTAGTAGTAGAATGGGGCTGTTTGAGACTGTTTACAGAAAAAGTTTGTTTTATTAAGGACCACTAGAAGGCCCAGTGTTCTCCCTAGGGTCATTTAGCCGGGCGGCCCACCCGGCTACTTTTTCATGCCACCCGGCTGGAAAAAAATTCTTGAGAGGAAACTTGTGATTTAAAAGAATTTAGAAGTAGATTTAATAGGTGCCAATAGGTCAGTAAAAACTCCCGCCAAAACTGCTCAGTCCAGACCCCTTTTTTACACTTGCAAGAATATTTTAGCATGTTAACTAGCTTTTCCAAGATCTCCAAGGCCACAAAAGGGTGTCACATGTGCTTGTGCTGCTATGTTACATGGGTTACCTGCAGATGTTGACGAACTACAACTCCCTGCATTCTACAACCATGGAATGCTGGGAGTTATAGTTTTCAAACATCTAGTGGGACGAAAGTTAGACATCCCTTACCTATATAATGAGCATGATGCGATGCACATTTTCCCTTACCACCAAATTTCCCCGTCCTACCCCACCGGGCTACTCTTTCATGCCACCCGGCTACTTTTTCATGCCACCCGGCAAAAAATTCTAGGGAGAACACTGAGGCCGTTATCCTGGACAATAATCTGTATTATTCCCGGCACTCTTGATTTTGTAAAAAAAAAAAATATTTAATAATAATTAAAATGTCACATTAGAAATGACAAGCTAGATTCGGGGGAATAAACTATACCGTTGGAGATGTCTGAAACCTATGTATGTATAGTTTATTTATGAAGCGTCACTTGGAGACGCAGCGCTGTACAGTAACTAAATACAAAAAAGTCATACAAAGGGGACAGACACCTAAATAGTTCAGTACAAAAATGTGTAAATTATATAATTAGAAGTCCTAGAGCCTTGCCACAAGAGAAGAGTTCCCTGTCCCATAGAGCTTATAATCTAGTTAGGTGGGTAACATACAGATACAATGGAATGGGTATAAGTGCTGGAGTGAGACGTATGCAGTACAAATAAAACAATCATATACAATGCTGGTTAATGGATAGGTGGGATGTAAGGGTAGATTTATCATATATAGATATATAGATACCATATACTGTGCTGGTTACGGATAGGTAGGATGTTAGGGTAATTTATCATATAAGATATATAGATCATATACGTGCTGGTGTCCGGATAGGTAGGATGTAAGGGTAGATTTATCATATATAGATTAATAGATACCATATACTGTGCTGGTTACCGGATAGTTAGGATGTAAGGGTAGATTATCATATATAGATATATAGATACCATATACTGTGCTGGTTACGGATAGGTGGATGTAGGGTAATTTTATCATATATATTATATAGATACCATATACTGTGCTGGTTACCGGATAGTAGGTGTAAGGGTGATTATCATATATAGATATATAGATACCATATACTGTTGCTGGTTACGGATGGTAGGATGTAAGGTAGATTTATCATATATAGTATATAGATATCATATACTGTGCTGTTACCGATAGGTAGGATGTAAGGGTAGATTTATCATATATAGATATATAGATATCATATACTGTGCTGGTTACCAGATAGGTAGGATGTAAGGGTAGATTTATCATATATAGATATAGAATACTATATACTGTGCTGGTTACCAGATAGGTAGGATGTAAGGGTAGATTATCATATATAGATATATAGATACCATATACTGTGCTGGTTACCGGATAGGTAGGATGTAGGGTAGATTTACATATATAGATATATATAATATCATATACTGTGCTGGTTACGGATAGGTAGGATGTAAGGGTAGATTTTATCATATATAGATACCATATACTGTGCTGGTTACCAGATAGGTAGGATGTAGGGGTAGATTATCATTATAGATATATAGATATCATATACTGTGCTGGTTACCAGATAGGTAGGATGTAAGGGTAGATTTATCATATATAGATCTATAGATACCATATACTGTGCTGGTTCCAGATAGGTAGGATGTAAGGGTAGATTTTCATATATAGATATATAAGATACCATATACTGTGCTGGTTACCAGATAGGTAGGATGTAAGGGTAGATTTATCATATATAGATATATAGATACCATATACTGTGCTGGTTACCGGATAGGTAGGATGTAAGGGTAGATTTATCATATATAGATATATAAGATACCATATACTGTGCTGGTTACCAGATGGTAGGATGTAAGGGTAGATTTATCATATATATATATATGATACCATATACTGTGCTGGTTACCAGATGGTAGGATGTAAGGGTAGATTTATCATATATAGATTATAGATACCATATACTGTGCTGGTTCCCAGATAGGTAGATTAAGGGTAGATTTATCATATATAGATATATAGATACCATATACTGTGCTGGTTCCGGATAGGTAGGATGTAAGGGTATTTATCATATATAGATATATAGATACCATATACTGTGTTGGTTACCAGTAGGTAGGTGTAAGGGTAGATTTTTATATATATATTAGATCCATATACTGTGCTGGTTCCATAGAGGTAGATGTAAGGGTAGATTTATCATATATATATACACAGATACCATTACGTGTGCTGGTTACCAGATAGGTAGGATGTAAGGGTAGATTTATCATATATAGATACCATAACTGTGCTGGTTACCGATGGTAGGATGTAAGGAGATTTATCATATATAGATATATAGATACCATATACTGTGCTGGTTACCAGATAGGTAGGATGTAAGGTAGATATTATCATATATAGATACCATATACTGTGCTGGTTACCGGATAGGTAGGATGTAAGGGTAGATTTATCATATATAGATATATAGATCCATATAACTGTGCTGGTTAACCGATAGGTAGGATGTAAGGGTAATTTTATATTAGATATATAGATACCATATATTGTGCTGGTTACCAGATAGGTAGGATGTAAGGGTAGATTTATCATTATAGATATATAGATACCATAACTGTGCTGGTTCCAGATAGGTAGGATGTAGGGTAGATTTTTATAATAGATATATAGATATCATATACTGTGCTGGTTACCAGATAGGATGTACGATAGATTATCATATATAGATCTAAAATACACTGTGCTGGTTACGGATAGGTAGGATGTAAGGGTAGATTTATCATATATATAGAATATATCAATACTGTGCTGGTTACCAGATAGGTAGGATGTAAGGGGAGATTTATCATATTAGATACAATATACTGTGTTGGTTACCGATAGGTAGGATTGTAAGGGTAGATTTATCATATATAGATATATAGATACCATATACTGTGCTGGTTACCAGATAGGTAGGATGTAAGGGTAGATTTATCATATATAGATACCATATACGTGTGGGTTACCGGATAGGTAGGATGTAGGGTAGATTTATATATATGATATATAGATACCATATATTGTGCTGGTTACCAGATAGGTAGGATGTAAGGGTAGATTTATCATATATAGATACCATATGCTGTGCTGGTTACCAGAGGTAGGATGTAAGGGTAGATTTATCATATATAGATATATAGATACCATATACTGTGCTGGTTACCAGATAGGATGTAAGTAGATTTATCATATTAGATTATAGATACACTGTGCTGGTTACGGATAGGTAGGATGTAAGGGTAGATTTTATCATATATATAGATATCATATACGTGGCTGGTTCCAGATAGGTAGGATGTAAGGGAGATTTATCATATTAGATAACCATATACGTGTTGGTTACCAGATAGGTAGGATGTAAGGGTAGATTTATCATATATATATATAGATATCATATACTGTGCTGGTTACCGGATAGGTAGGATGTAGGTAGATTTATCATATATAGATATATAGATACCATATACTGTGTTTGGTTACCAGATAGGTAGGATGTAAGGGTAGATTTATCATATATAGATATAGATACATATACTGTGCTGGTTACCGGATAGGTGGATTTAAGGGTAGATTTATATATATAGATATATAGATACCATATACTGTGCTGGTTACCGATAGTAGGATGTAAGGGAGATTTATCATATATATATATTAGATACCATATATGTGCTGGTTACCAGATAGTAGGATGTAAGGGTAGATTTATCATATATAGATATATATATAACCATATACTGTGCTGGTTACCAGATAGTAGAGGATGTAAGGGTAGATTTATCATATATAGATATATAGATACCATATACTGTGCTGCTGTTACCGGATAGGTAGGAGTGTAATGTAGGTAGATTTATCATATATAGATATCATAGACTGTGCTGGTTACCAGATAGGTAGATGTAAGGGTATTGTTATCATATATAGATTATAGATACCATATACTGTGCTGGTTACCGATAGGTAGGATGTAAGGGTGATTTTCTCTATATAGATCATATGTACCTATACTGTGCTGGTTACCAGATAGTAGGATGTGGGATTGTTATCATATAGATATTAGATACCATATACTGTGCTGGTTACCAGATAGGTAGGATGTAAGGGTAGATTTATCATATATAGATATATAGATACCATATACTGTGCTGGTTACCAGATAGGTAGGATGTAAGGGTAGATTTATCATATATAGATATATAGATACCATATACTGTGTCTGGTTACCGGATAGGTAGGATTGTAAGGGTAGATTTATCATTATATATATATAGTACCATATACTGTGCTGGTTACGGATAGGTAGGATGTAAGGGTATGATTATCATATTAGATATATAGATACCATATACTGTGCTGGTTACCGATAGGTAGGATGTAGGTAGATTTATCATATATAGATATATAGATACCATATACTGTGCTGGTTACCGGATAGTAGGATGTAAGGGTAGATTTATCATATATAGTATTATAGATACCATATATTGTGCTGGTTACCAGATAGGTAGGATGTAAGGGTAGATTTATCATATATAATATATAGATACCATATACTTGCTGGTTACCAGAATAGGTAGGATGTAAGGGTAAATTTACATATATAGATATACCATATACTGTGCTGGTTACCAGATAGGTAGATGTAAGGGTAGTATTTATCATATATAATAATAGTAAACCATATACTGAGACTGTGTGGTTACCAGATAGGTAGGATGTAAGGGTGAATTTATCAATAATATTTAACCATATACTGTGCTGTTACGATATGGTAGGATGTAAGGTAGATTTATCATATATAGATATATAATCCCATATACTGTGCTGGTTACCGATAGGTAGGATGTAAGGGTAGATTTATCATTATAGATTACAAGATCCATATACTGTGCTGGTTACGGATAGGTAGGATGTAAGGGTAATTTATCATATATAGATATATAGATACCATATACTAGTGCTGGTTACGGATGGTGGTAGGATTGTAAGGTAGATTTATCATATATATATATATAGATACCATATACTGTGCTGTTACCATATGGTAGATGTAAGGGTAGATTTATCATATATAGATATATAGATACCATATACTGTCTGGTTACCGATAGGTAGGATGTAAGGGTAGATTTATCATATATAATATATAGATACCATATACTGTGCTGGTTACCGGATAGGTAGGATGTAAGGGTAGATTTATCATATTATAGATATATAGATACCATATACTGTGCTGGTTACCGGATAGGTAGGTGTGGTTTTTCTTATTGATTTTCCATATCTGTGCTGGTTCCGGATAGGTGGATGTGGGTGATTTTCATATATAGATATCATAGATATCATATACTGTCTGGTTACCGATAGGTAGGATGTAAGGGTAGATTTTCTATATAAGATATATAGATACCATATACTGTGCTGGTTCCCGATAGGTAGGATGTAGGGGTAGATTTATCATATATAGATATATAGATACCATATACTGTGCTGGTTACCGATAGGTAGGATGTAAGGGTAGATTATCATATAAGATTATAGATACCATATCCGTGCTGGTTACCGGATGGTAGGATGTAAGGGTAGATTTTATCATATAAATATATAGATACCATATACTGTGCTGGTTACCAGATAGGTAGGAGGTAAGGGTAGATTTATCATATATAGTATATAGATACCATATACTGTGCTGGTTACCAGATAGGTAGGATGTAAGGGTAGATTTATCATATATAGATATATAGATACCATATACTGTGCTGGTTACCAGATAGGTAGGATGTAAGGGTAGATTTATCATATATAGATATAGATATCATATACTTTGCTGGTTACCGGATAGGTAGGAGTAAGGTTAGATTATCATATATAGATATATAGATACCATATACTGTGCTGGTTACCGATAGGTAGGATGTAAGGGTAGATTTATATCATATATGATATATAGATACCATATACTGTGCTGGTTACCAGATAGGTAGGATGTAGGGTAGATTTATCATATTATATAGATATCATATCTGTGCTGGTTTACCAGATAGGTAGGATGTAAGGGTAGATTTATCATATATAGATATATAGATATCATATACTGTGCTGGTTACCAGATAGGTAGGATGTAAGGGTAGATTTATCATATATAGATATATAGATACCATATACTGTGCTGGTTTCCAGATAGGTAGGATGTAAGGGTAGATTTATCATATATAGATATATAGATACCATATAACTGTGCTGGTTACCAGATAGGTAGGATGTAAGGGTGATTTATCATAATAGTCATATATAGATACCATATACGTGCTGGTTACCAGATAGGTAGGATGTAAGGGTAGATTTATCATATATAGATATATAGATACATATACTGGTGCCGGTTACCAGATAGGTAGGATGTAAGGGTAGATTTTCATTGATTTAGTTCTACTGTGCTGGTTCACGATGGTAGGATGTAAGGGTAAATTTATCATATATGATATATAGATCCATATACGTGCTGGTTACCAGTAGGTAGGATGTAAGGGTAGATTTATCATATAGAGATATATAGATACCATATACTACTGTGCTGGTTACCGATAGGTAGGATGTAAGGGTAGATTTATCATATATAGATATATAGAACCAAACTGTGCTGGTTCCGGATAGGTAGGATTGTAAGGGTAGATTTTCATATATAGATATTAGATACCATATACCTGTGCTGGTTACCAGATAGGTAGGATGTAAGGGTAGATTTATCATATATATTACCATACACGTGCTGGTTACCAGATAGTAGATGTAAGGTATTTTCTATATGATACCATACACTGTGCTGGTTACCGATAGGTAGATGTAAGGGTTAGATTTATCATATTAGATATATAGATACCATATACCGTGTCTGGTACCAGAAGGTAGGATGTAAGGGTAGATTTATCATATATAGATATATAGATACCATATACGGTGCTGGTTACCAATAGGTAGGATGTAAGGGTAGATTTATCATATATAGATATATAGATACCATATACTGTGCTGGTTACCGGATAGGTAGGATGTAAGGGTAGATTTATCATATGATATATATACATATACTGCTGGTTACCAGATAGGTAGTGATAGGGTAGATTTCATATATAGATATAGAATACCATATACTGTGCTGGTTACCAGAAGTAGGTGATTAAGGGTAGATTTTATCATATATAATATATAGATACCATATACTGTGCTGTTACCAATAGGTAGGATGTAAGGGTAGATTTATCTATATATTAGATATCATATACTGTGGCTGGTTACAGATAGGTAGGATGTAAGGGTAGATTTATCATATATATATGATACCATATACTGTGCTGGTTACCAGATAGGTAGGATGTAGGGTAGGAAGATTTAATTCCATATACCGATAGATATTATAGATACGACATATACTGTGCTGGTTACCAGATAGGTAGGATGTAAGGGTAGATTTATCATATATAGATACCATATACTGTGCTGGTTACCAGATAGGTAGGATGTAAGGGTAGATTTAAACCTGCTAATTGAGGTTTTTTGATGTAGAGAGATGTTAATAGAATTCCAGAGGACGGGAGTCACGAGAGAGAGAGAGGTTTAAGGTGAGAGGAGGCAGTGTGAGTTATATTGATAGCGGACAATAAACTGAAATTAACAGTGACATTGAATTAGTAGACATTAGTGTGAGTGAGATCCCCAAATATACAGCGTTTCCTTGTGTTTCTGTCCGAGTCCAAACAATATATAATCTGTTATTTTCTACCAGAACACAGGAGTCTTGTTTCGCCGGATATAACGAGGTTTTTCTGCCAGTGGGGAACAGTAACTTTGCTTTTCTAATTGGTAAAAACCCTGTTGACACGTTTCAGTTTCTTTTAGAATCTTTTTGAACTAATAAAGTTGTTATAAATATGCAGATTAATATCTATTTACACAACTTGCAAACCGCATTGAAATGTCGCATGAACGGGCCAACAATAAAACATTTGTAAAGATCATGTCTGCACTTCCATTTACTGCTGTTTGGCAGCAATTTTCTAAACGAATGGGTCCCTGCTCCTACCTCCTGTTAGTGCCGCCTGCGTTGTCTGCTCTGAGAAAAGTGCGTCACTGCCCGAGCTAAGGGATCCTGCTCTGCTGTGTGATACTTAGGAAGGACAACATAGCAGGGGCAAGAGGCATTGCCTAGAAGGGAGGGGAAGCCCCAAGGTGTAGAAATATTGAGAGCTATGGAGCCTCCCAGAGAGGTCAGTAAGCCCAGATTACATGTAGTTTTACTTTAAGTTCCGGTGACATTCTAGTACATCAACCCCAAGGACAAACCTGTTTATAATTCTATTTTATTACTGTTCTATCTTATTCTAGTGTCGCAATGTCCGTCAAGTCTTACATGTCTGATTCACCATACGTGTTTGCAGAAAGAATTCCAAATGCCCCAAGTATCGAACTGACATGAATGTGTTATGTAACCAGTCAGCTGACCCAATGTGTTCTCTGATCTTTACCATCTGCAGATAACGGACGGGCATCCAAATATCTGCAATCCGTGTAATTATGTTCATTTAGTTTATCTTGTTATCTGTCTAAACGGCCATCTTGGAAGTCTATATTTGGTTGCAGTGTTACATTTCATTAAGTCTATTTCTGTGATGTACCCATACACCTTAGTGTGTGATCGCTGGTTA
Organism: Hymenochirus boettgeri; assembly: GCA_019447015.1. Taxonomy (NCBI): domain Eukaryota; kingdom Metazoa; phylum Chordata; class Amphibia; order Anura; family Pipidae; genus Hymenochirus; species Hymenochirus boettgeri. The sequence continues at coordinate 7,902,515 of CM033472.1, forward strand.
GATGTCTTATGGTGTCTGTTTGTTACAGTGGAAATACCAGACGTGTGAATTTATTGGTCAATGTGACCTGGTCATGTGATCACGCCTATCTGTGGCCAGAATGAATGGGGACAGGAAATGTTTGGCTTATTCCTTACGTTTGTTGTTGAGTTTGTAGAATTAATCTCTGAACACAATGGGTATAATCTAAATGGAACCACACGGGGAGATTTCCATTGAATCCTGAAGCTTTGCTTAACATGGTGTGCGCTGCTATTGCTTCCCTTAAATTGCCATAAAAACCAACATTGATCACAAGCTTAAATGTTAATAACATTGACCAAATCTCGCAAAACAATCTGAAAGATTTAATGCCGCTTATTCTCTTCTGAAATCTGCCAATGTCAAGTTTGTTTTGCCCTTTGTCTGGGCTCGTAGTGATGCCAGTTGTAACGTTGTCAAGGTGTAACGTGTGTTTATTGTATTTACCGTTGGAAGGATGATGAAGACCATAACTCGTCTTCATAGAGCCATGATGCTGCTAGAGTATTTCACAAGTAACTCCTGGGTGTGGAACAATGAAAATACCAACATGCTTATGAGTCAGCTGAGTCCAGAGGACAAGAAGGTAGGTACCGTTTATACGTTATCCATACTCGGCATTTTCCTTGTATATAGGGCATGTTTCAACCTCTCAATATCGTCTCTGCACCAGGCTTCCTTGGTGCTTCAGCCCTATCTTTAATACAGAAAAGTCCAGAACACTAACCTGGCAGATGGAAACTGTATGTGTTGGTGCTCCTCAATGAAACAATGTTGAGAGGTAGGGATAATCAATTCTACCTCCCTACCCCAGGTGCTTTTCATTAATTGCTTATCATTCATGTAGTTTTAGGCAGAAACCTGTTCCTGTGACTGAGGCCGCACTACGCCAAACGGTAACGTGCAGGAAAGTGAGCACGCGTGTTTTCGTGTGCGTTACTCTCCGCGCTATGTTGCCTTATCAGAGCGCATGAATTAGTGAAAAGAGGTGAAGGTGTGTACTCCGAAAAGCAAATTACAGCGCAAACCTAGTGTGGTCAGACCAAAACTAGCGTGTGCTTTTTACCTAGCGGTCGGATCGCACGTTAAAACGTCCTAGTGTGGCCCAGCCCTTAAATAGCTTCTTATATTTACTGTAATGACCGACTAGCATCTTGCATGTGCCTCTGTTTGGTTTCTTATTTAAATCATACAAGTGATAATCCCTGTGATAAGTGGAATGAAGTCAATGGCAAATGATGATGATGTTTAATGGAACACTAAACCTTAAAGATTCACCCCCACAACTTGCAAGTCTATAATTCTATGGGAGGTAGGAGCAAGTGTTTTGCTTTAGTAAGCCTTTCGCTTTAGATGTTTAGCCAGGAGCAGTTTAGACTTTCTGTCTGACCTTAATGAGAAATATTGGTACAAACGAGAGCCTGACTTTATACAATATTTTTCATTGAAGTCAAATGGGGAGACTGAAAGCTTTCAGCACTGCAAGACTTAACATGAAACAGGAGGTAGGGATACTTTTAGCTGAATGCGACCAGGGGTATGCTGGGAGTTTTCTTTTAAATGAAGAAATGCTGTAGACGTATTGATAAGGGAACGAGGGTCCGTTACATTCAACAAAAGACGTTTGAAATGAAGAGAGATCCTTCAATCCGCTCCTTTAAATGGACACTTAAGCCTCATCCAAATGTGCGATCGCAGGTGACAACGCACAGTGTATATGCATGGCCGATAATCATGCCGTGTATGGGCACTTTGTCAGCCGTGCCATCAACTAAATCTCCAAAGTAAAAGGAATTACATTAGGGAAGATTGATCCTATTAATTGGATATCTGGGAATCTGACGTCTGATGGAGAAGCTTGGCTGTCTATGGATTTCATTCATTTACAGTAATTACCATCAGCAGTATTGGGCTGTTGCTTGCTCCTGACTAGGATAATGCAGATGGGTGTGTTGCCTTTAATAGTATTAATCCCTTTAAAAGGTCAATATGGGATCCAAGCTGAGTAACATTAGTAGATTTATTACTTAGTCTCTTAACCAACTTTCCATCATTCCAGCTGCATCTTGGTCCATTTGATAAAATGCAGAAACTCACAGGGAACCGCAAAATCCCCATCGCTAGGTGAGACCATCTCCCGTGTCTCTAACATTGCAGAAGACAGACAGAAGCAATCAGTATGGCCATAGACGCTACAATCCAATCATACGATCAGATTGACCATCAGTCAAAAACATTTCAAACTGGGTGATGCCAAAAATTGGACAATCCTTAACCAATCGCCCATACATGAATGCATGAATATGGCCACGGTTAAAGCTAGGTCACACTAGCGTGTTTTTCGCGCGTTTGCTCACATGTTTTCACTCGAGATTGCGCCCATAATTTCCGCTAACATGGAAGTCGCAGGAACGTGAACATTCCTGCGATTTTCGATGCACACGCTTCTGTTTTGCGCACAAGCAGTTTTTCACACAATTGCATGCGGTTTCTCTTTGAAAATAGCGAAAACGCATTCGCAAACGTGAAACAACGAGCGCAAATGCACAGAAATCGCACATGTAATTGGGTGCGATTAGGCTCGTAGCGTTAGGCCTCAGCCTGAGTCAGTTAGGGGGTAGGAATATAATTTCTTATATTCCAATTCGTATACTGCACTGTACAAAGTTCTAGATACAGGTACAAGGATGTCGTCCGTGTATCAGTGCGTAATTGTAAGGAATTCCCCAGTAAATGACACCAACACTCGTTCATTTATTATTATTATTTATTTATTTGCAGGTGTTTAACTTCGATGTCAGACAGCTGCACTGGGCCGAGTACATGGAGAACTACTGCATGGGAACTAAAAAATATGTTTTAAATGAAGAAATGTCTGGGCTCCCCGCAGCAAGAAAGCACTTAAATAAGTAAGTATGAGAGTTCTATTTCTGTCTGTATCACTTATTGTGTCCGGCTCGGTCTCACCACTTGGTTTAGCCCGCTGGGTAATCCGTTACAATCTGAGCATGCTTGAATCACCCAACAGCCAATAATGTAGAAATGTTTGGAACCTTCCAGGGAATATTCTAACACGGCCCCTTGGCTTTCATTCGTTTGACTAATTGTACCATCATTTTGCAGATTACGGAATATCCGATACGGGTTCAACACCGTCCTGGTGGTGCTCATCTGGCGTATCTTCATAGCCAGGTCACAGATGGCGAGGAACATCTGGTACTTCGTGGTTAGCATGTGTTTCAAGTTTCTGTCCTACTTCCGAGCATCCAGCACCATGAGACACTGAGGACTGGGCTTCCTGTATTGGGACATCTATGCACACAGTGGAACCCTGCACAAAATCTGTAACTTACTGTGCCCTTCCATGTTGTGTCCAGCCATATTACCACCACGGAGAACGGCTTTCTGTTCCCACTGTGTCACATTTCAAGTGTACCTTCTAAACAATCAAACAAAGAACCACCAAGTCAGATTGAACCAGCATTTACTAGGGCTGATCGGCTCCTATTAGAAATGGATTTGCAGAACAAAACCCTCATTTGCATTTAATTTATCCATTGAAATTCCATTAACTTTATCCAGATTCCCCTTCTGTAATGATCGGCCAGTCCTCCCCACCCATCAGTGCATCTTGTGTGCAAGGATCTTATTGGTTAGATGTAAAGCTGTGCTCACCCCCCTTCTCACCCCCATCATATTGTCATGTGACCCTTTGCACTTCTCATTGGTTTATTTTGTCCTCTTGTTTTGTGGTTTATATTGTTTGTGCCTTTACTTATGTATTTACTGTGCTTAGTCACATTGCGTCCTGGGCCCTGTTCTAATTTTGTACAGAAGGTGGATGACTGATGCTGTGTGATGTGTACATGTTACGCAAATCACTAAGTATATATATAGATATATAGATCTATATCTATATATAATCTATCGCTGTCTGTTCATGGGTTTTCTAATATTAATTCCCAGAGCCTTTCAAATGGGATTCGTACGGTCTTCCCATTACAGATGTTGGATCCAATCCAGTTATATTGTTGAATTCTATCGGGTGTTTTTATTTTCCATGTTTCTCCGACTGCAGGCGAATTAAACGCTATTTGTAAACCGTAAGGTGTTAACTGCAACCCCCGCGTCTTTCACTGTTTGTCCTCACATGATCGGTTTGTGTAGTTGGAACCGGTGTCCCTTTCAGCACGGAAAGGTAACGTTTACACGGAGGGTCCCTTTGAGTGCAGAAGGGTCAAGTTAAGATGAAGTGTGTTCACCTTTGTGGGGTCAGTTTAATCTAAACCCCCCCACCCTAAGAGGTAGAATAACTGGATATGGAACAGGATTGCTCTGTACAGTCAGTTTGCCTGATTAGCTCCCCCCAAAGCGTATAGCTGGGTAATAATCCCACAGCACTTACCGTATATACTCGAGTATAAGTCAAATTTTTCAGGCTTTAAAATTAGCCTGAAAACCTAACCTCGACTTATACTCGGGTCTAGTCCTAATTTAGATCCAAATTCTGCAATTGCGGATAGTAACCAGTAGGTGGCGCTGTGTTAACCTGCATAGAAAGTTACAGGAGCTGATCTGCCTTTACACTTCCTGCTTCCTGTAGTCCGACTGCTGGACTCGCTCAGCACTGTCACTGCTCATCTGGATGCTGTAAATCTGATGGGTCTCCTCAGTTTGGGGCAAAAAACAGCTGCTAGTTCAATGTAAGTGACAGCTTGAAACTACAACTCTCAGGTGACATTTTTAACTATTGGGGTCAGAGAGTCCTTTACTATATGGGGGTCAGAGGGCCCTTTACTATATGGGGGTCAGAGGGCCCTTTACTAAATGGGGGTCAGAGGGCCCTTTACTATATGGGGGTCAGAGGGCCCTTTATTATATGGGGGTCAGGAGAATTGTAAATGATGGTAAGCTTAATTAAAAGATTACTGAACCTTGCCACTCCACATGTTAAGAAACTGCAACTCCCAGCAACAAAGCATGCTGGGAGTTGTAGTTTCCAAACATCTGGAGTGCCAAGGAATTGGGGGGTACTGGTACTAGATTTGGCTATTACTGTATGGGATTAGTGCATGGGAATTCTGCTGTCCATTTAAAGGGCAACTTAAGCCACAAAACAATACAGAATCAGAAGGCAGTAGTGTTCATAATTTCTACCCTCGGCTTATACTCGAGTCAATCGGTTTTATAAATTTTTCAGGTAAAAATAGGTACCTTGGCTTATACTCGAGTATATACGGTAATGCAGTTTTGTGTAGGTTCCATAACGTATACGCTGACAGACGGACTCCATTACGCCACGCCATTAATCACCGGACATTCTTATCCGGGAAAACATTTCAAACTCCTCTCTGTTGCTTGGCAGATTTCTGTGAAATGTAGTATAAAAACAAATTGTCATATAGCTCTTTTACAAAAACAATACAAAGTTGTATAGAACTGAAATCTCTCCCTGCTGCCTGGGTTTAGGAACACGGATACACGTGAGAGGCCTTCAGCAGTGTCCAATAAATTATGACTTTTGTGAATCCTGTTTTGTGTCTTTATTTTTATTGGGTGTCTAATAGACACCAGAGTGGGTTGTACTGTGTCTTCCTGGACCTCGCTGTCTCTGCAAGCTCGGGAGACGCACTCTGGGGTGTAGAAAGTTACTGTCAGTGACATCATGGACGTGACTTGTAATTTGGAAGAAGACAGTGTCTGTGGGTGCCTGGTTTCTGGCAGTGGTTAAATTAATGATTATGGGATTCAAGGACTGAGAGGAGGTAAGTATAACTGTCTCAAGATTTGGGGAAGGTAAGTATCTGTGTTCTGGGGGTTTTGACGTCCTGTAACCTTTACAAATTGTGTCAGTTGCCTTAGATGTGTTAGTTGCTACTGCTCCTCTTCCCATGCTCCTCTGCTTCTGGTAACACCTGAGCCATATTTATGGGTCCACACCTCACAGACTTCACCAGCAGTAAAATACCATGGGAAACATGATATGTCTACCATCCCTTATGCTGGACATACACTATAAAGACATTAAAGGCTGGGTCAGGCGGTTCTTTTGTCCTATTGAAAGAGACGGACAAATTGATGTTCTTACCTACCTGGGTTTTCACCAAGTGGGGAGTAGAGATGAATAAAACATCAAACTTAAATTTTTTGAACTTTCGATCACAATTTTGCTAGAGTTTCATTCATTCCCAATATGATTTTCCAATCTGTTTGATTTACTAATATTGGATTTTCAATAAATTCCAATTTTCGAATAAATCCGTCAGATCTGTGGATTTCCAAAACCGGACGTTCCGAATCCAAACCGGGACTCGTCAACTATGGGTGAGATGTCGGATGCTAAGTGTTGAGGGCCTTAGTTGCCCATAGATGTATCCAGGAGAAGAGATGAAGTCTGTGCGAATTATCATTATTTCACCATCCGTGCGTGTGAGTAAATGAAGCCGTATCTGGCTGACAGTTCCATCTGTTATTATTGTCCCTTTACCCGTTAGATAAAAATCTTTTGATCTGCTGTCTTCATGGTTTGATGATTTCTGTGATCAGGACGGATATGAGCTGAGATCTTCCTTGGCTGTAATAACAAAAGGAAAAAATGTTTCCTTTCTAAGTTATCCTTTTATCCCAATCCCTTCCAGAAATGGTAGGAGTCTCTCTAGGTTTAAAGCCCGACTCCCACGGAAACCTGCCGTCAATTTCTGTTTTATCCTGTTTCTTAGTCATCTTGCATTTATTACCCAAAGGTCTGTGCAACATTCCCAGAATGCAATGTTTAATTTTGTTTGCAAACACCTTTTCTGCTAATGTCCTAATGTCTGCTAATTACCTGAGAATCCAACGTAATTGGTGTTTTCCGTGCCAAATGTTAAATATTGGGATAAATAGTTGCAAGAAACATTGAATTACAGGGTAAATTTAACCCAGGAGTATTTCCTTCCAGATGGCGTTAGCTATTCACGTCCAAATAGCCGTGCAGCCACTGGTGAAAAGCTCTGAGTGAGTCTTGCGATATTCGCTAGCCATGGGGTAGCAGTGAACCGGTTAACGTGACTTTAACCCTTTGCAGGGCTACATTACTATGGCTGGTTTTTGAGCAGGGCAAACATGAAATATCCAAAATGATGGGATTTAAAAAGTGAAACTACAATTCTCACCGTCCCAGACCAGCTCAATGTCCATTTTAAATACTTTTGGCAAAATGTTAATGAAAAATAAATGGGCGATTGGGATCCTATTGTTGCTTTCAATCGTCTGTGTAAATATTTCATTTGGAAAACTGAATGTTCACTTTTGACCCTCCTGTAACTGTGGATGGAACATGCAATTTTAATTGCACAGAGCTGCACTTAACTTAATAGTCACCAATCCGATCAGGTGATGGCTCCTGCCGTCCAATGGGGATTCACCCTGGATAACCCCAGGCGAGGATTTGGATGCAATCACTTTACTTTTTGTTTGTCCCTGAGCTTCTGTATTTATATATTTGACTTCTGTTAGGAGGAAATAAAACGGGTCTGTTATCAGGGAAGGGACAGGTGGTTCGTGCACACGTGTGATCAAGGGTGCCAACCCTGTACGAACGTCCGTTTTGGGCGCTGATTGTCCCATGTATGGGCACTTTATCTGCCAAAACGTGCGCTCTTTCGCATGGCGGATCATGCAATGATCTCCGAACGAGTGGCCAAAACGGCTGTTCGTACACATCATGATCTCACGTGTGTACGAACCTTAAGGCTGGGTACACACTGTAAGATCTTTGTCCTAGCTGACCATTCGCCACTAGAGAGCAGTCGGCAGGACAAATCACCGTCAGTCAAGGCAAAAGTAGCTGCAGCTGACGGCTTTAGGCAAAAAACTCTTACCTTGTGTACCCAGCCTAAAAGACCCTCTGCCAACAGCCAGGAATCCTCTTGCTGGGTGCACACCAAGACAAAATTTCGGAGCTCCAAAAGGTTAGCACACACAAGTGCATAAAACAAACATTCCTGCTAAGCATTGTAGAGAGTCCACCAGCCTCAGCCACCAAAGTAATTTTGTGTTTCTTCACTCGGTAAAGGCAGTTTGCAAAGCTTGAATATCGGGATCAATCTACCCCATGTCTGTCAATCCAAATTTACGTATGCGCATTGTCGATCTGTCCCCGCGAATCATACGGAAAAGTTTTGTTTGGTTCACCACGTAAAAGACTCCCCCCTTCATAGCTCCTTTACCTCGCCTTTTAAAATAAAGCAGCCGATAGCGGAAACTTACTTGCAGCAGGGGAGAATGGTCTAAACCAACGTGGGGGAAATTGGGGGACATTGTTAAAGTACTTGTCTCAGGTCTGGTGCTATTGGTCCATTAAGTGTTCAATGTAACTGGGAGTTTGGAAATTCTGAGGTGTCAGTGAGAAGGAAAGAGGACAGTGTCAGGGCCACATCTATCATTAGGCAGAGTGAGACACTTGTCTCAGGCGGCACCCCTGCATTGAAAAAGAAAGGCGGCAGTGGGGGAAAAAAAAACGGGACTGTATCAAAAGCCTTTGCAAAATCCAAGTAAACTACATCTACTGCTATGCCAGAGTCTAAATTTCTACTTACTTCCTCATGAAAGCCAAGCAAGTTAGTTTGACAAGATCTATTCCTCCTAAATCCATGCTGGTTACTACTTATAATGTCAGTCCTTGAAACATACTCTAGAACATGCTCCCTTATTAAACTTTCCAGGATCTTCCCCACCACTGAAGTTAAACTTACAGGCCTGTAATTACCCGGCTGTGAACGACTACCCTCTTTGAACACTGGAATAACATCAGCCTTTTTCCAATCCAGAGGCACATCACCGGACATGAGGGAATCTGCAAAACTGCCTACCTGGTGAACTGCCTACCTGGTGAACTGCCTACCTGGTGAACTGGCCTCCTGTGAACTGCCCTACCTGGTGAACTGCCTACCTGGTGTCGTGCCTATGGTGAACTGCCTACTTGGGTGAACTGCCTACCTGGTGATCTGCCCACCTGGTGATCTGCCTACCTGGTGAACTGGCCTACCTGGTGAACTGCCTACCTGGTGAACTGCCTACCTTGGTGAACTGTCTACCTGGTGAACTGACTCCTGGTGAACTGCCTCCCTGGTGATCTGCCTACCTGGTGAACTGCCTACCTGGTGATCTGCCTACCTGGTGATCTGCCCTACCTGGTGAACTGCCTACCTGGTGAACTGTCTACCTGGGTGTGAACGTCTACCTGTGATCTACCTGTGAAAACTGCCTACCTGGTGAACTGCCTACCTGGTGAACTGCCTACCTGGTGAACTGCCTACCTGGTGAACTGCCTACCTGGTGAACTGCCTACCTGGTGAACTGCCTACCTGGTGATCTGCCTACCTGGTGAACTGCCTACTTGGTGAACTGCCTACCTGGTGATCTGCCTACCTGGTGATCTGCCTACCTGGTGAACTGCCTACCTGGTGAACTGCCTACCTGGTGAACTGCCTACCTGGTGAACTGTCTACCTGGTGAACTGACTACCTGGTGAACTGCCTACCTGGTGATCTGCCTACCTGGTGAACTGCCTACCTGGTGATCTGCCTACCTGGTGAACTGCCTACCTGGTGAACTGCCTACCTGGTGAACTGCCTACCTGGTGAACTGCCTACCTGGTGATCTGCCTACCTGGTGAACTGTCTACCTGGTGAACTGCCTACCTGGTGAACTGTCTACCTGGTGAACTGCCTACCTGGTGAACTGTCTACCTGGTGAACTGCCTACCTGGGTCCTTGGACTTGCCCAACCCCTGGCCTGACCTTACCAAGCTCTGTCTATCTGCCCCCAGACTCTTCTCCTTTTCATCAAACCTTATTCACCTGTTCATGAAAGGAAGGAAAACACGTGTGTCCCTCTACTTCTAGCAACACGATCCTGTCCCCATATCTCACTTCCCCTATTCATTATTTAAACCACTTTACCAACCTAGGAAGTGTCATTTACTCTTCCCTTTCAGCTCTTGATAGAATTATTGATGCATCAATTCTCCAGACCGGCAGTTACGGTAAAGTTAAAAGGATTAAAATAATGGAGCTTCACAATCGGACACAAATAATTATTAAATATGGATGTGAAATGGAGACGTCTACGAGGGTTTTGCTAAGGTCGAGGTATAAGGTTCAAGGGAGGGACTTGGCTTGGTCTGACATGGAGCTCCCCGTTTATTTCAGTAATTCCAGCCCTTTTCCTGTGACTTCCTCCTACTGTAACTGTCAGATGTGTCACACACGGCAATAAATACAATGACGTTAATTGTATCATTCTAATGAATAAACTGACTGTCACAATCTCAAACGTATAATGTCTAAAAAACAATGCGCGCCAACGCACAGAAATCGTGCGATAACGCTCACTATTTTGTGCGTTGTAGTGTGGCCTTGGCCTAAATATATGGAAAAGAATGTCTTAATGGGAGGATGTGGAGAAGAACCCTATTGTAATGATATTTGGTATTGATCCATGGTAATATGAATTCTGATAGGTCCATGGTCATATGAATTCTGATAGGCCCACGGTGGTAGGAATTCTGATCGGCCCACGGTCGTAGGAATTCTGATAGGCCCACGGTGGTAGGAATTCTGATAGGCCCACGGTCGTAGGAATTCTGATAGGCCCACAGTCATAGGAATTCTGATAGGCCCACGGTCGTAGGAATTCTAATAGGCCCACAGTCGTAGGAATTCTGATAGGCCCACGGTCGTAGGAATTCTGATAGGCCCACGGTGGTAGGAATTCTGATAGGCCCACGGTGGTAGGAATTCTGATAGGCCCATGGTCATATGAATTGTGATTTATGAATTTTGAGTGTCTGTATTTGTGTGTGTGTGTACGTATGTCTAGGTCTGTATTTGTGTGTGTGTGTCAGAGAGAAGCTGCTCCCTCCGATCAGGTGTATCTAATTTGGAAAGTGGTAAGTTTGCTTGACTTCACCTCAGATGTATTTAAGGTAGAAAGCGTCTGGTGGGTTTAATTACGTCAATGTAAAGTGAAAAGGAGAAAAATATCTGGAAATTCACAGAGCTTGGAAACCGATAGTTCCTTGTTTCATAGCCAATGATGGGAGGCCCCAGGCTATCACCAGTATAGGGTGACAGGCTGCTACAACCTTGACACGGTTCAAAATCAAACCAGAGACGTGTGAATCAGCGTAACTGGGAATCCCTGGGCCCCCCAGCAAAACTATGATGGGGCCCTATCCGTGCTTCATCCACAGTGGATTTCTGGGCGGAGGCTATATCTGTCATAGGAAAAATAAGAAGCTGGGGCTCCTGGGCCCCCCTGCAGTTGCTTCCCTGGTAGTTACGTCCCTGGTGTGAATCTGTAATGGAGGATGGTCCTGTAGCTACTGCGCTGGAATATTCTATCCCATGGAAATCACCACAATCCAATGTAATTACAGAATAATTCAAATGGAAACGGCGATAAACAGTCCAGGGCCTTGGATTGCTAATTCATTTCCAATTAGTCACATCAGAGCCTTTGAAAATTAGCACAGGATCCTGTTCCGTTCGGCCCATTCCTCGGGAGGCCATTAGATGTGACCCATAATGCACTGCTTTTGGAATGCTAATGAGAGTGGTTCGTCTTAAGTGCAATTCCAGGAAATTCCAGGCCTACAGAAAACAACACATTAGCCTTTGTTGTTAGAGGCTTGGAGCCCGGCTGAAATGCAAATAAGTAGTTTTAATAGTGATTCTATTGTCACAATGTCATTATGACATCATTACTTTATTTATTATGAGTTTATATGTTTTAGTAATCTACTGCAACCAATCAAAATGACTCCAATTGCATTAGACCAGTATAAAGATGAAATCCAATTGAGCATTAAGCGCATCTTGTACAAATAATTGTTTGTGTTTTATGGGGCTTATTTAACATCTCCCTGAACTGAAGCAACTGAGGATTCTGGGAGATGTAGTAGTGTAGGGAAGGGGAATTAAGCTTGAAAAACAGCCCCTAATCTCCATCTTGTAATATTTCTATTTGCTCTATATATAGAGCCACAATTGGGGAGGCAGCGAGTCCTTAAAACGCTCATAATTATGTGAGACACAGATGAACATTGATTATATCTAATCAAATTGCTATGTCCTAAATATAATTGAGGACATCATATTCACAACATATAACCAATGACATTGCTTGGCTAAGCACAGATGATATATAATGACATAAATAAGCACCAATTATAAATAATGACATAACTAGCACAGTTTTGGCATTGTTGACCACTAACCCCTTATAATTGCTGATGACATAGATAAGCGCTGATAACTAATGACATAGCTAAACACTGATTATAACTGATGACATAGCTAAACACGGATTATAACTGATGACATAGCTAAACGCTGATTATAACTGATGATATAGCTTAATACTGATTATAACTGATGACATAGCTAAGCGCTGAATTTAACTGATGACATAGCTAAGTGCTGATTATAACTGATGACATAGCTAAGCGCTGATTATAACTGATGACATAGCTAAACACTGATTATAACTGATGATATAGCTAAACGCTGATTATAACTGACGACTTAGATAAACACTAATTATAACTAATGCTATAGCTATAACTGATGACATAGCTAAACACTGATTATAACTGATGACTTAGATAAACACTGATTATAACTGATACTATAGCTATAACTGATGACATAGCTAAACACTGATTATAACTGATGACTTAGATAAACACTGATTATAACTGATAACATAGCTAAACACGGATTATAACTGATGACGTAGCTAAACACTAAGTATATCTGATGACCTAGCTAAACACGGATTATAACTGATGACATAGCTAAATGCTGAATATAACTGATGACATAGCTAAACACTGATTATAACTGATGACATAGCTAAACACTGATTATAACCGATGACACAGCTAAACGCTGATTATAACTGATGACATAGCTAAACACAGATTATAACTGCTGACATAGCTAAAAGTGATTATAACTGCTGACATAGCTAAACACTGATTATAACTGATGACTTAGATAAACACTGATTATAACTGATGACATAGCTAAACACTGTTTATAACTGATGACATAACAAACACTGTTTATAACTGATGACATAACTAAACACTGTTTATAACTGATGACATAACTAAACACTGATTATAACTGATGACATAGCTAAACACTGATTATAACTGATGACATAGATAAACATTGATTATAACTGATGACATAGATAAACATTGATTATAAACGGATGACATAGATTAACATTGATTATAAACGGATGACATAGATAAACATTGATTATAACTGATGACAGATAAACATTGATTATAACTGATGACATAGATAAACATTGATTATAACTGATGACATAGATAAACATTGATTATAACTGATGACATAGATAAACATTGATTATAACTGATGACATAGCTAAACACTGATTATAACTGATGACATAGATAAACACTGATTATAACTGATGACATAGCTAAACACTGATTATAACTGATGACATAGATAAACACTGATTATAACTGATGACATAGATAAACACTGATTATAACTGATGACTTAGATAAACACTGATTATAACTGGTGACATAGCTGAACACGGATTATAACAGATGACTGAGGTAAACACTAATAACAATGACATCACTAGCACTGTTTATAAGGATTTTTTCTGCATGCACAGCAGTCTGCATTGTGAGCTCCCAGCACCCTCTGTTATTCTAGATACAATAAATAAGGAAAAACACTGATTATAACTGATGACATAGCTAAACATGGATTATAACTGATGACATAGCGAAACACTGAGTATAACTGAGGACATAGCTAAACATTGATTATAACTGATAACATAGCTAAATACGGATTATAACTAATGACTTAGATAAACACTGATTATAACTGATGACATAGCTAAACACTGATTATAACTGATGACATAGCTAAACACTGATTATAACTGATGACATAACTAAACACTGTTTATAACTGATGACATAACTAAACACTGTTTATAACTGATGAGATAGATAAACATTGATTATAACTGTTGATGTAGATAAACATTGATTATAACTGATGACACAGATAAACACTGATTATAACTGATAAACATTGATTATAACTGATGGCATAGCTAAACACTGATTATAACTGATGACATAGATAAACACTGATTATAACTGATGACTTAGATACACAGATTATAACAGATGACTGAGGTAAACACTAATAACAATGACATCACTAGCACTGTTTATAAGGATTTTTTCTGCATTCACAGCAGTCTGCATTGTGAGCTCCCAGCACCCTCTGTTATTCTAGATACAATAAATAAGGAAAAACAAATCTGTTCTTATACATATTCAGATATCCTGATTTTTTCTTTGTGTAATGTAACATGCCTGACCCAGCCTGATAATGTCATTATATTTGTCACAATATTTCACAAAATAAAAAAAGTAATTTCCTCTGCAATGGTAACACATACGTTTTTAATGCATCACAACTCTCAAGTGTGAAATTTACACAGCATTCCTAGGGACATATAGGAGTACACAAACAGGGGATAAGTGCAATTATACAGATAAATAAAAATGAAATACAGTTTCATACATCGGTTAAGAATACACACATATATAGAAATGATGTACAAGTTGATAAGTGCAACAAGCCTCGACACATTAGGAATGAGATCCCTGCCCCGAAGAGCTTACAATCTAAGTCTTAAGTTTTAAAAACTTGTCCCTGGGAGCTGGTGTATAATATACTATATGAATATAAGTCAAGGCCACCTCAAGGGTAAAAAAAAAAAATGCAGTGGGCAAATCTCTGCATCAAACGTCCAAGACTGAATCTCGAATTCTTGCCCATTGTGGCTAACGGGAGAACCCGTGGAGGGATTCAGACACATGAATCCCTTATATGCTCTTCTTATAAGGGCAACGTAACGTTAGATTATCAGTGGGAAGATCTATTCAATCGCCAATTATACACAATGATGGTTTCGATCTGGTCACGGGAACAGGGGTGCCCCTATCATGAAGCAAACTGAAACATTTGCTCAGGGCGCACCCCTGCAGAACATTTAAAAGGCGGCAGTTAAAAAAAAATCCTCCTTCCTCCAATACTGCATTTCACCACCTCCACAACCCACGCCTATGTTTCCTGATGAAGTCACGCCTACTTAACGTGCTGCCACCCATCTGCCGATAGGCGGCATTTAAAAGTTGTTTCAAGTGTCAAAAACCCTAGGAACACCCCTGCACGGGAAAGAGTCAAAGTCAACAAAATCCTGAACTGCAGGAGGGGGTGATAGTTTGGGCAGATCTGGAATTAAACTGGGAGGAAATATGTAAGCAGATTGGATGAATGAATATTATTATTATTTAAATTAAACTCAGCAAGGGGGGGTAGAGAAGGACAATTATATTGTGGAGTCTTTGGGCCATATTCTACAGATAAACCTTCGTTAATTAAGGAACGTACATTTATGGCCACGGTCGTACATTAGCGATAACGGGCGGCATTGCTAGATTGCTACACCGTGCGTTTTTAAATAGGGCCCTTTAGGTGGCCATACACGTGATTTTTTTTATCGCAATGCGCCGACAGATCACATTGGTATCTGTGACCACATTGCGATGGAAACCGCACACAACAACCCGATCTAATGTCCATATGAGGTATGGGAATCGGTCCCCCATGCGGCCATACACGGGCCCATGGTTTAGTCTCTTTTTACTTTAAAGTAAATGGAGCCGATACCGATGGTAATTTTCCTTCTTTCCCGACCAACTGTCGGTTTTGGCCCCCAAACACTGCCAACATTCGGTAAATCCTATCGGCCCATATCCCTAATGTGTATGGCCACCTTTACAGATTCACCCAGAATTTGGAACTCTGTGCAATCTAAGGACCCTGTGCACAGCATAGAGAGAACGTTCGGGACTGAGTGTTCCCTCTATAGGAGCTGGTGTGTGTACCTAGCCTAAAATCTGTCTATGACCAGCGCCATATTTATAAAGGAGTGGTATCACTATTATGTGATACTGCGACTGTAACAATCGGAATTGTAATTGGACTCTAGTACTGCGTGGTATTGTACAACCATGATTGTAAATGCATGACTACGGCCTTGTACGTTAACCTGTGGTGTCTAAAGTTTCCAGTGCTGCTGGATACAGAATATGGTCTATAGAATCGAGCACCTGAGCAGGAGGAAGCTCAATAATGAACTTCATCTATGGACAAGCCCTCGTTTGTTGCCAGACAATCAGCTCCTAGACGAACATGGTTGCCCCCAGGACTTAAGGCGCAAGGAATTAACACTGAGGCTGGGAGACCCCAGGAAATGTGGCACAACTGGAGCAGAAGAGGCACAGGATGGAAGAAAAGGAAATAGAAGAAACAAGAACAAAAACTGAAGAGACGAGAAGAGGTAACAAATATGTGAAATATGTAGAAAACATAGAGAAACGACAGTCAGGCTGGCCAGCCAGTAGAGAAGTCTGCGTAACAGGTCGGAGAGGTCAACGTAGTACAGGTCGGACTAGTAGGCAGACAATAGTGTCAGTATCTAAATACAGGTCGGTCCAGGCGGCAGGCAATAAAATAGTCAAAACCGGAATACAGAGAATAACAAGGAATACAGCACCGGCACAATATGGATACTAAACACTAACGAGCAGGGAACAATAGCACATGGTAGAATAAGTAGGGTAAGAGGACCAATAGCAGCCCAGGACCAGAGAAGGAGGAAGCTGATAGGCCTGTTCAAATTAACAAGCTCTCTGCCGTCTGAATGGATGCAGCTGTCATCAGAGAGCACACTCAGCCAGAGGAAGGACCCGCTTGGGAGTGAAGCGGAGTACAGGCATTTCCCGACACAGAATTTACTAGATGTGAACTACAAAAGTTTCCTTCTAACTTAAGTTTCTTCATAAAAAAGACCAACGCGACCGTCAGTTCTGGGGGGATTAGGAGGAGAAGAAGCAATCTGGGTACGATACGAGATAAAAGTTCAGATTCCAAGAAATAGATGAAAATAGGGATTGAATTCCTTTTTAAGAGAATCAACAGCGTCAGTAGATCATTGGAATTGCCATTCGACCTTTAAAGTGTCTGCCCCTTCCGTGTAAAATACATCAGACAAACAAGCATTGGTCAAAAGCAAAGATGGTGCCTCACTCATAGAGACCAAAAAAGTTTAACGAACTCTAAAACGATAGTTAATTCACGATCGTAGATCTACGATCCCCATAGAAAATTGTTACTAAATTAGGAAATTGACGATTGTGGTCATACATTTACACCATCGTAATTTACCAATGTGCCATACTGTCATTTATAAATATGGCTCTTGAAGTCTTAAGGGATGTCCGGGTTTGAACATCCTAAATTCGGTTGGTTTTCGAATTTTCGAACGTCAGTTAAAGTTCGATAGTTGGATATTTTGAAAACGGACCCATTAAAGTCAATGGGGAAAAATAGTTTGAAAAGTTTGGATAAAACACAATAAAAATATCAATGGTAACTTATTGTAAATGGCTCTGGGACCTGGGAAATGGTCTGGGGAAAAGGTTCATATCACCAAATATGTAAACGTTTATATCTTTTTTTATACCATAAAAGTTTATTCACTTTTTTCCCCATAAAATATAATTAACATTACATTCACCACTATCACATGGTTTGTTTAACACTTATGTTACATCATCTCTTGGATATCAAATAATTATTGAAATTAACATCAAGAACAACATATTGCATCAAATTAGCTGTCATTTGGCTATTAGGTTGGTAAGTCAATCATTTATTTAGATTTTTTCTCCCCGAGTTGCATTTAAGAGTCACTTTGTCAACTGTCCAACAATGTTATGAGTGTCCTGTTAATTTTATTACTCTCTCCCTTTGGGTTATGAGCAATTGTCAATATACCATCTTTCCCACGCTCGATAAAACTTTTGGAAATTGTTTTGGGTTATATAGAAGGTTTTTTAATATTTCATGTTTTCGGATAGGATATTCGTGATTTGTTTTACTGAGGGGGTTTTGGTGGTTCCCCAATATTAGATGATTAATTTTTTCATTATGATACATGAGTGGTAAATTATTGTTTTTTTTGGTGATTTGGAAAAATACTTAAGTTTATATCTGTTGTATTCAATTAGATCAACTGGACTTGAAGTTTAGTTCTTGAAGACGTTTCGCTAGTCATCCGACTGGCTTTCTCAATTCAGAATGACTTGTACAAGAATCTGTTGGTAATTAAGTAGATTCATGTACAAGTCATTCTGAATTGAGAGATCCAGTCGGATGACTAGCGAAACGTCTTCAAGAACTAACTTCAAGTCCAGTTGATCTAATTGAATACAACAGATATACCATGACCTGGATGAGTGGGAACCTTCACAAGCATACTTAAGTTTATATTCAGCAGCACCAGTGCTGGGTTGGGTTTGATATATGTGTTCATTAGTCCGTTGATAAAGTAGAATAGCTTGTTCCATGCTCTTTTAATTTTTGGGCATGTCCACCAGATATGCAATAAAGTTCCTTGATGTGTGCACCCTCTCCAGCACAGAGGAGAGCATGATTCGAACCATTTGTGCATTAGGGTGGGGTATCTATAAAATCTCAAAGCTATCTTCTTGTTGATCTCCCAGTGTTTAATTGACTTTGAAAGTTTAAATGTTGCTTTGAAGGCATTGCACCATTGGTCTTGGGAGATATCGCAATTTAAATCAGTAGCCCATTTGGACATACTTTCCAAGTTTTCAAATCGGCACTTTACGTGTAGCAGCTTGTAAAATTTGGATATAAGTTTGGATTTTATTTCATCATTTAGTAAAATTTCTACTAGTGGTATATTGTTTGTATTCAGATCTTGTTTGTATTTTTCCTTATATAGTTTTTTAATGAAACTGGTTATTTGATAAAAGTTCAACCTGTATTGTTCGGGGATTCTATGTTTGTTTTTGAATGTCTCAAACTGGACAATTCCCCCTTTATCTAGGAAATCAGTGATTTGAGTCAAGCCTCTATCCTCCCAGATATCTACTTTCACATTGTCAAAGTATTCCCCAATAGTAGTAATAGAAACGCATGGCAAGATGGCGGACATGAGATTGTGGGTTTTGTTTCCAGATAGTTATTGATGTGTTAATTGTAATCCATTCATTGGGAGGGTATTTCAGGTTGAGACAGATCAACTCTAAGATTGTCTTGGGTGTTATTCCTTTGTTGAAGCATTCCTCAATATTTAGCCATCTTTTGTTTTCATTGGGTGACCACCATGCTTTGATTTGTTCTATGTTGGCTGCATAATAATAGTCTTTGAAAACCGGGAATGCAATGCCGCCGGTTTCTTTATTCTTGGCTAGTGCTTTCATCTTAATTCTTGATCTCTTGCCGTTCCAGAAATATCCATTGATCATGTTATTTAAGGATCTGAAAAAAGATTCTGGGATTACTATGGGCAGTGTTCTAAACTTGTAAAGGAGTTTAGGTAGGAGGATCATCTTAATTAGTGATACCCTTGATATCCATGGTAGATATTTAATTGACCAACTCTGAAGTTCTTTTCGTATCTCATCCAGCTGCGGTTGAAAGTTTATGTTATAGATTTTTCCCCCCATTTGTATTTATATTTAGCCCTCAAAAACATCTGTAGGGCCATTGATACATTAATTCCCAGAATATAGGATTTATTTTCATTAATTTTGTAGTATGATATTTCCCCGAAAGATTTAAATATCTGTTGTAAATGGATTAAGGAGGTTATGGGGTTGGACAAGGCTAATATTATATCGTCTGCATATAGGAATAGTTTATGGTCTTGTTCTCCAATTTTAACTCCTTTTACCTTTGGGTTGGTTTTGATAATTTCCGCTAAGGTTTCCATTGTCAGGTCAAAAATCAGTGGGGATAGAGGGCACCCCTGTCTGACTCCGTTAGAGATGTTGAAGGGTTTAGATAACATTTGTGCTATGTATACTTTTGCAAAAGGGTTGCTGTCTAATGCTATAATGGCATCTTGTATCCATCCTTTAATATTAAATTTGTTTAATGTTTTTTCTAGGTAGAGCCATCCTACCCTGTCGTATGCTTTTTCCGCATCAAGGGTAAGTATAACAGCTGTTTTATTCTTTTTTTGTGACCAATTAATAATATCGATAAATCTTCTGGTATTGTCTTCGGGTTGTCTACCCGGGACAAAGCCAACTTGATCTGGGTTTATCAGATTGGGTATGTTCGTAATCTGTTAGCTATTATCTTCGCGTAGATTTTGGTGTCTGTATTCAGAAGTGAGATTGGTCTAAAATTCTGAATATGGTTCGTGTCTTTATTTGCTTTAGGTATGGGTATTATTACAGCTTCCAGCATCTCTTTAGGGAATTTTTTTGGAGTTAAAGCTAAATTGTATATTTTCTGTAGGTGAGGGACTAGGGTTGCGTAATAGGTTTTATAATATTTGTTTGTGTACCCATCTGCTCCGGGTGATTTGTTGTTTGGTAGAGAGAAGATCACTTTATATATTTCGGATTTCTGTATTGGTTTGTTTAGATCTTTAAGTTGAGAATCTGTTAAATTGGGTAGGCTGATTTTTTCCAGGAATTGGTCTATTTCTTTTGTATTGGGGGTGTTACAATTGGATTGATCTTTGAGCTTGTACAGTAGTTCATAGTATTCAGCGAACTCGTCAGTGATCCGCTGCGGGTTATATATTTTAGGTTCATGTTTGTCTATAATATGTGAAATTTTTGTTTTATTTATTTTGGCTTTTAATCTGTTAGCTAGTGATTTAATTGCTTTAGGGCCTTGTATATAATAATCCGCCTTTAGTCTTCGTCGCATTTTGTCGTATTTGTAATGTTCTAGGTTTGATAGTTGTTTTTTGATCTGGTTTACCTTTTGTAGGTTTTCTTTGTTCAGACAATCTTTGTGTGCTTTTTCCGATTCTCTGAGGTTTTCTATTAGTTGGAGTCTTTTCTTTAGTCTTAGTTTCTTTTGTGTAGCTGCCATTTTAATTAAGGTTCCTCTGAGATATGCCTTATGGGCATTCCATATAGAGAAGGGTTGGGCTAGGTTGTTGTCATTGTGTAGAAAATAGTTTTCTAATTCTTTGGAGATTTGTTGTTGTCTCTCGGGGTTCGCTATTAGATAAGGGTTTAATCTCCACATATACACCGCTGACACTATTTTCTCCTTGTAGAGTGATCTCTACCGGTGCCTGGTCTGAGATTGTTCTCAGTTGAATTTTGCTGGTTTTGATATTTTGTAGCGTCCATTTATCGGTAGCAATCATATCTATCCTAGAGAAGCAATTATGTGTCTTGGAGAAGTACGTACAATCTCTTTCATTTGGGTTTAGGATGTTCCAAGCATCATACAGCTCCTCTTTTTTAAATGTGTTTTGTAAGTCTCTGGGTTTAGCCTGTTTCCCTGATTGAATGTCCCTTTCTCTATGATACGTGATATTAAAGTCCCCACATAGGATTATTTGGTTGTTCGTCATGGATTGTATTTTTGCTATTATCTTATTGATAAACCTAATCTGTTTGTTGTTAGGTGTATAGATACAGGCTAAGGTATATGGTTTATTGTTTATTTTGCAGTCTAGAATTATATATCTTCCGTTTTTATCAATTATTCGTCGTATGCAATAGAGTTTTTGATTGCAATTGCAACTCCTCTTTTTTTTTATTGGCAGCGGAAGCTTTATAGATTACCGGGTATAGTTTGTGATTTAACAGCTTGAACAGCTTCCTGGATACATAATATATCCGCTTTGTATTCATTGGCTTCCTTCCACAGGGCATGTCTTTTGTATGGGGAGTTCAGCCCTCTTATAAGTGATTATCTTAATGCTCATTAGAGATGTCCGAACTTCGCAAAATCCGGTCCGCTCAAGGATCCGCGAATTTTCGGAAAAATTAGAAAATTAGAAAATCCGCGAGCGGACCCATTAAAATAGAGAGAAATATCCTCGAAAATACGAGATTTCTCGTATTTTCGAAAAATTTCGAAAATACTTATTTTCGAAACTTTTCGAAAAGTTTCGAAAATACGAGAAATCTCATAATTTCGAAAATTTTCGAAAATACAAGAAATCCGCGGTTCAGAAGTTTGGAAGGCGGAAAATCCGGAAAAATCTGCCGTTCGCGAACGGGATAAATCCGCTGCGGATCCGGGTTCGGATCCGCGAACCGGCCATCCCTAATGCTCATAATATTACTTTAGGGGTCTGTTTTTTAACATAGTTTATTTCCTCTTTTCCTATTTCCTCCAGCACTTTGTACTCATATTTATTTATGTTACATCCTCTATTACTTATTCTATTTGGCGCGTTTTCCCTTAGGGCTGTATCTCCCAAAATCGTCCTAATATAATATCTGTTAGTAAAGTTTTTGTTTTTGATGCAATATAACACAACATAACAGTACTTATCTCTAATGTACTGCAATACAACATAACAATAAATATCTGTTGTATTCAATTAGATCAACTGGACTTGAAGTTTAGTTCTTGAAGACGTTTCGCTAGTCATCCGACTGGCTTTCTCAATTCAGAATGACTTGTACAAGAATCTGTGGCAATTATGTACCCTGGAAAATCCCAATTAGCATATCACAGCCAGGTGTTAAGGGTGTGATTGGATAGTGGCTAAGAGGTGTTATAGGAACACCCAGAGTAAGGTGTTAAAACAGCATTGTACATGGCAGACAGTCTTAGCCACTATCTAATCACACCCTTAACACCTGGCTGTGATATGCTAATTGGGATTTTCCAGGGTACATAATTGCCACAGATTCTTGTACAAGTCATTCTGAATTGAGAAAGCCAGTCGGATGACTAGCGAAACGTCTTCAAGAACTACATTTCAAGTCCAGTTGATCTAATTGAATACAACAGATATACCATGACCTGGATGAATGAGAACCTTCACAAGCAACATAACAATAAAAAACATTGATTACTGCATGAGGGTTTGGGGTCCATCATGCATTAATATGGGCTAAGGGGGTATTGAAAATATTTGGACCAGGTACTTGAGTCTTTATGTAGGTATTTAATCGGCGATATGTGTCGGCGATCTTTCTTGTTGGGTTGATTTTTTCGTTTTTGTGGTTGTTGGCTGTACTATCCCCCATTTCTGTAGTAGCGCTGTGGCTGCGTTGTTATCAGAGATTGTGTGTGTAGTGTTCCCATAATATATTATTAGGTTGGCTGGGAATCCCCATCTATATTGGATTCCTCTGTCTCTCAGGATCTTTGTGGTTTCCACGAATTTCTTTCTTTGCTGTAATGTCTCTGGTGCTAAGTCAGTGTAGATTTGGATATCTTGAAATTTTTTGGGTGTGGAAGTTGTTGATCTTCTGATTTTCAGGAGTCTGTCTTTGATGGAGTAAAAATGTAGTCTCATTATTACATGTCTGGGGGCACTAGGGGGCGCTGCTTTAGATTTAGGTAGTCTATGGATTCTGTCTATAACCAAATCAAGTTCGATTGCATCAGGCAGTAAAAGTTTAAAGAATTCCAATGTAAATTCTAGCAATTGGTCAATTTTATCCGTTTCTGGTACCCATCTAAGCTTTATGTTATTCCTTCTGGATCTGTTTTCAAGATCTATTAGTTTAGCTCTCATAGCAGAGACACTGTTCTCTAATTCATTATGTGAGTCAACCAATATATTGTATTCTTCTGTAAATTCGCTGAATTTATTTTCCATATGATCTGTCCGTTCTCCTATAGCCTGTATGTCTTTTTTATCTCCTGGAACAGTATGGAGAAGTCAGCCATTAGAGCCCTAGATTGTGATATAAGTAAGTCTTTTAATATTGTGGTTGTGATTGGTTCTTGGGAGTCTGGGAATGATTCCAAGTTATACACAATGTTTTTCTGTCTGGCCTCTCTTCCTGAGGTATTATGTGAAATATTATGCTCTGTAATCAATGGTGAGGATGTCACTGAATTCCCTGGGGAGTTTCCACACACCATTTGTGTTGTTAGTACTTCAAAGGGATCGTATTCCTTTATATCTGTTTTTTGTAAAGTTGGTGACCTTATTTGTAAGGGTTCCTCACCTCTTTTCACAGGTGTTCTGGGGTTTCCAATTTCCCCTTCACTGTCCGGTTCGCGCTGCTCCGGCTCTGTGTCACGCTGCATTGATCCGGTGCCATCTTGGATTTCGGCGCGGTCGCGTGGTTTGGCTGGATAGAACTTGGTAAGTTTGTAATTTTTAGTTCTTATGTTTTTTCCTCGGGTCATTGTGCTGCCCTGATGTTCCGGTTCCAATCTTTGGGTTTGCGTGGG
This sequence comes from Hymenochirus boettgeri, assembly GCA_019447015.1. Classification (NCBI taxonomy): domain Eukaryota; kingdom Metazoa; phylum Chordata; class Amphibia; order Anura; family Pipidae; genus Hymenochirus; species Hymenochirus boettgeri. Next base: position 7,926,883 of record CM033472.1, read on the forward strand.
TCTGGGTGCCGCTTTACTGCCCGCTTTTCAAGTTTGCTGATGGAGGAGCTCAGTTAGTTGCTTCCATCCAGCAGCAGGTCCTGGCCACGCCCCCCGTGTTTATATCTAATATAGCGGTTGGGGGTGGGAAGGGATGGACTATAACATACATAAATCTTTTTACGCTAGGTGAAGGGCAGTCAGGGAGGGAGGGGTAAAGGGCTCCTCTGCAAATGCCACTGTCCTAACAGAGGACAAGGGGGAGGCAGGAACCTTTCATACAGAAAGACACCTCCTACTCTTCAGTTTCCTGGACTTTGAACAGACACTGCAGGAGAACCATAAGGAGCAGAGGAGTAAGGTAAGGATTTTTTAAAACTACACAGTTGGGCCAGTAGTGGGTTAGTTTTTTACTTTAGGGGTGGACATGCCCTTTAAGTCCAAAATGCATCACCTTACGTTCAATAACATTGAATCTTATTTGCCACTTAGCTGCCCAATGTGACAATCTATCTAGATCCCCCTGTAACAATTGAACATCAATTTATAATGGTCGACAAAGTTTTGTGTCATCAGCAAACACAGAAACCTTACTGACAATACCCACTTCCAAATCATTAATAAATAGATTAAATAGAAGCGGCCCCAACACAGAACCCCACTGGGTAATAAGAACCATAAGAAAGAAGGTAGAATATTAAAGTTCATCTGTTTAAGTTGTGGATAATAACAATTCCAAGAGGGTAAATCGGTTAGAAGAAATAGAGCAGGGATAGTTTCACTATTCAGTAGTAGGAATGGAAATCTTGTCTACAAAGTCAGTATTGATGAAGATTTTACAAGCTCCGAAGTCAAAGAAAGTGTCAACTATAACTTGTGTTCTCAGGAACTGCGAGACAAGTAACGGAGAAGTAAATGCTCTGAAATAAAGAAAAAATACTAAATAACTGGTTTATCCTAAGAAGGGAAAGGACAAGAATTCAAACATAGTCCTAGTCTAGAGATGGCATCCGGGTCTGACACGGAACCCTTTGGTTCCAAAATCCAAATTTTCCGTCCAAAATCAGACGGATCGTTCGGATTTTTGGACTTCAGGGAGCATTTACGATGATTATCGAACAATTGAGGATAACGTTCTATCATCCTTGAAAATATGATCTGAAACTCGAAAGTAGTTTAAAAGTTTGATTATTATCAAAAATGCCCCAGAAGTCCCGAAAGTACGTTTCTGTCACAAACCCTCCAGGCCGCGACGCCCATCCACCTATCAGCTACCGGAAAACACACTCCAAGCAACCGACAGGAGGATGGAACAGATCGGACCTGGTGGGGTTCGTGAACAAACGATATACTAGACAATTAATATTAGTTAATATCAATATACTTGCCGCCACCACATTCCGAGAGAAAAAGCGGAATGACCTGTTACATATATCTGTGGGGTTGGTTCTGCCCCCGAAGTTTGGTTCCCATTTTTGGAGAGAATTTTAAATCTCCAATTCCCCTCTAGTTCAAAATCTGTGAACCATACATGTCACATTCAAAATAATAGCATGATGGTCCATAACTAATTTTACCCATCAGAATAAGACCAAATCTGACATATCTGGGGGATCGTAGGCCTAAGAAGGATAATTTCCCAAGGTTCGGGCTATCATATTATGTCAGATATCTATAAATGCAGAATTAATTACTGGATAAACTGGGGGTATTTATGAAAACCTGAAATAATTCTACATCCTGAATTATTAAGGAATATGAATTACCTTTCATCTGCCAGTTGGTTTCTGCTCAAATCTCAACTAGAAGATTCCCTGCTGTGCTGGTGCCTACTAACCTGTAACAGTGTATGTATATTACAGGGACTTCACACCTTGCCCCTTTGAAGTCAGACCTCTTGCTAGGTCAGCTAAGTCAACACCAAATGGGAATGGCTATGGGAAAGGAAGCAGAGCTTACAACTGAACATAAATTTAACCCTCCCACATTGTTTCCCATGACAGGGAAACGATGTGGGAGCTGCCATACTGCTGGACCATGCCAATAAGGTGAAATAATGAAAAATTAGGAGTGCAATTTCAGACATTGTGTATGGGGTTTTTGGGGTTTACCTGAGATCCATAAAAACCGAAAACGGAGCAAAACTTTTCAGCCATCTCTAGTCTATGGGATCTATCCGCTAATGGCAGCCAAAGCTACAAAGAAACAGTCCAATGAATTCACGTGGACTCTGTTCGAGCAGATGATGGGCCCACGACAAACTCCCAACATTTTGACTACGTAGTCAAGAAAGTGGGTGTGGACTGTCCATGCCCCACCCCCTACACTGGGCATCCTTATGTCCAGCCATACTCGCCACCATCCAAGGACAAGTCTCAGCGGGTGAGACCCCTCCAGAATTCCTGTTAAGTGTAAAATAAATCCTGGTAATGCCCCAAGCTGATAAAATTATCTGGTATTTTCCCCCCTATCTGCTTCTCTTGGTTTCCAGCTATAAAGAAGTACAAGACCAATAAAGACATTGTGAGAAACGCAACGTTATATCTGTTTATATTTACGGAATTGCAAGTCTTTGAATTACTTGTTTCTAGTGTTAGTTTTAAAGAAATGACTGGCGTTAATGAAATAAAACAGCTTTATAATAAGTTACCCTTAAGTTCCACTGATTCTCTGCACACTTTACTCTACAGATGCCATTTAGATGTGGCTCCTAGTTTTCACCTTTAGATGGAGCCCTTTCACCTAGAATGTCATCTGAAAACTCACATAGACCAATCAAGTCAAAACAATATTAACCCATTATAAAAGGTGCCAATATTTGTTTTTTCATTAATTATTGCAAATTTCCAACACGTCGTCTCATTAAATTGTACTAAATATCCGAGTCTGTTACCCGGTGCTTTGGGCTTTATAACAGGTCAGTGAGTTGAAACTTTTGTTCCCGTAAACCAGCTCCATTGAACTGATGCCATTTCGTTGCCCAGTTTACTCTGCAAGGGGTAAAGACACAAAAGTATCTGATGTGTGAAGATTAGAACATGCTGACAATGTTAAATAGTCTGGAGAGGAACCCGAGGGCCACTCAATCTATCCAAGTTTTATATATTCATTTTTCTCACGTTTCCAGGAGAGCGACACCAAGGGCCATATTTATAAAGAAGAGCGCTATTATCTCTGTTTAACGCCAGACTAGATAGATTAGACGTACATCTAACACCAGAACAACAGCCAATGGTCCAATGATTCAACATGTATTTTCGCCTTTTCTAAAAAAATTTATATATTTTAATGAAATCACTTTGGAGAGATTTACTGACCAATTAAATACCGCTATGGGGTTTGCAGGGTTTAAGGCAAGAAAAGTGTAAAGAAAGTTTTATCGACTGGTAGAAAAAGTGGTAAAAAGTTGATAGATCGCCTTATCAGCAATTGCATTCATTTATCGTTGGCAAAAATGTATAATATATAAGTATGCCCCCAAAATGGCACAAAATGCCCCAAAGCCAGGTTGTTTTAATACAGAAGGTTGGATCTAGCATTTGGCAGAGAGGAAATATACCTTGTGCCAGCTGACTAATAAAATGTTCTCTGAAAATGGACCTAAAACTGGGGGATACTTATTGGGAGAAGCAATGATGACGGTCATTAAGTAACCAAACCAGATGTAATATCGTTTTATCGTGGACTATACACCGAAGTAACAGGATTTACACCGTTTCTATTAACGGTATCAGGCACCCAATGAAACGCCTTACGTCTATTCAATGGAGACGTAAACTTACCCACCTTACCTGACCGGGATCCCGCGATCCAGTAAGCTTTGCAAAGAGGTTATTGCATTGTGGGATATCGGTCAGGTAAGAAACCTTTTATTTATTGTTTTATTTATTGCCCGTGTATGGGCCCTTTATCGGCCAAAACGGGTGGTCGTTTGGAGATCCACCCGGTTGGTTGGGCAACGATCCCCGACCAAACGGCCGATAAAGGGCTCATACACAGGCCTATTATCACCCAAAACGAATGTCCGTACACATTGTGCATCACGGGTCGGGACCCGCGATCACACGTGTGTACGAACCTTTTGTCTGTAAATCTCTCCAATAGTTGTTGCTGCTTGTGTACCACCAATGTCAGACTAAACAATCTTCAATTCCCAAATCCTCGGATCAATCAAAAAACAGTGAAAAGCAGGATTTGTAAGCCCTACCTCCCAATTGGGTTTTGTAAAGGAAACTGCTTCTGCCAGGTTCCTCAGTATTTTAATAACGGATATTAATAACGGAAGGCCCAGGACACTAACCTGGCAGATGAAAATGGATGTGTTTATGCTCCTCAATTAAATACATTATCCTACCTCCCTGCCCCAGGTACTTTTCATTTTTTTAAAATTATTTTTAGTGTAGTCGTCCTTTAATAACCTTACCTAGTCAACATCATTGAAAATCCGTTTCCCATTCATAACAATATTCTATGGTGCAATGAAATGGTGGGACAAGCTTTGCAGTAATTAACACCAAGGAGATCTGACAAATGAGCTGGTGACTGGCACGGAACGTTCATTCTCCATCAATTAAATAAACCTTCAGTTAATGGATTTCTTGTTTCAACATAAACCGGTAAAGGTGACTAACCAAGGCCATAATCTATGCATATTGCTTAGGAATCAAAGTTATGTTCCAATGATTGCAGTTCCTAGACCTTCGTACATGACATCCAATGATTATTATTATTATTGTGGGTTTATATAGTGCCAACACCTTCCATAGCGCTTTACAATTACATGGATACATTCACATCAGGCCCTGCCCCGAAGAGCTTACAATCTAAGCACATTTATTTGACACATACAACCTATCAGTATGCCTTTATGATTGTGGGGGAAACCGGAGTGCCCGGAGGAAACCCACACAAGCACGGGGAGAACATACAAAATCCTTGCAGATGTGTCTAAGGGTTGTTCGAACTCAGCACTTAAGCGCTGCAAGGTATCAGTGCTAACCACTGAGCCACCGTACTGCCCAGTTAAACATCCAACCAGGACATTCATATCTGACATCAAACCAGGACATCCAATCATAGCATCCAACCAGGACATCCAACCCTGACATCAAACCAGGAAATCCAAACAGGACATCCAAAATGACATCTAATCAGGACATCCAATCGTGACATCTAACCAGGACGTCCAATCAAAACATCCAACCCTGACATCCAACCAGGACATCCAACCCTGACATCCAATCATGACATCAAAGCCGGACATCCAACCAGAACATCCCATGACAACATCCAATCATGATATATATTGTTAGTATACTACCTATAGTTTCCAAGCTGCCTTCTGTTCCTTTCCAATGCTCCACTCTCGCATCCAAACTTTCCAATTAAACAGAATTAGGTAGGAATTGAAGGACTACATGACAACATATATTGCCAAACTGTGCTTTTTATTGTGATACACACATGTTGTGTGGGAAACATCCAATCATGATATTCAACGTGGACATCCAACCCTGACATCCAACTAGTACATCCAATCATGTCATGACCAATAACATTTAAAGGTTTATATATTTCTCTGTGAGAGAACAATATTATTTAAATATCCGTCAATAGTGACAAGTTCTGTCCTCTTCCTGTAAATTCCATCGAATGGACGTTATATACCAAGCCACAGAACATTTCCCTGCTCCGCCAATTCATGTCCTGACCCTCACAAGTCCACTACCCTTTAGGTGGACATTTGGTGGCGTTAGTTCCATTACTGTCAGCTGGTCTTAGACAAGTTGTAGGTGCCTTGTAAATCCCCTGTGTTGGTCACCGTATTTACTCATCTGTGACCTATTTAATTACAATGAGACCTAATTAACCAATGAACCAGTGTTTGGTTGGTAGTAGTCAGTAGAAATGATGTACAAACTTACAGACTCAACTGCCCTTGGTTCCTTCAATGGTGCACTTTTTTTTAAACAGTGTGATGTACTGTACATCACACTCTTTAAAAAAGTGCCCCATTGAGGGTTTTCCTTTAACACTGTTATATTGTATTAAAGGGATTTTATTAAAGGGATACTGAGTTAGATTCATACATAGAGGGAGATATGATGGGGAAATTGGCTTGTTGATGGAATGATCCAGAACAAATTATTTAGAAGCTCAGGATTCAGTCTGTGCTATGGAAAGGCGATGAATGGGACAAGAACCAATAGATTGTCCCCATGGAAATTCAGCTGGAAAAATAAAAACAAAATCTTACATCATTTACATACAGTGTAAACAGCCTGGATCTTAAGTCAGAATTAGGAAACCAGGACTATTGAAACAAGGACAATTTAAATTTACTTCACCACTGGAAGTGAGACGCCAGCGAGGACCATACACATGTGAACTGTCTGATGGACGCATATGGAATGCAAGTCGCCTGCTAGATAGGACTTTGGGGAAGCTCCACTTGATGAAGGACATTCTCCTACTCCTGATGCCAACTGCAATAGGCCTGAGGAATGTGAACCTATAAGGCGTACTGAGAGAATCAGAAAACCACCTACAGGGACCCAGGACTATGTCATGTGAAGAATGTGTAGTATTGCTTTAAGATGCATTGTTGTTGTTTTGTTTATTTAATTTCCCCAAATGCTTTCCTACTATAGGGGGAATATGTGGTGTTATACAGATGGCCAGTAGATGTCACTCTGCACATAGTCACACTGTGAATACACAGTACTTTCTATACTGTAAAGAACTAGAGTCTATGGTACAGTTGTATAAGGCCTGTATGAACCTGCTAATAAAGGGACTGTTATAATCTGCCTATTCTCGGCCTCAATACGCAACATACATCATATGACTTTGCATCATGTGATGTAGTCATGTGACTTTGTATCGTGATGTAGTCATGTGACTTTGTATCATGTGATGTGACTTTGTATCATGTTATGTAGTCATGTGACTTTGTATCGTGATGTAGTCATGTGACTTTGTATCATGTGATGTGACTTTGCATCATGTGATGTAGTCATGTGACTTTGTATCGTGATGTAGTCATGTGACTTTGTATCATGTGATGTGACTTTGTATCATGTGATGTAGTCATGTGACTTTGCATGATGTGATGTAGTCATGTGATGTAGTCATGTGGTCTCCCATGCTCCCACCCCGATCTACCGCAACAGAGAGGAGTCCTGAATCTCCTCCCCGTTATGCCCCCTTTATGTGTGCCTTGCCCCCGGACCACCCACGCCTATACCACACCCCTAACCCCGCCCCCCACCCTTACAGTGTATGCCCCACCCACTGTGTGACGTCAATGACGTCACAGCATAGCCACGCCCCCTCGCCCACCCTGCCTGGAAGGACAAAGAGGCAGAGGATGTCTGTGTATATATGTATGTATGTAAGTATATATGTATATACTGGTTCTGAAGACGGCCCTATTGTTGGGGCGGAAACATGTTAACCACCGTGTTTGATTAAACACCAACGTTGTTCATCAAGTCCTGTGAGTGCCTCCGTCTTTCATGTATTATGTTAAAGGACAATTATACTCACCTTCCCTCCGCTCCACATCTTCGTGCAGTAGCTTTTACCCAGGGTGAGGACCTGAACCGCTAGGTCCTCACCCCGGGATTCACGAAACCTACAGCAGCGTGTTACAGCAACGCTGCTCTGGTAGGCTCTGCCCCCTCATCCCAGAGCGTGCCTTCCTATTGGCCTCGTCGCCAACAGGGATGAGGGGGCGGGGCCTACCAGAGCAGCGTTGCTGCAACACGCTGCTGTAGGTTTCGTGAATCCCGGGGTGAGGACCTAGCGGTTCAGGTCCTCACCCTGGGTAAAAGCTACTGCACGAAGATGTGGAGCGGAGGGAAGGTGAGTATAATTGTCCTTTAACAGGGGATGCAATCTAAACTGTGCACTGCCATCTGGTGGTGAATTTGGTGATTGCCACAACCTAACCTGAGATACACAACACAAACATGCAGCCAGCAAATCAGAGAGCATGTTGCATTGAAGTGCAGCGTGAATGGCCAATCGGATGCCCCAATTCTGCTAGCCAATTGAATAGGATAGAGTGACAAACCTACACAGAGTCAGAGATCCATATCTGTAGAGGAGATCTGAGGTGGCCTGAGCTGCAGTCAGTGAGAGCTGAACTTAAGGAGAAACACACAGGGCAAGAACCACAACTAACAGGAGCAGAGGCGTAACTACTGCCCCCGCCACCAGATCAGGTAATCAGCTGGCTTTCCGAGCTGCGCTTCTTCCAAGATTATTCCTGCATTTGTCATCACTCACTGCATAGTAAAGGGGACGACCAATACCAGACATGCCCCCTCACAAATCCCGCCCCAGCCCCCATTTCCCTCTGACTCAATGTCAATTCGTCCCGCTATTTTGATTATCACGCCCCCCTTACCACGCCCCCAGGTCCTGCCACCTCCCAGTATCCCAGTCAGTAGTGGTGATTCCCGGTCTAGCAGTAAGTGGTTCAGGTAAGGAGAAACCAGGCTGAGGGATCAGTGGTTCTGGGAAGCTGAGTACCGGGCTGTGCTGTACCTAGCTATCATGAGCTATGTGGGGACAGAGGGCTACATCCACTGACAGACCCTCAGGGGATCCTGGGAATTGTAGTCTTTCCAGTTAGAGGACTTAAGTAGATAGATAGATAGATAGACAGGGATAGAATAGATAGATAGACAGGGATAGAATAGATAGATAGATAGATAGATAGATAGATAGATGAATAGATAGATAGATAGACAGGGATAGAATAGATAGATAGATAGACAGGGGTAGAATAGATATATAGATAGATAGATAGATAGATAGATAGATAGACAGGGATAGAATAGATAGATAGATAGACAGGGATAGAATAGATAGATAGATAGATAGATAGATAGATAGACAGGGATATAATAGATAGATAGACAGGGGTAGAATAGATAGATAGATAGATAGATGGATAGACAGGGATAGAATAAATAGATAAATAGATAGATAGACAGACAGACGGATAGAAGAGATAGATATATAGATAGACAGATAGAAAGAGAGATAGATTGATAGAGAGATAGAGAGATTGATAAAGAGATAGAGAGATAGATAGAGATAGGAAATAGATAGATAGATATCTGATGTATTCAATTAGATCAACTGGACTTGAAATGTAGTTCTTGAAGACGTTCATTTCAAGTTCTTGAAGAACTACATTTCAAGTCCAGTTGATCTAATTGAATACATCAGATATACCATGACCTGGATGAATGAGAACCTTCACAAGCAGATAGATAGATAGATAGATAGACAGGGATAGAATAAATAGATAGATAGACAGACAGACGGATAGAAGAGATAGATATATAGATAGACAGATAGAAAGAGAGATAGATTGATAGAGAGATAGAGAGATTGATAAAGAGATAGAGAGATAGATAGATAGATAGATGATAGATTGATAGATAGATAGATAGATAGATAGATAGATAGATAGATAGATAGATAGACAGGGATATGATAGATAGATAGATATATAGATAGACAGGGATAGAATAGATAGATAGACAGACAGACAGACAGGGATAGAATAGAGAGAGAGAGAGAGATAGACAGATAGATGATAGATAGATAACAGATAGACAAAGAGAGATTGGTAGATAGATAAGTAGATAGATAGATAGATAGATAGATAGGCAGGGATAGGATAGATAGAGATATATAGAGAGAGAGATAGACAGATAGATGATAGATAGATAATAGACAAAGAGAGATTGATAGATAGATAGATAGATAGATAGATAGATAGATAGATAGATAGGCAGGGATAGGATAGATAGATAGAGATATAGAGAGAGATAGATAGAGATATATAGAGAGATAGAGATAGAGAGATAGATTAGACAGACAAACAGACAGATAGACACAGATAGAAAGTCACAGATAGATAACTAGATAGACAGACAGTAAATTTAAAAAAGACTTAAAAACATATAAACACCATAATGCTTATTTAATGTATCACCAAAAATTCCTAAAAGTGTGGAAAACAGTTTATGCACATTTAACTACTTTGTTTATGGTTATTTTTATAATAATTATAGCATTTTGGTGGTCATGTCAGGGGGAGAAGGGAGTTGTGGTTAGGTAGTGTGGGGGCCCCATCTAAAATTTTGCTGGGGGGGCTCATTGATTTCTAGTTATGCCCCTGATCAGGACAGAGGCAAGAGCACATGATTGCCATTTATTTACCTGCTTTATTATACAGGCATCCCACCCTATCAATGTACAGTAGATATCCAAGACCAAGATACCTTTCTTCCCCCCCCACACCTCCAGTTCACAAATCCCCCAGTGTTACAGCCAACCCTCCAGTTCATAGATCACCCAGTGTCCCAGCCAGCCCTCCAGTTCACTCATCACCCATTGTCACAGGCAGCCAGCCCTCCAGTTCACTTATCACCTATTATTACTGCCAGCCCTCCAGTTCACAGATCACCCATTGTCACAGCCAGCCCTCCAGTTCACAGATCACCCATTCTCACAGCCAGACCTCCAGTTCATAGATCACCCAGTGTCTATGTCGGTTGATGTCGGTTGTGGCCGCCCACCCCACACCAGCCAATATTTTTGGTCGATCGACTGAAAGTGCTGGAAATCAGTCGTCGGCCGAAAATATTGGCTGGTGTGTACCCAGCCTAAGAGAACAATGGGGGAATTCTATCTGCAGATATCCTTTTCCAAAATGTTCCATTGGCAGGGTACCACATTGGCTCCCTATAACCCATCACTTAGGATACTCTGTAATATAGTTCCCCCTCTCACTAAAGGGCGACATTTGATATCTCCCTAATCCCTAATACAGTTTCATGAGACCCTCAATATCTAAATATCCAATATACCCTTACATGGGTTCTGGAAGCAGTTTGCTTTCTAGAGGTGAAGATCATGTAGAGTTCCTCACAGAACTGGTTTCCAGACTCTCATGTGAAAAAAATCCATCCCCATGAGTGCACATTCCACTTTTAAACACCGAAGGGCGCTCTTTCATTTCAGACAGTTATTCAACAGGACAACCAATTAATAAGGAATTGTTTAAATATCTTAGTTTGATAACAAAACAACAATCTGTTCCTATTTCATTTGAAAGAAAAATCCCAACATCAACAAAATAGATTCCTGTGAATCCAAAATGCTACATAAAGTTCTCAAATCAAATCAATAATTAACCAGGAGCATCATTCATCAAAATCCTCCCTCCCTACTTTCTCCTATAAAAGGCCACCCGCCTCTCACAAGGTTTCTAAATGCACAAAGATGTCAGCATGTTCCAAGGTGACTTTAAGTTTAGCCCTTTTGATTTTGACTTCGGTGTCATACGCTTGGAATGGACATTCTGGATCCAAGAGAGGTAATGGAACCAGGACAATGATCAGACCTGGGATTACTAGTTCATGGTATTTACCAATAACCGTTTAATAGGAAGACTAATTGCTAACTGCTGATTATTAGTAATAACCTTGAAACTTAATTAAAGGCCATCCAGAATGTGACTGCATGTGTTGATGAAGGTAAACAAGTGCAGTTACATTGACTTAATGCAACTTGATAAAAATGTAATTGACAGACAATGGGATTGTTTAACTAGAGCAGTAGAGGACCAGGTTGGACAAGTAGAGGACAAGGTTGGACCAGTAGAGGACCAGGCTGGACCAGTAGAGATAGTTTGTAGAAGCAATATAAAGTGCCTTATTGTCCTTTGTACCCATAATCCAACTTCTACAAACTTACTTTGGTATCTCTATGGATGGGTGCAGGATTAGAGGGACTTAAATTCAAAAACTGTGGGTGAAAAATTCAAGATTTGGACCAGTAGAGGATCAGGCTGGACCAGTAGAGGACCATGTTGGACCAGTAGAGAACTAGGTTGGACCAGTAGAAGATCAGGCTGGACCAGTAGAGGACCAGGTTGGGCCAGTAGAAGACCAGGTTGGATCAGTAGAGGGCCAGGTTGGACCAGTAGAGGAGCAGGTTGGACCAGTAGAGGAGCAGGTTGGATCAGTAGAGGAGCAGGTTGGATCAGTAGAGGAGCAGGTTGGACCAGTAGAGGACCAGGTTGGACAAGTAGAGGACAAGGTTGGACCAGTAGAGGACATGGTTGGACCAGTAGAATAAGTTTGAAGTTGGATTTGGAAACATGTCGGATAACATGGAATAAAAGCTTAAGCAATATAAAGTTCCCTATTGCCCTTTGTACCCTTAATCCAATTTCTACAAAATTACTTTGGTATATCTATGGATGGGTGCAGGATTAGAGGGACTTAAATTCAAAAACTGTGGGTGAAAAAATCCAAGATTTGGACCAGTAGAGGATCAGGCTGGACCTGTAGAGGACCATGTTGGATCAGTAGAGGACCAGGTTGGACCAGTAGAAGATCAGGTTGGACCAGTAGAGGACCAAGTTGGACTGGTAGAGCACCAGGTTGGGCCAGTAGAGGACCAGGTTGGACCAGTAGAGGACCAGTAGAGAACCAGGTTGGACCAGTAGAGAAATATTATTTATTGGGTCACTCCTTCCTACTGCTCCGTTCCCCACAGTGTGGAAATACAAACGTATGAAAAGGAAGTGGACGCCACGCAGAGGAAACTGCGAACACAGAGTGTTTATTTTTCAGACATGTTTCCGATCTGTGTTCGCAGTTTCCTCTGCGTGGCGTCCACTTCCTTTTCATACGTTTGGACCAGTAGAGGAGCAGGTTGGATCAGTAGAGGATCAGGCTGGACCAGTAGAGGACCATGTTGGACCGTTAGAGGACCAGGTTCAACCATTAGAGGATCAGGTTGAACCAGTCAAGGACCAGGTTGGATCAGTAGAGGACCATTTTGGACCAGTGGAGGACCAGGTTGGACCAGTAGAAGATCAGGTTGGACCAGTAGAGGACCAGGTTGGACCAGAAGAGGATAAGGTTGGACCAGTAGAGCACCAGGTTGGATCAGTAGAGGATCAGGTTGGATCGGTAAAGGGCCAGACTGGGCCAGTAAAGGACCAGGTTGGATCAGTAGAGGACCAGGTTGGATCAGTAGAGGATCAGGTTAGATTGGTAAAGGGCCAGACTGGGCCAGTAAAGGACTAGGTTGGATCAGTAGAGGACCAGGTTGGATCAGTAGAGGATCAGGTTGGATCGAAAAAGGGCCAGGCTGGGCCAGTAAAGGACCAGGTTGGATCAGTAGAGGACCAGGTTGCATGTGACCAGTGGAATGGAATCTAAGAGTTCCCTATTGGTTAATTATTTTATGTATTTCTTTTCCGCACATTTCAATTCACCTAAATGTATTTTTAAGTGATAAACCTCTTGTGATGAGAAGGACAATGTGACCGTTTGAAAGGGTCTAAGTTTCTACAAGATGCTTCTGAATAATAAATCGAAGGTCAGGAATTGATCAATCAAATATTTTGGTAAATCGAATGAAAAGGAGAAATGTTTCCGGCACCCAAGTGACTAAATCTTTTTGTTTAACTGTAGACTTAAAATGACAGTTGTTTATTTTACTTGAATTGTGGTTGCATTGTTCATATACAATGGGGATTGTCTATTTGTCTTTCTATTCTGCCTTTCCCAGTCTTAAAATAAATGAACTGTTCGTTCGGTATCAATAGTCGGGAGAGTGGGGGGTAAATGTACATTATCCTGTACACCCAGAAAGCAGCTACAATTCCAGATTCTAATGATTAAAACAAAATGTGATATCCTTATAAAAGAAATACACAAACAAGAACTGTAATAAGGAGATGTTAGAGAACTGTAATAAGGAGATGTTAGTGAACTGTAATAATGAGATGTTAGAGAACTGTAATAAGGAAATGTTAGAGAACTGTAATAAGGAGATGTTAGAGAACTGTAATAAGGAGATGTTAGGAACTGATATAATGAGATGTTGAGAACTGTAATAGAAATGTTATAAGAACTGTAATATAGGTGTTTAGAGAACTGTAATAAGAGATGTTAGAGAACTGTAATAGTATATGTTAGTGAACTGTATAAGGGATGTTAGAGAACTGTAATAAGGAGATGATAGAGAACTGTAACAATGAGATGATAGAGAACTGTAACAATGAGATGTTAGAGAACTGTAATAAGGAGATGTTAGTGAACTGTAATAAGGAGATGTTAGTGAACTGTAATAAGATGTTAGAGAACTATAATAAGGAGATGTTAGAGAACTGTAATAATGAGAAGTTAGAGAACTGTAATAAGGAGATGTTAGAGAACTGTAATAAGGAGATGTTAGAGAACTGTAATAAGAGATGTTAGAGAACTTAATAGGAGATTTTAGAGATGTAATAAAGAGCTAGAGAACTAATAGGAGATGTTAGAGAAACTGTAATAAGGAGATGTTAGAGAACTATATAATGAGATGTTAGAAGACTGTAATAAGGAGATGTTAAGACTGTATAAGAGATGTTAAGAAATGTAATATGGAGATGTTAGAGAACTGTAATAAGGAGATGTTAAAGAACTGTAATAAGGAGATGTTAGAGAAATGTAATAAGGAGATGTTAGAGAACTGTAAAAAGGAGATGGTAGAGAACTGTAATAATGAGATGTTAGAGAACTGTAATAAGGAGATGTTTAGGAACTGTAATAATGAGATGTTAGAAAAATGTAGTAATGAGATTTTAGAGAACTGTAATGAGAAATGTAATAAGGAGATGTTAGAGAACTGTAATAAGGAGATGTTAGAGAACTGTAATAAGGAGATGTTGGAGAACTGTAATAAGGAGATTTTGGAGAACTGTAATAAGTAGATGTTAGAGAACTGTAATAAGGAAATATTGGAGAACTGTATAAGGAGATGTTGGAGAACTGTAATAAGGAGATGTTTAGAGAACTGAAATGAAGATGTTAGAGAACTGTATAAGGAGATGCTGGAGACTGTAATAAGAGAGGTTGGAGAACTGTAATAAGATATGTTAGAGAAACTGTAATAAGGAGATGTTAGAGAACTGTAATAAGGAGATGTTAAGAAATGTAATAAGAGATGTTAGAGAACTGTAATAAGGAAATGTTAGAGAACTGTATAAGGAGTGTTATAGACTGTAAAAGGAGATGTTAAGAATATAATAGGAATTGGAGAACTGTATAGGAGATGTTGGAGAACTGTAATAAGAGATGTGGAGAATGTAATAAGGAGATGTTGGAGACTGTAATAAGGAGATGTTAGAGAACTGTAATAGGAGATGCTAGACTGTAATAAGGAGATGTTGGAACTGTAATAAGGAGATGTTAGAGAACTGTAATAAGGAGATGTTAGAGAACTTAATAAGGAGATGTTGGAAGACTGTAATAAGGAGATGTTAGAGAACTGTAATAAGAGATGCAGCTTAATAAGAATTTGGAACTGTAATAAGGGGATGTTAGAGAACTGTAATAGGAGATGTTGGAGAACTGTAATAAGGAGATGTTGGAGAACTGTAATAAGGAGATGTTGGAGAACTGTAATAAGGAGATGTTGGAGAACTGTAATAAGGAGATGTTGGAGATGCTCAAAACGCCAGGGGAGAGTGGTAAGATCTGTGCACTTTCTTTAAAAACTATTATGGCGGTTGGGGCTGGGGGACCTATACCTATATTATAGCAAAGGGATTTTGAGCTAGGGGGAGGGACAGCCAAACGGGAGGGAGAGGGAAGGGGGGGGGGGACTCTCCTGCGCATGCCTCAAACCTTGTTGAGGTTGAGGCAGACACAGGAGCAGGATGAGTCACACAGAGCTCCTACACTGCAGCTTCCTGGACTTTGGAGGGGCATAGCAGGAGAACCATTTGGAGCAGAGATTTAAGGTAAGGCTTGTTTTAAACTACAGAGTGGGGCCAGTAGTGGGTTAAATTTTAGTTTTGGGGGTGGACATGTCCTTTAAGTACATTCCATATGTTTTTATTATTCACAGGGAACGCTTATCCTCACCTCCCTGTGAATAATAGAACTCCCGGGGACACTGGAACTTACCTTACCGCCGCTCCACTCGCAGCTGCTTCTGAACTGACAGCCGCGCTGTCCCGACCAAGCACCTATCTTATACAAAAGATAGGCACGATCATGTGCTAATGTGGAATGCCCACCTTACTCTTCTGGCATCTCTAGTCACGACTCCCCTACTCAGCGCCGGTTTAGATACACAATCAGCTGTTACAGCAGTGACTGCGCCCAAGCTTTACCACATTGCTATCCATTTGTGCCGTCCCAATCAGCGGTGTAACTATAGATCTGCCTGCTAGGTAAGGCAATCAGCTGTAAACATCTTATAGGTCTATGTATCGAGGGTCATTATCGCAGGCAATGCATGGAGCCAATAACGGTTCTCAGTGCATAGTGAATGGGTTTACCCATTGCGAGACTTTAACACCAGCTATTTGCTGGCGTTAAAGTTTACGTCTTAAGAGCCGTTATCGGTTCGGTACATAGCTTGCGGTGGTTGGGCGACACATCTTTTGGGTATCGTCACAACCACCATTAGTTATGTCTTAAAGTCACGTTAACCCTTCGTACATGGGTTAACATGAATTTAAGACATAAAAAGCCATTTGCGGCTCTCGGTACATAGCCCCAGTTGTTTCTTAGTAAAGGTGCAGGTATGTAGCAGGCAGACACACGTGAGATAATTATAGTCTCTGTACAAGTTAGGGTTAAATAAAAGCCTGCAGTCTAGTTTACTCCTCTTGAGGAGAAAACTCAATCGCATTGAGGTACGATCATGTGCACTTCCATTTAGGGAGCTTCGCTTTGGCAAACGGACCCTATCGGAAACGCATGCGATACGGACCAAAAATGGTGGTTGCATGTGCTCCGATAGCACGTGGAAGCGCATGTAGTGGGGCCGGTCCCATAGGCTGCTACATGCCTGCGCTCCCACTAGTGCAAATTGGATCCGAAGCACCCTAGTGGGGCTTACCCTAAGTGCAGGCAGTCAAAAGTAATAGCACTGAGAAGGTTAATGTTTCTGTGTAGCCATCTTAAGGGAAGGTGATGGAAAGGCATTTTTGTTTAAATATCATTTGCTTGGAGAGCCACAGTTACCCTTTAAATGTGTCACATTTAGTGACTTTCTCATAAGGAATTGTGTTATTTGTCAACATTTTAATTGCTTGCACAATTGCAACCAAAACATTCAGCAAGATTGTGATCTTTTAAAATATAGAATTGATCATAAAAAGATATATTAAACATCCAATTTTGCCCATACAAAGGATTGTTCTAAAGAAGGCTAGATTGTCTAGGAAGAGCAATGTAAAGGTTAGTACACACCCCGCGATGCATGATGTGTACGAACGGCTGTTTCGGGCGATAATCAGCCGTGTATGGGCACTTTATCGGGCAAAATGGCCGCTTGTTCGGAGATCGAGCAACGATCCCCGAACGAGCGGCAGTTTTGGCCCATAAAGTGCCCATACACGGGCTGATTATCATCTGAAATGGCCATTCGTGCGTCGTTGTGCACGTGTGTACAAGCCTTTAGCCTTTACATTAAATATGATCTGAGTTCTCATCCCTAAAGCCCCCTATCCCTTACCCACTGGGTACAGACATGCTTAGTGTGCTTCACCTTGAGAAAGAAATTTTGAAAACATGAGTAACTTTTGGGTAATATTAATTAGAAATCCAGCACCCAGTATTGCAGCCTTGAAGGAAAGTAATACTCACCTTTCCTCCAGCCTTCTTCTTCCACCTATTATAGTAATCAGGGTGAGAACCTAAACCACTAAGTCACCCCAGTGGTTACCGATCAGCTGTAATACATACATATAAGAATATGAATTCTCACTCACCACTCCAGCCCTCTTCCTTTTCCTGCCTGCAGTCTGCAATGCAGCCAATGGGAAGACCCATTCTAAGGAGTATGTCATCCCATTTTGCAGACTGTCACTGACATTAACAATTAGGCGGAGTGGGAAACTTCACGTAAGTATCAGAGCTGATTAGTAAAGAAAGATGTATGTATGTATATTTTTATTAATAAAGCGCCACTTGGGTACCAGCGCTGTACATTATAACAATACAGATTATACAGTATGTATGTATATTTTTATTAATAAAGCGCCACTTGGGTACACACGCGCTGTACATTATAAAATACAGAGTATACAAACAAGGGGATAAGTGCAATTATACAGATAGATAAGAATTAAATTAAATACAATTTCATACATCGGTTAAGAAAGCATATATATAAATTATGTATAAATGGATATAAGTGCAACAAGCCTCAAAACATTAGGAATGAGATCCCTGCCCTGAAGAGCTTACAATCTAAGTAGGGGGGACAACATACAGGTACAAGTGGGGGGGATAGGTACAAAGTGCTTAAGATGACTAATAATCATTAGTTGTGCTGATGCTCAGAAAGGTAGGGTAACAGTCTAGATTGGAAAGTATTAATGGATGTCACCAGGCGAAGCGAGAGAGGGAGAGAGTTCCAAAGGTAGGGAGCAGCAAGAGAGAGAATGGTTTAAGGCGGGAGGCAGCAGTGTTAGTTGGGGGTCTGTGGAGAAGATTTCCTTGTGAGGAACGAAGGGCACGGCCTGGAACATAAGGGACCAAGAGAGAAGATAATAGGGAGGTGCAGTAGATCGAAGGGATTTAAAGGTTAAAATCAGGGTATTGAATATGATTCTTTGGTATTATGTATGTATGCAATGTGCATGTATTATGTGGTATGTAGTATGTATGTATATTTGTATGTATTTAGTATGTATGTAGTATGTAGTATCTGTAATGTATTTAGTATGTATGTAGTATCTGTATGTATTTAGTAGTTTTAGTATCTGTATGTATTTAGTATGTATAGTAGTATGTAGTTCTGTATGGATTTTAGTATGTTTGTAGTATCTGTATGTATTTAGTATGTTGTAATATGTAGATGAATTAATGGCAGGTGAATCCAGGAGAAGTGAAAATAAATCCCTCACCATCCAGGCGTGTAGGCCTTTCCGGGAGTATTGTCCTCCAACGATACGTAGTTAAACCCGCATTGTCACTTTCGGAACCTGACGCGCTTTCTCCGCAACGGGCACCTAATCAATATGGAAGGGACATTACTTAATAAATGAATAAGAGTGCAAAATATTGTCCATGTTCTTATGTGTAGCACCAATCAGATGTAATCAAACGTTTTCTAAATGTAGTGGAACAGTAAAAAGGGACCATCTGATTGGTTGAGGCAAATTAACAGATTTTTGCACCTCTTATTAAATAAGCCTGAAGTTTTTCATTGAACGCAAATACAAATGATCCATTGCTGACTTAGTCTGGCAAGTTTTACATTAAAAGAGAATGAAACATATTACGTTTGATTTCACCAATGAACACCTGCTTTTTACATAGCCTGTTTTCCCATTGGCTACATCACAGACAGTATCAGGAATAGGACAGGTGAGTCAAGGGCCTTTCATGTAAGTATTACAGCTGATCTGTAAAGTACCCAGGCGGTACCAGTACCCATGCTTACCCCCTTCGAACTCTCACACACACATACCAATAGATATTTGCAACCAGAACCCCAAAACACCAACAGGTTATTCAATAAAAGTTCTTATAGTTACAAAGGTGCTAATTTTGCCCCAACCAATCAGATGTTAGCTTTCAAATGTTAATATGATCTGATTGGTTGGGGCAAAATTAGCACCATTTTAAACGATAAGAACTTTTATTAAATCTCCCTACAAGTTCACAATATCTAATGCTTTGCAGAATGTTGATCCTTGCTGCTCCCCAGCTTCCAGGTTCACAGCTCATCTGAGTGCTTTATGAGCTCTTTACAAGCTTGCACAGCCTCAGAGAAGAAACTCAGGACGCAGCTTTGTCATTGGCCATGGAGTCACATGCCCCATAAAGGACAATTTTTATACTCACCTTCACCTTCGCTTCTACCTTTTTCCTGGCCTCCTTAACACACACTCTCTTGCTAACAAACACACCTTTATCCATGACCGTTTCTGTTCTTTCATCTCCTGGCTCTTACGGAGACTTGGATCTCCCACCATGATACTGTGGTCGAAGCTTCCATTACGCATGGTGGTCTATCTTTCTCTCATTCGCCTCGGTTCTCAGGACACGGTGGAGGGGTCGGTCTTCTCTTTTCCCCTATCTGCCGCTTTAACATGTTCTTCCGCCCTCTGTTGTTTTTTTATCATTTGAAGTCCATGCTGTCCAACTTTTCCACCCTTATGTCTACCGAGTAGCAGTTGTATACAGACCCCCTTCTGCCTCAGCCCCAGCCGCTTTCCTTACAGAGTTTGAACCCTGGCACTCTGTCTTTCTTTCCTCCGACTGTCCGGCTATAATTCTAGGTGACTTCAATTGTCACACTGATGACACTAAGCAATCCTGGCCCTCTCGCTTTCCCCACCTAACTTCCTCCTTTCTCCCTCCAGCAGTGGACCAACACTAGCACCATAAGGATGGTCACCTCCTGGACTTGGTCTTTACTAAAACTCTGTCTGTCTCTCAGTTTGTTAGTAACTTCTTCCCACTCTCTGATCACAATCTAATTACTTTCTCTACCACCTACTCTCCCCTCTCCTCTGACGCTCCATCTACTGTCCTTTTCCCAACACCCGTACAATAGACCTTCCGCTCTCTCCTCCTCTCTCAGTTCTAGCCTCAATGCCCTCAGTCTGACTCTAACCCTGATTCCTAATACATTCTTATAACTCCCCCCTACAAACTCACAAACGTCTCCCCGCTAATCCCCTCGTCTGGCTCAATTCAGATACCAAGTTCCTACGCCGCTGTACTCGTGCAGCTGAGCGACTGTGGAAAAAGTCACGCAGTCAGGCGGACTTTAACCATTACAAACTCATGTGGTCGTGTCTTAATTCATCTCTTTCAGCAGCTTAACACTCCTTCTTTATCACGCTTAATAACATAATAAAAATAACCCACGTGGTCTCTTTTCACTATTTCCACCTCTCTTGCAGCCCTCCTCTACGGACACTCTTCATTCCATTAATGCTCCTCAGGATATTGCAGAAATAAAATAGATGATATCCGCACTCTAATTCCCACACCCCAGGACAACTCTCACTTTCTTCGCCTTCCCCACCGCCTGCAGTTCTGGAATCTTTCACACCGTCACCCAGTCTGAAGTCTTCAACCTCCTATTGTCCTCACCGCTTACACTGTGATCCCCTGATCCCATGTTCCTCCTTCCTACTCAGACACTGCGCTAAATCCTTTCCCCCTCTCTTGCTCACATCTTTAATTCCTCCCTGACCTCTGGGATTTTTCCTGCTGCCTTTAAACATGCGTGTGTCTAACTCTTCTTAAAAAACCCTCTCTGGACCCTACCTGTCTGTCAAACTACCCCGCCTGTCTCCCTTTTACCGTTTGCTTCAAAACCCTTAGAACGTCTGGTCTCTACAACACATTACTAAATACCTCCATGCTAATAACTTTTGGACCCGTTACAATCAGGATTCCGACCGGGTCATTCAACTGAAACGGCCCTCTGCAAAGTCTCAAATGACCTACAAGCTGCCAAGCCAAAGGACAGTTCTCGGTCCTCATTCTCCTTGACCTATCGGCTGCCTTTGATACAGTGGACCACTCTCTTCTTATGCAGATTCTATATTCTCTGGGCATCCGAAATCAAGCTGCCGCGTGGTTGTCTCTTCTTATCTCTCTAACAGATCGTTCACTGTCTCTTTTGCTAATAAGACTTCCTCTCCTGTTCCACTTGTGTGGGTCCCTCAGGGCTCGGTTTTAGGACCCCTCGCTGTTCTCCCTCTACACTATCTCTCTGGGAGAAATATCAGTTCTTTCGGTTTTTAAGTATCACTTATATGCTGATGATACCCAAATTTACTTGTTCACCCCCGCACTAACCCTGAAGGTCATTCCCAAATCTCTAAATGTCTGCTCTCTTCTCTTCCTGGATGGCGCACCGCCGCCTTAAACTCAATCTATCCAAAACGGAATTAACCATTTCCCCCCTAAACTGGGACCTAGTCCTCCTTCTCCATCTCTATTGACATATGGTCATTAACCCAGTTGAATCGCACGCTGCCTTGGAGTGATCTTTGACTCCTCTCCTTCCTTCCATCATCACATTAACAATGTCACTAGGACCTGTCGTTTTCTCTCTTCGCATATGCCAAGATCCACCCTTTTTCTCTCTCTCTCCACTACTAAAATGCTCATCCATGCCCTATAATCTCCCGTCTGGACTACTGTAACATCTACTCGCTTGGACCCACAGCCTCTCATCTCTCTCCTCTCCCGTCTATCTTAAACTCGTCAGCTCAGATCATCTCACTCTCCTCCAAGAGAACCCGCAACCCTGATACTTCAGTCCTTAGGGTGCTTCCCATCAACAACTAGAGTATATACAGATAAATAAAGTAGAGTATATACAGATAAATAAAATAGAGTATATACAGATAAATAAAGTAGAGTATATACAGATAAATAAAGTAGAGTATATACAGATAAATAAAGTAGAGTATATACAGATAAATAAAGTAGAGTATATACAGAAAAATAAAGTAGAGTATATACAGATAAATAAAGTAGAGTATATACAGATAAATAAAGTAGAGTATATACAGAAAAATAAAATAATTTATATATTTATAATACTAATATAATTTAAATACAATTTCATACATCAGTCAAGAACGCATATATATATATATTATGTATAAATTAATATATGCCTCGACACATTAGGAATGAGATCCCTGCCCCGAAGAGCTTAACGACGCTCTGGGGGGCAACACACAAATACAATATTGGGGGGGGGGTACAAAGTGCTTGAGGTGGCTAACAATCATTTGTTGTGCTGATGCTTAGAAAGGTAGGATAACAGTGTAGATTTTAAAGCATTAATGGATGTCACCAGGCGAAGCGAGAGAGGGAGAGAGTTCCAAAGGTAGGGAGCAGCAAGTGAGAATGGTTTAAGGTGGAGAAGGTTTCCTAGCGAGGAACTGAGGGAATGACCTGGAACATGCAGTAGAGCGAAGGGATTTAAAGGTTATAAGAAGGGTAATGAATATGATTCTTTGTTTGATGGGAAGCCACCCTATGGACTGAACTATCAGAGTTGCGGGTTCTCTTTTGGAGGAGAGTGAGATGATTTGAACTGCTGAGTATAAGATAGACTGGAGAGGAGAGAGATGAGAGGCCGGGAGTCCAAGAAGTAGAATGTTACAGTAGTCAAGACGGGAGATTATAAGGGCATGGATGAGCATTTTAGTAGTGGAGCACGAGAGAAAAGGACAAAACTTGGCAATATTATAGAAAAAGACATGTCTTAGTGACATTGTTAATGTGATGATGGAAGGAAAGAGAGAAGTCAAAGATCACTCCAAGGCAGCGTGCAGATTCCACTGGGTTAATGACCATATTGTCAATAGAGATGGAGAAGGGAGGACTAGGTCCCAGTTTAGGGGGGAAATGATTAATTCCGTTTGGATAGATTGAGTTTAAGGCGGCGGTGCGCCATCCAGGAAGAGATAGAGAGCAGACATTTAGAGATTTGGGATTGAAATTCAGAGGTTAGTGCGGGGGTGAACAAGTAAATTTGGGTATCATCAGCGTAAAGGTGATAATTAAAGCTGAAAGAACTGATTATTTCTCCCAGAAAGATAGTGTAGAGGGAGAACAGCAAGGGCCCTAAAAGCGAGCCCTGAGGGACCCCCACATTAAGTGGAACAGGAGAGGAAGTCTTATTAGCAAAAGAGACAGAGAAAGATCTGTTAGAGAGATAAGAAGACAACCACGCCGCAGCTTTATTTCAGATGCCCAGAGAATATAGAATCTGCATAAGAAGAGAGTGGTGCACAGTGTCAAAGGCAGCCAATAGGTCAAGGAGAATGAGGACCGAAAACTGTCCTTATAAGAACTGTCCAATAAGTTATTAGCATGGAGGTATTTAGTAATGCGTGTAGAGACGTTCTAAGAGTTTTGACACAAACGGTAAAAGGGAGACAGGGCGGTAGTTTGACAGACAGGTAGGGTCCAAAGAGGGTTTTTTAAGAAGAGGTTTGACACACGCATGTTTAAAGGCAGCAGGAAAAATCCCAGAGGTCAGGGAGGAATTAAAAATGTGAGTAAGGCTGAGGCCACACTGCAATGCACAGGAATCGCGCACAAAATCGCAAGCGTTATCGCACGCGATTGTGTGCGCTTTTCTTGTGCGTTCGCGTTTTGCGCATGCGTTTTCGCCATTTCGTGTTATGGAAACGCTGCGTTAACGCACCAATAATGGTGAATGTATACGTTACCAAAACGCGGATGGAGGCGCAATCGCATGCGCATCGGAAATCTTGGGAATTTTCACGTTCCCGCGATTTCCATTTTAGCGAAAATCGTGGGCACAATCGCGAGCACAAAACGTAGCAAAAAACGCGCTAGTGTGGCCTAGCCCTAAGAGCGGGGGAAAGGATTTTAGCACAGTGTCTGAGTAGGAAGGAGGCCATGGGATCAAGGGTACACATTGTAAGCAGCAAGGACAACAGGAGGTTGAAGACTTCAGACTGGGTGACAGGGGTGAAAGATTCGAGAACTGCAGCCAGTGGGGCAGGCAAAAGAAGGCGAGAGTTGTCCTGGGGTGAGGGGATTAGAGAGCGGATATCATCTATTTTATTTCTAAAGTAGTCTGCGAAATCCTAAGGAGCGTTTATGGAATGAAGAGTGTCCGTACACAAGGGCTACATAAGAGTGTTAAATAGCAAAAATACATGATGTGGGTTATTTTTGTTATTGTTTATTAGCGTGCTAAAGTAGGATTGCTTTGCTGCTGAATGAGCTGAATTAAGAGACGAAAACATGAGCTTGTAGTGATAAGTCTGCCTGACAGCGTGACTTTTTCCACAGCTGCTCAGCTGCACAAGTACAGTGGCGTAGGAACTTGGTATCTGAATTGAGCCAAGGACGGGGGTTAGCGGGGCAACGTTTGTGAGTTTGTAGGGGGGGAAAGGAGTCAATAGTATGGGATGATGCGCTCCTTGCAGAGTGGGCCTTCCCATTGAATAAGTCCAGGGAATATGAAGGAGGCAGGGAGAGACCACCGCTATCAGTCGCACTTTAACAGAAAGGCACATCTAGTGCAAACCCGAGGTGAGAACTTAACGTCCTCATCCTGGGTATTATTAGGAGAGAAGCAGTGTTTTTGGGGAGGCAAGTTCTCCTTTACGTTATCTGGAGATGTTTGGACCCAGGTCTACATGTCAAGTATCTTCATTTACTGATATTTTTTTCTTGTTTCTTCAATGTTCTTTTTTTTATACCAGTAACACTAATCAAATAATAAAATCTACATTATTGCTAATAGGAAAGGCTTGATGAATAGCTCTCCAACCGACTCCATACACACAGAGGGGAGCCTCCTGTTAACCTCATGCTGTCATGTGCTACCGATTTCAGTGTTTGATTAGTGACGTATTGTAGTGGACAGCAAAGAAAAACCTGGTAGATTGATGCAATAATATGTAGTTGATAGTAGATAAAACCCCTATATGAATAAAAAAATCCCCTTTTAACTGTCCACTTAGCCTAACCATACGATGAGATAAACCGAGAGAAGCAATACGGTGAATTATTTCCTACAAGCAGTCACGGTCGGATGTAATAAATTTCTGGATGCTTATCGGACGTGAGACTGTTGCATCTCCAGTCTTCGGAAATGTAAGAGGGGATATAAGAAATCATTCATTGTTCCGTATTTTGAGCACACAGGCAATTGTGAGCCAGGGCTGAATTTAGAACACGGATAAATCTCCACCTCGGGCATTTTCTGTAAAATCCAAAGCATTGACTGTGCCTGGTTCTATTTACGTTGAAATTACAGCTTACTTTATATCTTTTCCTTTTTTTATTCTAACTCCTTTAAGTACCGGTCTTACCGTTAAGTGTTACCGTTAAGTGTTATGGTTAAGCGTTACCATTAAGTGTTACCGTTAGGCATTAGGTTTTAAACAAGTGAACCCTCTTTGTCTGGGGTTTGAGTTACTGTAGCTGGTGGCACTGTCTGTGCTGGCACAGGTGCCTACATCTTACGCTGGGAATTTCTCTGCTAGTACGATCTGCCGAGATTAATCGCCACTAAAAGTTGATGTTTGGTCCATATATAACGTCGTCAGATTCTGGTCAACACGTTATTTTACAATCCTAATGGTACAGTAACTTACACTCCCAGATGTTATTTAACGTTACTGGGATTGTTTAACTCTATCCTTCACACTGTAAAATACCGATAGCTGGCGGTATTTTACATTTACATGGTGAAATAATGACACCACCCATTATCATATAGTATCATCAATACACAATCCTATGGCTTTATAAATAGGCCGGTGGTTTGGGGTCACCCTCCTTTTATACGGTCATGGAAGAGTGAGTGTTAGTCTGTTGTGGGTAGAAGGTGTACAGTTCGCGTGTTATTTGTGGTTTGAAAACTTTCGGTAAAACTCCAGCTTAGTCTGAATGTCCTTACATACAGTGGCTACAGGAATCAATATTAGAGACGTCAGTATGAATGACTTGACAGATGTATGAGAGGTAGCAGAACATCAGACAGCATTTCAGGTTAGTCTTACATCTCTCAAACTAACTATTGCAGTTTTGGAGTTTGGGGGGTGATTTACCCATATAAAATTATTCATTAAAGGGGTAAATTTGCCCTTTAAAGGGACTGTGGGAAAAAAACCCTGTGGGAAAAAACAAGTATGTTGTGCAGAAACCTATAAAACTTGGACTTCGTTTGGTTTATAATCATTAATTCTGCTCCAAGCAAGAGATTTTATACTTAGAAGCTCCTCGATCCACCGCCGCTTCCGGTCTCTGCTCTCCCTCTCCACTGTGGCTGCTGTGTTCTTTTTGTGCTCCCGAGCAGCCGCGGTGGAGACTGCTCTGGGAATGGCAGTCAGTGATTGGCCGTGATGTCACTGTCACGACCGACACTAAATGCCTTACCCGGAAGTGCAGAGCAGAATGCAGGCGCTTGTAAGTATAAAATCTCTTGCTGGGAGCAGATTTAATGATTGCAAACCAAACGAAATCCAGGTTTTGTAGATTTTTGCACAACATACTCAGTGTTTATATCAAGTATCATATGTGGCGCCGTATTGTTATAAGCAAATGTCTTACATAACCGACCTCAAAAAATAAAAAACAGTTTAACACTTTATTCAGAACTCGTTTGTTTCTAATGAATCCTTGTGACTGTTTCTCCTTCGATATATTGCACATCTGAGTTGTTTCCCAACCCAATGAGATAAAGTCCACGGTTTCAGTACACAGCCCTGTGTTCGGTTGGAGCTCTGTAGCGCCAAGTTCGTTTGCTCTGTTGGATTCTCTCTCAGTGCCAATTTCACACATAACATCAACACCTCGGATTGTGATCTGAAATAACAGCAGAACAGTCCTGCATTGTTTAAATGCATTTATTCAAGGAACGTGTCTCCGTCAAGGCAAGAAGTTCCATTCTAAACAAACAAGTATCTCTGTCCTAGAAATATGAAATGTATTAACCATGTCTGCTGCCTACTCGGGGATTTGAATAAATTTTAATCTTGTTTGTTCTCGGTAATAGGTATTAATTTTATTCAGCTGATATTAGACTGAACAGGGAGAATAAAGATTTATGGGATTTCTCCAGGCCCGGTAGAAGTAGAGAAGGACTAACGCTTATTTCCGCGTTTTATGAAGCACTTTCAGCGAGAGGAACATTTATAAGGACTCTGTAACTGTCAGCAGTAGCTTTAACACGGGCCATAAACAACCCGGTCGTTTCTCAACCAAGCAGGAGATGTTTATTGCCTTGTATGTGAGCTTCAAGGATGTGGCTATTGATTGAACAAGGAAACTTTCTCAGAAACGTTTTCTTCGATAATTAGCAATATTGTCTAAAGAGGATATAAAAATGTGCAGCCTGATTAACGAGCTCTACTGAAAAGGTGTAAAAATTATCGTTACGGCACTACCAGATCTGTGGCTGTATTTCATAGGGCAATTATCAAGTAAAACCAGATATTATAAACTGAGGTTTCCAGAACAAAACTGGATATTGTATTATTTATCCTATATAATATTTTGAATCTTGTTTCTTCATGTGCCTTCTATAAATATATAAAATTCATTGTATCCCAACAGCTGTAGATTTTGTTCCAGGTTCTTGTCTAGTATAGAAAGTCTTTAAAAAGCAAACACTTCTCCCTACTTATCTACCTCATGACCCTGTGTTTATCTAAATTGTTTCTAAATAATCCACCCTTAATGTCTCTATAGATCGACCAGAAAATAAAGGAACACTATACTCATGCAGTAACAGCTCTCTAGGATGAGATGCCATGCGTGTCAGGGGCACTGATTTGGGGAGGAGCCAGACATTGTATAGAGTCTAGCATGAGTAGTGTCCCTTTAAGTAAGACACTAAAGCACTGAAGCTGCTACTTCTTTCTGAACATATGTAAATTAAACTTACCTGTGTCCAACAATAAATATACCAGTGCTATTTTGTTCCAAACTGTAATAGCCTCCTGCACCACCCAAGCTTCCCAACTTGGTATTACAATTACCATGAATCTGATCTCAAACCTGAGGAAGCAAATATTGCAAGTGGACTGCACTATAGCACAATGTCTGAAGGTGGGGGGGTGCAACAGTGAGTGATTAGCGACCACTAATCTATCTGTCTATCCATCTATCCAATACAATATATCACTGCCTTCCTGTTCTCCAGGTACCCTTACATTTTTGGTATCGTCTATAAGGAATAGTATAAATGTAAAAAACGGGAGCTTTTCCCTTTCACTAAATGTCCTTGTCTCCCTACATACTCACAGACTAAATATAGTAACAGTAACAACACTGCTCTTTATTCTCAATATTCATCTTATAAATACAGGAACTCAATATCAGGGAGTTTTCATTTTCCATGAAATATCTAACAGTCGCATATTGTGGAAAGAGTCATTGAACTGGGAGGAAAGGCTTAGAAACTGGACTCTTGACTACAAGCTGCCTTAGTCCTATTCCTCTGACTAATCCTACTACTGTTCTTAATCTGCTAACCTATAACGCAGTTTAACTTATATAATGCTGTCAGGAGGTGCTGGGAGGTGTATACATATTCAATGTACCCGGGAACTTAACACAAACCCCTGGACCAATCATTTTGAGATCATTCTTATGATCTAATGTCAATGGTAAAGGAATGTTCCATTCTAGGCCATGGATCTATTCAAGAATATCTGCTGGTAAAGTACAGTTGGTAATAATTGGGCACTCTATTTCTGTACTCCCTCTAGTACTGCCTCTCTTTCTTAAAAGGCATATCCACCCTCATAAACATTTAAAATAAAAAGTACCTGGGGCAGGGGAGTAGGATTAATAATTCCTACCTCCAAATATCATTTCTGTGAGAAAAACTGCATCTTCCTGGCTTTATCTTTAATGGAGGAAAGTCTAGGATTAACCTGGAAGATGAAAGCTATATATCCTCTATTGGGAGGTAGGAATGTCCCTTAATATTCACAGTGGAGTTGTCCTTTTATGTGTATACTTACTGATTTCTGTTGGTTTGTTTCACAGGCCTGGACCTAAGGCAAGCCCAGGTCATTGCCCTCTCATCTGGCACTAAATGCATTAATGGAGAATACCTTAATGACCAAGGTCTTGTGGTCAATGACTGCCACGCAGAGATCGTAGTAAGAAGAGCCTTTATTCACTTCCTCTACAACCACCTTGAGCTTCATCTAAGGTAAATTGAAATTCCTTGATGACTGAACTATGTTATACAATCTGCTGTGGGACAAATCCGTCCTCTAGATGTCTGATCCACATTCCTTTAATGAAGCTGTTTATTAGTTCTGTGCTGCGGAGTGGCCAATATAGTGAGGAAGGCAAAGCAATTTAATGCGCTTTCATCTTCACATGTTCAGCTCATGAAAGCAGATTTCTCCTCAAGAAGAATTAGATTAGTGCAAGTCAAGGGACACTTTCAGATATTTGTTTACATAATTCATGTAAAACGTATAGGCGAAATGACCGATGGCAAAACTAGATTTTCCGCCCTCCCGCCGTGATGCAATTTGGGCTGTTTACACATTCGCCCGATTGAAATGTCCTTGTGTTTTATCATTTCTTCCTTTGGAATAGAATTTCTAAGGATGGTCCCATTACTGAGAACATTGCTATTTATAGCTTTGTAAAAGATAACTAAATAGAGCATCTCCAGATACCATACCAGGGCCAGAAATGTTTACTAGTCAATGACCAGAAAGTCATGACCAGTGGGTTTTCCTTGTATAGGAATAGGGAAACATGGGTGTTGAGCTTGTTCTGCCCATTTCATTCACAATTTGTGCATTTCCCACTCCACCTAGAGAGGAAAAGCTGGTAAATGGAGATTATTCTATATTTATTAAGGTGCTATAAAATATGGATATTACACAGTTGCCACATTTCTCCACTGTGTTATCGTTTTCAGTTAATACTCTTGAATAATTTTAAAAACAAAACTCAAAGCAATGTGGTAAAATGAGATAAAAGTGGCACCATTCCTAAATTGAATTTCTTTAAAGGGGAACTGTGGTCACCATACAAGTATTAAAAAAGAGCGCATGCTTCTAGCTGCAATAATAATAACAATAACTTATAGCAGTATAAATGTGGTGTTTCCAGCTTACTGTGACATCCCCAGCACCATTCCTCCGTCCCCATACCTTAGAGATGGGGACGAGCATGCCCAGTTGTATCCTACTGCTGTAATGGTCTTCAGAAAAGATTGGGGGGGGGTTGGGAGGTGGGGCTTCTTACACAGCACATCATGTGACTATCACACACTTCTTTGTTTATCCTAACTGACTGAGTGTAATTTTACAAGCCTGCAACATAAGAACCAGAGAAGCTATAGACATCAACCTAGGCTTATTTGAAAGGTATAAGGGCCATATTTATACATGCACAGTATCGCAATTAAACAATACAGTGCTTTCCGGTAATGTATGACCGTAAATTTGGTCATAGATTACCATGTGGTAGAAAACTACCGCAGTGGTATTCTATGGAGATCATAAATCTTTGATCGCGTTATCGTAGATTTCAAATCGTTAATTGAGGATAACCAATCGTTATTAATGATTGTTAAACCGATCGTTAAAGGCGCGGTATCGCTAAAAAGCGACTTAATAATAACTACGGCTCTAAGAGAGCTCTTTTAAATATAAACTTGTATAGAGACCACAGTAACCCTTTAAATACAACTAATAAAAATGTTTAAGCATTTCCAGTGAGTATAAGAAGTAGTGGATGGTCAAAATGGTCAGTGCTGGATAATATTACAATTTCAGTGCTATGGACCACTTGTTCCTTGGAATATTTCCTGTGTTTCAATCCAGACTGAGCTTTATAAACCTATACATGTTCTATTATTTTCTTGCAGATGTCCAAGAATCACTTTCATATCAATGACTTTCAGTTGGTTATTTTGATCATATTATCCACACCTAGTTATTGTCATTGGATCACATGCACTTGGAAATCAGTTACTATTCCCTGTATCTGATTGGCTGACTGCACTGTCCCTGCTATTACAAGCACATTGACGTTTCATTCTACATTTAACAAGAACATCTCCTCTTTAATTCCCCATTCCATTAAACAGCAGTTTTTAGAAATAGGAGTCTGCACACCTTATCCATTAGGCCATTGATATTTGTCTTATCTGTTTGCAGCACAGAGAGAACAGACTGGGAACGTTCCATTTTCATTCGATTAAAAGAAGGAGGCTACCGACTAAGAGACAATATCACGTTCCATCTGTTTGTAAGCACGTCACCGTGTGGAGATGCTCGACTGAATTCCCCTTATGAAATTACCTCGGATTGTAAGTTCCCATTTACTCCTTCTTCCAGCTTTACTAATTAGTTTCATTTAGAGGGTCAAGGATTGTGGATTCTAAATATACTGTAACTTGCTGCTTGCTATGGTCTAAAAATAGGTGGACCTCTGAAGATTATAATCAGCAAAGATTGAGGGAAAGTCTACGCCTCAAATAAAAAACTGTAGACTAGTAACAACCCCTTGACTGTTGAGTCTCCTCCTCTGCACATGTGCGAACTTGCAAAAAGCTTGTAGCTATTTAATATGTTCTTTCCCGAATTAGAAATGGTCATTTAGCCTTTAGTTTATTCTAAACAAAAAAAGCTCCATAAACAGTTGAGTTAGGCACTGACTATTAACATTGTAAAAAAATGAGTCAATTCAAGATCACAAAGGAACATTAGCAGAGAACTTCAATGTGGCTAGACTTGTTTATATCCCATTTCTAGATTGTGGGTAACTTGAACCATCTCCTTTCACAATGTTATACCATTACCTGCTGACAAATTGTTTGATGGTGCCCATTTATGACATCACTTTGTATAGTGTTGCTCATTTTGTTAAGTCAGGCACTATTATGGCCATTTTCTTTTACTTCCAAGCTTCCTCGTGTAACTATATCTGTGCTTGGATGTACAATTGTGGAATTGGAAAAGCAGAAATGTAAAAAAAAAGTGCAATGCCAGGGCAGGATCCAATGGGATGAACAACTCCAGATCATCTCTCAACTGTCTGTATAGGATGTATTAGTCCCCAGTTTCCTTGGGCAGTTACCGTAAATGTTGGTAAATGGACACTGGAGATTGCTGACCAATTACAGACAATGGCTGAAGGTGAGGTTGACCTTAACATAAGGTGGAAACTCTTTAGTTCACTTGATCGAGTTTAGTTAAATGTACAGACATTTACAATGCTCCAGCCTTTTAATGTTCTATATTTTCCTTTGAAATTACCACTATCTGTAAAATATAGATTTATGTAATTCAGTGTTAGCACATGCATACATTCACTGAGTACTGTGGCAAGGATATGTTACATTAACCTTAATGTTACTGCTGCTTCTGTGTACTGGACGTCTCCTGAGAAAGACTAAAAGATAAACTGAAAGAGGAGCCTTTTTCATACATTTTAATAATTCTCATTTGTTCTCGGGTCACAGTAACATCAACATGGAAGATGGCAAGAAATAAACCCTGATTTCTTAGAATATAAGTGTAGTCCGCTTTGTCATCACGCTACCTACACTA
The DNA here is from genome assembly GCA_019447015.1 of Hymenochirus boettgeri. Classification (NCBI taxonomy): domain Eukaryota; kingdom Metazoa; phylum Chordata; class Amphibia; order Anura; family Pipidae; genus Hymenochirus; species Hymenochirus boettgeri. The sequence continues at coordinate 7,959,980 of CM033472.1, forward strand.
CAACCCTGAGGACATTGTGTTCAGATGTAGACTTGATTCAGTAATTATGGTAAAAAGATAGTCAAAAATTATCTTCAGCTTCCATAGTTTTGATGACTCATTTTATTCTTTCATTCGTAATCAAGTATTATCTAGAGATGTACTTCCAGACCCTTCAAACAATGACGCCAAAATAAATGGTCCCATTAAATCAGAAAGCAATATGCAGTTTAATAGAAGGTGACATTTACTTATTCTTAATCTTTCAAACGTCAAGTCATGAACTTTGTCTTGTCGCGTTGACTAATCAAAGGTCCTGAGAACACACGGAGCTTGTTTTTTTTTATTTTTTGGTGATTAATAAGAAAATCACCCATTTTGTATGAATCTTTGTTAGTCAATTGAAACAAGAAAACAATGGGGAAAATGAAACATGAAGTCAGCAACTAGCATAGAACCACAGAAATCTACCTTTCTCTCTATGAGTTCAGAAGGCCAATGGTATGATAAATCCAGGAACAAGCTAAGTGGACCACCATCACCAGGCACAATAAATACTAGTGATGGACCCAAACTAGTTAGGATTCCAACTAGTTTGGTTCTCCAAACTCGCAGACTTATTTTCGAAAATCCTCAAACGTGGGCGAAAAATTCTGTGGCCAGACATTCGAGGTCCCACAGCTGAACCCAGGACTTTAGTATGACCATTGTGGCCTTAGAAAGAGCCTCTTGGGGCTTAAGGGGTCCCATAGCTCAAAACCTGTACCCCCCTCCCCAGCACTTATAAGGGCCCTTGTGGCACTAACAAGTGCCTTTTGAGGCTTAAGGTGTCTCACAACTCGAAAACGGGACCCCCCTCCCCAGCCCTTGGAAGGGCCCTTGTGGCACTGACAAGTGCCTTCTCGGGCTTATGGGGTCCTGCAGCTCAAACCAGGACCCCCATCCCTGGCACTTAAAAGTGCCCTAGCAGCACTGGCAGTCTGGGGGAGGCACCAAAGATCTGCAGGATTTTACTGTCCTTTTAAGCTTAAAGATGACCAGCGTAAGTTTTAAATAGGCTTGACCCCTGTTAAATACTGTAGAGCGGGTTAGACCTTAAATAGACTGAATCCACTATATACAGTAGGTGACACTAAAAGGATTGAGGGCCTGGAGCATTACCATTCATTTTAGGTCAACTTTGTACTCATGTGCTCGATTTCCTGCCTTGCTATCCCTATCCGTATTATGCATGCATGTGACAGTGCATTGTGAATGTGTGCATTTCATTAACAAATCAGAACGCAGGGTATATAGTGGGACCAGTTCAAAGCAAAACACAATCGGAAAGGCAAAGTGGAGCCTTACATTGAAAGGTTCAATGTGTTGGTTAACGTCCTAACGTAGCAGTTTATCTAATTGTCTAATAGCATTGTAAGGGAAGTATATCAACTATAATGGCTTCCCTAGTTGAGGAATGCTGAGAGTTGTAGTTTTAAAACATCTGGAGAGCGGTAGTTTGAGGATCCCTGAGCTAATAGACTGAACCTCATGTAACCGGTGATGTTAATATTATAGGATACAAATCCAGATCTCAATCAGGAGATCCCATGGCCAAAACCATCATTTTCAGCCTTTCGTATCCCTGTTAGGAGGTAACATTCTACCCAACACCATTCACAGTATCTTACAGTTTTCTGCTCGTACCATGACTGTTTGTTATGGCCAATGGATGATCAGGCCTGGTCTTCTCTCTATTTCCCCAGTAAACCGGTTCAAACACATAGTAAGAAAATTTCGAGGACATCTACGCACAAAGATAGAGTCTGGAGAAGGAACCATTCCTGTCCGAACCAAGTCCACAGTCCAAACGTGGGATGGAGTGTTAACTGGAGAGCAGCTGGTCACAATGTCCTGCACTGACAAGATAACCAGGTAATGTTCCATATACATATAGATACGCTTCTCTCTTTAATCTATACATTACAAATACAGGAAAAGATCTTGGTGGCTGTAGTTTCTGAAGAATAGAGGTGGGTGGTTAACCCGGCTGGATTGGTTCTGCTGTCAGGTTAGCATAATGGCAATAAAATTTACAGACTTTTTAGCATTTAGATTTTACAGCTGAAACCACAATTCCCAGTTTTAATGTCGTTGAATCACCAAAATCGGAGACTTTATTTAGGAATTTGAGATTCGACAATGACATTTTGTTGTTTCCATCCTAAATTTTGCCAGCTTTGAAAGTGAAATTTTGCTGTTGAGACCAGTAACTTTGTCTTGAAACCAGTGTTGGGGGGGGGGGGGGAAATACAAAAAATCTCTATTAAAGAACAATATTGATTGTGATTACTTGTGCCCACATGTACTCACAACATCAATCACAACTCATAAACTCAGTTCCTTAGAGGAGAGATTTGAAACTCCCTTCCTGAGGCACGGAGGTAGAATTGGGAATTCCTACCCAGTGACGTAACTACCGCCCCTGCCCGAACAGTAGAGGGCCCTCCACCACATCGTGATCCGCTGTTTAAAAGACCGGAATTGAACCGGTTCAGGTCCAGTGTTTAAAACAGCTGGTCGCGCATATGATTTCATTGTGTTTAAAAACAGCTGATCAGGGAGGGGGGTGGATCAGGGGCCTGGCCTCCAATCTCTTGGGGGAGACCCCTACAGTTACGCCCCTGTGCCTAACTCCCAATATAGCTCTTGTGAGCAGTGCCATCATGAAGAAATTGCTTCTGTCAAGCTTCCTCCTGGCTTCAGCACTATCTTTATTGCAGGAAGGCCAGGACATTAACCTGGCAGATGAAAACCAGAAATGCTGGTACTCCTCTACGAAGTGATATTGGGAGGTAGGAATAATCTATCCTACCTCCCTGCCTTCGGTTATTAAGTAATTTTTTATAGTGTAGTTCTGCCCATATTTATTAATACATGGTACAAGGTCCTTTAACAGAGACCAAGGTCCCGGATGCTTCTCCCATCAGCATATCCTGAACTGGATTTATTCTTATTGCTGTTTTACTTGTGCACAAGCACATTTACATTATTTTAACTTCTCTTCATGGAATTTCAGGGTTTTTTTCCATAAGAATGGAAAATACAATTTACACTGCTTTGATATGCATAGAATTGTTCTGATTCCCTAAACATATACATGTTGTGCACCCTACAATTACATTTACATTTAAATGGCCTTTTTTTGCACAAGTAATAAAAATGTAATCTCAAGATGTTCCATGAAATGCAATGACTTGGTTAAGTTAAGCAAGCATCCTACCTTTTTTTTAAGCTAATGGGGGGCAATGTATTGAGAGAGGCTACCACTCTCTGTTGCCCCCTACTCTCCATCATACTGAGGCACCTCTCAACACATTGCTTGACCTTAATACCAGCCTATAGCTGGCATTATGAAAGTTATGATAATGTACTGGTACTGCAATCTCCTTAGTACAGTCACTAACCCTTGGTACATCGCTGCTAAAATCTTAGCGTGGCTTCAAGATAATATTTAGTGGTTGCAACACCCCGTACATTGCCCCTCATATGTCCAGCAATGTTGCCGGTTCTCCCAGAACTACACAATAGGAAACACAGTATTGTCTTTATTTACATGGCCTAAAAAAAATGATCCCTTTAAATAAATCTCACTATCCCAAAGATCTCCGTCCAATGATGTGAAAATAACGAATTCAAATCAACAACATCAGCATTGTATCTGAAAATCCTGACATCACCAATAGTAAAAGCATTCAAAGCAAATTCTCTGCTTCATTACTTTTATAGGCTAAGATGTGGATCCCCGTAGCTTCCCCTCACCAGCTCTCAGTAGAGCTTTCAGTTCCAAGCCAGGTTTCTTTTCAGTGTGTGTGTGATGGGTTTTGTGGAAGACAAAATCACACCCTCCAATAATTAGTATTTCACACCTCCCTGCCTTGCAATGCAACTCGCACAATACCACTCTGTTAAATTCCCACAATTCCGCTCTATCAAAAGCTACAAAGAGATGAACTTCAACCTTGATAAGTGTTCAAGGAGCTTCTAGAGCAGTTGAAGGAGTTAAAGACCTTCTTGTTCTGAAAAACTTCGTAAACATTTTGAGCTATTAGTGCTATAAAAAATTAAATAAATGCAACCAGACAACAAAAATTATGAAATTAATTGTCATACTTGAAGCTTTCAGACAACAAGTATTGCCTTTAAGGGGTTTGCGTGGTGATTGCGCTATGTATGTACATTAGGGACACTATACTGAAAAAATGACTTAGAGGGGAACTGTTGAGTTTAAATGAAAGTCCAGTTTCCTACCTTTAAAATGTGCTCCACAGCCCAAGATATAAAGAAATGACTGACCAGAAAGTTAATGGGTGGAAGGCTGACATGTGACATTCCTAAGGCACAGTGCCGCCGGCGAGCACAGCCTCAGATTCCATCAGTGTGTGAGGGACCTGCAGCTGCAGAGTAGGTAAGGGAATCTACAGCCCTTCTCTCTCACTCTGCCTGAAAAGGCTGTTTCCACAGAGTTTTCGGAGGGGGTAGGGGGTGTGTCAGAGTGGCCCACAGCACATGTGAGCTGTTGGGGCTTAGGCACCTGTGAGTGGGCGGGCCATGGCACCCGTTAGTGGGCAGAGCCATGTCACCCACAAGTGGGCGGGGCCACATGGGGCTGTAAGGGAATGGGCCAAGGGGGGCCTGCAACTTGAGGGACCATGGGGTCCATGAGTGGGAGGGACCAATGGGGCTGCAAAGGGGAGGAGACACAGGGCAGATTGACTGACAGGTTTCAGAGTAGGAAGCAGGAAGTGCAGGGGACCTGGTGATGCTGCAGCCATATCACACACAAAAATGTAAATATCTTCAAAACTATGTAAAATAAACAATGAAAATAAATTGCAAAAATTCTCAGGAGAGCAATTCCTATCAATTTACCTAAAGTCATTTTTGGACCACAGTTCCCCTTTAATCTATAATTAAATACATGTAAGTAGCACTTACTCTGATTTGTGTGTGTTGCTGCATACCTTCAATCCAGCACACATTTTATTTAGAAGTATCCCCCCTCCCTCTTTTAACCACTCCCACTTTCATCCGACCTGACTTTTTTCCCACAAACCAACTGTCAAGTCTGCACACAGCATACAGCATCCAACTGTCAAAACTCTGTCCCCATTCCAGGTACAGTAAAACTACTCACAGAAGAATAGTTTTTGAGAGCAAGGAACTTGATTGACAGCTGAAATATAAGAAGTTTTAGATTGGATATCTAAAGAAATAGGGGGCAGATCAACAAAAAAATGATACAGTGGTGGTTGGGAAGAATTATAGTTTCCAGTTATGGTCAATTTAAAATAACTTTTTGTTCGGTATAGATGCCCTTTAAGTAAACAGTTCATTAGAAAACATGAGATGTATAGTAACTGGAATGATTAACATTCATCTGTGTATAATAAAAACATATTTCTTTACTTCACATTCCAAGGCTGGGGAAACTGTCCAAAAAAATTCTTTCAGGCATTTTTTCCATTCAGATTTCACTGATCCCTTCAGACAGCGTCTATCGTACCAGATATATCACACGGATAAAGTAATGGCCAGTTATTCCTTCAAGTGCTTTCCACTAACTCCACGTCTGTCTCGCTAAAACCTGATGGGTGCTTGTGGTTTAGGAAGTTGCCTGTGGCTTCTTGTCAAATAATGTATGTCAACAATCAAAAGACTATTTATATTCCTGTTGTTTACCCCTAAACAAATAAAATGGCATTTTGTTTTTCTTCCTTCTTTCCATTCTTTCTTGTGCATTAGTCCCAATGCACACGGTCAATATTCCAACTTGACCCACCAGCTGTATAACCTGACCAATACTTCAGCTGATCAGGCCTAAATATCAACTGAATTTTTTGGAATGGCCGACAGACCTCAGTGGTCCCACCAAGAAGTCGACACAGCCTTTTTTCTGACTTCCTATTGATTTAGGGGGGAAAAGGGTCAAAATTGAACCATGTGCACCCAGCATTCCGACAATGTTCTTTCAACCGCCGAACCAAACATTTTGCGTTTGACATTATGGTCATAGGGAACTTAAGGTAATATTCCCAATTGATCCAACAATGTTGTGTCAAGCCAGTGTGCGCAGAGCCTTACCCGCTTCTTATAAAGAAAGTTTAAATGTATTCAGGGCAATGCCAGTTAAAGTCATGCTAACAGAGTGTAATAAGGTAAGAAGAACTCAATAAAGAAGACTAGGCAGTGCCTCCTATATCTACACAACATACTGCTACAGTGGGGCATTTAAATAGTGTGTCCATTCTACAGTGGATAATGTACTCCCTACTGTAAATTATAGGAATATTAGAAGTCACTTAGGAGTTCCATGATTATGTAAAAGCACTAGGCCACAGGTCTTGGCCATGGAACTATAAGATGACTTTTAATATCCATATACAGTACGTGGGGGGTACAAATCTATACTCATTGTCAATGCAGCTTCCGTATTTCCTTATCCCCCTGTTTTTTAGGTGGCTTACAAGCAATGGAAATGGGTCTCTGAACTTTGCCAAGTTATCGGATCAATACAAGCAGTCAGAAGGAAGCTAGAAGGAGGAGGGAACTGAACACTTTACACTGCTAAGAGAGAGGAGAGATGAATTTAGGATTATGTCTCTAGCTTCTCTAGACCTGCAACCATTCTCTCTATCCTTTCCTCTACCTATGGACACCTTAGGGAGAGAAAATTTTTCTTTTTAGGCTTGTGGCTAAGTTTAAAAATGTTAAAGAACTTTAGGGGTGGGCATATGATGCAGCAGATGATGCTTTGTTACGGCAGTAGGATACAAGTGGGCATGCTCATGCCTGAGGCATAGGCAGTGGAGCAATGGTTGTGGTGATGTCACAACTCACAGTGCTAGCCACCCTTTACACTGCTATAAGTTTGCAAAGATTGCAGCTAGAAGCATGATCTTGTGGTCTAATAGGTCCCAACGGGCTTAGTACAATAGTCCATAGCACCATTAAGCACAGCTCTACAATGCTTTTATTGTGTGTTTTGGGTGCCGGTAGATGGTCTATTTGAGTAATGCTGTTAATGGCAAACTAATGTTTTAGTTGTATCTCCCCTTTACGTATAACAAGTCAAAGATCGCAGATCAGCTGAAATGTTATAGTTTTCATCCCTGTGTTCGCATAGAGACAACTGATCCGACTGAAGAGACTCCTCATCGCTGAGCAAATCTGCGTTCGCCAAATTTCATTTCATCTTGTTTGACAAACATTAGTTCACATCACACCCGGCGGAGCCATTAATCCACAATGTTACCGTTCCTGAAAATTGGACGTGATTGAAAATGGCCCGTTTGTTTATCCACTTTCCAGCTAGCATCCTTCTTGCTACATGGCGATCGTATAAGGGACATCACGCGCTCCGCGTTTTCAGGCCATTTCACTCTAAATGGTCCTCTCTGATTTTGTTTTGCAATTTTTTTTTTCCAGTGACTCAGAGTTTTATCTCTTAGCCAAATGTGCTCATGATATAGATAGCCGAGCGTGGACTTGCATGATTAAGTCTGTTGGCAGGTGTGAGTAGCAGAAGTTTGTAATGATGAGCCAACCTCCTCATCGTACTCACAACAGCTGCGTTATCTTACCGGAGCAGCACAAAATGGTCTTTATTTCATTTTTGCATTAGTTTGGGTTTTTTTGCATACATCCTGTTCTGTTTCCTACCCAGTGGAAATGCTACCATCCTGAATACGCTGCTGTAATGGTTTTTAAGGTCCCAGGTTCATAGTACGTGTGGAATGCTAAGGTTGGAATTCGATCCATATGGATTTTGTATTTCAAGAAGAAACTTCAGGATCAAGAGAACTCAGTTGTCCATCGAAGGTTCTAATACGGGTCTCATCTGTCTTTACAGCTATTGTCTAATACTTTATACAATACAGAGGGCTGCAAATTAAGCAGTGAACAAGAAAATGGCAGGGTCCCAAGTTTAAGTGTTTAATTAAATCAGACGGAGGCTAGTTAATGTTTTAATGAGCAGTATGTTATTTATGAAGGTGCAATGACCAGTAAATTAAGCAACACTGATATGACAATCATTATCTTGATGAGATTCTCTGGCAAGCCCTGCCACAAGTGCTGTTACTACCGCTTCTTGGATGCAGTTTAATAATACTGGGGGTTGATCCCGGAGTATCCAGGTGTCTCTAGCTCATCTAGTTGGTTATGAGATTTATTCATTTTATGTGTGGCATTTCCGTGATTGACAAATAGAAAAAAATATATATTTACTTAAGATTTATCTATATTGAAAACCGGACAAGGGATTTTGTCTCTGTCAACAGTACTGTAATATCAAGTGTTTGAACAAAAGAGAAAGGTATTTTGCTTTCAGAAGTGAGCAGGGAAATCTTTCCAGTTAAGGGTAAGATCTAATTTTTTTTTGCTATGTATTGGTCAAGATATAACATACACCAAGGGATTAGAGAGCGTGCACTGAAGAGGAAGCTTAACGAACTCCATTTTACTTTCTTTAATTTAAAAAAAAGTTTGCTAAGGAACTTTAAACCTTGGTGCTTTTGATCTCTAATCTTAAGTAATGGAATTGGACGTTAAAATGAGTAATTATGACATAATAATTCACTTCTGGATATTTTTAGTAAAAGTGATGTCATCTACTGTGTAACTGTGACCTCAGTTCTGTAACTTGCAATGTTAGATTGGCGTTGGTAGCAGTTAGTGCCAGTAATCTCGGGTTCCAATGAGATAAGCAACGACTCCTTTAGTAGTAAGCGGTTAGGATTAAAATTATACTACGTAATAAGTGAAAATGAATTACTGGGATTCAGTTATAACAGCGAAATCAGGTGATGGTTTATCAGGTAATCTGTTTAAGAATAAGAAACTCTCATTCTACTGAACCCTCTGGGTAATACATGGAAATCTATCGTTTTTATAAACTGGTAATAGACGGTATTATTTAATTACTTTTATTATATTCAAATATAATGCATTTAGCTTTATTAAAACAAATCTGATATTATTTTACCTATGAACCGTTTGCTTGTGTTCCCCGCTGGGAATTCTAGGATAGCTCAGATTAAAGTAGGCTGTGATTTAGAAGCTGACACTTTCTTATTAAAGGACAGAGCACCTTGACATGAAAGCATTCATCTGCAGCAAACCTCTCATTTTGATGTAGATGCTGTGACATTTACCTTCCAAACATGGGTCCTGGGCTTTATTTCCCAGCATTCCATTTTCACACAGTTCGGTCACTGACCATTATGTGCTTCTCACATGCCCAGTCTTAACTCATTGCAGGAACTTGCTACAGCAGGGCATGCGCAGGGCCGTTGTTAGGCATAGGCCACTTAGTCAAAGTGCTAGGGGACCTATGTTAAACCAGGGCACGGTGCCCAGTGTTCTCACTAGCATTTCCCTGTCAGCTTTTACGTTCAGTTTCAGAACTGCTCTCCTTGTTCTGTTGTAATTTGTAACATTGTAGTGAGTAGAGAGCCTGAACTCAGCTCACTCTACTTGGAAGCAATGGTGTAAATGAACCGAAGGTGAAGGAAGGAGGGGGGAGGATGAGCTCAGCTAATAGGACTGAGAACAGTTAAATACCAGGTAAAAGCTGCTGCACACTTTATACCATATAAAGGGTTAAAGGTAATACTCTGCTGGCACTGAAGTGTTTATGGAAAAACCCTGGGAAAGTGCTGGCACTGAAGGGTTAGTGGTAATACTCTGGGAAAGTGGTGGCACTGAAACAGTGGCGTACAGATCACCATAGCAACCATAGTAGTTGCTATGGGGCCCGGAGCCAAAGGGGCCCAGCCGGGCCCTACTGACTGTATATATTATACTTCAAAAAAAAATAGACCTTGTGTGTGGGATCTCACACTCCTGTGCGGTGATGTAGGGGTTAATAGACATTGTGTGGGGGATCTCACACTCCTGTGTGGTGATGTAGGGGTTAATAGACATTGTGTGGGGGATCTCACACTCCTGTGTGGTGATAACGACAGGTCCTAGTGACATTGTTAATGTGATGATGGAAGGAAGGAGAGGAGTCAAAGATCACTCCAAGGCAGCGTGCAGATTCAACTGGGTTAATGACCATATTGTCAATAGAGATGGAGAAGGGAGGACTAGGTCCCAGTTTAGGGGGGAAATGGTTAATTCCGTTTTGGATAGATTGAGTTTAAGGCGGCGGTGCGCCATCCAGGAAGAGATAGAGAGCAGACATTTAGAGATTTGGGAATGACCTTCAGGGGTTAGTGCGGGGGTGAACAAGTAAATTTGGGTATCATCAGCATATAAGTGATACTTAAAACCGAAAGAACTGATTATTTCTCCCAGAGAGATAGTGTAGAGGGAGAACAGCGAGGGTCCTAAAACCGAGCCCTGAGGGACCCACACTAAGTGGAACAGGAGAGGAAGTCTTATTAGCAAAAGAGACAGTGAACGATCTGTTAGAGAGATAAGAAGACAACCACGCGGCAGCTTGATTTCGGATGCCCAGAGAATATAGAATCTGCATAAGAAGAGAGTGGTCCACTGTATCAAAGGCAGCCGATAGGTCAAGGAGAATGAGGACCGAGAACTGTCCTTTGACTTTGGCAGCTTGTAGGTCATTTGAGACTTTGCAGAGGGCCGTTTCAGTTGAATGACCCGGTCGGAATCCTGATTGTAACGGGTCCAATAAGTTATTAGCATGGAGGTATTTAGTAATGTGTGTAGAGACCAGACGTTCTAAGGGTTTTGAAGCAAACGGTAAAAGGGAGACAGGGCGGTAGTTTGACAGACAGGTAGGGTCCAGAGAGGGTTTTTTAAGAAGAGGTTAGACACACGCATGTTTAAAGGCAGCAGGAAAAATCCCAGAGGTCAGGGAGGAATTAAAGATGTGAGCAAGAGCGGGGGAAAGGATTTAGCGCAGTGTCTGAGTAGGAAGGAGGACATGGGATCAGGGGATCACAGTGTAAGCGGTGAGGACAATAGGAGGTTGAAGACTTCAGACTGGGTGACGGGTGAAAGATTCCAGAACTGCAGGCGGTGGGGAAGGCAGAAGAAAGTGAGAGTTGTCCTGGGGTGTGGGAATTAGAGTGCGGATATCATCTATTTTATTTCTGCAATATCCTGAGGAGCATTAATGGAATGAAGAGTGTCCGTAGAGGAGGGCTGCAAGAGAGTGTGAAATAGTGAAAAGAGACCACGTGGGTTATTTTTATTAATGTTTATAAGCGTGATAAAGAAGGAGTGTTAAGCTGCTGAAAGAGATGAATTAAGACACGACCACATGAGTTTGTAATGGTTAAAGTCCGCCTGACTGCGTGACTTTTTCCACAGTCGCTCAGCTGCACGAGTACAGCGGCGTAGGAACTTGGTATCTGAATTGAGCCAAGGACGGGGATTAGCGGGGAGACGTTTGTGAGTTTGTAGGGGGGAGTTATAAGAATGTATTAGGGAATCAGGGTTAGAGTCAGACATGAGGGCATTGAGGCTAGAACTGAGAGAGGAGGAGAGAGCCGGAAGGTCTATTGTACGGGTGTTGGGAACAAGGACAGTAGATGGAGCGTCAGAGGAGAGGGGAGAGTAGGTGGTAGAGAAAGTAATTAGATTGTGATCAGAGAGTGGGAAGAAGTTACTAACAAACTGAGAGACAGACAGAGTTTTAGTAAAGACCAAGTCCAGGAGGTGACCATCCTTATGGTGCTAGTGTTGGTCCACTGCTGGAGGGAGAAGGAGGAAGTTAGGTGGGGAAAGCGAGAGGGCCAGGATTGCTTAGTGTCATCAGTGTGACAATTGAAGTCACCTAGAATTATAGCCGGACAGTCGGAGGAAAGAAAGACAGAGTGCCAGGGTTCAAACTCTGTAAGGAAAGCGGCTGGGGCTGAGGCAGAAGGGGGTCTGTATACAACTGCTACTCGTAGACATAAGGGGTGGAAAAGTTGGACAGCATGGACTTCAAATGATAAAAAAACAACAGAGGGCGGAAGAACATGTTTAAAGCGGCAGATAGGGGAAAAGAGAAGACCGACCCCTCCACCGTGTCCTGAGAACCGAGGCGAATGAGAGAAAGATAGACCACCATGCGTAATGGAAGCTTCGACCACAGTATCATGGTGGGAGATCCAAGTCTCCGTAAGAGCCAGGAGATGAAAGAACAGAACAGGTCATGGATAAAGGTGTGTTTGTTAGCAAGAGAGTGTGTGTTAAGGAGGCCACAGGAAAAAGGTAGAAGCGAAGGTGAAGGTGAGTATAAAAATTGTCCTTTATGGGGCATGTGACTCCATGGCCAATGACAAAGCTGCGTCCTGAGTTTCCTTCTCTGAGGCTGTGCAAGCTTGTAAAGAGCTCATAAAGCACTCAGATGAGCTGTGAACCTGGAAGCTGGGAGACAGCAAGGATCAACATTCTGCAAAGCATTAGATATTGTGAACTTGTAGGGAGATTTAATAAAAGTTCTTATCGTTTAAAATGGTGCTAATTTTGCCCCAACCAATCAGATCATATTTAACATTTGAAAGCTAACATCTGATTGGTTGGGGCAAAATTAGCACCATTTGTAACTATAAGAACTTTTATTGAATAACCCTGTTGGTGTTTTGGGGTATCCTGGTTGCAAATATCTATTGGTATGTGTGTGTGAGAGTTCGAAGGGGGTAAGCATGGGTACTGGTACCGCCTGGGTACTTTACAGATCAGCTGTAATACTTACATGAAAGGCCCTTGACTCACCTGTCCTATTCCTGATACTGTCTGTGATGTAGCCAATGGGAAAACAGGCTATGTAAAAAGCAGGTGTTCCCATTGGTGAAATCAAACGTTAATATGTTTCATTCTCTTTTAATGTAAAACTTGCCAGACTAAGTCAGCAATGGATCATTTGTATTTGCGTTCAATAAAAAACATTCAGGCTTATTTAATAAGAGGTGCAAAAATCTGTTAATTTGCCTCAACCAATCAGATGGTCCCTTTTTACTGTTCCACTACATTTAGAAAACGTTTGATTACATCTGATTGGCTGCTACACATAAGGAACATGGACAATATTTTTGCACCTCTTATTCATTTATTAAGTAATGTCCCTTCCATATTGATTAGGTGCCCGTTGCGGAGAAAGCGCGTCAGGTTCCGAAAGTGACAATGCGGGTTTACTACGTATCGTTGGAGGACAATACTCCCGGAAAGGCCTACACGCCTGGATGGTGAGGGATTTATTTTCACTTCCTACTGGATTCACCTGCCATTAATTCACTCTACATATTACATACATACTAAATACATACAGATACTACAAACATACTAAATACATACAGATACTACATACTACATACATACTAAATACATACAGAATTACTACATACATACTAAATACATACAGATACTACATACATACTAAATACATACAGATACTACATACTACATACATACTAAATACATACAGATACTACATACATACTAAATACATACAGATACTACATATTACATCATACATCTATACATACAGATAACTAAATGGCAAATAGGTCAATAAAGTTAAACCAATTGTTTCTGATGCATTAAATCACCCAGGAACATTTCCCTTGGAATGTTGATATGGACTAATCTACTCTCCCCAGGTCTCCTCAGAAGACGGGGATCTCACTACTATGCGGTGGGACAATTGTGAGCTCTACTCATCTTGTGACAGCCGCACATTGTGTGTTTGGATTCATCACAGAGAAGAACAGGTTGGAACTGCCAAATGCAATTTGATAATATTCCAGTTAGAGAATCCTTTACCATGTTTCCCAATGTTCTTCCCATCCATTCAATCTGCCCCATGGCTGGCCCAGTAATAGGGCAATTATCCTAAACCCAAGCAAAGCCATTTGTGCTTGGACATAAACCTCTTTCTAAACACATGCGGAAGGGGCATCAGGACCCAGATATAATAAAATATGGGAGAATGGGAGTCTATGTATGTGTTTATTTATATCGCACCACCTGGGATACAAAAACAAGATACAAAAAGCCGTACAAGGTTGGCAACATATATAATAAATACATCAATATATAAATAAGTATGAGCATCATGAAATATAAGGAAAGAGCATCCATGTAACATAAGGTAAGAGTCTCCTGCCCTGTAGAGCTTACAATCTAATTAGGTGGGTAACATACAGATACATAGTGAAGGGGGAAGTGCCATAGTAATAACTGGTGCAGTGTTAACAGTCCTGTGCTGTGCTCAGAGAGATAGGATGAGAGGTTAGATTTAAACTTGTTTATTAGGTTTCTTGGCCTAGAGACGGGGGCCAGAAAGAGAGAGGTTTAAGGTGGGGATGCAGTGTGAGTGGGGGTCTGTATAGGATGGTTCTGTGTTGGGTACAGGGTACAGACAGGGACATATGGGAACACTAGAGAGAGAGGTTTAAGGTGGGAGAAGCAGTGTGAGTGGGGGTCTGTATAGGAGATGGTTCTGTGATGGGTACAGGGTACAGACAGGGACATATGGTGACACTAAGAGAGAGGTTTAAGGTGGAGAGGCAGTGTGAGTGGGGGGTCTGTATAGGAGATGGTTCTGTGATGGGTACAGGGTACGGACAGGGACATATGGTGACACTAGAGAGAGAGGTTTAAGGTGGGAGGATGCAGTGTGAGTGGGGGTCTGTATAGGAGTTGTTCTGTGATGGGTACAGGGTACGACAGGGACATATGGTGACACTAGAGAGAGAGGTTTAAGGTGGAGGATGCAGTGTGAGTGGGGGTCTGTATAGGAGATGGTTCTGTGATGGGTACAGGGTACGGACAGGGACATATGGTGACACTAGAGAGAGAGGTTTAAGGTGGAGGATGCAGTGTGAGTGGGGGTCTGTATAGAGATGGTTCTGTGATGGGTACAGGGTAGACAGGGACATATGGTGACACTAGAGAGAGAGGTTTAAGGTGAGGATGCAGTGTGAGTGGGGGTCTGTATAGGAGATGGTTCTGTGATGGGTACAGGGTACGGACAGGGACATATGGTGACACTAGAGAGAGAGGTTTAAGGTGAGAGGATGCAGTGTGAGTGGGGGTCTGTATAGGAGATGGTTCTGTGATGGGTACAGGGTACGGACAGGGACATATGGTGACACTAGAGAGAGAGGTTTAAGGTGAGAGGATGCAGTGTGAGTGGGGGTCTGTATAGGAGATGGTTCTGTGATGGGTACAGGGTACGGACAGGGACATATGGTGACACTAGAGAGAGAGGTTTAAGGTGGAGGATGCAGTGTGAGTGGGGGGTCTGTATAGGAGATGGTTCTGTGATGGTTACGGGTACAGACAGGGACATATGGTGACACTAGAGAGAGGTTTAAGGTGGGAGAAGCAGTGTGAGTGGGGGTCTGTATAGGAGATGGTTCTGTGATGGGTACAGGGTACGGACAGGGACATATGGGGACACTAGAGAGAGAGGTTTAAGGTGGAGGAAGCAGTGTGAGTGGGGGTCTGTATAGGAGATGGTTCTGTGATGGGTACAGGGTACGGACAGGGACATATGGGGACACTAGAGAGAGGTTTAAGGTGGGAGGATGCAGTGTGAGTGGGGGTCTGTATAGGAGATGGTTCTGTGATGGGTACAGGGTACGGACAGGGACATATGGGGACACTAGAGAAGAGAGTTTTAAGGTGGGAGGATGCAGTGTGAGTGGGGGTCTGTATAGGAGATGGTTCTGTGATGGGTACAGGGTACAGGCAGGGACATATGGGACACTAGAGAGAGAGGTTAAGGTGGGAAGCAGTGTGAGGGGGGGTCTGTATAGGAGATGGTTCTGTGATGGGTACAGGGTACGGACAGGACATATGGGACACTAGAGAGAGAGTTTAAGGTGGGAGAAGCAGTGTGAGTGGGGGTCTGTATAGGAGATGGTTCTGTGATGGGTACAGGGTACGGACAGGGACATATGGGACACTAGAGAGAGGTTTAAGGTGGAGGAAGCAGTGTGAGTGGGGGGTCTGTATAGAGATGGTTCTGTGATGGGTACAGGGTACGGACAGGACTATATGGGACACTAGAGAGAGAGGTTAAATGGGAGAAGCAGTGTGAGTGGGGGTCTGTATAGAGATGTTCTTCTGTGATGGGTACAGGGTACGGACAGGGACATATGGGACACTAGAGAGAGGTTTAAGGTGGGAGGATGCAGTGTGAGTGGGGGTCTGTATAGGAGATGGTTCTGTGATGGGTACAGGGTACGACAGGGACATATGGGACACTAAGAGAAGAGGTTTAAGGTGGGAGGATGCAGTGTGATGGGGGGTCTGTATAGAGATGGTTCTGTGATGGTAAAGGGTACGGAAGGGACATATGGGGACACTAGAGAGAGAGGTTTAAGGTGGGAGGATGCAGTGTGAGTGGGGGGTCTGTATAGGATGTTTCTGTGATGGGTACAGGGTACGGACAGGGACATATGGACACTAGAGAGAGAGTTTAAGGTGGGAGGAAGCAGTGTGAGTGGGGGTCTGTATAGAAGGATGGTTCTGTGATGGGTACAGGGTACGGACAGGGACATATGGTGACACTAGAGAGAGAGGTTTAAGGTGGAGGAAGCAGTGTGAGTGGGGGTCTGTATAGGATGGTTCTGTTGGGTACAGGTACGACAGGGACATATGGACACTAAGAGAGAGTTTAAGTGGAGGAGCATGTGATGGGGGGTCTGATAAGAGTTGTTTCTGTGGTGAGCAGGGTACGGACATGGACATATGGGGACACAGAGAGAAATATAGAAGGAGCAGCAGAGCGAAGGGATTTAAATGTTAAGAGAAGGATTTTGTAGATAATGGGTTGTTTAATGGGGAGCCAGGTAGATGTGGCACAGAGGAGATCTAATATCCCGATTGTTAGAGAGTGAGATATGTGGCGGCAGAGTAAAGTATGGACTGGAGTGGAGAAAGATGGGAAGCAGGAAGACCAGAAAGCAGAAGTTTACAATAGTCCATGCGTGATAGGATGAGATGGATAAGCATAGCAGTAGTCGGGAGAGAAAGGAATCTACGGATTTTCACAATGTTACAGAGGAAAAAGCGACGGTTTTAGTAACTTTGTTAATGTGGATTGGAAAAGGAGAGAGGAATCAATAATACGTGCCGACTGAATAGGGTAAATGGGGGTGTTGTCCACAGAAATGGAAATGGTGGGATAGGACCAGGTTTAGGTGGGAAAATAATTAGTTTGGTTTTAGTCAGGTTAAAGGGCAAGTCCAGCCTAAAAACCATTCTGGTTGAGAACCCCCAATCCCTTTTTTCACATTATTAAGAATTCTTAAAGATTCCTCTGAAGGGACTTACCTGACCCGTCCTTAGCCACCTGGGAGGTGCTTCGTGCCCCTGTTGCGAGATAAAAACAGGAGAAGTGCGGCTCTGCACTGACAGCTGCTCTACTCCCTGTTACGCTGTCAGCAATTGGGTATGATGTCATGTCCTTGCCTTGAATCACAGCTGTGACCAGTAAGAAGAGCCGGCAGAGCATCGAGGGACCAGGGGTTTGAGGGGGAGCTCTATCAAATGTAAAAGTCTCCATGAGGAGACAGCACGGAGACAGTCGGAGATGTGTGGATTTGGTGTCAGGGACTTAGCGAGGGGGTGGAAAAAATATATTTTAATTGTGTCATCGTGTAAAGATGGTAGTTAAAGCCAAATGAGCTGATGACTTCTCCCAGGGAAATAGTAATAGAGGGAAACAACAGAGGTCCAAGAACAGAGCCCTGCGGAACCCCCAGACTAATAGGACACAGAGTAGGTTCAGTTCCAGAGGTAGGATCGTAGCCAGGATGCCGCTTCATTCCGGATACCCAAGGAGTGAGGAATTTGCATTAGGAGGGAATGATCTACTGTGTCCACATCTATATATAGATGTGCTCCCACATTATATATAAAATAAATGAGTGATTATAAGATCTTATAGAGCATCCTATCACGTTGGGTCAATGTACCAATTTTTGGCATTAGTTCTCATTAACATAATTACACCCCAATGTGTTTTTTACTGTATTATATCCCCCCTGCTCGTGTCTGGATAGATGAAATCTCCCATAATTAGAACCTGATGCAATTGGGAAGCAGTTTTCATTTGTACAGTAACTGTGCCTCGTATTGCTCACTATTAGAAGTTGCTTTTTACTCTCTTCTTTATCTCTTCTGTCCTCCCCTGAAGCTCTACCCTAACCCCCACAGTTTCACCTGTATTAGCTTTGGTCTTTCTATATCAACTCCACTGGCTTCTCCACAATCCACACCGCCACACCTACCTATTTTTAACCCAATCCAACCTGTGAAACTACCTTTCCCCCTAGCCCAGCCAACCCGTTTCCATTTACCGTAGTAGGTACAAGTTTGTACCCAATGATAAATTATCCCAGCACCCTTCATTCCCAATCATCACTTTAACTCCCCTTATCTCCTTTGGCCTTCTAATGTTGATGCAGCTTGGCTACTTTGGTTATCTACAAGAAAACGATGCACAGGACCAACCCTCTTTGTATTTTGAATTACGAGGAACAAGGATCTAAAATTTTCTTTCTTGACCCCGTGTTGCGAGTTATATTGGGGAGTATGATCTCAGCGAGCGTAATCTGAACAGATATTCTATTTGAAGAACATCACCATACACCCTCCTACCCTATGAAGAAAATTAATTTCGATAATCGCAATTGGAATTAGACGGTGTTATCAAGTTTGGTAACTGACTGGGATAAAGCAACGTATTTTATTTGTCATTAATTATCTTGTACAGTTTTATAACATACGTTAACACGGACACGGAGAATTTATAGTCCGTATATACTCAGTATAAGCCGCCCGAGTAATAAGCCGAGGTACCCTATTTTGTACCTCAAAAATTAGAAAACCACATTGACTCGAGTATAAGCCGAGGTTGAAATTGGACCAATACTGCCTTCTGTAGCCATGTGCATTTTATTGCATACTGGTAGCCAATGGGGATTACTGGTAGCCATGGGATTACTGGTGCCATGGGGATAACTGGTACCATGGGTTACTGTAGCCATGGGGAACTGGTAGCATGGGATAAGTGGTAGCCATGGGGATACTGGTAGCCATGGGGATAACTGGGTAGCCCATGGGGGGATAACTGGTAGCCATGGGGATTACTGGTAGTCAATGGGAAACTGAGCCATGGGGATTACTGGTAGCCATGGGGATAACTGGTAGCCATGGGAAGATGTACTGGTAGCCATGGGGATTACTGGTAGTCCTGGGATAACTGGTAGCCCTGGGATACTTACCTGGGTACTGACCATGGGAATGTACTTACAGTTTGGGTGTGCAGAGCCTTCCAGACATCTTCCCAGAGCCTTCCGGACGCCTTCGCAGAGCCTTACAGACGCAGCCGCAAGTCAGGATGGTAAGCCGGCAGTTCCCAGTAGTGCTTTGCGGTGCGCGATGACGTCATCGCGCCACGGCGTCAATATACTACTGGGAACTGCCGGTTTTCTTACCTGACTCGCGCTGCGTCCGGATTAAGGTAAGTCCCAGCTTGACCCGAGTATAAGCCGAGGTTCATTTTTCAGGTCATTTTTAAGACCTGAAAACCTCGGCTTTTACTCGAGTATATACGGTAAGTTACAATTTATTGAACCAAAGTCTCTAATCTAATGGGAATCTTCCCCATTGGTTTTTCCTGGTCAGGATGAAAACGTCCAACCAGCCTGTCTTCCAACCCTGATGATATATTTGGCACCAGGACATCTGTGTGTAGCTCTCGGTTGGGGCCGTTTAAAGGAAGGTATACATTTATATTAATGGTTTTCTATGACTTACAAATATTCCTATGTTACACCAATGATGGCTGAATAATGCTAATAAAGGTCTGTAAGCTCCTCCTCATTCTGTAATGATAAAGGGAGGATTCCCGTCTGATCCGACAGAATCACCCCAGAGTTCACCGTCCGCCTCGAAACTGCCCGAAAGTTCCCCCTGCACTCCAGAATAGGGGGTTGGACATGGCTAAAGAACGTGCATCCCAAGCGTCCTGTCTATACTTATATGCTTTATAGAAGAGATTGCTCGGACTGTGTGTAGGGTTTTCACAAGACAGAGGGGACGATTTACCCAGACTCGCTGGGCAAATCTATGGAGTTTAAAGTCGGCTACTGGTTTGCTACCAGTTAGTGTGACTTTAACTCCATATTAGCATCAGATGCGCAGGTTACGCAAAATCAACCGCGTATCCAACGCTCGCGATTCAACATTGCGTTTGCGCTAATTTTTATATATTATATTTAGAAATAAACTACTTTAAGTTATTCAACATGTATCCATTATATAGTGGATTATACACCCCCAACTGTAAATTATAAGGATATTAGAAGTCACCTTGGAGTTCCAGCCCTGTATGGTAATCGGCCTGCGGCCTGTACTTTTATATGGTCACGTAACTCCTCGTTGACTTCTAATATCCTTATAATTTACAGTTGGGGTGTATAATCCACTATATAATGGATACATGTTGAATAACTTAAAGTTAGTTTATTTCTAGGATTCTCGAGCTTAGTTATCCTTTAAATGCCTCTATTGATTGACAGTTGATCCATTAACACTCCATGACTATTTCCCATCTTTTAGGTGGAATCCTCCCTGTTGTCTTGCATGAGGTGCACTTGCCAATCATTGACTAGAGCCCCGCAGGAGCACTATGAAGATTATAAGAGGAAACCTTGTGCTGGGACCTGTAACGTGCGCTGGGTTTCCAGAAGGAGGAAAGGACGCCTGTCAGGTGATCTTTTGTCACTGTTACATCCAGAGACGTGCTAGAAATCACTGGGTCCCCACAAAACTATGATGGGGCCCCTATTGTCCTTCACCCACAGTGTTTTCTAGGAGGAGGCTCTATCTGTCATAGGACCGTTTGCTCCCATGGTAGTTACTCCCCTGGTTACATCGTATGACATCATACATCGTATGACATCAGAAACTAAACTTTTAGTCCAGTTGATCTAACTGAATACAGATTATCATATGACATCATACTTTCCAACATTCCCATCTGCCACACTATGAAAGGGACATTTGTGCATTTTGAGGAACCGCTTAGACATTTGACTGCTTGTATTTCAGAATTCGGCAATGTGATTGGTCCAATAACAGGTTGGGGTTTTCAGTGGAATAATTCTGTTTCTGGGTTGGGAAACATGATTCATAGGGAATGTGTTTTTGTAATATTGCAGGGGATTCAGGAGGACCATTGATGTGCCAACGGCCATATGGAGGTTGGGTTCTGGTTGAGTGACCTCCTGGGGAATGGATGTGCACGCTCGTGGAATTACAATGGTTTCAGTCTCCTATACCAGAGGGACACCGGAATTTTCACAGACCTCCAGGGTACTCTTCGCTGGGTCAGTGACGAGTTAGCTAAAGGTAACAGCACCATTTGGAAATGCCCTTTGGTGGTGGCTCTAGATATCCTCGCATAGACAAGCTTGGTCCTTTTTATTTCTTGTTTTGTTGTCTGCTTTACTTTCAGTCAACACAAGGTAAGTTCACATTCTGTAGATCTATATAGAACATTAGCCCAGGGATTAGGATCTGGCATTTTAGGCCCTCGCCCTGGATACTTCTCTTGAGAGGGGATGGGGAAAGACTATAATTGCCGGTCTACAAATGCCATTCTAAGGTAGTGCATTTGCTCAAGGGCTACCATAGAAATTACCCAGAAGTCTCTGCTCTTTTTAATTGCCCTTCTAGGACATGCAATGTGCACGGTAACATTCCGTGCCTGGTGCACAACTTTCCTGGCTTCCTGGCTATTTTGTTGAAAGGTTCTTGCCAAGGTCACTGCAAGGATATCTTATAATGTCAGCGTTTGGATTATGGATTGTGTAATGAACCTTACAGGGTAGGATGCTGGTTCCATGTCTCTTGGTTTATATAACCCCTGGATCTTGTTTATAAACTGTGGTAAAATGACCTCTGTTCATTCCTGTCATCTTTTTTCTTTTTTCAATAGAATCCAAGTCCCAGGAATCTAATGGTAAGTACAAGCATCTTTCGTGGGTCCCCAGGATAGGAGAGAGATTATAGTAACAGCATTAGTGTTTGCCATAGCTCGTTCTTGCTGATCCAGTGGCATAACTGCAGCCCCCGGGATGGCCCGCCCAATGTACCGCGATCAGCATCATCAGCAGCCGATCATGCCACATCGCGTTTAGTCCGTTGAAATACCGCCGGTCCGGTACAGAATGTTCACCGGGAGATTGGTGTGTAGGGAGTGTGCGCCAGGACCTGCCTTAAAGTGTGGGGCGGCCGAGCACCTTCAATTTGGCCCCCTGAGCTGAACGATTGCATGGGTTGGTGTTGATTCATAGAGTGATGCAACACAAGGCTAGTTGGGATCTCTCACATTCTATAGATCAATATCAACAAGTACAAAAGTTTGTCCGTGCTATTATTAGGGATGGACTAGAACTCGGACTGGAGTTGGAGTCGGATTTTATGAGTTCGTACAAACTCGGACTTTGTTGGAATCTTCAAACTACGAACTTTCGGACTTTTTGAACTTGTGGCCTTTTTTTTGGTTAATTAGCGAACATTCAAGGATTCTCCAATTTTCGAATTGATAACCCTCGACTTTCTCCATAACCCTCAAATGCTTTTTTTTTTTGGTAACCCTCGAAATTCTGTCATAGCCCTCGAATGTGGCATTCGCTAACCCTCCAATACGGCGAACGATTTCGGTAACCCTCGGAAATAGCTTGATTGTCAGGAAAGTTAGTATTTAAATAAGTTTTGGTGATGGTGACATGTTCTCCAAACCATTTCCCAAAGCCATTTACAGTAAGATTACCATTGTTTATTTTTAACTGGATTTTATCAGAACATTTCAAACTATTTGTCCCATTGACTTAAATGAAAACTTTTACCGAAATTCAAAGTTCAAAACTTTAGGAAGTTTGACCATCTCTAGCTATTATTTTGTAGCAACCATTAAGGATGTTATCTAACTGCAGTAACCCAGTAAAAACTACCATCTGATTGGTTGCAGTAAATTAATGGCGCAGTCAAATTTTGCACTTCTTTTTGAATCAGCCCATAAACCTCTTCCTAGTAATTTAAAGCCAGACTAATAGCTGGAAGTGGGCAAACCCTATTAAAGGGAAATTATATACAACCCCCCCACTCCCAATAAAGTACACCCCCCCTGGGTGACAACATAAATCGATATGTCCTCACTACAATATGTTACTGTGGTACCAGGGCTATATAACAACAATAAGTTGGATAATCTACTCTATAGCTGATCAATTGCATGTGTTTACCAATGTGCGATTCCTACTACCACACCACTTTCAGCACAAAGGTCTCTAATTGTGATAAACCCCAGAAAAGTCTAACTCTGATTGGTTGCAGCAAATAATGGCACGGCCCAGTAAACTTACCTTAGAATCCTAAATCCTAAAATCCTGGTAGCCATCTCACTTAGTCCACCCACAGTCTTGTGTCTGGGGCCTGGCAATCTAAAGCCAATCACTGTGAGAAACAGTAAAGCTATGGAACTGTCTTCCAGTGGACGTTGTTTATGGTCAGGTTCTTGGTCCATTTTAATAAAAAGCTGGATGAGTTTTTCTACAAACAGGAATGTTACAAGTTACTGGTATTGATACATAAAGTAGAGTTGGGAAAGGTTTTGTCACTGTGAGAACGGTAAAGCTATGGAACTGTCTTCCAGTGGACGTTGTTATGGCAGGTTTCATTGGTCATTTAATAAAAAGCTGGATGATTTTCTGAAACAAGGAATGTTACAAGTTACTGGTATTGATACATAAAGTAGGGTTGGGAAGGGTTTTCACTGTGAAACGGTAAAGCTATGGAACTGTCTTCCAGTGGAACGTTGTTTGGCAGTTCATTGGTCCATTTTAATAAAAGCTGGATGAGTTTTCTAACAAACAAGGAATGTTACAAGTTACTGGGATTGATACATAAGTAGAGTTGGGAAAGGGTTTGTCCACTGTGAGAACGGTAAAGCTATGGAACTGTCCTTCCAGTGGACGTTGTTATGGCAGGTTTCATTGGTCAGTTTAATAAAAAGCTGGATGAGTTTTTCTACAACAGGAATGTTACAAGTTACTGGTATTGATACATAAAGTAGTTGGGAAAGGGTTTGTCACTGTGAGAACGGTAAAGCTATGGAACTGTCTTCCAGTGGACGTTGTTATGGCAGGTTCATTGGTCGTTTTAATAAAAGCTGTGAGTTTTCTACAAACAAGGAATGTTTAACAAGTTTACTGGTATTGATACGTAAGTAGAGTTGGGAAAGGGTTTGTCACTGTGAGAACGTACAGCTATGGAACTGTCTTCCATGGACTTTGTTTATGGCAGGTTCATTGGTCAGTTTAATAAAAGCTGATGATTTCTACAAACAGGAAATTGTTACAAGTTACTGGTATTGATCATAAAGTAGAGTTGGGAAAGGGTTGTCACTGTGAGAACGGTAAAGCGTAATTGGAACTGTCTTCCAGTGTACATTGTTTGCAGGTTCATTGGTCAGTTTATAAAAAGCTGGATGAGTTTCTCAAACAAGGAATGTTACAAGTTACTGGATTGATACTAAGTAGAGTTGGGAAGGGTTTTGTCACTGTGAGAACGTAAAGCTATGGAACTGTCTTCCAGTGTACATTGTTTATGGCAGGTTCATTGGTCAGTTTAATAAAAAAGCTGGATGAGTTTTCTACAAACAGGGATGTTACAAGTTACTGGTATTGATACATAAAGTAGAGTTGGGAAAGGGTTTGTTCACTGTGAGAACGGTAAAGCTATGGAACTGTCTTCCAGTGGACATTGTTATTGGCAGGTTCATTGTCCCTTTAATAAAAAGCTGGATGAGTTTCTACAACAAGGAATGTTACAAGTTACTGTATTGATACATAAAGTAGAGTTGGGAAAGGGTTTGTCACTGTGAGAGGTAAAGCTATGGAACTGTCTTCCAGTGGACGTTGTTTATGGCAGTTCATTGGTCAGTTTAATAAAAGCTTGGATGAGTTTCTACAAACAGGAATGTTACAAGTTACTGGTATTGATACATAAAGTAGAGTTGGGAAAGGGTTGTCACCTGTGGAGAACGGTAAAGCTATGAACTGCCTTCCATTGGACGTTTTTATGACAGGTTCATTGGTCATGTTTAATAAAAACTGGATGAGTTTCTACAAACAAGGAATGTTACAAGTTTACTGGGATTGAATACATAAAGTAGAGTTGGGAAAGGGTTTGTCACTGTGAAACGGTAAAGCTATGGACACTGTCTTCCAGTGGACGTTGTTATGGCAGGTTCATTGGTCATTTTAATAAAAAGCTGGATGAGTTTTCTATCTACAAACAAGGAATGTTACAAGTTACTGGTATTGATACATAAAGTAGAGGTTGGGGAAGGGTTTGTCACTGTGAGAACGGTAAAGCTATGGAACTGTCTTCCATGTGGACGTTGTTATGGCAGGTTATTGGTCAGTTTAATAAAAGCTGGATGAGTTTCTACAACAGAAATGTTACAAGTTACTGGTATTGAGTACATAAAGTAGGAGTTGGGAAAGGTTTGTCACTGTGAGAACGTAAAGCTATGGAACTGTCTTCCAGTGGACGTTGTTATGGCAGGTTCATTGGTCATTTTTAATAAAAGCTGGATGAGTTTCTACAAACAGGAATGTTACAAGTTACTGGTATTGATACATAAAGTAGAGTTGGAAAGGGTTGTCACTGTGAGAACGGTAAAAGCTATGGAACTGTCTTCCAGTGGACGTTGTTATGGCAGGTTCATTGGTCAGTTTAATAAAAAGCTGAAAGAGTTTCTACAAACAGGAATGTTACAAGTTACTGGATTGATACATAAAGTAGAGTTGATCCAGGGAAATTTCCGATTGCCATCAGGAAGGAATTTTTTCCCCCTTCATAAATTGGTGGATTTTTTTGCCTTCCTCTGGATCAACAGTTTAGGCAGGAAATAGGGATATTGCTAGATGGGTTGGACTGGATGGACGTATGTCTTTATTCAACCTCAAATACTTTCCTATACTATACTATACTAAGCACATGCTGTGCTAGAAACGTGTGCTACTATTGGCCAGGTTCCAGACACAAGGTGGGGCGGGATAAAGCAAGCTGCTGATCATTACTTCAAAGGCTAAGTGCAGAAGTTCTAAGGTAAGTCCACTGGGAAATACCTAGAAATTGAAGTTCTCATCCTGACTACTTTAATTGGGAGGGGGGTGGGGGAAAGACTATGAGGGCTATTCAATAAAAGTTCTTATCGTTTAAAACGGTGGTAATTTTGCCCCAACCAATCAGAACTTATTTAACATTTGAAAGCTAACATCTGATTGGTTGGGGCAAAATGAGCACCATTTTAACTAAACTTTTATTGAATAACCCTGTTAATTGTTTCTTTAAGGACATGCTTGTCCTTACAGGTAGGATGCTGGTTCTAAAGCTAGCCATACATGGGCAGATGTTCTTCCGAAGAACCCATCAAAGTTTCCCACCTTGAGCCGGCAATTTCAAAGGAAATCGCGCAGAGAAGATTGGACCTAAATGAACAGTTCAATTTGTCGAGACGTCGATCGGAAAAACAGAAAATGGTTTTCGATATTTTGAGAGATTCGATCGAATTTACTGAATCGCCCCATGTATGTGTGTGTGTTGTGTGTGTTGGGTGGATTAAGTCTTTTGCTTTATATAAACTCCTTACTCTTCCTTATAACAATGTGGTTAAGTTTATCATTGTTTTTCTTTTCACATAGAATCCAAGTCCAACAGCTAAGGCTAAGTATACTGTGTCTTACTGTGGTCCCAGGATAGGAGTCGAGACTGTAATAACTACATTAGTGTTCGCATAGCTGGTCTACTCTATAGCTGATTGGTTGCATGTGTGGTGTTTTTTTATTTAGGCAGTTGCAGCTCCAAGGATGGGCTGGTATCTGAAACCTCAGGAGAAATAATATTCCCGGAAAGGCCTCAGGAAACTTACAAGAACAACGAGTGAGTATGTGGCTTTACATGTACATCTGGGCTGCAATTACCACCAGGGGGCGCTTTGTGATTGCGGGTGGCTTTCTCCTACTGTATCCACTTTCATTTACGGCACTTCAAGTTTTAAAAAGACATCTGACATCCCCTGTGGTACAGTTATCATTATAACAGGTCATGTTAATTGGATTACTCAGATTTTCAATTATTCTCTATTATTAAAAATTGGTGTGGTTTGAGGTGTGATCTGGTATCTATACGCTAATAATCAATTTTATAAACTTGTTACTTTAGATATAGAAGACCTCACTGCTCCAAAACTGTTTTCAGATTGAAATCTGAGCTGTAGATCCTGAGAATCATCATTTGAAATCACAGCATTTAGAGGGAAGACCTGTCACTCCAAAAGCAGAAATTATAATATGTACCACCATCCCTGACCTCTTACTAGGATCTTTAGCTGCTTGCCAGCACCCTTTCTGCAACAACTGAGGGAATCAGCAGAGAAAGAAAGAACGGGGAGGGGGAGATGTGTAAGCGAGCAGTGCCATGGTGAGGCTGTGCAAACTTATAAGTGTCGCAGTACACTACAAGGAGGCAGTGAGTAAGGAGGGGGGGAATTAGGAGCACTCACTAACCATTATATTTAATGACAAAAGCAATCACTGCTAAATATGTGAGTACTACCATTTTACTTCTCTCAAATTGTAGTTTCAGATAATGTAAAGTTGTTTGAGTGAGTATAGCGACCCTTTAAGGGGCTGGGTAAAGGGCCAGGACCTTGCTAGATTTAGGAACTCCCGAAACCAGCCGAATAAATGATAAAATCCTTTCAGACTTATTTATATTTTAACGTCTATTTTAATTCTTCTTTAACTTTGTACCAACATGTATTTGTTCATTTTAAAGGGCATGTCCAGCCTATGATTTCTACATATCATAGTATACCTTCCCCCAGCCCCAACCGCTATAAATAATTTTAAAAAGGTGCCCCGATCTTTACTTACTTCCCTTTTTCCCCGATGCACTGCCCCGCCCTTCAGCTTGCCAGACACTGCAGCAGGGGCGGGAACAGCAGCCATTTCGTGATTGGCTAGAGGAAGCCAATCACGGACGCGGCTGCCGGCTTCTCAGAATGCCGGGGAGAGTTGGAAGGTAAGTAAGAATTCGGGGGACTTTTTTTTAGCGGTTGGGCTGGGGAAGAAATACTAAAGTATGGACAAGCGGTTTTATGGTAGGGGGAGGGATCGCAAAACGGGAGGAGAGGGAGGGGGAGGGAGGGGGAGAAGGCCTGCAGTACGCATGCCAAACTTCTCCGAGGCCAGGTAGAGGCAGAGTCCTATATGGACTCTGCTATCCTCCTGGTGGGCAGTTTTTGGGACTTTGGGGGGGGGGGGGGGAGAACCAAACAGGAGAACCAAATGGAGCTGGGATTTGAGGTAAGGATTAAACTACACTACACAATGGGGCCATTAGTGGGGGGGATTATAGTTTTGGGGGGGACATGCCCTTTTAACTCTTTCATCTCTTTTAGGATCTGCACGTGGCATTTCAATATGCCCAACACTTGCCACATTATCTGGTCAATTCTCCCATTTTGACGTGGAACGATGTTTTCCTGCAATCACGATTATCTCTCCATTTATAACCACTGAAGGGAGATTTCCTTGGTGAGTAATAAAAAACAAACAAACCAAGGACACATTGTTACAAAACTAGACGTGTTCAGGAAAAAAAACCCTTTTATACCTTCTAGGGATGGAGTTGTGTTAGGGCAATTATAAAGTCCTAACTGACCCCCCCCCCAGATATACCCAGCGTGAGGGCAAAACTGCTAATCCTCATCTTTGAGTTACTCTATATGTCCCATACCAGGCTTCAAGTCCGGTTTTGTCATGGACTGTTCCGGGGGGATTTGATGGCTTTACATACACTATAGTTCATTAGGGCATGTCCACGCCCCCGTACTACATGCTCCCCACTACGGGCCCCCACTGTGTAGAGTTTAAAAAATCCTTACCTTACATCCCAGCTCAAATGGTTCTCCTGTAATGTCTGCCCAAAGTCCTAGGAAGTGAAGACCAGGAGCCTGGCAGGGAGGGAAAACGTTTCTGCCTCTCAGGTGTCCTCTGAGAGGTTTCTGGCTTGCTCAGTGCAGCCCTCCCTCCTCGCCCCCACTCCCTCCCTCCATCCCAGTCCCTGTTTTGTCCATGGTGCCTTAGCGTGTGTAACCCGAACTCTACTTACACAGCCTCTACTTACACAGTCTGTGAATGGCTGCCTCTCAGCCAATCAGGGACGCGGCTGCCGGTCCGGCCCTCTGCTTGCAGTTTCATGCAAGCAGGGGGCCGTGTCTGAACGCCGGGGGAACAACGCTGTGTAAGTGGAGTTCGGCTTAGTTTTTTCCCCCAAACTACTATAGCGGTTGGGGATGGGAGAACTATAGCGGTTGGGGATGGGAGAACTATAGCGGTTGGGGATGGGAGAACTATAGCGGTTGGGGATGGGAGAACTATAGCGGTTGGGGATTGGAGAACCATAGCGGTTTGGGATGGAGAACTATATGGTTGGGGATGGGAGAACTATACGGTTGGGGATGGGGGAACCATAGCGGTTGTGGGATGGGAGAACCCTAGCGGTTGGGATGGGATGGGGATGGGAAAACCATACGGTTGGGGATGGGAGAACCATAGTGGTTTGGGGATGGGAAAGAATCTAGCGTTGGGGATGGGAGAACTATACGGTTTGGGGATGGGAGCTATAGAGGTTGTGGATGGGAGAACTATAGCGGTTGTGGATGGGAGAACTAAAGCGTTTGGGGTGGGAGGAACTATAGCGGTTGGGGGTGGGAGAAACTAATAGCGTTGGGGATGGGAGAACTAATGCGGTTGGATGGGATGGCTGGGATGAGGCTATAGCGGTTTGGGGATGGGAGAAATATAGAGGTTTGTGGATGGAGAACTATAGCGGACATTGGGATGGAGACTAGCGGTTGGGGATGGGAGAACTAGCGGTTGGGGATGGGAGAACTATAGCTGTTGGGGTGGGAGAACCATAGCGGTTAGGGGATGGGAGAACCAGCTGTTGGGGATGGGAGAACCATAGCGGTTGGGATGGGAGACTATACGGTTGGGGATGGGAGAAACTAAGCGTTGGGATGGGAGAACTATAGCGGTTGGGGATGGGAGAGCTATAGCGGTTGGGGATGGGAGAAATATAGAGGTTGTGGATGGGAGAACTATAGCGGTTTGGGGATGGGAGAACTATAGCGGTTGGGGATGGGAGAACCATAGCGGTTGGGGGGACTATGCGGGGATGGAGACATAGCGGTTTGGGGATGGGAGAACCATAGCGGTTGGGGATGGAAGAACATCGCGGTTTGGGGGTGGAGAACATAGCGGTTGGGGATGGAGAACTATAGTCGGTTTGGGGATGGGAGAACTATAGCGGTTGTGGGATGGAGAACTAGGGTTGGGATGGGAGAACTACAGGAGGTTGGGATGGGAGACCATAGCGTTGGGTATGGAGAAACATAGCGGTTGGGGATGGGAGAACCTAGCGGTTGGTGGGATGGAGAACCATAGCGGTTGGGGATGGGAGAACCCATAGCTGTTGGGGATGGGGAAACCCTAGGTTGTGGGATGGGAGAAAACATAGCGGTTGGGGATGGGAGAACCATTAGCGGTTGGGATGGGAGAACAATACGGTGGGATGGGAACGAGGTTGTGATGGGAGAACTATAGCGGTTGTGGATGGGAGAACTATAGAGGTTATGGGTGGGAGAACTATAGCGGTTGGGGATGGGAGAACTATAGCGGTTTGTGGATGGGAGAACCATAGCGGTTGGGGATGGGGAGAACTATAGAGGTTATGGGTGGGAGAACTATAGCGTTTGTGGATGGGAGAACTATAGTGTTTGGGGATGGGAGAACTATAGCGGTTGGGGATGGGAGAACTATAGAGGTTTTAGGGTGGAGAACCATAGTCGGTTGTGGATGGTAGACACTAGAGAGTTTGGGATGGAAACTTAGGAATTCGGGTTGGGGATGGGCAGAACTATAAATCGCGTTTGGGGAATGGTAGAACTATAGCGTGTTTGGGGATGGAAGAACTATAAGTCGGATTGGGGATGGGAGAAACTATAGAGGTGTGGATGGAGAACTGTAGCGGTTGGGGATGGGAGAACTATAGAGGGTTGTGGGATGGAAGGCAACTATAGCGGGGTTTGTGGGATGGGAACCATAGCGGTTTGGGTTGGAGAACCATACGGTTGGGGATTGGAGAACAACCTAGCGGTTGGTGGAAACCTGCTGGATTGGGAGAGAGAACCTAGCGGTTGGTGATGGGAGAACCATATGCTTTTGGGGATGGAACCATACGGTTGGGGTGGAATGGTGATGAGAACATACGGTTTTGGGGATGGTAGAACCATAACGGTTGGGGATGGGGAACATAGCGGTTGGGGATGGGAGCAACATAAGCGGTTGGGGATGGGAGAGGGTCCCCTACACCTACAGAACATTTTTAAAAAGAGGGGGACATGCCCTTTAATTACCATGATTTAATTCTCTCCATCCCTCCTAATGGGGAACCATCGTGTAGGATGGAGTTCTAAGTGGTCCATGATGCCATGTAAGCCTGAAACTTTCTATTAAATGTTATTGTTTGCTTAGATAGTAGTGGGACTATACCTTGTCCCTTTTCACCTCCTTTAACAAGGTTTACACACTAAGCCATTACCAAAACCCCACAACACAACGCATACACATCATTGTATGCAACATTTCTTTACCAGAAGTTCTGTGGGGATGTCCTCCCCGCACGGCCGTCATCATCTCAACTCTAAACATCACAAGCTTGAAATTTCAGATCTGACTTCCCGTAGCGCCATAACAGGATTCGTTATTGTCCCTATTCAGCAGTAGAACCATGCGCCTTCCCAGGTACCCTCCTCTCTTTTCATAGATCTGACTTTGAATAATACTAACCCAATGTATAACACTCCTTGCCTATTGAACACTCATGGACCTCCGTGGTTTAGAACTGATCCCCTTTGCATCAGGGTTGCCAGATTTTTGCCAGTGGGAGGGGCGTGGCCATCACGTAAATGTCATGGTAGGTGGGATGAGGCATTGCAGGGAAGAGCCATGGTAGGTGGGATGAGCTAGGGGTGTTACTGGGGTGGAAATGGTCACAGCGCGGGCTTTCTGTGAGTTTTGTCAGGATTTCAGCCCTAACGCAAGAGGGCAGTGGGAATTTGTCCTCCATTAGGGACAATCCCACCAATAAGCTATGCCTGACAACACCCTGCTTGTAGCTCTG
Source organism: Hymenochirus boettgeri (assembly GCA_019447015.1). Classification (NCBI taxonomy): domain Eukaryota; kingdom Metazoa; phylum Chordata; class Amphibia; order Anura; family Pipidae; genus Hymenochirus; species Hymenochirus boettgeri. The sequence continues at coordinate 7,992,248 of CM033472.1, forward strand.
CCTTGAGTCTAGACTTGATTCCTCCATTGGACACATTTGAACCTTGAATATTCTCCCTGTGTGGGGTTTCCATCCGGCCACTCCGCACAATCACGCGTGTAAGATACAGTAGTGCTTAGATTGTAAGCCTTGGTAGAAGAGCCAGATGGTGAACGTTCATGTATTGTAAAGCGATACGGAACATGTTGTTTCCCAGTGGCCTTGTAAAAACAAATGGGCATAGAGACTGTGGGTGGCCTGTCCTAGACATGAAAAAACATCCTAACTCAATGGACCCCTAGTGTCTTAATGGCCCGTCCTTGTATGAGGCATCCAGTGGTGTTTTTTATAGGATATTATCATCATCCCTGTATACATACCAACAGGCAGACCAACAGATTTCATTGCACAGAACTACAGAATAGGGCACTAGCAGGGAGTTCAATAAAAGTTCTTATAGTTAAAATGTGCACTTGCCCCAACCATCAGATGCTTACTTTCAAACTTTAAGCTATGACTATTGGTTGGTGGCAAATACCCATTTTTAACGATAAGAACTTTTAATAAATCTCCTGTTGAATGCCCATCAAAACCCCGTCCGCACTAACTAAGCCTTGGACCTTTCATATAGAGTCTATACCGGTCACGTCCTACCAGGAAATGTGTTGTAAAGGGAAATCGTTTTCCCCTGCAAAAGAGAACTTCACTGCTACTCGCGCAAAAGGTAGTCTCTATGAATCTTGGTTTCCGGATCCTGAGCTATTGATTGATGTTGGGAGTTAGGGCATATCTCCTTTGGGTCCTTAACCCCCGGGCTTCAGTCATAATTTAAATGAAAGTTACTTTGGGATAAACTATTCTTTAAGGAAGTGAACTAGGTAATGAAGATCACTGATTTTTTCCAAATGGAAGAGAATATGTAGAATAACGAAGAGGGCTCACACAAACTAACAATTATATACACATATTGATCATTTCCACTGAACTGTCCCTTTAAGGTTACTGAGATGTTATCCGTTTTCCAGATTCTGGATTTGGAACCTTACAGGGTAGGATGCTGGTTCCATGTCTCTTGGTTTATATAACCCCTGGATCTTGTTTATAAACAATGTGGTAAAATGACCTCCTGTTCATCCTGTCATCTTTCTTCTTTTTCAATAGAATCCAAGTCCCAGGAATCTAATGGTAAGTACAGCATCTTTCTGTGGTCCCCAGGATAGGAGAGGAGATTATAATAACAGCATTAGTGTTGCCATAGCTCGTTTATAGCTGATCCAGTGGCATAACTGCAGCCCCCCGGGACGGCCCTCCAATGTACCGCGATCAGCAGCCGATCATGCACACATCGCGTTTAGTCGTTTAGAAATACCGCCGGTCCGGTACAGATGTTCACCGGGAGATTGGTGTGTAGGGAGTGTGTGCCAGGGACCTGCCTTAAAAGCTGTGGGGCGGCCGAGCACCTTCAATTTGGCCCCTGAGCTGATCGATTGCATGGGTTGGTGTTGATTCATAGTGTGATGCAACACAAGGCTAGTTGGGATCTCTCACATTCTATAGATCTATATCAACAAGTACAAAAGTCAACAAGTTCGAATTGATAACCCTAGACTTTCTCCATAACCCTCAAATGCTTTTTTTTTTTTGGTAACTGTCGAAATTCTGTCATAGCCCTCGAATGTGGCATTCGCTAACCCTCCAATACGGCGAACGATTTCGGTAACCCTCGGAAATAGCTTGATTGTCAGGAAAGTTAGTATTTAAATAAGTTTTGGTGATGGTGACATGTTCTCCAAACCATTTCCCAAAGCCATTTACAGTAAGTTACCATTGTTATTTTAACTGGATTTTATCAGAACATTTCAAACTATTTGTCCCCATTGACTTTAATGAAAACTTTTACCGAAATTCAAAAGTTCAAAACTTTAGGAAGTTTGACCATCTCTAGCTATTATTTTGTAACAACCATTAAGACGTTATCTAACTGCAGTAACCCAGTAAAAAGCTACCATCTGATTGGTTGCAGTAAATTAATGGCGCAGTCAAATTTTGCACTTCTTTTTGAATCAGCCCATAAACCTCTTCCTAGTAATTTAAAGCCAGACTAATAGCTGGAAGTGGGCAAACCCTATTAAAGGGAAATTATATACACCCCCCCACTCCCAATAAAAGTACACCCCCCTGGGTGACAACATAAATCGATATGTCCTCACTACAATATGTTACTGTGGTACCCAGGGCTATAATAACAACAATAAAGTTGGATAATCTACTCTATAGCTGATCAATTGCATGTGTTTACCAATGGTGCGATTCCTACTACTCACACCACTTTCAGGCACAAAGGTCTCTAATTGTGATAACCCAGGAAAAGTCTAACTCTGATTGGTTGCAGCAAATTAATGGCACAGGCCCAGTAAACTTACCTTAGAAATCCTAAAATCCTATAAAATCCTGGTAGCCATCTCACTTAGTCCCACCCACAGTCTTGTGTCTGGGGCCTGGCCAATCTAAAGCCAATCACTGTGAGAACAGTAAAGCTATGGAACTGTCTTCCAGTGGACGTTGTTATGGCAGGTTCATTGGTCAGTTTAATAAAAAGCTGGATGAGTTTCTACAAACAAGGAATGTTACAAGTTACTGGTATTGATACATAAAGTAGAGTTGGGAAAGGGTTTGTCACTGTGAGAACGGTAAAGCTATGGAACTGTCTTCCAGTGGACGTTGTTATGGCAGGTTCATTGGTCAGTTTAATAAAAAGCTGAAAGAGTTTCTACAAACAAGGAATGTTACAAGTTACTGGGATTGATACATAAAGTAGAGTTGATCCAGGGAAATTTCCGATTGCCAGTCAGGAAGGAATTTTTTCCCCCTTCATAAATTTGGTGGGATTTTTTTGCCTTCCTCTGGATCAACAGTTAGGCAGGAAATAAGGGATATTGCTAGATGGGTTGGACTGGATGGACGTATGTCTTTATTCAACCTCAAATACTTTCCTATACTATACTATACTAAGCACATGCTGTGCTAGAAATACTGTCATTCTCACTGATGGGACCTTTTTGCCTTTATCACTGTAGGGTCTCTTTACGGTCTGTTCTCACTGTATGGACCTTCACTGTCTATTCTCAACTGTATGGACCTTTACTGTCTATTCTCACTGTATGGGGACCTTTTCGGTCTGAATCTCACGGTTGGGACCTTACTTCTGGTCTACTGTTTGGACCTTTACTCTGTCTCACTGTATGGGACCCCTTTACTGTCTGTTCCCATGTATGGGAACCGGTTAACTGTCTTGTTCTCACTGTATGGGTGACCTTTATGGTCTGTTATCCACTGTAATGGTCGCTTTACTGTCTGTTTCCACTGTTATGGGACCTTTCGGTGACTGTTCTCACTGTATGGACCATTACTGTCTATTCTCACTGTCAATGTGAAGACCTTTAGTCTGTTCTCACTGTATGGGACCTTTACTGTCTGTTCTCACTGTATGGGACCTTTACCCGTCTGTTCTCACTGTCTGTATGGGACCTTTACTGTCTGTTTCTCACTGTACATGTGTTAGATATTGTTAAAAGACTTTCATATGGTTAGATTAGCTTTAGAAGTTTGTTAGGTTAGGCTAGTTAGGTAAGTTAGGGCCCTATTAAAAGAACCTTGAGTGGTGGCAGGTTATTTGGGCAAAATTTGTTTATTCTTCCTGTATTATGGTGTTGATTATTGTCTATTTAAAGAAAATGTACAAATAAATGGTGCCAAGTTCAAAATGGCTAGCCGCACTCCCACCGACAAAGCCACGCCCACACACAAGCCACGCCCACTTTGCTCTGCCAGCGGAGCATATAGGCGGCAATCAGGGTTTGGCTCAGGTGGCAAAATCCCTAGAGACACCCCTGACTGAATATAGTTTTGTCAAGTGTATTTTTTGTTGACTTAATATATGTTTGGTTCCCACAGAATTTCTTTTGGTCGACTAAATATAGTTTTGACACCAAAGTATTGTTTTTTATTGACTAAATGATCTGGGAACAAATAGCACCCCATAAGTTAACAAGCTGGCAGGAAGGTACAACTGTGGAGGGGAACAAGTATATTTTATTCAACTTTAATAGTGGCTGCAGTTGTGTGCAATGTTAATGCATGTTTATTTGGAGTATCCTCCAAACGATGGGCCCCTAGTGGCTCTCAGATGTCCAACCCGTTGTCTCTAATTCTCAGATGCGATTTTCCGTCCCAGATGGGACGTCCGTCCCGTAGTCTAATCCTCTCTCTCACAGGGTCCCAGATGTGACATCCGTCCCGTAGTCTAATCCTCTCTCTCACGCGGTCCCAGATGTGACATCCGTCCCGTAGTCTAATCCTCTCTCTCACGCGGTCCCAGATGTGACATCCGTCCCGTAGTCTAATCCTCTCTCTCATGCGGTCTCCTAACCAAGAAGAAGGATATTACAAACATGAACATTAGAGGAACATTATTTAAAGACACAGCTGGTGTCAATACATCACATTGCTTTCTATTGTGAAACCCACAGAGGTCACTTTAATGGGAAACTATTGTCAATACAAACACAATCTGCTTTACCTTCCTGTCCTTTATATTTGATTGGATCTCCTTCCTGATGGTCTCATAGTCCTGGTGATAGGTAATGAATGGGTGCTGTAGGAGCTGCTTGGCGGTGGTTTCGTTTTGAGAGCAGCATTTAGCAAAATCCTTTAAATTCTCTGACCTGGAGAGTTAAATGTAAAGATGGGCAGAATGGGATTTATTATGATGTCAGACGCTACTGACACGATCGGCCAATCAAAATGTCCCCACGGTGTGTACAGACTGGGGAAAGATACGGCAAGAGAATCGTAATGGGAGAGTCACTTACATTATTCTTGACTGTGATCCGTGCAGTTTATCCTCCTTGCTAAAAGAGAAAAATCCATATGACATTTTATTTATATCCGACGTACTTGGCAGTTCCAGTGGTCTGTATATTGTATGTCTAGATTTGTGTTACTCCCTTTATAACTATTTCCATTAACTGTACATGGTTAATTAGTTTTTTGTCAGACTGTACATGGGGGATAATAACCAACTGGGATCCAGGTACTAAGGGTGCCGGTTGTTTGCCACCTGGCACTGTACCACGATTAGATGTTATAAACCAGCTGTTCCATGGTAACAGTTCCTGGTACCAGGGCAGTGGTGTGCCTGGTAAAGTGGATGGTTATGGAGTCTGGGCCCTGTAGGTACGTTACTATTTCACTGGCTTTAACTTCCGGAACTGTCTATAGTCCTTTGACGGCAAGTAACCTGAATCTGCGGATATCCTCTGAAAAATGAACCAATGAATGATTAGTATTAGGGAAAGGTTGATGTGTCTGATTATTTTATTGGGTTTTCAGTTTGTATAGACAAATGTACAGTATTTAAATAGATATTTCCATTCAGAACAGGTATCCGGCCTATACTATCCCATACATCCCTATGTAACGTGTCCCAGAGGAAATGACTGGTGCATGGTGGGAATAGTGAGTGGCGATTAAGAGGCGGGGCCTATAAAAAGGAATCGCACGACATGTGACCCCCCATGCAGAGCCATTTCTAGCCATCTTAGTGCCCTAGATGCCCCTAGTTGGCCTAGAGTGCAACCCAAACATTCGGCAGGCCATGCACTCAGAGAAAGCAACCACACCAGTGCCCATAAAGCCCGATACCGTCTGATCCGACAGTATCGGGAATTTATTGCTAGTGTGTTGTACCCAGCTTTAGTTCTAATTGAAGAGTTGGGTGGAAGAAGGAAGAAAGAGGCAGGGATAGGGATCTCATGGCTGCTAGTCACAGGGCCACTGTTATAAGTCTGCAGCAGCAGCTTTTACTGCCCTTTAGAACTGTTCTCCTCAGTACTATTAGCTGAGCTCATCCTCCCCCTCCTTCCTTCACCTTCAGTTCATTGGGAACATTGAATCCAAGTAGAGGGAGCTGAGTTCAGCTCCTGTACTAGATACAATGTTACACATTACAGCAGCAAACAAGAGAGCAGATCTAACACACAGATAAAAGCCGCAGAGGGAGATGGTAGAGAGAACACTGGGCCCTGGTTTCAACATAGACGCCCTAGTTCTTTACCTAGTGCCTAGGCCTAAAAATGCCCTTCCCGCCCCATTTGTATCAATGCTACGTCTATTACCCCGCTGTATAGCAGGTAAAACCTACCTTACAGTCCAAGCTTCTTTCACCGACCATCATTCTGCTACACATCCTAAAGTCGACTGAAATGACACATTGTACAAATGATCAACAATGCCTGGGACAATTGAATAATAAAACTGTCTATATTTACCCTCACTTACTTATTTTAACGTTCGCCTCCTCCGTCACATGATATTAGACCCCTTTAGGTCCCTGTGGATAATTCTTCGCTCATGTAGATAGACCAGACCCTGCAAGATATTCATTAGGAATAGAATGTCAGTGACAGAAACTCCCAGTGTAATGGACATATTTATAATTGGTAAAGTCTGTTACCCGCAGCTTCAAATGGCCGCCAACGTGTGACTGTAAAGTGTCTCTATAAATATGTTTGTGGAAGGTTTGTGAAAGGGTTAAATAGTCTTACCTGTAAGATCCCTGGCACAGGTAGGAAATCCAGGATTCTAAAAGGCTTCTGTTTAGTTCTACAGTTAATGAATGAGATCTGCTACGGTTCCACCATTACAATATTCCATGGAAATCTGGAATAGAAGATTGAAGGGAGAATAAGAACATGGAATATGGAATTAGCTATGGCTAATTGTATTGTTCCCTGTGATAAAGCGCGTGTTATAACACGGCGTTATAGACAATTGTCTTACCGCCAGATCTCGTCGACTTCCTGGCATCTGATGGGTGCTCTTTTATAATAAGCCCCATGAATTGGATGACATTTCCATGGCCTGAAAGGTATTCCATTATCTTTATCCCCTGATCACAAATATTTCACCCTAATACAGAAAAGACAATGTTTATACAAAGCATATCCAAATACCCTTTACAATGAATGTTTAATGTCAAAGATGAAGAAAGATACGTTACCTGTTGTGTGAATTTAATTACTTTAATGGCCACTTCTGCCTTTCTCCACATCGTGTCCCTGTAATGCAGATAAAGACATTTGGAGTAAATTTTAAAGAAAAAGAATGGTAAAATACACTGGGGATTATTCAAATAAAGTTCTTATGTTATAATGGTGCTAATTTTGCCCCCCCCAATCAAATGTTAGCTTTCAAATGTTACATAGGTTCTGATTGGTTGGGTCAAAATTAGCACCATTTAATTACGAAAAGATCTTTTATTGAATCTCCCTGACTGTGTTTAGCTTTATAGCCCAGAAACCACTGATTAACAATATAATCCTTAACTAAAGATAAAATAAAAATCTTATCACCATATCCCACTTACCCCCCCTCTCCCAATGGACAGACATGCTCAGTCTGTATTACCCAATAAGAACATGTAAGAGAAACTGTACACCCAACATAGAGATACCCAATAATAACTTACATGGTAACTTTGCCAAAGGCGCCTCTTCCAGTTGTTTCTGAAGGGTCAGAATACCTTTAGGGACTGGAAAATTAAAGAGAGATTCCATGTTAATATTTGAACATGGACAAGGAAAATCCATTTTAATAACTAGGGGAGACGTTAGGGAATTCCCATGCTGCCCGGTTCTCTTAAAGGCTCATAATGGTAGCAATCTCACACATGTGGGGGCACAGGGTCATTATTCTAGAGCCCATCACAGGTGTGGAACAGGCCACCCCCTACCTTCCCTCTAAATAAATAGTGTCATTGTGTATTCAGTCTTAAGTTTCTGTACGGACGTTTGTTCGATATCCCCAGGTCGGTCGGCAACGATCCCCAAACAAACGCCCATTTCGGGACCCCACGATCGCACGTGTGTACGAACCTTAATCCTCATTTCATTCATTTGAGTTGGGTACAAAGAGCTATTAGACTATGAGGGAGGATTCTCTGGTCATTTAATGTGTACCAATCTTTTATTCAGTGTGAAGTTTACCTTTAATGTATCTAGTTTAGGAAGATTATCAAGTAGGGCTGAGAGCTGGGTCGGTCGCAAACGCTTTTCATCCATAGCCTCCGCACCTTGATTTTCAGGTGTACACACGTTTCGGATTGGTAAACACTAAAATAATTTTAAAAGTTTAATAAAATAAAACACAAAGCTCAGGAAATCAAAGCATAGTCCACTGCTACCATGTTAACCATGGAGTCATATTATATTATTCATTATTATTCTACCACACACCACAGCTGCCAATAAATAGGCCCCATAATGTAACCCAGAGGAGGGATATGGGGAAGAGAAGTTTCTTCTGCAGCGCTGTTGTACTACAGGAACAATCCTACTGGGTTTAAAAGGATTTCCTAACATAGTGGGGGCAAATATGAACTATAATTCCTATTACTAAATGTGTCTCGTTCTTAGACTATCACTATTCTATATCCATATATCTATTAATGTCCATGGTGTGCAACTTTACCTGCTTCTTTGTCAGAAGAGCTCATTTTCACTAAAAAGATAACAATAATTCTTTACTCACAATCACATCACTCACACAAGGGCAAGTCCATGTTTTTTTTTTATAATGCATAATGTAAATATGTGTAGGTTTGTGAGTGATTGTCATTGTGATGATGTCATGATAGGTAAATACTAAATATCCACTCACCACAATGTCGGATGTAAAAATGACAACAACATCACTCACAAGGTTTATTTAAATATGAATATTGACAGGAGTATTTTATATTTTAGGCTATTATATAGTAAGGAGTCACAGAAAGCTATTTTGGTATGCTTTCCATTCCAGTAATCATGAAAACCGCTGTAATGTAAATGTTAACTTAAAGGGCATGTCCACCCCCAAAACTATAATCCCCCCACTACTGGCTCCACTGTAGTGTAGTTTAATCCTTACCTTACACCCCAGCTCCACTGGTTTCTTCTGCTATCCCCCCTAAAGTCCAAACAAACGCCCACCAGAGTACTGCAGAGTCCATATAGGACTCTGCCTCTCTGTCTCTCCTCCATGCGTACTGCAGCCCTTCTCCCCCTCCCCCTCCCTCTCCCTCCCGATTTAGATTCCCAAATATTACTTACCTTCCCTCTTTCCTCCGCTGCACTGCTACTCCCGGCAGCCACATCCGTGATTGGCTGCTGCTCGCCAATCACAGACGTGACTGCGGTCCCCCGCCCCTCTGCTTGCATTTTCCGCGCAAGGAGGGCCTGGCAGGTGCGGCAGAGAAGAGGGGAAGGTATAATATTTGGGGCACTTTCGATTTTTTAAGAAGGGTGGACATGCCCTTTATATGTCATAATATATAAATAATAACTAATTTCCCCTTTAACCCTCTGTCCAATGTGAAAATACAGGAGCTGAGCACACTTACTTTTCTGCACAATCAAAGCTGAAAATGATTAGTGAGTGATGGAGCAGCTTCTATATACCCACAGTCTGTGACATCATCAATTACATATCAGTAACATCTACTTAGTAATACCATGGTCACATGATCCCTACACTGTGACACATCTAATTAGCATACCACGGTCACATGATCCCTACACTGTGATATTACCACTTTATGTAGGAGGGAATTCAATGTCCAAAGACTTTGGAAAATGGCAGTTTAAAAAAACATGACAGTTAATAACAGTCGAATGACAAAAAGTAGCAGATTGGAAATATGAATCATTCACTGACAGGATTGGGGGAGAGATTTCACTTCTTTATATCAGAACCAATCCACAGAACCATGTAACCCATAGTAATGTACAGTTTCGGCGCCGAACTATTCGAGTTCGAATGGACTCGGACTTCTCAAACTATCCCGACCCGGGATTTCCGATATTTTCTGGACTTTCGATAATCATCGAATGTTCGAACGTTCGAATATGCGAGTAAAATGTCTATTTTACCTATACGCAAATAAATATCGAATTGTCAAATCACTTCGCGAACGCGAGAGCTTAAAAGTAGCACAAGTGAGAGTAAAATCGAGTTTTCGAAAGTCCTGATATTTAAAAAAGTGTCCCCACATTTCCTTCCCAGGTCCCACAGCCATTACATTAAGTTACCATTGATATTTTACTTGTTTTCATTAGAACTTTTCTAACTATTTGACTCCCATTGACTTTAATGGGTAAGTTTGAAAACGTGGGACTTTCGGACGTTCAGGCCATCTACTCAGGTCTAGTGGTTTCCATTCCCAGTTCCAAACTCTAGAAATACTTCACATGTGTCCACGTTTTGTTTGAGGTTTTTTGTGTCATTTCGAACAGTTTTTTATTTTTCCGAATACAGTGGCGTACATGGATGGTCCCACTACAGTCCACATCATCTGTCTTCTCAGTGTGCTTATCAACCCAATTGCTATTCAGCTCGAAAGCATAAGGAACCATAATCACTAACGTTGCTGTGCAACATGAATCATTCCCTCTTTTTTATTCTTTCTTCTACTTCATTGTCAATTTCGAATTTCTGCTGGTCGGTCCGTGCTCAGGGTACATTACACAACGCGGCCGTATTATCCTGTACGCTACAGCCTAGTGTTACACTGTTGCAGAGGGGAAAGTAAGCGATCATTGTTTATCGGATTGTTAAGGCACGGCATCAAATAAGATACCGTGCCTTTATAAATCACGGCCCTTAGTTATTAACTCAACCAATTAATTCTGCCTTATATTTAGGGGTAATCAGTGGGAATCCTGTAAGTAAACATAGAGACACCAGGGTTACCCCCACCAGAATGCCCAGGCCCCGACCTCCACAGGTCCATTCTTTGGTCTTTAATAGGCAACAAAATCAATTGGGATGAAAATAGTGACCCTGTCGCTTTATTTCCTGATGTGGTCAGTCAAATGGAACATTGGGCGAATATCTGCTTACGGTATATGTTTACATCCTTAGGCTGGGTACACACATGCCAGACCTTTGAAAGATGGAGAGCGTTAGGACTGCATGTTTCCCATGACCGCGGGCAACCCCTATAGAGATTACCGGGGCAGAGAGAACATTTTTGTGTCTTTCCCAAACAACCGTGGGCCGCACGCTAGTTCAGGAAAAGTGCTACATACACTGCCGATAGAGCCCCATATCCATGGATTCAACGGTATTGGGGCTTTATTGTTACTGTGTGTACCTAGCTTTACCATGTGCCAATCTCATTACTGATCTGTATACTGGCGCTCCGGAAGGATTTACACAAATTATAGGTGTAGCACCTCCTGTCTTGGTGTCTATATGTCAGGAGTTTTCCCTAAGAGGAGGAATGTTTGGCTCTGTCCTCAAATACTAAACTATTACTAGGTTTGTGTTTATTTAGGAGGTAGGAAGGAGGTAGGATCTTCGTATCTAGGAAATGACCATTTAATATATCTAATATATTCATCAGGGGGTTCCCCTTTGATATCCAAACTCCTACCAAATCTGCAAATAATCTTATATCATAGAAATACCATATAGAGTGGAAGGTTTCAGACTACGCAGGGGTATGTGTGCAATAAGGGGGTTTTAAATAACGCTAACCGTAAATAAGACTCCTCCTCCTTTTAATAAATCTGCATTTGGAATGGTCAATGTACTTTACAGACATGTGCTTGTGTGCATGAAAATTACCCAGCAGACCTGTGTACGTAGGTTTTCACGCCAATAGGAATTAGTATCGAACACGTTTTTAATGTATTTCTTACAACTGCCGAGATTCCGATTCCATTTTGCATTAAAAGCTCAATTAAACGCACGGAAATGCAATGCAAAAATCCGCATGTGTTTCTTGCGCCTTGGGGCCTCAGTCTAAGGTTGATTTTCTATGGAGAACTGGATAACAGGTTGTTCAATAAGTGTGCCTGTGCTCAACCAATCAGATGATACCTTTTTACTGGTCTACAACAGTAAGGACACGTTTGATAGCGTCTGATTGGTTGAGGCAAATTAACAGCACATGCAGATTTTTGCACCTCTTATTAAATAAGCCATTTATTCAATTGTAAGAGGATTCAGTAACTACGTATTAGCAGGGCTATGTACTGAGGGTGTTATTGCCTTTTTGTGTTCTTAAAGTTACGTTAACCGATGTGCAAGGGTCAACTTGACTTTATTACACAAACTGTACCAAGCTTGTTTCGGCAGGGTTTGTATATGGACAAGATGTAAGTGTATGTTTCTATGGGGGCGATGCAAATATTGGGCGCAAAATGCCCAAGTCAGTGTAACACCCACGTTATCCAATGTATTATCAGGTTAGCGTGGGTTTTACACTGAGTTTGCGTTGCCTCGCCATTTCTGAATGCTTATATAGCTCAAATGTGGCACAGGCGATGCAAAACCGTCCTTAGTAAAGTTTAGCGCTACAATGTACGTGAAACTTTACGCCACTGAATGGGAGGCGCCAGCCGGCGCACTTACCTGGCAGAGATCCCGCAATTTTTATCAGATGTGTATAAGGTGTTGATGTTCAGTATGTGTATAAGAGTGTGTATGTTCAGGTATGTGTAATAAGAGTGTGTATTGTTCAGTCATGTGTATAAGATTGTTTATGTTCAGTATGTGTAAGAGTGTATTTCAGTTGTGTATTAAGAGTTTTGTATGTTCAGTATGTGTAAATAAGATTGTGTATGTTCAGTATGTGTATAGAGTGTTTAGGTTCAGTAGGTGTAGAGTGTGTATGTTCAGTATGTGTAAGAGTGTATGTTCAGTATGTGTATAGAGAGTTGGTTGTAAATGTTTCCAGTTATGTGTATAAATATGTTTATGTTCAGTTCATTGTATAAGAGTGTTGTAGTTTCAGTATGTGTATAGAGTGTGTATGTTCAGTATGTGTAAGAGTGTGTAGTCAGTTGTGTAAAGAGTGGTATTGTTCATATGTGTATAGAGTGTTGTATGTTCAGTATGTGTATAGTGGTTGTATGTTCAGTATGTTTATAAGATGTGTATGTTCAGTATGTTATAAGAGTGTGTATGTTCAGTATTGTATGAGTGTGTATGTTCAGTAGTGTATAAGAGTGTGTATTGTTCATATGGTATAAGATGTGTATGTTCAGTATGTGTTAAGAGTGTTTATGTTTCAGTATGTGTATGAGTGTGTATGTTCAGTATGTGTAAGAAGTGTGTATTGTTCATTATGTGTTAATAGTGTTGTTCAGTATGTGTATAAGAGTGTGATGTTCAGTATTGTGTATAAGAGTGTTTATGTTCAGTATGTGTAAAGAGTGTGTATGTTCAGTATGTGTAATAAGAGTGTGTATGTTCAGTATGTGTATAAGAGTGGTGTATGTTTCGTATGTGTATAAGAGTGTTGTATGTTCAGTATGTGGTAGATGTGTATGTCAGTATGTGTATAAGAGTGTGTATGTTCATATGTGTATAAAGGTATGTCAGTATGTGTATAAAGAGTGTTAGTTCAGTATGTGTATAGAGTGTGTATGTTTCAGTATGTGTAAAGAGTGTGTATGTTCAGTATGTGTAAGAGTGTATGTTCAGTATGGTGTATAAGATGTGTATGTTCAGTTAATGTTGGTATAAGTGTTGTATGATTCATTAGTTGTATAGTGTTTATGTTCAGTATGTGTAAGAGTTGTATGTTCAGTATGTGATAGAGTGTGTATGTTCAGTATTGTGTTAAGAGTGTGTATGTTCAGTATGGGTGTAAGAGTGTGTATGTTCAGTATGTGTAAAAGATGTGTTGTTCATTATTGTGTATAAGAGTGTGGTATGTTCAGTATTGTATGAGTGTGTATGTTCAGTATGTGTAAGAGTGTGTATTGTTCAGTGGTGTAAGAGTGTGTATGTTCAGTATGTGTAAGAGTGTGTATTTCATATGTGTAAGAGTGTGTATGTTTCAGTATGTGGTATAGATGTGTGTTAATGTGTATCAGTATGTGTATAAGATGTTTATGTTCAGTATGTGTATAGAGTGTGTATGTTCAGTATGTGTATAAGAGTGTGTATGTTAGTACATTGTGTATAAGAGTGTGTATGTTCGTATGTGTAGGTGGTGTTGTTCAGTATGTGTAGAGTGTGTCTGTTTCAGTATGTGTATAGAGTGTGTATGTCAGTATGTGTAAGAGTGTGTATGTTCATTTATTGTGATGTGTTGTATGTTCAGTATGTGTATGAGTTGTGTATGTTCAGTATGTGTATAAGATTGGTTTTATGTTCAGTATGTGTATAAGTGTGTATGTTCAGTATGTGTATAAGAGTTGTGTAGGTTCAAGTATGTTTATAAGAGTGTGTAATGTTCAGTATGGTTAGTGAGTGTGTATGTTCAAGTATGTGTATTGTATGTTCAGTATGTGTAAGAGTGTGTATGTTTCAGTATGTGTATAAGATGTGTATGTTCAGTTGTGTAGAGTTGTGTATGTTCAGTATGTGTATAGAGTGTGTATGTTCAGTATGTTGTATAATGAGTGTGTATGTTAGTATGTGTATAGAGTGTGATATGTTCAGTATGTGTAAGGAGTGTGTATGTTCAGTATGTGTGTATCAGAGTGTTTGTATGTTCAGTATGTTGTAAGAGTGTGTATGTCCAGTATGTGTATAAGATGTGTGTATGTTCTAGTATGTGTATAAGAGTGTTTTGGTTCAGTATGTGTAAAGAGTGTATGTTCAGTATTGTATGAGTGTGAATGGTGTATTATGTGTAAAGAGTGTTGTGTCAGGTGTATAAGTGTGATGTTTTCAGTATGTGTATAAGAGTGTGTACGTTCAGTATGTGTATTAGTGTGTATGTTCTGTATGCGTATAAGTGTGTGTGTTCGTTGTGTATAAGAGTGTGTACGTTCAGTATGTGTATAGAGTGTAGGATGTTGTTCAGTATGTGTATAAGAGTGTGATGTTCATATGTGTAATAAGAGTGTGTAGTTCAGTATGTGTATAAGAGTGTGTATTTTCAGTAGTGTATGATAGTGGTTGTTATGTTCAGTATGTGTATAAGGAGTGTGTTGTTATAATGTGTATAAGAGTTGTATGTTCAGTATGTGTAAGAGTGTATGGTTTTTATTGTGGTATAAGTGTGTATGTTCAGTATGTGTATAAGAGTGTGTATTTTAATTATGTGTATGAGTGTGTGTATTGGTCAGTATGTCTGTTATGAGTGTGAATGTTCAGTAGTGTAAGAGTGTGTTGTTTCAGTATGTGTAAAGAGTGTGAATGTTCCAGTATGTGTATAAGAGTGTGTATGTTCAGTATTGTTATGATGTGTGGATTGTTCATATGTGTATAAGAGTGTTGTTCAGTAGTGTATAAAAGTGTGTATGTTCAGTATGTGTAGAGTGGTGAATGTACAGTATGTGTATAAGAGTGTATGTTCAGTATTTGTATAGAGTGGGTGGATGTTCATATGTGTATGAGTGTATTTCTTATGTGTATAAGATGTTATGTTCAGTATGTGTAAAGAGTGTGAATGTTCGTAGGTAAGATGTGATGTTCAGTATGTGTATAGAGTGTGTATGTTCAGTATGTGTATAAGGTGTTTATTTCAGTATGTGTATAAGAGTGTTATG
The DNA here is from genome assembly GCA_019447015.1 of Hymenochirus boettgeri. Classification (NCBI taxonomy): domain Eukaryota; kingdom Metazoa; phylum Chordata; class Amphibia; order Anura; family Pipidae; genus Hymenochirus; species Hymenochirus boettgeri. The sequence continues at coordinate 8,007,778 of CM033472.1, forward strand.
TTCAGTTGGTGTATCAAATGTGTATGTTCAGTATTGTATAGTGTGTATGTTCAGTATGTGTATGAGTGTGTATGTTCAGTATGTGTATAAAAGTGTGTATGTTCAGTATGTGAAGAGTGTGGATGTTCATTGTGAGATAAGTAGCCCCGGACCAACGAAGTAGGGAGAGCGTCATGACCTGGGGGGACCGGGAGAGCGCAAGTAGTGGTGGGTTAAAGTTGAGCGGGAAGGACAGAGTAGAAGCTAGGGGGAGGAGCGGCGGCCATATTCTAGACCAGCAATGGAACAGTCAGCTGTGGTCGGACCAGGACGGCCCTGCGATCCTACCTTACTCTGCAAAGATGTCGGGACTGGAGGAGCTAATCGGGAGACTCCGGGAAGAGATTGCAGTAAGGGGAGACTCCTGGCTGCGGCAAGCACTCTCCTCCCCTGCCCCTTCTGGAGACGCCAGTCAGCCTAGGTCATCCAGGGCAGAAGGAGCCGCCAGCCTGATAGATTCACCCTTCTACATCGGCCAGACCTCCCAGAACGCCGCCACATAGGAGGCCCTGACCGTGGACCAGCACGTGGGGAGAGGTAGGCCTGGAGCACGTGCAGGACGAGTACGCCCACCCCCTTCAGCACCAGCAACCCGCACATCGCGAGCCCAGGACCAGCAGGCATGCAGGACGTCGGCCCACGAAGTTCCTGAGGCCCCCAACCCCCAGCAGTCCTCTCATTGGCAGGAGGAAGATCAGTGAGTGCGGCTTCCTCTAGCCAGGAGCAATCGAGATCAGACAGCCAGGTGGGGGATGCCTCCCTAGGGAGACCACAGCATGGGGATCTTAGGTGGACACGAGTACCCCCCCTCCTGTTCTCCCAGTCCCCGGTAACATCGAGGCCCCTATGCCCCAACAGGGGTTAGGACCATGTCCTTGGCAGGGGCCTAGTCCTCCCTCTTTTCCGCACAATTTGTCTTTTCAGGTGCAGCAGGATCGGCTGCCATCGGGGTGCGAGTATACGCAGAGCGTATAGGGAACCTTCAACATTCGGACTGGCACGTCTTCCAACTCCTCCAGAATCGAATCTTCTCTACGGGCCGATTAGCGAGGTCACAGCGCATGGCGTTCCGGGCCAGCGGTCTCCCCATCCATTTTGTCTTCGCAGGTGCAGCAGGATCGGCTGGCATCGTTCAAGAGCCGCACAGCAGACCAGGACTCGCTCCGATCGCCGCAGACTCCAGGCTCTGAGCGGATCCAGCTCTACTGGACCAGGAATCATCCAGTTCCGGCTGGACACAGCATTACACCTCCGTTAGGGCACTTACAGCACACAGGGGGTCAGCAAACAGTGCTTGCATAGGGACAGCTCCCACCTGGTTTTCGGGGATTACACACACAATCAGGGTTGGCCACAGAGGCACAGATAGGGGTGGAGAAATATTGGGCGCTTGCCGGCAGAGACAGTCACACCTGAAGGCTCTCATCTCTGAAGTCACAAGAGGCCATACATATTTGTGCTTCGAGGGCCCCTGGCACCCACTTAAAGCAGGAGGTTAAGGAAAAAATATGGAAGAGGGATTGGACATTTTTTCCCTGTTACCATTGGAACGCTTTTCCCTAGATAGCTAGAGAGGGGTAAGGAAGTGGATCCGAGGGAGGAGAGAAAAGCGGATGAGTCGCCTGATCCCAAGGACCTTCGGCAATTGGCTTCAGGCCTTCGCTATATTAGGCAGCGTAGTCGGTGAGCGTAATCCTCAACACTGTTCGGTTCTATTCTTTTACTTAGACTCTATTTGGGAGGCCCATAGAGTATACGGGCAAGCCTGGTTAAAATGCGATGAGGCGTTCAGACAACGCATGGCAGCACGTGGTGAGGTTCAGTGGGACCACAGGGACATTGGACTGTGGATGAGGGTGATGAATAATAAAGGTTTCAAGGTTTTGTGTCACCCATTGGGACAGCCCTTTCAGGGGGGTGCCCCCGGACAGGGACAGCCATATCGCGGTGGCGGGGGCACAGGATTTAATGCAGCGGGGCAAAAGGAGGAACTTGTTGGCATTCATTGAGGGGCCATGCACTTGGGGTGCATCATGTCGTTTCGGCACGAGTGCTCTGTGTGCGCAGGCGATCATCCCTCCTCAAGATGCTTCAGATGGTCGAGGCAAGGTATTTCAAACAAAGGGATGCTGGAAAAGGGGGAGAGCCCAGTGAGGTTAGAGGCGATCAAACCATGGCTCGATAGGTACCCAGACCAAAGGGGGGCGTTACTGCTAGAAAGGGTTTCACCATCCCATCTACTTTGGTTTGGCCCCCGTCTGGACTGCAAGGACCTTAGATCTATCCGGGAACACCCAGAACTAGCAAAAGAAAAGTTACTAAGAGAGATTAGCTTGGGGAGGATGGCGGGTCCTTTCAGGGAAACCCCCATTCCAAACCTAATTGTTTCTTCCATTGGCCTAGTGCCAAAAAGAACCTGGAAAGTTCAGATTGATTCAACACCTGTCATACCCTGAAGGGCTTCAGTGAATGAAGGAATAGACGAGGGCTTATCCTCTGTTTCATATACGTCATTCGATGAAGCCGTTAAATTAGTCCAATTAGATGGCGTGCAGCCGGAGTGAATTTATTTGTTGGAGGAGGAATTTTACGTGGATCGCTCTCTACCAATGGGCTGCACCATATCCTGCCTCATACTTTGAAGCCTTCACACTTTCTAGAATGGGTAGTGTGGCAGAGGCAGGGGTACACACACATAATCCACTACTTGGACATTTTTATTGTTGGTTGCCCACGGACTCCAATTTATGTGCGGGATTGTTGCAAAGACTGTGTCGCGGACAGATTTGGGGTACCTCTGGCCCCGAAAAAAACGTAGGGCCAACAACCTGCTTAAGTTTTTTAAGGTATCGAAATAGATACGGAGGCCCAGGTTTATCCGCTTACGAGAGGGTAAGGTTTCGGACCTCCTTCACCCACATCGCAATCACCTTAGCAGCAAGGAAGGTTCAGGCGTTACTGGTAATCTAAACTTTGCCTGTAGGATCTTGCAAATGGGCGGATTTCCTCCAGGCGCCTAGCACTGTTGACAGTCGGCATCCGCCGATCACACCATTTCATTAGGGTCATTAAGGATGTTAAACTAGACCTACTCATTTGGAAGGTTTCAATGGTACCAGATATTGGCAGGCCTCACCTGAAGATAGCGACAGGATTTGTTTGTACACAGATGCAGCAGGATCAGTGGGGTTTTGGAGCATATTTAGCAGGGATTGGTGTGCGGGCCATTTGGCCGAGGGAGTGGTAAGATCTGCCGATCCTTCGTAACATGACATTCTTGGAGCTCTTCCCTATTTTGGTTTCAATAGAGCTATGGCCTACAGAATTTGCGAACAAACCACAGTCTTCCTCCCAGATAACATGGCAGTGGTACATGCTGTGAATAATTTAACATCTAGCTCTCCACCTGTGATTGTGTTGCTGGCGCGCATTTGGTTTTGTGCTGTCTGCAATGTAATATCACTTTTAAACCAGACATGTCCCAGGCCATAAAAATGGGGTCGCTGACGCTCTCTCCCTCCGTCTGCAGTTCACCAGGTTCCGACAATTGGTTTCGGAGGCGAAACGATGCGGAGAAGTTTGCCCGAGTTCGATTTGGCAGCTTGTCTGGGAGGTATGCACAACTGGATCCAACGTTCATTAGCCCCCTCTATCTGGGAAAGCTACAGCAAGGTTTGTGGGGATCGTGGTTCAAGCTAGAACGGAGGTGGGGGACATTCGGTCAAGTGAGGATAGACTGAACTTGCTGTTGTGGTACCCTGCTTATGCTATTTGAACGTCATCGTACCGTGTGCGGAGTTGTAGTTCTCTTATGCTCGTCTCTAGTGCCTTTTATCTATTTGCTTTTCGGCTTGCCTGATGGCCGGGGGGCATTGGATGGTCACCGGTTTACCATCTACTCATGTTTGTTCTCTCCCTGTTTAGATGCACTCATTACTCCTCGTCCCTTGTTCTGTTAAGGTCTTTAAACAGCCGAGCGGTGCGAGAAAGACCTTGGATTTCCAGACCTCCCCAAGCACTTCCTCCGCCGCAGATTTCTGTCACTGATTTTTCGCTTGCGAATTTTTTTATCTCCGACTATGTCTGCTTATTCTGGGTTCCACCCTTTGCGCTTCGCATCCGGATCACAGGCGGGGGGCGGGCGGCGGGGGGCCCTCGGGCGCGAGGCTAGCCCGGCGCCGGGGGCGTGAACTGGAGTCGGACGGTTGTCGCGCGGCCGATTGGGGGCCTTCGGGTACTGATGCCCATAGCAACGCGGGGCCAGGCCGAGAGCTGCGGGCTCGTGCGGAGGATAGGGGTTGCGTGGGGGTGCGCCTGTGCATGATGCCCTACTATCTAACCGACTCCTATAGTCCTCAGAGCTTCGCACGCCATCATCACCAATTGTACCCCTGCTCTTACCTCAACTTCGCTCTTGAGCATCTACCTCCTCTGCCCTACGCTACCATGGATTCTGCGGGCTCAGGGGAGTAATGTAACTCTATCTCTGCTTTCTGTTATTGCGCTGCTATTTTACCAACACTATTTTTCACCTTCCATAACAATCTGTTTATCCCAGGGATCTTGCTTCACCATTTACCGAACTCGTGCTAATGTGGCTCCTTTTGCCTTCCACTACTATACATCGCCTTGAGTCCATGCCCTACGTCTCTGTACCCATTAAGGTCTGGATCACGTCCCCCTAGAACGTTTTTCTTAGACATTCTGTCCTGCTACGTTCGGTTACTTTTTGCCTCTTCCAAAAAAACCAACTATTATGTTATTTCTTCTGGACCCTAGATATAATAGATAGATTCCCTTCACTTGTTAGCTAGTGAAGGATATAGACATATAAGATAGATAAGCCGATGAAACGAAATTGGCAGAGGATACGTATAGGATAGGACTTGAGATAGAGAGTGTAGATTCGATAGGATAATAGATAGATAATTAGAGCGTGATAGCAAGACGCATAGATCGCTGTAGTGCTAGCTCCGCTCGTGATCCCTAAGCGACTAGATAGATAGATAGATAGTGATCATACTCGCTGTGCTGCGCTCGTCTGCTCCGCTCGCTAGCGTCGCTCGCTTCGCTCGCTCGCTTCTACGCTCGCTAGCTCGTGCGCCGTCCTCGTCGCTCTGCTCGCTCGCCATCGCCTCCGCCGTCGCTCGCGCTCGCGCTCTGCGCTCCCTCGCGCTCCTCCGTGCTCGCGCGTTCCTCTGCAGCCGACCTCGCTCGGTCGCTCGCCGCTCCTCTCGTGCCGCTCGCTCGTGTGCTCGCTGTGCGGCTCGCCGCGTCCCGTCCGCATCCGGTCCCTCGCGCTCGCTGTCTCGCTTGGCTCGGCTCGCGGCTCACTGCGCTCGCCGTGGTGTTCGCTGCTTCGGTAGCTCGCTCGTCCTGTCTGCTCCTGCTTCGCTCGCTACGTGCTCGCCTCGCGACGCTCGCCCGCGCTCGCTCGCTCGCGCTGCTCTCCGGCTCGTTCGCCGTGCACGGTCGCCTCGTGTCGGTTCGTGCTCGGTCGCTCGTGCTCGGTCTTCGCTCGTCGCTCGCTCGTCTGCTCCGCGCTCGCCTCGTGCTCGATTCGCTCATCCGCTCGCTCGCTTCTCGCTCGCGCGCTCGCTCGTGCCGCGCTGGCTCTTGCCGCTCGTCCTCGCTCGCGCTCTCGCTCGTCGCGCTCGCCCGCGCTCGCTCGTGGCTCGGTCTCTCGTGCTGGTTCGTCGCTCGTCCTCGCTCTCTCGCTGATCGCTCAGCTCTGTGATCGCTCGCTCGCTCGCTCGATAGCTCGCTCGCGCGCTCGCTCGCTCGCCTCGCTCGCTCGGCTCAGTCGTGATCGGTGCTCTGCTACGGTGATTAGCTGTGTGTTGTTCGTTTCGCCTCCATCCTCCAGTCCCCGGACTCTGCTTGATGCCTGTCAGCCGCACTAGAGACCTTTTTACACGCGCCGGAGATAGAGTTGAACTACACATCTTTGTAGCAAAATCTCAACTCACTTTATTTAGTTATTACTTGGGTTTTCACAAAGAGAAAAAGGGGGCGTGGCCAGACACATGTCTCCGATGACGTACTAAAACCTTGGAATGTAGGAGGCAAAAGACCTTGAGATAACGTATTATCTATGGCCATGAGAAACAGCTTGGGCTTGGTACATTTTGGAGAAAAACAGACTAAGTAATTGGACACAAAATGGCTCGAAAAACAAAGTGGCTGCGTATTGCTAAGTGATTATACAGAATATATAAAAACCTAACAGTTTATAGTCATAGTGATAGATAGAGATAGATAGATCGATAGAATGACTAAGGATAGATAGAGATAATCATGAGATGTTTTAATAGATAGTGATGTAGATAGCTGTAGATAGAATCTTGTGAGTGATATGATGGATGAGGTTAGAATCGCTCGCTGCTCTACTCTCGACTCGCTGTACTCGTGCGCGCTCTCTCGCTCTGCGCCTTGCTGCTCGCTCTGCTCGTGCTCGCTCACTCGCGCGCTCGCTCTCGTCTGCTCGCTCTCTCGCGCTCGCTGCCGCTTGTGTCCTTCTCTCGCTTCTCTGCTCGCTCCTCGCCTCGCGCTCTCGTGCTGTGCTCGCTCCTCCGCTCTGTCTCCGCTCGTGCTCGCTCTCTCGCTCGCTCGCTCGCTGCTGCTCGGCGCTTGCTCGCTCGTGTGCTCGCGCTGGCCGCTCTGGCTGATCGCTGTCATCTCGTGGCTCTTTTCGTGCCCGCTCGCTCGCTCGCTCGCTGCTCGCTGCTCGTGCTCGCTCGCTCCCTCGGCTCGCTCGTGCTCGCTCCTCGTGCCGCTCTCTCGCTCGCTCGTGCTCGCTCCGCACTCGCTCCTCGCTCGCTCGCTCGCTCGTGCTCGCTCGCTCGCTGCGCTCGCTCCTCGCTCCTCCTTGCTCGCTCGCTCGCTCGTGCTCCGCTCCCTCGCTGGTCGCTCGCTCGCTCGCTCGCTGCTCGCTCGCTGGCTCTTCGCCGCTCGTCGTGCCCGCTCTCTCGCTCGCTTGCTCGCTCGCCGCTCGCTCTCGCTTGCCTCGCTGTCTCCTGCGCGCTCGCTCGCTGCTCGCTCGCTCCCTCGCTCGCTCGTGCTCGTCCTTCGTCGTGCTCGCCGTGCTCTCGTGCTCCGCTCGATCTCTCGCCTCGCTTCGCTCGCTGCTCGCTCGCTCGCTCGTGTGTCTCTCGCTCGCTCGCTCGTGCCTCGCTCGCTCGTGCTCTCGCTCGCTCGCCCGCTCTCGCTCGTGCTCGCTCGCTCGCTCCCTCGCTCGCTCGCTCGTGCTCGCGCGCTCGCCCGTACTCGCTCGCTCGCTCGCTCGCTCTGCTCGCCGTGCCGCTCCTCTGCGCTCGCTCGTGCTCGCTCGCTCGCCCCTAGCGCTCCGTGCTCGCTCGCTCTCGTAGTGAATGAAGATAATAGAACCTAAAAAAAAACTGTGCTCAACTCAACTGTACTAACAGTGAACAGTCTGCTTGGACTCTGGCTCTCACCTCTCTCCTTTACTTCACACCGACAGGGAGACTCGCAATTTTGCGCAGGCGCTGACACAGGCACCTCAGAATCCTTCTGTGTTCTTCCCTATCCCCCATTCCACACATAGAGGGCACAGAGCAGGAAGTAAGTGCCGACAATGACTCAAGACTGCAACTTTCCACTGACGTGTTACGATCGGATCGGATCGATCCAGACAAAATTCAGTCAGGGCAGTTTTTCTGGTTTTCCTAGTCTCGGACTTTTCCCGGACATTTAGGATAGCGGGACTGCTACCACCTAAAATCCCGGGACTGTCCCGGTAAAATCCGGGACTATTGGCAACTATGGTAGTGGCAGTGGAGTCCGCCCGTACAAGACTACGTACGCCCAAGAAGGTAGAATTGTTGCTTATGTGTAGTGGTGTTCTAATGTGGCAGTGTTCTTTTCCGCAGGGCCTGCATTGGTATCGGCATGGGTGATGGGGCACTCATATGTTTTTTGAAGAGTGTATGTTCAGTATTGTGTATAAGAGTGTGTATGTTCATATGTTTATAGTGTGTATGTTCAGTATGTGTATAGAGTGTGTATGTTCATAGATAGATAGATAGATAGACAGGGATAGAAGCGATAGATACATAGACAGGGATAAAAGAGATAGATAGATAGATAGATAGATAGATAGATAGATAGATAGATAGATAGATGAGATAGATAATAGTGATAGAAGAGGGATAGAAGAGATAGACTCGCTCGCCTGCTCGCTCGCTCTCGCCTTGCGCTCCCCTCTTCGCCTCGCTCGCTCGCCCCGGGCGTCCGCTCGCGCTCCCGCGCGCTCCGCTCGCTCGCTGCCCCTCGCTCCGCTCGCTCGCCCGCTCGCTCGCTCGCTGCCGGCTCGCTCGCTCGCCGCTCGCTCGCTCTCGCCCGGGCTCCCGCGCTCGCTCGCCCGCTCGCTCGGGCTCGCCGCGCTCGCTCGCTCGCTCGCTCGCCGCGCTCGCTCCCTCCGCCCGGCTCGCCGCGCTCGCTCGTCGCCCTCCCGGCTCGCCTCGCTCGCCGTTCGCTCGCCCTCGGGCTCGCCGCTCTCCGCTCGCTCGCTCGCTCGCTCCTCCTCGCCCGGGCTCCCGCCGCGCTCGCTCGCTCGCTCGGGCTCGCTCGCTCGCTCGCTCGCTCCGCTCGCTCGCCCGGGCTCCCTCTCGCTCGCTCGCTCGCTCGCTCGCCTCGCTTCCTCCTCGCTCGCTCCTCGCTCTGGGCTCGCACGCCGCTCAGCATCCGCTGCTCGCTCGCATCGCTCGCCCGGCTCCCCGCGCTCGCTCGCCCGCTCTCTCGAGGCTCCTGCCGAGATAGATAGATAGATAGATAGATAGCTAGATAGATTAGAATAGCATAGTACACATATACAGGGATAGCAGAGCATAGACTCGTAGCCAGGGGATGACTAGATCGAGTTAGCATGTAGCTCGTGATAGATAGTCGTTGTGATAGAGTAGATGATGTAGTGATAGCAGGGTAAGTAGATGCTCAGGGATAGAAGAGATGATTAGTGACGGGAGAGGGAGTGGGGGGGCGGTAGATAGTGTGATGTAGCTACGCCCGCCGATCGCCGTCTGCTGTTGCTCTCGTGTGTGTGGTGTGGCGGTGGTGCGGGTTGGCGTTTTACCGGGACAGAAGAGATAGATAGAGAGATAGAGAAACCACGCCCCCAGGCCCCTACTTCCCTCTGACTCAATGTCCATTCGTCTGGCTATTGTGAAACTCAATGTCAATTCGTCCCGCTATTTTGATAACCACGCCCACTTTCCACGCCCCCCCTGGTCCTGCACCCCCCCAGTATCCCAGTCAGTAGTGGGGATTCCCGTCCTAGCGTAAGTGGTTCAGGTAAGAGAAAACCAGGCTGAGGGATCAGTGGTTCTGGGAAGCTGAGTACCGGGCTGTGCTGTCCTATGCTATCATGAGCTATGGGGGACAGAGGGCTACATCCACTGACAGACCCTCAGGGGATCCTGGGAATTGTATCTTTCCATTTAGAGACTTAAGTAGATAGATAGATATATAGATAGATAGAAGATAGACAGAGGATAGAATAGATAGATAGATAGAGATGATGATAGATAGACGTGTGATGTGTTGCTGTCGTTGGGGTCGGGGTGTAGTAGTAGCAGAGAGGAGTAGATGATACAGGGATAAAGATAGATAGATAGATAGACAGAGAGAGAGATAGATAGAGGAGAGAGATAGATACGACCGAAGAGATAGATAGAGTAGATAGAGACACAAGAGAAGAGATAGATAGAATACAGGGATAGAAGAGATAGATGACAGGGACAGAAGAGATATAGAGATAGATAAGAAACCCCGCCCCCAGCCCCTACTTCCCTCTGACTCAATGTCTATTCGTCTGGCTATTGTGATAACTCAATGTCAATTCGTCCCGCTATTTTTGATAACCACCCCCACTTTCCAGCCTTCCACGCCCCTGGTCCTGCCACCTCCCAGTATCCCAGTCAGTGTGGTGATTCCCGGTCTAGCAGTAAGTGGTTTCAGGTAAGGAGAAACCAGGCTGAGGGATCAGTGGTTCTGGGAAGCTGATTACCGGCTTGTCTTTACCTAGCTATCATGAGCTATGGGGGGACAGAGGGCTACATCCACTGACAGACCCTCAGGGGATCCTGGGAATTGTAGTCTTTCCAGTTAGAGGACTTAAGTAGATAGATAGATAGATAGATAGATAGATAGAGCGATAGATACATAGACAGGGATAGAAGAATAGATAGATAGACAGACAGGATAGAATAGATAGATAGTTAGATATATAGATAGATAGGGATAGAAGATATAAGATAGATAGATAGATAGATAGACAGGGATAGAAGAGATAGATAGATAGATAGATAGATAGATAGATAGATAGATAGATAGATAGATAGACAGGGATAAAAGAGATAGATAGATAGATGGATAGAAGATGATAGATAGATAGATAGATATAGATGAGATGAGAGAGTGAGAGAGAAGAGAGAAGAGATAGATAGATAGATAGATAGACAGGGAATGAAGAGATAGATAGATAGATAGATTGATAGATAGATAGATATATAGATAGATAGAAGATAGATAGATAGAAAGATAGATAGATAGAGAGAGAGAAGATGACGAAGGATAGAAGATATATAGACAGGGAAGAATAGATAGATAGAGAGATAGATAGATAGACACAGAGAAGAGATAGATAATAGACAGGGATAGAAGATATAGATAGACAGGGACAGAAGAATAGATAGAAGATAGAGAACCCCGCCCCAGCCCCTACTTCCCTCTGACTCAATGTCCATTCGTCTGGCTATTGTGAAACTCAATGTCATTCGTCCCGCTATTTTGATAACCACGCCCACTTTCCACGCCCCCTGTCCTGCCACCTCCCAGTATCCCAGTCAGTAGTGGGGATTCCCGGTCTAGCAGTAAGTGGTTCAGGTAAGGAGAACCAGGCTGAGGGATCAGTGGTTCTGGGAAGCTGAGTACCGGCTGTGCTGTACCTAGCTATTCATGAGCTATGGGGGGACAGAGGGCTACATCCACTGACAGACCTCTAGGGGATCCTGGGAATTGTAGTCTTTCCAGTTAGAGGACTTAAGTAGATAGATAGATAGATAGATAGATAGATAGACAGGGATAGAATAGATAGATAGATAGATAGATAACAGGGATAGAATAGATGATGATAGATAGATAGGGATAGAATAAATAGATATGATAGATAGATAGACAGGGATGAAGAGATAGATAGAATATAGAAACAGAGAGAGAGATAGATAGTGACAGGGATAGAGAGTAGATAATAGATAGACAAGAGAGAGAGTATAGACAGGGATAGAGATAGATAGACGAAGAGTGATAGATAAGATAGACACAGAGAGAGATAGATAGATAGACAGGGATAGAAGAGAAGATAGACAGGGACAGAAGAGATGATAGAGAGATAGAGAAACCCGCCCCCAGCCCCTACTTCCCTCTGACTCAATGTCCATTCGTCTGCTATTGTGATAACTCAATGTCAATTCGTCCCGCTATTTTGATAACCACACCCACTTTCCACGCCCACTGGTCCTGCCACCCCCAGTATCCCGTCAGTAGTGGTGTCCCGGCTAGCAGTAATGGTTCAGGTAAGGAGAACCAGTCTGGATCAGTGGTTCTGGGAAGCTGAGTACCGGGCTTGCTTTACCAGCTATCATGACTATGGGGGACAGAGGGCTACATCACTGACAGACCCTCAGGGGATCCTGGAATTGTATCTTTCCAGTTAGAGGACTTAAGTAGATAGGGAAGAGATAGAGATAGATGTGATGAGATAGATCGTAGGATAGAGAGCATAGATAAGGATGACAAGGGATAGAGGATAGTGATAGAGAGAGATAGATAGCTGTTTAGAACTGTATAAGAGGTATGTTAGAGTAAAGGTAATAGGGATGTTGGAGAACTGTATATGAGATGTTGGAGAAACTGTAATAGGGAATGTTGGAAACTGTAATAAGAGATGTTGGAGAACTGTAAAGCAGATGTTGGAGAACTGTAATAAGGAATGTTAGAGAATGGTAATAAGGAGATGTTAGAGAACTGTAATAGAGATGTTGAGAACTGTAATAAGGAGATGTTGGAAGACTGTAATAAGCAGATGTTGGAGAACTGTAATAAGGAATGTTAGAGAACTGTATAAGGAATGTTGAGAACGGTAATAAGGAGATGTTAGAGAACTGTAATAAAGATGTTAGAGAACTGTAATAAGGAGAATGTTAGAGACTGTAATAAGAGATTTAGAGAACTGTAATAAGAAGATGTTGTAGAGAACTGTAATAAGCAGATGCTAGAGAACTGTAATAAGGAGTATGTTGGAGAACTGTAATAAGGATGTTAAGAACTGTAATAAGGAGATGTTGGAGAACTGTAATAAGGAGATGTTGGAGAACTGTAATAAGCAGATGTTAAAGAACTGTAATAAGAGATGTAGAGAACTGTAATAAGAGATGTTAGAGAACTGTAATAAGGAGATGTTAGAGAACTTTAATAAGGGGGTGTTAGAGAACTGTAATAAGGGGGTGTTAGAGAAAAGTAATAAGGAGATGTTGGAGAATTGTATAAGCAGATGTTAGAGAACTGTAATAAGGAGATGTTAGAGAACTGTAATAAGGAGATGTTAGAGAACTGTAATAAGAGATGTTAGAGAACTGTAATAAGGAGACGATAGAGAAATGTGATATATGAGAAGGAACAATAATCTGGTATTTGTAAGTACATTCCATATGTTTCTATTATTTACATGGAGGTGAGAACGCTTATTTCCACCTGTACTACTACATACATACTACATACATACAGATACTACATACTACATGCATACTAAATACATACAGATACTACATATTACATACATACTAAATACATACAGATACTACATACTACATGCATACTAACTATCTAAATACATACAGATACTACATACTACATACATACTAAATACATACTAAATACTACATACATACTACATACATACATAATACATGCACATTGCATACATACATACATACATACTACATACATACACACTACATAACGTGCATACATACATACATACATACATACATACATACATACATACATACTAGATACATACAGATACTACATGGCAAATAGGTCAATGAAGTTAAACCAATTGTTTCTGATGCATTAAATCACCCAGGAACATTTCCCTTGGAATGTTGATATGGACTAATCTACTCTCCCCAGGTCTCGCTCAGAAGACGGGGATCTCACTACTGCGGTGGGACAATTGTGAGCTCTACTCATCTTGTGACAGCCGCACATTGTGTGTTTGGATTCATCACAGAGAAGAACAGGTTGGAACTGCCAAATGCAATTTGATAATATTCCAGTAAGAGAATCCTTTACCATGTTTCCCAATGTTCTTCCCATCCATTCAATCTGCCCCATGGCTGGCCCAGTAATAGGGCAATTATCCTAAACCCAAGCAAAGCCATTTGTGCTTGGACATAAACCTCTTTCTAAACACATGCGGAAGGGGCATCAGGACCCAGATATAATAAAATATGGGAGAATGGGAGTCTATGTATGTGTTTATTTATATAGCACCACCTGGGATACAAAAACAAGATACAAAAAGCCGTACAAGGTTGGCAACATATATAAATAAATACATCAATATATAAATAAGTATGAGCATCATGAAATATAAGGAAAGAGCATCCATGTAACATAAGGTAAGAGTCTCCTGCCCTGTAGAGCTTACAATCTAATTAGGTGGGTAACATACAGATACATAGTGAAGGGGGGAAGTGCCATAGTAATAACTGGTGCAGTGTTAACAGTCCTGTGCTGTGCTCAGAGAGATAGGATGAGAGGTTAGATTTAAACTTGTTTATTAAGGTTTCTTGGCCTAGAGACGGGGGCCAGAAGAGAGAGAGGTTTAAGGTGAGAGGATGCAGTGTGAGTGGGGGGTCTGTATAGGAGATGGTTCTGTGATGGGTACAGGGTACGGACAGGGACATATGGGGACACTAGAGAGAGAGGTTTAAGGTGGGAGGAAGCAGTGTGAGTGGGGGTCTGTATAGGAGATGGTTCTGTGATGGGTACAGGGTACAGACAGGGACATATGGGGACACTAGAGAGAGAGGTATAAGGTGGAGGAAGCAGTGTGAGTGGGGGGTCTGTATAGGAGATGGTTCTGTGATGGGTACAGGGTACGGACAGGGACATATGGTGACACTAGAGAGAGAGGTTTAAGGTGGGAGGAAGCAGTGTGAGTGGGGGTCTGTATAGGAGATGTTTCTGTGATGGGTACAGGGTACGGACAGGGACATATGGTGACACTAGAGAGAGAGGTTTAAGGTGAGAGGATGCAGTGTGAGTGGGGGTCTGTATAGGAGATGGTTCTGTGATGGGTACAGGGTATGGACAGGGACATATGGTGACACTAGAGAGAGAGGTTTAAGGTGAGAGGATGCAGTGTGAGTGGGGGTCTGTATAGGAGATGGTTCTGTGATGGGTACAGGGTACGGACAGGGACATATGGGGACACTAGAGAGAAAGGTTTAAGGTGGGAGGATGCAGTGTGAGTGGGGGGTCTGTATAAGAGATGGTTCTGTGATGGGTACAGGGTACGGATAGGGACATATGGGGACGCTAGAGAGAATGGTTTAAGGTGGGAGGATGCAGTGTGAGTGGGGGGTCTGTATAAGAGTTGTTTCTGTGATGGGTACAGGGTACGGACTGGGACATATGAGGACACTAGAGAGAGGTTTAAGGTGGGAGGAAGCAGTGTGAGTGGGGGGTCTGTATAGAAGATGGTTCTGTGATGGGTACAGGGTACGGACAGGGACATATGGGGACACTAGAGAGAAAGGTTTAAGGTGGAGGAAGCAGTGTGAGTGGGGGTCTGTATAGGAGATGGTTCTGTGATGGGTACATGGTACGGACAGGGACATATGGGGACACTAGAGAGAGAGGTTTAAGGTGGGAGGAAGCAGTGTGAGTGGGGGGTCTGCATAAGAGTTGGTTCTGTGGTGAGCAGGGGATACGGACATGGACATATGGGGACACAAGAGAAGAAATATAAGAAGGAGCAGCAGAGCGAAGGGATTTAAATGTTAAGAGAAGGATTTTGTAGATAATGGGTTGTTTAATGGGGAGCCAGGTAGATGTTTGGCACAGAGGAGATCTAATATCCCGATTGTTAGAGAGTGAGATAATGTGTGCGGCAGAGTAAAGTATGGACTGGAGTGGAGAAAGATGGGAAGCAGGAAGACCAGAAAGCAGAAGGTTACAATAGTCCATGCGTGATAGGATGAGAGCATGGATAAGCATAGCAGTAGTCGGGAGAGAAAGGAATCTACGGATTTTCACAATGTTACAGAGGAAAAAGCGACGGGTTTTAGCAACTTTGTTAATGTGGTTGGAAAAGGAGAGAGAGGAATCAGTAATACGTGCCGACTGAATAGGGTAAATGGGGGTGTTGTCCACAGAAATGGAAATGGTGGGATAGGACCAGGTTTAGGTGGGAAAATAATTAGTTTGGTTTTAGTCAGGTTTAAAGGGCAAGTCCAGCCTAAAAACCATTCTGGTTGAGAACCCCGCCACTCCCTGTTTTCAACTTATTAAGAATTCTTAAGATTCCTCTTTGAAGGGACTTACCCTGTACCGGTCTTCTTAGCCACTATGTGGATGTGCTTCGTGGGTGCCCCTGTTGCGAGATATAAAACCAGGAGAGTGCGGCTCTGCCTGAATTCAGCTGCTCTTACTCCCCTGGTTTACGGCTGTCAGGCAATTGTATCTGTCATGTTCTTGCCCTTCGTGGAAATCAAACGCTGTGACCAGTTAAGAAGAGCCCGGCAGAGCCATGACGGGAGGGACCAGGGGGTTCTGCGAGGGGAGCTCTTCAGAATTAAAAGTCTCCACTGAAGGAGACGCACGGAGACACGTGGATTGATGGTGGCCTGTTGGTTGTGCGTCAGCACTTAGCGAGCGGGGTGGTTCAAAGGAAAAAATATTTTTTAATTGTGTCGGTTCCTGCTCCGTGTTGTACAAGATGGTAGTTAAAACCAAATGAGTCCTATTGACTTCTCCCAGGGATGAAATAGTACTAGGTGGAGAACAACACGAGGGTCCAAGATACAGCCTCTGCGTGAACCCCGCGATAATAGGAACAGAGGAGGTTCAGTTCCAGCATGGGTACGATACGTTAGCAAGGATGCCCGCTTCATTCCGGATCCCACGATTGAGTGAGGTATTTGCATTAGGAGGGTAATGATTTCTACTGTGTCCCAAGCATTGATGACGATGTGCTCCCAATTATATATAAAATACCTGAGTGGTAATCAGGACTCTTATCGAGAATCGCTATAACGTGTGGGTCTCATGTCAATTTTTTTGGCATTAAGTTTCTCATTAAACCTAATTACACCCCAATGTGTTTTTACTGATTTATATCCCCCCTCTCGATGTCCTGGATAGATGAAATACTCCTCATAATTAGAACCTGATTGCAAGTGGAACGAGTTTTCATTTGTAACAGTAAACTGTGCCTCGATTGCCCATATTAGAAGTGCTTTTTACTCTCTTCTTTATCTTCTTTCCTCCTGGAGCTCTACCCATAACCTCCACACAGTTTCCTGTATTAGCTTTGGTACTTTTTTTTCAACTCCACTGGCTTCGCCACAATCCACCCGCACACCTACCCTATTTTTATCCCCAATCCAACCTGTGAACTACCTTTCCCCTAGCCCAGCCAACCGTTTCCATTTACGTAGGTAGGTACAAGTTTTGCTACCCCATGATAAATTACCCAGCACCTTCATTCCCACATCATCACTTTACCCTTACTCCTTTTGCCTTCCTATTTTGATGCTAGCTTGGCTAGCTTTGGTGTATCTACAAGAAAACGATGCACAGGACCAACCTCTTGTGTATTTTGATACAGGGAAAAGGATCTAAATTTCTTGGACCGTGTTGCGAGTTTATATTGGGGATGTATTGATCCCTCAGCGAGCGGGAATTGAAAGATATTCTATTCTGAACGACATCACCATACACCCTGCCTTAACTATGAAAGAACCAATGAATGTTCGACTATCGCCATATGGAATTATAGGCGGTGTTATTCAAGTTTGGTAACTGCTGGGGATAAGCATACGTATTTATATATTGTCATTATTAAGTCTTGTACAGATTTTAAAACATACGTTAAACGGACCCGGAGATTTATATTGAGTTCAATTTAGTGCCGAAATGAAACAAACAAAAGATAAAAAAGAAAAAAAAAAACATATTGAAAAAAAAAACTTTAGCGCCCCCTTTCCCGTACCCATTCCTCCCCCCTGCCATCCCCCCTCCCCCCCCCCACCCTCCCGACCCTCCACCCTCCTTCCCCCCCCCCTTCCTTCCCGCCCCTGCCCCCCTTCCTCCCCCGCCCCCCCCCTCCCCCTCTTCCCCCTTCATTCAACTCCCCACCCTCCACCCTTCCTCCCATCTTTCCCTCCCAGTCTTTCCCCTTCCCACCCCCTTTCCGCCCCCACCCCCCCCTCGCCCCCCCACCCCCCCGTCCCTCCCCCCACCGTCCCCCCGCGCCCCCCCTCCCCCCCCCACCCCCCCCCCCCACCTCCTCCCCCCCCACCCCCCCCTTTTCCCCTTTCCCATTCCCCCCCCCGACCCCCCCCCCACTCCCTCCCCCCCCCCCCCGCCCCCCCCCCCCCCACCCCCCCCCCCTCCCCCCCTCCCACTCAAAAAAAAACCCTCCTCCCCCCCCCCTTCCTCCCCCCTACCCCCCCCTTCTCCTATCTAATGGAAATCTTCCCCATTGGTTTTTCCTGTCAGGTGAAAACGTCCAACCAGCCTGTCTTCCAACCCTGATGATATATTTGCACCAGGACATCTGTGTGTAGCTCTCGTTGGGGCCGTTTAAAGGAAGGTATACATTTATATGAATGGTTTCTATACATTACAAATATTCCTATGTTACACCAATGATGGCTGAATAATGCTAAATAAGGTCTGTAGCTGCCTCTCTCATTCTGTAATGATAAAGGGAGGATTCCGTCTGATCCGACAGAATCACCCCCAGAGTTCACCGTCCGCCTCAAACTGCCCGAATTCCCCCTGCACTCCAGAATAGGGTTGGACATGGCTGAAAGAAACGTGCAGTCCCAAGCCTCCTGTCTATACTTTATATGCTTATAGAAGGAGATTGCTCGGGACTGTGTGTAGGGGGTTTTCACAAGACAGAGGGACGATTTACCCAGACTCGCTGGGCAAATCTATGGAGTTAAAGTCGCGCTGATTGCTACCAGTTAGTGTGACTTTAACTCCATATTAGCGTCAGATGCGCGGTTGCAAAACCAACCGCGTATCCAACGCTCGCGATTCAACATTGCGTTTGCGCTAATTTTTATATATTATATTTTAGAAATAAACTAACTTTAAGTTATTCAACATGTACCCATTATATAGTGGATTATACACCCCCAACTGTAAATTATAAGGATATTAGAAGTCACCTTGGAGTTCCATGCCCTGTATGTAATCGCCCTGCGGCCTGTACTTTTATATGGTCACGGAACTCCTCGTTGACTTCTAATATCCTTATAATTTACAGTTGGGGGTGTATAATCCACTATATAATGGATACATGTTGAATAACTTAAAGTTATTTATTTCTAAAATATTTCTGGATTCTCGAGCTTAGTTATCCTTTAAATGCCTCTATTGATTGACAGTTGATCCATTAACCTCCCATGACTATTTCCCATCTTTTAGGTGGAATCCCCTGTTGTCTGCATGAGGTGCACTTGCCAATCATTGACATAGAGACCTCAGGAGCACTATGAAGATTATAAGAGAAACCTTGTGCTGGAACCTGTAACGTGCGCTGGGTTTCCAGAAGGAGGAAAGGACCCTGTCAGGTGATCTTTTGTCATTGTTACATCCAGAGACGAGCTAGAAATCACGGTCCCCAGCAAAACTATGATGGGGCCCCTACTTGTCCTTCACCCACAGTGGTTTTCTAGGAGGAGGCTCTATCTGTCATAGGAACCGTTTGCTCCCTGGTAGTTACTCCCCTGGTTAACATCGTATGACATAATCATCGTATGACTCAGAAACTAACTTTTAGTCCAGTTGATCTAACTGAATACAGATATATCATATGACATCATACTTCCAACATTCCCATCTGCCACACTATGAAGGGACATTTGTGCATTTTGAGGAAACAGCTTAGACATATTTGACCTGCTTGTATATTCAGAATTCTGCAATGTGATTGGTCCAATAACAGGTTGGGGTTTTCAGTGGAATAATTCTGTTTCTGGTTGGAAACTTCATAGGGAATGTTTTTTTGTTATTGCAGGGGATTCAGGAGGACCATTGATGTGCCAACGCCATATGGAGGTTGGTTCTGGTTGGAGTGACCTCCTGGGGAATGGGATGTGCACGCTCGTGAATTACAATAGGTTTCAGTCTCCTATGACCAGAGGGACACCGGAATTTTCACAGACCTCCAGGGTACTCTTCGCTGGGTCATTGACGAGTTAGCTAAAGGTACACCCATTTGGAAATGCCCTTTGGGTGTGGCTCTAGATATCCTCGCATAGCAAGCTTGGTCCTTTTTATTTTCTTGTTTGTTGTCTGCTTTACTTTCAGTCAAACACAAAGTAAGTTCACATTCTGTAGATCTATATAGAACATTAGCCCAGGATTAGGATCTGGCATTTTAGGCCCTCGCCCTGGATACTTCTCTTGAGAGGGGATGGGGGAAAACTATAATTGCCGGTCTACAAATGCTCTAGAAGGTAGTGCATTTGCTCAAGGGCTACCATAGAAATTACCCAGAAGCTCTACTCTTTTTAATTGCCCTTCTGGACATGCATGTGCAACGGTAACATTCCGTGCCGGTGCACAACTTCCTGGGGTTTCCTGGCTATTTTGTTGAAAGGTTCTTGCCAAGGTCATGCAAGGCATCTTATAATGTCAGCGTATGGATTTGGATTGTGTAATAAACAGTAGAGTTGATCCAGGGAATTTCCCATTGCCAGTCAGGAAGGAATTTTTTCCCCTTCATAAATTTGGTGGGATTTTTTTGCCTCCTCTGGATCAACAGTTGGCAGGAAATAGGGATATTGCTAGTTGGGTTGGACTGGATGCGTATGTCTTTATTCAACCTCAAACTTTCCTATACTATACTATACTAAGCACATGCTGTCTAGAAACGTGTGCTACTATTGCCAGGTTCCAGACACAAGGTGGGGAGGGATAAGCAAGCTTCTGATCATTACTTCAAAGGCTAGTGCAGAAGTTCTAAGTAAGTCCACTGGGAAACCTAAATTGAAGTTCCATCCTGACTACTTTAATTGGAGGGGGGTGGGGAAAGACTATAATTGTTCTTTAGGACATGCATTGTCCTTACAGGGTAGGATGCTGGTTCTAAAGCTAGCCATACATGGGCAGATGTTCTTCCAGAATTTACTGAATTCTCCCCTGTATGTGTGTGTGTGTGTGTGGGGTGGATTAAGATTCTTTGCTTTTATATGAAACTCCTTACTCTTCCTTATACAATGTGGTTAAGTTTATCATGTTTTTTTCTTTTCACATAGAATCTCCAGTCCCAAACAGCTAAGGCTAAGTACTGTGTCTTACTGTGTCCCCAGGATAGAGTCGAGACTGTAATAACTACATTAGTGTTGCCATAGCTGGTCTACTCATAGCTGATGGTTGCATGTGTTTGGTGTTTTTTATTTAGGCAGTTGCAGCTCCAAGGATGGGCTGGTATCTGAAACCTCAGGAGAAATAATATTCCCGGAAAGGCCTCAGTAAAACTTACAAGAACTTACTGTATCCACTTTCATTTACGGCACTTCAAGTTTTTAAAAAGACATCTGACATCCCCTGTGGTACAGTTATCATTATAAACAGGTCATGTTAATTGGATTACTCAGATTTCAATTATTCCTATTATTAAAAATGGGTGTGGTTTGAGGTGTGATCTGGTATCTATACGCTAATAATCGAATTTTAAAACTTGTACCTTTAGATATAGAAAGATCTCACTGCTCCAAAACTGTTTTCAGATTTAAATCTGAGCTGTAGATCCTGAGAAATCATCGTTTGAAATCACAGCATTTAGAGGAAAGACCTGTCACTCCAAAAGCAAAAATTATAATATGTGTCCCATCCCTGACCTCTTACTAGGATCTTTAGCTGCCTGCCAGCGCCTTTCTGCAACAACTGAGGGAATCAGCAGAGAAAAGAAAGAACGGGAGGAAGAGGAGATGTGTAAGCAGGGCAGTGTCCATGGTGAGGCTGTGCAGAACTTATAGTGTCGCAGACACTACAAGGAGGCAGTGAGTAAGGGAGGTGGGGAATTAGGAGCACTCACTAACATTAAATTTAATGACAAAGCAATCACAGATAAATATGTATTATCACCATTTTACTTCTCTCACGTTGTAGTTTCATATATGTAAAGTTGTTTGAGTAGTATAGCGACCCTTTAAGGGCTGGGTAAAGGGCCAGGACCTTGCTAGATTTAGGAACTCAGAAACCAGCCGATAAAATGATAAATCCTTTCAGACTTATTTCTATTTTAATTCTCCTTAACTTGTACCAACCTGTATTTGTTCATTTTAACCTTTCATCTCTTTAGGATCTGCACGTGGCATTTCAATATGCCCAAACACTTGCACATTATGCTGCAATTCTCCCATTGTGACGTGGAACCTGATGTTTCCTGCAACACGATTATCTCTCCATTTATACCACTGACGGAGATTTCTTGGCGGGTAATAAAAAACAAACAAACCAAGGACACATTGTTACAAAACTAGACGTTTTCAGGATAAAAACCTTTTATACCTTCTAGGGATGGATTGTGTTAGGGCAATTATAAAGTCCTAACTACCCCCCCCCCCCCCGATAATACCCAGCGTGAGGGACAACCCTGCTAGATCCTCATCTTTGAGTTTACTCTATATGTCCCATACCACTGTCAAAGTCCGGTTTGTCATGGACTTCCCCGGGGGGATTTGATGGGCTTTACATACACTATAGTTCATTAAAGGGCATGTCCACCCCCGTAACTCATTCTCCCCCACTACGGGCCCCACTGTGTAGAGTTTAAAAACCTTACCTTACATCCCAGCTCCAATGGTTCTCCTGTAATGTCTGCCCAAGTCCTAGGAAGTGAGACCAGGAGCCTGGCAGCGAGGGAAAATGTTTCTGCCTCTCAGGTGTCCTCTGAGAGGTTTCTGGCTTGCTCATGTAAGTGTGAATTTTCAGATCACTCAAAAGGGCGATCCCGTGTATACAGAACTTCAACCTTTTCTGTCAATTCCTCTATGAGCAGGAAAAACAACATTTACTGCTGTAAACTTGGTAGACTGCAGCTAGAAGCATGATCCTGGACTGACTGGAGTCATTTAAAGGTAGGATTGTGCTCTTTTTAATTAAGGACACTTTTATGGAGACCACAGTTCCCCTTTAATCCTCTGGATTCCAAAGCCTCATGAATGAAGTATCTACACTGGACTATACCTTGGGGCCTACTGTTGCCTGTCATTTGAAGCTGTCTTATTGATTTCTACAGGATCTTCTGTGGGTTTGAGATTCCTTCACCAGTTATTAGCTCCACAAACGTGATGCACATAGCTTTCCACGCAGACGCACACGAGAATTACGGTGGATTCCGTGCACCATCACGTTTATAGCAGATCAAGTAAGAACATGTCTACTAGTATTCTAGCAAAGAACCACCCCTTTCTGTCCGACCAGAGGCTCCTCCCATTTCCCACCTAGACTCGTTTGGAGAAGGAGGCAGGCGGACTGGAGTGTCAGTCATTGCACTAGAGGTTCTTTGGCCACTAACTGTTCATGTTAGAGAGAAAGTGGGAGCAGACGACTGTGCCCAGGTTTAAAAATCCTGCTCAGGGTGCATTGATCCTGGGTTGGGACTGGTCCCAGCCCTTTCACCCTGAAAACAAAGAAAACAGTTCTATTTTATATACAGAGCCAAAGGAACATCGTAAAACAAATAATTAACATAAGGAACAAAGGGCAACTTCTAGGTTCTGGTGCCTGAGCCACCCTTTGATGCCGCCCATGATTATTCCAGGCGTGGCCACAAGGTATTTTAACAGTTCCCCAGACAGTCAATTAGCAATAATGTAAATGACTAGAAACAGACATGACATCCCTTCTCAAACAGCTTGTGGTGCCTCTACCATATTCCTCCTTTCTGGTTTTTGTTACTTATTTTATAGCCTGTGCTATACATGTTGGTTGGACTGTACCTGCCTGATATCATGTCATGGTACTCTTTAAGCAGGGCCCTAACCAACCCAACTAGTGTAACCTTGCCTAACAACTAACTAACCAAACCATATACCATATATACTCTAGTATAAACCGCCCGAGTTATAAACCGAGGTACCTAGTTTTAGGGAAAAAAGTAGGAAACCACACTGACCCGAGTATAACCGAGGGGTAGTATTTGCCACTAAAGTTGTTTAGAAACTACAACTCCAGCATGCTTTATTGCTGGAGTTGTAGTTTTCAAACATCTTAAGTGGCAATACTTGCAAATAGGGTAAATCCTCCTATTTTGTGCATACAGTATGCACAATAAAGAGGTTTTTACTCCTATTTGTATGTATTTGCCCCTAAGTGTGTCCCTGTGTAAATAGTAAATGTAAAATTAATGTTTCCCCTACCTTGTCGGGGCGGCCACGCGATCCGCAACCTCGCTCCACAGCCTCTGCGCATCCGGGGGATCACTAACCCGGCGCTCTCACTTTGCGGCGCCGGGTAGTGACATCATCTGGATGCGCAGAAGCTGTGGAGTGAGGATGCGGAATCGCGCGGCCACCAGACAAGGTAGGGGAAACATTGACTCGAGTTTTTTTAAAGCCTGAAAACCTCGGTTTATACTCAAGTATATACGGTAAAATGATTTTAATAACCATTTAAGGAGGAAAAAGCAATTTTCTTGACCGGTCAAGAAAAAACATTTTTTCCCCATCACTACTGCCTGTCTGCCGCCTTTCTTCTTCGTTACAATAGGAGTAGACGCCACTTAAATGTTTTAAAAAAGGCAAATAAAAAGTTAAGTGGGCCCCTTAATGTTTCTTGGTGGGCCCTTGATCTTGTTTCCTGATGCCCCAAAACCCCAGTCGACCCTGGGCGACCACCCCAAAAATAGAGAGCTAGTGCACACCCAATCGATTGCTTACATTTTGTTACCATTGTATTGCCCGCCCTTCTCTCTGGATAAATTAAAGCAATTGGTCCTTATTATTTTAAGCCCGCAACCACGTCAAGGTTTGCTGTAATCTGCTGGGTCCTAACTTTTAGCCTTTTTTTACCTTGAACTTTTACTTTCTTAGGGAACATTAGTTATTGCAGTGATTCTGTGCCCAAGCGATGTCATCTAAAACCATCTGATTGGACGGATTTTATAGAATATTCCATCACATATTGTGGGGTTTTCGTTTTTATCCATTTTCTTCTCCGTTTCTCCTAGAAGGGCCTGCGGAACATCTCTGATACAACCCAGATTCATCTACAATAGCATCCGTAAGGGGAAGAAGCTGTTTCACACTCTTGGCCGTGGGTGGCCAGCGTACAGTTTGCTGCTGGACATGTGTGTGATGGGACAATTATTGAAGAAACCTGGATCCTCACCTCAGCAAGTTGTGTCTATGATAGGTGGTGACGGAAAGATACAGTACCCCTCTTTCCAATTGTTCATAGTTAGGGATGTCTCTTCACAACTAGTTGTCCCGTCTTTTGTTTTTTTTTAATTAAAAGTTCATTTTATCGTTTAAATGGCATGTTCACCCCCCAAAACTAACTAGGGCTAATCAAAATTATTTTCTCCCTCTTCCCCCAGCATTTCAAAAGTTTCTGCCTCCTCTTCAAGCTCTCCAAGCTTTTTTGCTCATTACAGATGCTCAGATGAGGCAGCTAGGGGAATATCATTCAGTCATTGGCTGTGATGTCATCAATAATGATAACAGAACACCAGGCAGTATTTCAGGTTAGTAGGTACACACAGTGACAATAAAGCCCCAATACCGTTGGATCTGATGGTATTGGGCTGTATCCACGGTGTGTAGTACTTTTAGAACGACCGCCACTCGATGAACATTCCCATCAGCCTCTCCTCAGCCTGCGTCTTCCTGTCTAAAATATAGACGTCGGCTGCAGTCATGGGAAACTCCACCAAACTCTCTCCTATTTTGTGTAATGCTGTGTATATGGTATTATATGTGTTTTATGTGACATGGTGTGATAGACTGACTATCGTATTATGTGTGACATGGGTATCTGATGTGTCTGTGTTATAGTGTTATTGCGGTCTGGTGTTTATCTGATGGCTGATCTGATGTGTTTCATGGTGTGTATATGATGTGTAATGATGTGTACATGGTGTACATGATTGTTATGATGTGTATATATGTGTACTGGGTGTATATGATGTGTCTAGCTGTGTCTACTGGGTTGTCTGGTGGTATATGCATGTGTATAATGTGTCATGATTGTCCCTATGTGTGTTCTGTGTGTATGTGTGTATATGATGTATTCATGGTGTGTATGGTGTATATGATGTGTACATGGTGTGTATATGATGTGTGATATGATGTTTATGGTGTGTTTATGTGTATATGATGTGTACATGATGTGTATATGAATGTGTGTACATGGTATGTTACATGGGTTGTCTATGATGTGTATATGGTGTGTGTATGATGTGTACATTGTGCAATGATTGTAATGTGTGTAATGATGTGTATATGATGTGTAATGATGATGTGGGTACATGAGATGTGTATATAATGTGTACATGGTGTGTATATGATGTGTCTAAATGATGTTTAATGGTGTGTTATATGATGTGTATATGATGTGTTTACATATGTGTATATGATGTGTACATGGTGTGGTAGATGTACATGATGTGTATATGATGTGTACATGGTGTGACATGATGTGTAATGAGTGTTAGTGTATGATGTTATATGATGGTCATGGTGTTTATATGATGTGATAATGATGTTACATGGGTGTATATGATGTGTATATGATGTTACATATGATGTATATGATACAATGTGGTATGATGGTATCATGGTGTTGTATATGATGTGTACTATGATGTGTACATGATGTGTATATGATGTGTACATTTGTGTATATGATTGTATATGGTGTGTACACTGATGTGACACTTAAAGGGCAAGTTAAGGAGTATGGTGTGGAGAGAAAAACACACAGCATATACACAACATATACACACCATACACACAGTATATACACAGCATATACAACATCATATACACAGCCTATACATACAATGTACACTGCATATACACACCATATACACAGTATATATGCAGCAAATACGCACCATATAGGCACCATATACGCATATACACATATCACAGACTATACACAGTAAGCCGCAAATACGCACTATAGGCACCATATTACGCCATATACACAGCATATACACAGTCCTATTACATACATATACAGCATATGCTGTGTATATGGTGTGTATATACTGTGTATTGATTGTTTGCTGTGTATGTGCTGTGTATTAGGTATATGATGTGTATATGTGTGTGTACATGGTGTGTAATGATGTTTATATACTGTGTATATGATGTGTATATGATGTGTATATATGGTGGCTTATATGTGGCGTATTTGCTGCATATATACTGTTGTAGATGAATGTGATATGATGCATATTATGGTGCTTATATGGTGCGTATTTGCTCTGCATATATACTGCGTATCATGATGTGTAATATGATGTGTATATGATGCTTATATGGTGCGTATTTGCTGCATATATACTGTGTATATGATGTGTATATGAATGTGTATATGATGTGTATATGATGTGTATATGATGCGTATATGGTCGTATTTGCTGCATATACTGTGTATATGATGTGTATATATGGTGCTTATATGGTGCGTATTTGCGTGCATATATACTGCGTATTGATGTGTATATGATGTGTATATGATGCTTATATGGTTGCCTATATGGTGTGTAATTGCTGTGTATATGGTTTGTATATTAAAAAGTTTTTTTTAACCCTGAACCCGACACAGGTACACACACCTACTGATCAATCAACTTATCCATTAACTATGGCAGCCCTACCTTAGGGTAAACTTAAGTCAAAAAAGAAATCTTGATCAATAATTTTAAAAGTTAGTTTTTTTAACTTCAACCCTGAATCGAGGTATTACACACCCCTAATGACTACCCTTCATTTCCATGGCAGCCAATTTAAGGGTATAGTCAAAAAATTATTTTGAGTAATCATCAAAAAGTTTTTTTTTTTTTTAAGAGGGCATGTCCAACCCCCCCAATAAATTTTTTACCACACTACCGGCCCCACTGTCAATAAAAAAAAAATCCATTACTTATCCCTGCTTCCTTGTGGTTCACTGTTAATGCCTCTTCAAAGTTCAGAACCGGGGAGCAGAAGTGTTCAGATGACTCATACGGTTGCCTGTATACTTAGCTAACCGCAAGCACAGGTCGAAGCATGCGCAGTGAAGCCCCCCCCTCCCCCCATCCCTCCGGTGGCGGTCAGTCTTACCATCTATAAAACCTTGTATGTCGCAGGGCATACCTCCATCCCCAACCGCTATATTCAACGTGTAAAAATCGCTAGCCAATCTCTACTTACACCTACTCCGTTCCAGTGCCTGTTCTGCTCTGATGTGGCAAGCCACGGCTGTGATTGGCTCTGTCAGCCAATCCACAGCGCGCTGCAGTTACCCCCTGCTTGTAGTTTCACGGGGGGCAGTGGGCCTCAACCAGAACATCGCTGGAGACGAGGAGGTGTAGATACGTAGAATGAATAGTAATATTGGAAGTCGATTTTAACAAGGTGAATAATAGCAGTCGGGGTGGGGAGGTTTCAAAAGATTTAAAAGAGGGGGGACATGCCCTTTATAACCCCCAAACCTGACACAGGTAACACACACCTATTGATCTACTATCCATACTGTTGGCAGCCATACGTCATGAGTTTCAAGTTTGTTTTTGTTAAACTTTCAACCTGATCCAGGTCACACACACTACTGACCCTACCCTTCCATTTCCACTACCAGCGATATGTGACAGGGTAACTATAGTCAAAGATAATTTTAACGATATCATCACAAAGATGATTTTTTTAAACCGCCACCTGTCCCCGGTTACAAACACACTACCGAAAACTAACGTTTTATCTTCCTTGGCAGCCAACTTAAAGGGTAACTGAGTCAAAAATTTTTTTTTTGCCATAATCAAAAAATTGTTTTTTACCCACCAGCGTGGCACAGGGAATACACATACTTGACCTAACCCTCCACTTACTGTGGCAGCCACACTAAACGTTGTAACTAAAAAGTAAAAAAAAACTAATTTTGACCAATCATCAAAGTTTTTTTTTTAAACCCCCATCTGACACAGGATACACTATACTGACCTACCTTCCATTTCGTGGAAGCCATACTTAATGGGTTAACTATATTAAAAAGAAATTTGATCAGTAATCAAAAAAGTTTTGTTTTTTACTCCCTAACAATACACCTTCGTTGCAACTTATAAGGGAATATAAAACACATTGGACCATCTCAAAAGTCTTCCAAACCTCTGACCTGGCAAACTATATCTTAAAAGTACAGTCGATATTGGGTAAAACATTTTGCAATATAAAACGTAGCTTTATCCCAACTTGAACGTACACCACCTACACCTTAAATACACTATTATGTAGTACAAATGTCCAATTGGCATTATTGTGTTGTAAATCTGCAGCAGAAGCACACACATTCCCTTCCGAATGCGACCTTTCAAGCCAAATTCACAGTGTATACCTAAACGTTCCTTCTGCCAGTAGTCCATTACCCCAGTAGTTCCGATACATTTTCCCTAATCCACATTAGTTACCGTTATCCCTGACTTTCCAGTTACCACCGTCAGTACCTGTTTACCATTCACTTAATCACCATTGGTTACCTGTTATACGTGCCCTTCCCGTATCCTGTTAGTTAACGTTCCTTAGTATACCACCCATTCAGTTTGTTATACCCGTGTTCACTTCCAATGTACCCCATGTTACCGATAACCCCGTGTTCACTCGGTATTCACCGTTACCTGGAGCCCTGCCTTCATCTCCAATTCCGTTATTTATAACCCGTGTGTCACTTTAATATCCCATCAGTTCCTTAACTGTGTCCTCAGGTTATAATCCACCATTCATTGTTGAACCCTGCTTTCATATATACTTACCCTGTTATACCGTCACTTTTACACAAATCACTACATAACCGTGTCATCCATACAACTACGACCGATTAAACCGTCACTTAGTTATTAAACAACGTTCCGTTACGGGTCACTTTTCCGCTTCCACCGTACCTGATTAACGTTCACTCCAACACCATTCACGTTGAACCCCTAACTCCATATCCCCAGTTATGTTATACCCGTGTTTTCCTTAATCACTTACGTTCCTGTACCCGTCACTCAGTTATATACCACCATTCCGACGTATTAACTGTCACTCATTACCCCATTCCGTTAGTTACCCCTGACTTCGTTACTCCACCATCGTTACCTGATACCCTTCAATCCAATTCCCCATTTACCTTAAACCCGTTACTTCATTTTAATAGTTATGTTATTACCCTGTCACTTTCCCAGTAGTACTTCCGACTATAACCCGTCACTCCCATTTACCCCATAGCCGTAACCGTTACTTCATTCAATCGGTCCTTTTTAACCCCTGTACTTAGTATACCACATTACGTTACTGTTTACCCTGACCGTTATAATCCACAATTCACGGTAACCTGTTATTAACCCGTTCAACTTTCCAAGTTATATCCACCATTCATGTACCTGTTATTAACCCCTGTCACTTTCCCAGTTATATCACCATTCACTTTACCTGTTATTAACCGTGTCGACTTTTCCAGTTAATCCACTAGTTCACGTTCCATGTATAAACCGTGTTCACTTTCCCTCCCAGTATATCCACACATTCCGGTTACGTTGTATATTAACACACATGGTCACTTTCATCAGTTATATCCAACTTTAACTTACTGTATTAACCTTTCACTTTTCCAGTTAATCCACGATTCAGCTTACCTGTTATTAACCCGTGTCCCACTTTACAGTTATCTAGCCACCATCACGTTACCTGTTAGTAACCCTTATTTCCCCAGTTTATATCCAAACAGTTCACGTTACCTGTTATATAACCCGTTCACTTTCCAGTATAATCCACAATTCACTTAACCTTTATTACCCTGTCACTTTCCCAGTTATATCCAACCATTCACGTTACCTGTTATCCCTGTCATTTTCTTAATTCCACCTTACTATGGTTAACCCCTTCATTCTCCAAGTTATATCACCATCACGTTACCGTTATTAACCAGCGTACTTTTCCGTTATACCACAATTAATTACTGTTATAAACCCTGTCACTTTCCCAGTTATATCCACAATTCAACGTTACCTTGTTATTAACCCCGTGTCACTTTCCCCAGTTAATCCACCATTCACGTTACCTGTTATATAAGTACTCCGACCATTACGTCCGGTATACCTGTACTTTCCCAGTTATAATCACCGATTCCATACCTTTTTAAACCGTGTCTACTTTTCCAGTTTATCCACAAGTCCGTTACCGTTATAACCCCTGTACTTCCCAGTTATATCCACCAGTCACTGTTACCTCGGTTATTTTAACCCCTGTCCACTTCCCAGTTATATCCACCATTCACGTTACCTGTTATTAACCCCTGTCACTTTCCAAGTTATATCCACCATTCACGTTTACCGTGTTATTAACCACCCTGTCACTTCCCCAGTTATATCCAACATCACGATTACACTGTATATAACCTGTCAATTTCCAGTATTATCCACCATCAGCCGTTCCTGTTATGAACCCCTGGCATTTCCAGTTATAATCCACCATTACGTTACCTGTTATTAAACCCATGTCACGTTCCCAGTTAATCCACCTTATCCTTACCGGTATTAACCCGCTGTCCACTTTCCCATTAGTATCCACCATTCACTACCTTTTTTAAACCTTCCTCCAGTTGTACACATTTCAGTACTGTATCCATGTCATTCCGAATATCACCTTTCACTTACCTGTTATTAACCCCTGTCACTTCCCAGTTATATCCACATTCACGTGACCTGTTTAGTAACCCTGTCAATTTTCCAGCTTATATCCACCAATTACTTAACCTGTTATTAAACCCGTGTCCACTTTCCAGTTAGATCCACCATTCAGTTACCTGTTTCTTAACCCCCTGATAACTTCCCCAGTTATTCCACCTTCAACGTTACCTGTTATTAACCCGTTGTTACTTTTCCAGTTATATCCACCATTCACTTACCTGTTTTTAGACCGCTGTCACGTTTCCCCAGTTATAATCCACAATTCACGGAACCTTGTTTATTAACCCCTTCACAATTTCCCGTTCATTTCTACACCTTCACGTTTCCTGTTATACCCCTGTCACTTCCCATTACTATCCACATTATCTATCACCGGTACCCTGTCACGGTCGTTATATCCACATCCGTATGGATTAACCCCCGTGTCATCTTTCCCTTATGACGGATATACGGTATACAATGTTAGTTACCATATTCCCAGTCATTACCCTGTTATTAACCCATGTCACTTTTCCGTTAATCCACGGTCATGTATGTATAACCCATGCCTCCACGTTATTCCACATTCGTTTTTTAACCTGTTATTAACCGTCCACTTTCCAGTTAAATCCACCATTCACGTTACCTGTTTTAAACCCGTGTCATTTTCCCAGATATATCCACCATTCACGTTACCTTTTAGTACCGTGTCACTTTCGAATCCACCATTCACGTTACCTGTTATAACCCCGTCCACTTTTCCCAGTTATACCACATTCACGTTCACGTTAACCGTGTCATTTCTATATACACTAGTCCTTTCGATTACCTTGTATCAAGTCCACTTCCCGTATTTGGACTTCTGTTTATCTACAACTCCTGTCAAACAGTCACTTCAAGTTATATACACCACCATTCACGTTCCTGTTATTAACCGCCTGGTCAATTTCCAGTTATATCCCAATTACATTTTACCTGTTATTAACCCCTGTTCACTTCTCACAGTTAGTATCCACCAATTCAATTAACCTGTTATTAACCCCGTGTCACTTTCCCAGTGTAATCCACCATATTCACGTTACTGTTATTAACCCGTCACTTTCCCGTTTATAGCCAACACTTTCACGTTACCACTGTTATTTAACCCCTGTCACTTTCCCGTTAATATCCACTAGTCATTACATTTACCGGGTGTTCACCTACGTGCTTATTATCAGTTCACCCTGATACACTCCTGACTTTATTACATCACTTCCCAGTTAATATCCACCATTCACGTTACTCGTAATTAACCACTGTCACTTTTCCCAGTTATATCTCACATGTCACGTTACCTGTTATTAACCCTGTCACTTTCCCAGTTATATCCACATCACGGTACTGCTTAACCGGAATTTTATTAACCACATTCCTTTGTTAACCAGTGTCACTTTCCCAGTTATATCCACCATTCACTGCTTATACCTCACTCCGTTGTTTCAAGTCAGTCACCTACTGTGCACTTTCCAGTTATGTCCACATATTCGCTTACCGTATAACCCCTGTCACTTCCCAGTTATTATCCCTTTCACGTTACCTGTTATTAACCCCTTCCACTTTCCCAGGTATAATCCACCATTCACGTTACCTGTTATTAACCCCTGTCACTTTCAGTTCACCATTCACTATTTATCCCCTGTTACTCCAGTAATCATCCGTTCGTATAACCCGTCACTTTCCAAGTTATTCACACACGCCTGTTCAACTTTCCCAGTTATATCCACAATTCACTATTACTGTTATTAACCCCTTTCACTTTCCCACGTTATATCCACCATGTCCTGTTACCTGTTATTAACCCCTGTCACTGTTACCCAGTTATATCCACCATTCCGTTACCTGTTATTAACCCTGTTCACTATTCCTAGTTATATCCACCCGATTCACGTTACCCTGTTATAGCCCGTCACTCCGATTAATACACCAGTTCACGTTACCTGTTATTTAAACCCGTGTCATTTCCAGTTTATAGCCCCCATTCCACCGATTCACTTAACCCGTGATCCTTTCAGAACCCATCGTTACCTGTTATTCACCCCGTCACCCCCCCCTTTCCCGTTATATTCCACCTTTCACGTTACATGTTATTAACCCTGTCACTTTCCGACTACTCAGTAATGTAACCTCAATTCTCACCATCTCACAGTTACCTGTATTAACCCCGTGTCACTTCCATTATCCCCGTCATTATCAACTATTCCTTACCCTGTTATTTCACCATTTATATGCACCCAGTCACGTACCTGGTTTAATTATCCATGTCACTTTTCCCTGTTATATCCACAGTTCACGTTACCGTGTATTAACCCATGCACTTTCAGAGTTATCCAACATTCACGTTAACATTATAACCCGGTTACACTTTCCCAGTGTATATCCACACATTCACTTACGGTTTTAACCCGGGTCACTTCCCAGTATATCAACCATTCACGTATAACTGTTATGAACCCCTGTCCACTTTCCCATTATATCCAAACCATTACGTTACCTGTTATGACCCGTTCCACTTTCCCCAGTTTATATCCACCATTCACGTACCTGTTATTTACCCCCGTGGTCACTTTCCCGTTATATCCACTAGTCACATTACCTGTATTCTAACCGGTTGTATCCACCAGTCACGTTACCTGTTATTAATCCGTGTCACTTTATCCCTGGTTATATCACACTAGTCACGTTACCTGTACTAACCATGTTCACTTCAAAGTTATTCCACCATTCACGTTACCCGTTATTAACCGTGGCACTTCCGGTTTATATCAACATTCACGTGACCTGTTTTAACACCTTCACTTCCTCAGTTTATATCCAACATTCACGTGTTACCTGTTATTAAACCCGTTTCACTTTTCCATTATATCCACAACTTCACGTTTACCGTGTATTAACCCGTGAACATTCCCAGTTATACTACCATCATTCACGTTGCCTGTTATTAACCCCTGTCCACTTTTTCCAGTTGTATTCACATCACGTTACTGTTTTAACCGTGTACTTTCCCAGTTTATGTCCATCATTCGCGTTACACCTGTTATTAACCCCCCTGTCACTTTCCCAGTTATACCACCATTACGTTAACCCTGTTATTAACCCTTTCACTTTCCCAGTTTATATCCACCGTTCGTTACTGTTATTAACCCCTGTCCACTTTCCCAGTTTATATCCCCCTGTTCACGTTACCTGTTATTAACCCGCTCACTTTCCCAGTTATATCCACCATTCACGTTACTTATTAACCCGTCACTTTCCAAGTATATCACCATTCAACGTTAACCATGTTATTAACCCCGTCACTTTTCCCAGTTTATATACACCATTCCACATACCTGTTATTAACCCGTGTCCCTCCCATAACCCATCAGTCCTGTTATACTTACGTTCAGTTAACCACCACATTCACAGTTCCTGTTATCGAACGCCTGTCACTTTCCAGTTTATATCACCAATTCACGTTCCTGTTATAATACCCCTGTCACTTTCCCAGTTATACACATCACGTTATGTATAACCCTCACTTTCTATCATTCCGTTAATTAAACCCCTGTCACTTCCGTTATATCCACCACATTCAACTATACCTGTTATTAACCCGTTGTTCCACTTTTCCAGTGATATCCACCATTCATAGTTACCCTGAGTATTAACCCATGTCACTTTCCCGTTATATCCAACCTTCACGTTACCTGTTATGAACCCCTGTCACTTTCCCCAGGTTATCACCAATTCACGTTACTGTTATTAACCCAGCTTTCACTGTTATATCCCCATTCACGTTACTGTATTAACCCGTGGATCACTTTCCCAGTTACTATCCACCATTCACTACTTTAACTGTAGGACACCCAGGTACTTTCCCCAGTTATATCCAACACATTCACTGTACCTGTTATAACCTGTCACTTTCCACCGTTATACCACACATCAGTTACCTGTTATTAACCCGTGTCACTTGCCCAGTTATATCCAACGATCACGTACCCCTGTTATTAGAACCTTGGCACTCCCGTACTTACAATCACTACTTAAACCGTGTCCATTATTCCCACCATTCCCGTGACCTGTTTTAACCGTGTCACTTTCCCAGTGATAATCCACATTCACTTACTTTTATTAACCCTTTCACCTTTCCACAGTTATTCCACCATTCATTACTGTTATTAACCCGGCACTTTCCCCACGTTAATTCCACATCTCCGTTTACCTGTTATTATACCCCTGTCACTTTTTATCACCATCGTATGTATTAACGTTGCAACTTTCCAGCGGGTAATCACATTACGTCAGGTGATTACTCTCACTTGCGGTTGTATCCACCATACGTTACACTTATTACCGGTCACTTTTCCCGTATATCCACCTATCACGTTACCTGTTATTAACCGGTTCAATGAGTACCCATTCTTACTACCTGAATACAGTGTTATATCCACCATTAACGTTACCGGTTTTAACCCGGTCACTTTCCCAGTTATATCCACCCCAACATTCATTCACGTTACCCTGTTAGCCCTGTATGGTAATCGGCCTGCGGCCTGTACTTTTATATGGTCACGGAACTCCTCGTTGACTTCTAATATCCGAGGTGAATATAATTGTCCTTTAATTTCCGATCGGTTTAGCGATTGCTATAACGATCATACGATAATGTGATAGTAGATTTACGATCCCCGTACAATACCATTGCGGTACCGCGCGTTTTTAAATAGGTCCCATATTTCTCTAACGTTTTCTCTATAACACTGGGTGATCCTTTCTAATAGAAGTTAATGAATCCACCATTGACTCCTACTGGAAGGGGAGTGGCACCCCCCAGTGGCGCACCTATGTAATATTGGAGATAGGAGGATTGTCTTCCATCTCTCAGGCACATACAAATAGTTATTATCCCTTAAAATGATTCTTCGATGGAACTTTTTTTCTGTTTCATTTTTCAGGTTTGATTAAAGAGATAAGGAACAAGAAGAAACAATACAGACCATTAAACAATATTAAAGAAATTACCTTGAAAGGTAAGGAACAGGAATGGTGTGTGTGTGTTATTATTCCAACCCTGGTGTCCTTCCTGCCAGTAAAGGTGCCAATACACCTGCCATTATGTATGGCCACCTTTAATAGTCGAGTTGGAGACATTATAAGTCATTTACTATGATGTCCAGTTTCTACTGATGATAGGCTGACCTCCTCCAGATTTTCACTTGATTTAGTGCCTTAGTTATTGCAGTGACTTCTGTGCCCAAGCGATGTCATCTAAAACCATCTGATTGGACCGATATTTATAGAATATCCTCCATCACATATTGTGGGGTTCTGTAGTTTTATCCATTTTCTTCTCCGTTTCTCCTAGAAGGGGCCTGCGGAACATCTCTGATACAACCCAGATTCGTCTACAATAGCATCCGTAAAGGGGAAGAAGCAGTTTCACACTCTTGGCCATGGGTGGCCAGCGTACAGTTTGCTGCTGGACATGTGTGTGATGGGAC
>CM033472.1:8044830-8075565 GCA_019447015.1 Hymenochirus boettgeri
ATATGATGTGTATATGCTGTGTATATGCTCTGTATATAATGTGTATATGTTCTGTATATGATGTATATATGCTGTGTATATGGTGTGTGTATATGCTCTTTATATGATGTATATGGTGTGTGTGTATATGATGTGTATATGCTGTGTATATGATGTATATATGCTTTGTATATGCTGTGTATATGATGTGTATATGCTGTGTATATGGTGTGTGTATATGGTGTGTATATACTGTGTATATGGTGTGTATATGCTGTGTATATTCATTGTATATGCCATATATATGATGTGTATATGCTCTATATGATGTGTGTATATGCTGTGCATATGATGTATATATGTTGTGTATATGCTTTGTATATACTGTGTATATGATGTGTGTATGCTGTGTATATGATGTGTATATGCTCTGTATATGATGTATATATGCTGTGTATATGCTGTGTATATGCTGTGTATATGATGTGTATATGCTGTGTATAGGATGTGTATATGATGTGTATATGATGTGTATATGGTGTGTATATGATGTGTATATGATGTGTATATGCTGTGTATATGCTGTGTATATGCTGTGTATAAGGTGTGTGTATAATGTGTGTATGATGTGTATATGCTGTGTATTTGATGTGTATATGTGGAATAGACACGCTTGGTCCTTTTTATTCTGTTTTGTTGTCTCTTTACTTTCAGGCAAACACAAAGGGAAGTTCACCTCTGTAGATCTAATATAGAACATTAGCACCAGGGATTAGGATCTGAGCTTTTAGGCCCTCGCCCTGGGATATTCTCTGAGAGGGGTGGGGGAAGACTATTGCCGCGTCTGACAATGCCCTTCTAGAATGTGTGCACTTGCTCAAAGGCTACCCACCATAGAAATCTACCCAGAACGTCTCTGCTTCTTTTAATTGCCCTTCTAGGACATCAATGATGCACGGTAACATTCCGTGCCTGGTGCACAATTCCTGGGGCTTCCTGGCTATGTTTGTTGAAAGGTTCTGACCAAGGTCCACTGCAAGATAGCTTATAATGTCAGCGTTGGATTATGGATTGTGTAATGAACCTTACGAGTTAGGAATGCTGGTTCCATGTCTCTTGGTTTATATATAACCCCTGATCTTGTTTATAAACAATGTGGTAAAATGACATCCTGTTCATCATGTCATCTTTCTCTTTTTCATATGAATCCAAGTCCCCAGGAATCTATGGTAAGTACAGCATACTGTTTGGGTCCCCAGGTACGGAGAGGAGAGATTATAGTAACGCCATAGTGTTGCCATACCGTTTATTGCTGACAAGTGAATAAACTGCAGCCCCGGATGGCCCGCCAAGTGTCCGCGATCACACGTCAGAGCTCGATATCAGCACACTCGCGTTTATGTCGTTTAGAAATACCCCGGTTCGGTACAGATGTTCCCGCAGCGCGAGATTTGGCTGTGTAGGAGGTGTGCGCCAGGGACCGCCTGCTAAAAGCTGTGGTGGCCTGGCCGCGCACCTTCAATTTGTGCACTGGACTGATCGATTGGCATGGGTTGTGTTTCGGTGTGTGATTCATTAGAAGTGATGACAACCAAGGCTTAGTTGGGATCTCTACCATTCTATAGATCAATTAAACAAGTACAAAGTTTGTCCGGATTCTTAGGGAGTCTAGAATCGGACTGGAGTTGGAGTGGCTTTTTATGCAGTGTCGTACAACTGCGGACTTTGTTGGAATTTCAAACTACGAACTTTCTGGACTTTTTGAACTTTTTGCCCTTTTTTTGGGTTAATTAGCGAACATTCAAGGATTCTCCAAATTTTCGAATTGATAAACCCTCGACTTTCCTCCATAACCCTCAATGCTTTGTTTCTTTTGGTAACCCTCTGAAATCTGTCATAGCCTCGAACTCGTGGCATTCGCTAATCCCCCTCACTAATACGTTCGCGAAGATTTCGGAACACCCGGAAATAGCTTGTGAGTATCCAGTTATAATTAATATTCAAATAAGTTTTGGTGATGGTGAATGTTCTCAACCATTTTCCCAAGCCATTTACAGTAAAGTACATTGTTATTTTTACACTGGATTTTATCAGAACATTCAAACTATTTGTCCCCATTGATCTTAATGAAAACTTTTTTCCGAAATTCAAAAGTTTCACAAACTTTAGGAAGTTGACCATCTCTGCTATTATTTGTAGCAACATTAAGATGTATCTAACTGCAGTCACCCAGTAAAAGCTACCATTGATTGGTGCAGTACATTATGGACGACAGTCAAATTTGCACTTCTTTTTGAATCAGCCCTAAAACTTCTTCCTAGTAATTTAAGCCAGACTCATAGCTGGAAGTGGGCAACCCTATTAACGGTGAAATTATAAATACACCCCCCCACTCCCATAAAAGTAAACACCCCCCTGGGTGACAACATTAAATCGATATGTACCTCACTACATATGTTCTGTGGTACCAGGGCTCTAATACAACAATAAAGTGGATAATCTACTCTATAGAACTGATCAATTGCATGGTTTTACCATGGTGCGATTCTACTACTCACACCACTTTCAGGCCAAAGGTCTCTAATTGTGATAACCCAGGAAAAGTTCTAACTCTGGATTGGTTTGCAGCAAATTATGCACAGGCCGTAACTTACCCAACTTCCTTAGAAATCCTAAAATCCTATAAAATCCGTGGTAGCCATCTCACTTAGTCCCACCCCAGTCTTGTGTCCTGGGCCTGGCCATCTAAGCCAATCACTGGGAGAACAGTAAAGCTAGGGAAAACTGTCCTTCCAGGTGGACGTTTGTTATGGCAGGTTCATTGGTCAGTTTATAAAAAGCTGGATGAGTTTCTACACAAGGAATGTTACAAGTTACTGGTATTGATAATAATAGTAGAGTTGGGAAAAGGGTTTGTCACCTGTGAGAACGGTTTAAGCTATGAACTGTCTTCCAGTGGACGTTTGTTATGGCAGTCATTGGTCAGTTTAATAAAAAGCTGGATGAGTTTCTGCAAACAAGGAATGTTTACAAGTTACTGGTATTGATACATATAAGTCGGTGGGAAAGGGTTTTCATGTGAGAACGGTAAAGCTATGGAACGTGTCTTCCAGTGGACGTTGTATGGCAGGTTCATGGTCAGTTTTAAAAAGCTGGATGAGTTTCTACAAACAAGGAATGTTACAAGTTACGGGATTGATACATAAAGTAGAGTTGGGAAGGGTTTGTCACTGTGAGGAACGGTAAAGCTATGGAACTGTCTTCCAGTGGACGTTGTTATGGCAGTTCATTGGTCAGTTTAATAAAAGCTGGATGAGTTTCTACAAAAAGGATGTCAAGTTACTGGTATTGATACATAAAGTAGAGTGGGAAGGGTTTTGTCACTGTGAGAACGGTTTAATAAAGCTTGGAACTGTCTCCCGTGGACGTTGTTTATGGCCGTTCATTGGTCAGTTTAATAAAAGTGGCTGAGTTTCTACAAACAAGGAATGTTACAAGTTACTGGTATTGATACGTAAAGTAGAGTTGGGAAAGGGTTTTGTCACTGTGAGAACGGTAAAGCTATGAACTGTCTTTCCAGTGGACGTTGTTATGGCAGGTTCATTGGTCAGTTTAATAAAAAGCTGGATGAGTTTCTACAAACAAGAATGTTACAAGTTACTGGTTATTGATACATAAAGTAGAGTTGGGAAAGGGTTTGTCACTGTGAGAACGTAAAGCATGGAACTGTCTTCCAGTTGTACATTGTTATGGCAGGTTCATTGGTCAGTTTATAAAAAGCTGGATGAGTTTCTAAACACAAGGAATGTTACAAGTTTGCTGGTATTGATAATAAAGTAGAGTTGGGAAAGGGTTTGTCACTGTGAGAACGGTTTAAAGCTATGGAACTGTCTTCCAGTGACATTGTTATGGCAGGTTCATTGGTCAGTTTAATAAAAAGCTGGATGGTTTCTACAAAACAGGGAAGTTACAAGGTACTGGATATTGTTACATAAAGTAGAGTTGGGAAAGGGTTGTCACTGTGAGAACGGTAAGCTATGGAAATGCTTATCCAGTGGACATTGGTATGGCAGGTTCATTGGTCAGTTTATAAAAAGCTGGATGAGTTTCTACAAACAAGGAATGTTTTAAAAGTTACTGGTATTGATACATAAAGTAGAGTTGGGAAAGGGTTTGTCACTGTGGAGACCGGTTAAAGCTATGGAACTGTCTTCCAGTGGACGTTGTTATGGCAGGTTCATTGGTCAGTTTAATAAAAAGCTGGATGAGTTTCTACAAACAAGGAATGTTACAAGTTACTGGTATTGATACATAAAGTAGAGTTGGGAAAGGGTTGTCACTGTGAGAACGGTAATAAAGCTATGGAACTGCCTTCCAGTGGACGTTGTTATGACAGGTTCATTGGTCAGTTTAATAACAAAGCTGGATGAGTTTCTACAAACAAGAATGTTACAAGTATGGGTATTGATACAAAAGTAGAGTTGGGAAGGGTTTGTCAAGGGTGAGAACGGTTTAAAGCTATGGAACTGGCTTCCAGTGGACAGTTGTTATGGCAGGTCATTGGTCAGTTTAATAAAAAGCTGGATGAGTTTTACAAACAAGAATGTTACAAGTTACTGGTATTGAACATAAAGTAGAGTTGGAAAGGGTTTGTGCACTGTGAGAACGGTAAAGCTATGGAACTGCTTCCAGTGGACGTTGTTATGGCAGGTCATTGGTCAGTTTAATAAAAAGCTGGATGAGTTTCTACAAACAAGGAATGTTACAAGTTAATGGTATTGATACATAAAGTAGAGTTGGGAAAGGGTTTGTCAATGTGAGAACGGTAAAGCTATGGAACTGTCTTCAGTGGACGTTGTTATGGCAGGTTCATTGGTCAGTTTAATAAAAAGCTGGATGAGTTTCTACAAAAAGGAATGTTAAAAGTTACTGGTATGGAACATAAAGTAGAGTTGGGAAAGGGTTTGTCACTGTGAGAACGGTAAAGCTTGGAACTGTCTTCCAGTGGACGTTGTTATGGCAGGTTCATTGGTCAGTTTAATAAAAAGCTGAAAGAGTTTCTACAAACAAGGAATGTTACAAGTTAATGGGATTGATACATAAAGTAGGTTGATCCAGGGAAATTCCGATTGCCAGTCAGGAAGGAATTTTTTCCCCATTCATAAATTTGGTGGGATTTTTTTGCTTCTCTGGATCAAAAGTTAGGCAGGAAATAAGGATTATTGCAGATGGGTTGAACGGAGGAACGTATGTCTTTATTCAACCTCAAATACTTTCCTATACTTACTATACTAAGCACATGCTGTGCTAGAAACGTGTGCTACTATTGGCCAGGTTCCAGACACAAGGTGGGGCGGGATAAAGCAAGCTGCTGATCATTACTTCAAAGCTAAGTGCAGAAGTTCTAGGAAGTCCCTGGGAAATACCTAGAAATTGAGTTCTCATCCTGACTCTTTAATTGGAGGGGGGTGGGGGAAAGACTATGAGGGCTATTCAATAAAAGTCTATTATCGTTAAACGGTGGTATTTTGCCCCAACCAATCAGAATATTTAACATTTGAAAGCAACATCTGATTGGGTGGGGCAAAATGAGCACATTTTAAACGTAAGAACTTTTATTGAATAACCCTGTATAATGTTCTTAAGGACATGCATTGTCCTTACAGGTAGGATGCTGTTCTAAAGCTAGCCATAAATGGGCAGCATGTTCTTCCGAAGAACCCATCAAAGTTTTCCCACCTTGAGCCGGCAATTTCAAAAGGAAATCTGAGATGAGAGAGTGGACCTAAGATGAACAGTTCAATATTGTCGAGACGTCGATCGGAAAAACAGAAATGGTTTTCGATATTTTGAGAGATTCGATCGAATTTACTGAATCGCCCCATGTAGGTGTGTGTGTGTGTGTGTTGGGGTGGGATTAAGTCTTTTGCTTTATATAAAACTCCTTACTCTTCCTTATAACACTGTGGTTAAGTTATCATTGTTTCTTTTCACATAGAATCCAGTCCCCAAACAGTAAGGCTAAGTAATGTGTCTTACTGTGGTCCCAGGATAGGAGTCGAGACTGTAATAACTACATTAGTGTTGCCATAGCTGGTCTACTCTAAGCTGATTGGTTGCATGTGTTGGTGTTTTTATTTAGGCAGTTGCAGCTCCAAGGATGGGTGGTATCTGAAACCTCAGGAGAGAAATAATTTCCCGGAAAGGCTCAGGAAACTTACAAGAACAACGAGTGAGTATGTGGCTTTACATGGTACAATCTGGGCTGCAATTACCACCAGGGGCGCTTTGATGGCAGGGGTGCTTTCTCTCGCTGTATCCACTTTCATTTACGGCCACTTCAAGTTTTTAAAAAGACTCTGACATCCCTGTGGTACCGTTATCATTATAAAACAGGTCATGTTAATTGGATTACTCAGATTTTCAATTATTCCTATTATTAAAAAATTGGGTGTTGGTTTGAGGTGTGATCTGGTATCTATACGCTAAATAATCTCATTTTATAAACTTGTACCTAGTATAGAAAGAATCTCACTGCTCCAAAACTGTTTTCAGATTTAAATTGAGTGAGACGTGTTGAGAAACATCATTTGAAATCACAGACATTTGAGGGAAGACCTGTCACTCCAAAGCAGAAAAGCAATTATAATATGTACCCCATCCTGACCTCTTACTAGGATCTTTAGCTGTGCCAGCACCCTTTCTGCAACAACTGAGGGAATCAGCAGAAAGAAAGAAAGAACGGGGAGGGGGGGAGATGGTGTAAGCAGGCAGTGTCCATGGTGAGGTGTGCAGAACTTATAAGTGTCGCAGACACTACAAGAGGCAGGCAGTGAGTAAGGGAGGGTGGGGAATTAGGAGCACTCAATAAACATTAATATTTTAATGACAAAGCAATCACTGATAAAATATGTGTGAGTACTAACCATTTACTTCTCTCAAATTGTAGTTTCAGATAATGTTAAAGGTGTGTGATGGGAGTATAGCGACCCTAAGGGGCTGGGGGGAAGGGCAGGACCGTTGCTAGATGTAGGAAACTCCAGAAAACCAGCCGAATAAATGATAAACCTTTCAGACTATGTATATTTAACGTCTATTTTAATCCTTAACTTGTACAACATGTATTTGTTCATTTAAAGGGCATGTCCAGCCTATGATTTCAAAATATCATAGTATACCTTCCCCAGCCCCAACCGCTATAAAATAATTTTAAGAAAGTGCCCCGATCTTACACCCTTCCCTTTTTCCTCCGATGCACTGCCCGCTTCAGCTTGCAAGACACTGCAAGCAGGGGGCGGGAACAGCAGCCTGTTCGTGATGGTGAGAGGAAGCCAATCACGGACGCGGGCTGCCGGCTTCTCAGAATGCCGGGGGAGAGTTGGAAGGTAAGTAGAATTCGGGGGACTTTTTTTAGCGGTTGGGGTGGGGGGAAGAAATACTAAAGTATGGACAAGCGGTTTTATGGTAGGGGGAGGGATCGCAAAACGGGAGGGAGAGGGAGGGGGGGAGGGAGGGGGAGAAGGCCTGCAGTACGCATGCCAAACTCTACCGGAGGCCAGGTTAGGAGGCAGATCCTCATATGGACTCTGCTATCCTCCTGGTGGGCAGTTTTTGGGACTTGGGGGGGGGGGAGAACCAAACAGGAGAACCAAATGGAGCGGGATTTGAGTTAAGGATAACTTACCACTACACAATGGGGCCATTAGTGGGGGGATAGTAGTTTTGGGGGTGGACATGCCTTTAACC
This sequence comes from Hymenochirus boettgeri, assembly GCA_019447015.1. Taxonomy (NCBI): domain Eukaryota; kingdom Metazoa; phylum Chordata; class Amphibia; order Anura; family Pipidae; genus Hymenochirus; species Hymenochirus boettgeri. The sequence continues at coordinate 8,052,556 of CM033472.1, forward strand.
TCATCTCTTTAGGATCGACACGTTGGCATTTCAATATGCCAAACACTTGCACATTATGCTGCAATTCTCCCATTTTGACGTGGAACCTGATGTTTCGCAATCACGATTATCTCTCCATTATTACCACTGAAGGGAGATTCTTGGTGAGTAATAAAAAAACAAACAAACCAAGGAACATTGTTACAAAACCAGACGGTCAGGAATAAAAAACCTTTTATACCTTCTAGGATGGAGTTGTGTTAGGGCATTATAAAGTCCTAACTACCCCCCCCCAGATAATACCCAGCGTGAGGGACAAAACTGCTAGATCCTCATCTTTGAGTTTACTCTAATGTCCCATACCAGGTGGTCAAAGTCCGTTTGGCATGGACTGTTCCCGGGGGATTTGATGGGCTTTACATACACTATAGTTCATTAAAGGGCAGTCCACCCCCGTAACTATACATCTCCCCCACTACGGGCCCCACTGTGTAGAGTTTTAAAAATCCTTACCTTACCATCCAGCTCCAAATGGTTCTCCTGTAATGTCTGCCCAAAGTCCTAGGAAGTGAAGACCAGGAGCCTGGCAGGGGAGGGAAAAACGTTTCTGCCTACTCAGGTGTTGCTGAGAGGTTTCTGGCTGCTCAGTGCAGCCTCCCTCCGCCCCCACTCCCTCCCTCCATCCCAGTCCCTGTTTTTGTCCATGGTGGCCTTAGCGTGTGTAACCCGAACTCTACTTACACAGCCTCACTTACACAGTCTGTGAATGGCTGCCTTCAGCCAATCAGGGACGCGGCTGCCGGTCCGGCCCCTCGCTTGCAGTTTCATGCAGCAGGGGCCGTGTCTGAACGCCAGGGGGAAAACAACGCTGTTGTAAGTGGGAGTTTCGGCTTAGTTTTTTCCCCCAACTACTATAGCGGGGGGAATGGGAGGAGAACTATAGCGGGTGGGATGGGAGAACTATAGCGGTTGGGGATGGTGAGAACTATAGCGGTTGGGGATGGGAGAACTATAGCGGTTGGGGATTGGAGAACCATAGCGGTTGGGGATGGGAGAAATTAGTGGTTGGGGAGGGAGAACTATAGCGGTTGGGGATGGGGGAACCATAGCGGTTGGGATGGAGACATAGCGGTTGGGGATGGGAGAAACCAAGCGGTGGGGATGGGAGAACCATAGCGGTTGGGGATAGGGAGAACCATAGTGGTTGGGGATGGGAGGAACTCTCTAGCGGTTGGGGATGGGAGAACTTATAGCGGTTGGGGATGGGGAGAACTATAGAGGTTGTGGATGGGAGAACTATAGCGGTGTGGAGGGAGAACTAAAGCGTTTGGGGGTGGGAGAACTATAGCGGTTGGGGGTGGGAGAAGAAAACTTAGCGGTTGGGGATGGGAGGAGAACTATAGCGCGGTTGGGGATGGGAGGGAGAACTATAGCGGTTGGGATGGGAGGCTATAGCGGTTGGGGATGGGAGAATATAGAGGTTGTGGATGGGAGAACTATAGCGGTTGGGGATGGGAGAACTATAGCGGTTGGGGATGGGAGAACCATAGCGGTTGGGGAGGGAGAGAACATAGCGGGGGGATGGGGAACATAGCGGTTGGGGATGGGAGAAGGAACCATAGCGGTTGGGATGGGAGAAACCATAGCGGTTGGGATGGGAGAACTATAGGGTTGGGGATGGGGGAGAACTATAGCGGTTGGGGATGGAGGAGAACTATAGCGGGTGCGGGATGGGAGAGCTATAGCGGTTGGGAGGGAGAAGAGAAATATAGAGGTTGTGGATGGGAGAACATAGCGGTTGGGGATGGGGAGGGAGAACTATAGCGGTTGGGGATGGGAGCAACCATAGGGTTGGGGATGGTGAAAAACATAGCGGTTGGGGATGGGAGAACCATACGGTTGGGGAGGGGAGAACCCATAGCGTGGGGGATGGGAGAACCATAGCGGTTGGTGCGGGAGAACTATAGCGGTTGGGGATGGGAGAATTAGCGGTTTGGGGAGAACTATAGAGGTTGGGGATGGGAGAACTATAGAGTTGGGGAGGATGGGGAGAACCCCATAGCGGTTGGGGATGGGAGAACCATAGCGGTGGGGATGGGAGAACCATAGCGGTTGGGGATGGGAGAACCATAGCGGTTGGGGATGGGAGAACCATAGCGGTTGGAGTGATTGGGGTGGGAGAACCATAGCGGTTGGGGATGGGAGAACATAGCGGTTGGGGATGGGAGAACTATAGCGTGTTGGGGATGGGAGAACTATAGAGGTTGTGGATGGGAGAACTATAGCGGTTGTGGATGGGAGAACTATAGAGGTTATGGGTGGGAGAACTATAGCGGTTGGGGATGGGAGAGCTATAGCGGTGTGGATGGGAAGAACCATAGCGGTTGGGGATGGGAGAAAATAGAGGTATGGGTGGGAGAAAACAATAGCGGTTGTGGATGGTGAGAACTATAGTGTTTGGGGATGGGGAGAAGAACTATAGCGGTTGGGGACGGAGAACTATGAGGTTATGGGTGGGGAGAACCATAGCGGTTGTGGATGAGAAATATAGAGTTTGGGGATGGGAGAACTATAGCGGTTGGGGAGGGAGAACTATAGCGGTTGGGGATGGAGAAACTATAGCGGTTGGGATGGGAGAACTATAGCGGTTGGGGATGGGAGAACTATAGAGGATGGATGGGAGAACTGTTTTAGCGGGTGGGATGGGGAGGAAACTATAGAGTTGTGGAGGTGAGAGAACATAGCGGTTGTGGATGGAGAACCATAGCGGTGGGATGGGAGAACCATAGCGGTTGGGGATGGGAGAACCATAGCGGTTGGGGAGGGAGAACCATAGCGGTTGGGGATGGGAGGAGAACCATAGCGGTTGGGGATGGGGGAAACCATAGCGGTTGGGGATGGGAGAACCATAGCGGTGGGGATGGGAGAACCATAACGTTGGGGATGGGAGAACATAACGTGGGGAGGAGAACCATACGGTTGGGATGGGGAGAACCATAGCGGTTGGGATGGGAGAGGGTCCCCTACACTACAGAAACATTTTATAAAAGAGGGGGACATGCCCTTTAATTACCATGATTTAATTTCTCCACATCTCCATGAATGGGGGAACTCATCGTGTAGGTGGAGTATCTAGTGTCATGTCCAATGTAAGCCTTGAAAACATTTCTAATTAATGTTATTGTTGCTTAGATAGTAGTGGGGACTATAACATGTGTCCTTTCACCTCCTTTAACAAGGTTTTAAACAAAGCATTCACAAAAAACCCACACAACAACACTGCATACACTCATTATGCACATTTCTTTGACCAGGAAAGTTCTGTGGTGATGTTCCCCGCGGCCGATCTCATCTCAACTTCTAACATCAAGCTGAAATCAGATATGACTTCCAGGAGCGCCATAAAGGATTCGTCTTGTCCTATTCAGCAGTAGAAACCAGGCGCTTCCCAGGTACCTCCCTCTCTTTTATAGATCTACTTTGAAATAAATGGACTACACCCAGAGTTAAATAACACTATCTGCCTATTGACACTCATGTGACTCAGTGGTTAGAACAATGATCCCTTGCACAAGGGTTGCCAGATTTTGCCAGGTGGGAGGGGCGTGGCATCAAAGAAGTCATGGAGTGGGGATGAGGGCATGGTAGGGAAGAGCCATGGTAGGGGGAGGAGCTACGGGGTTGTTAATGGGTGGGAAATGGGCACAGCGCGGGTTCTGGAGTTTTGGCAGGATTTCAGCCCTAACAGCAGGGCATGGGAATTTGTCCCTCCATTAGGGACATCCCATCCAAATAAGATGCCTGACAGCCCTGCTTGTAGCTCTGGAAGTCCTAGACTTGATTCCTCCCTTGGACACATTTGAACATTGAATTTCTCCCGTGTGGGTTTCCTTCCTGGCACTCCGCCACAATCACGGTGTAATATACAGTAGTGATTAGATTGTAGCTCTTGGAGAGAAGAGCCAGATGTGAACGTGTCAATGTAATTGTAAAGCGGTACGGACATGTTGTTTACATGTGGCCTTGTAATATAACAAATGGGCATAGAGACTGTGGGGGCTGTCTAGACATGAAAAACATCCTAAACTCAATGGACCCTATTGTCTTAATGGCCCTTCCTGTGTATGAGGAATCCAGTGGTGTTTTTATAGGATATTATCATCATCCCTTATACATACAACAGGCAGACCAACAGATGTCATTGCACAGAACTACAGAATAGGGAACTAGCAGGGAGATTCAATAAAAGTTTCTATCGTTAAAAATGGTTGCCCAACCAATCAGATCTTATTTAACATTTGAAAGCTAACATCTGGTTGGTTGGGGCAAAATTAGCACCATTTTAACAATAAGAACTTTATAAATCTCCCTGTTGATGCCCATCAAAACCCAGTCCCACAACAAGCCTGGACCTTTCATATAGTCTAAAGGTCACGTCTACCAGGAAATGTGTTGTAAAGGGAAATAGTTCACTGCAAAAGTAACTGTCACTGCGCAAAAGGTAAGTCTCTTGAATCTTGGTTTCGGATCCGAGCTAGTATTGATGATGAATGGGAGGTAGGGCATAGCTCCTTAACCCCCGGGCTCAGTCAATACATTAAATGAAAAGTTCACTTTGGGAGGGTAAACTATTAACTTTAAGGAAAGTGAACACTAGGGTATGAAAATCAACTGATTTTTCAAAATGGAAGAGAATATGTGAATAACGAAGAGGGCATTACACAAACTAACAATTAACAAATATTGATCATTTCCACTGAACTGTCCTTTAAGGTTACTGAAGATTGTTATCCGTTTTCCAGATTCTGGATGTGGATCCTTAGCTATACTACTGGAGGGAAGGAGAGATACAAAGTATGAATTACCCTAAAAAATATTTAAGCAACTCATCTGTCACTGGAACGGTCCGTGCGCCCGATATTACTGCATCAAGGTACCAATGGCAAGGATAGGCGCTCAGCTATGAGATGGTGAAGATCTACATGCCTTACCTCCTTTCTACGGCACTATGACTTTAGAAGCAAGGCTAACGTGGTTAATGTAGTATGGGCATGGCAACTGTAAGATGGTCTTTATTAGCCACCATCACCATGGGAAATATTCACATAACTAGTCCCTGGGTAACTGACACCTTATGGAGTTCAGATTTCTTTACCATTTAGACATCCTAAGTTTGGTCAAATTTAAATGGTTTCATCCTGTAGCAAGTAGAGATGGTCGAACTTCATAAAGTTCGGTCCGTTTTCGAACTTTTGAACTTCAGAGAAAGTTCGGAATTCGGACCCATTAAAGTCAATGGGGAGTGATCGTTCAAAAAGGCTGAGTGATTTAAGATAAATACAATGGTAACTTACTGTAAATGGGGTGGGTCCCCGGGGACATGTCAATGTCACCCAAAACTTGTTAAACACTTCCTGAAGACGAGGCAGCGGGCAATTGGGGGTTTTCATTGACGGTTACGAACAATTTGAGGGTTACCGAAATCGAATGATACTTTCGAGGATTATCGAAAAAGAATGATACTTTTTGAGGGTAGTGAACGATACTTTCGAGGGTTAGTCAAAGCGATCTGTACAATCGAGTGTTACCGAAAATGTCCGATACATTCGAGGGTTAGTAAAATTGACCGATACGTTCAAGATTATCGAAAACGAATGATACTTTCGAGGGTTAGCTAAACGATCCATACATTCGGGGTTACCGAAAATGACCGATACTTTTGAGGGTTAGCGAGATGATACTTTCGAGGATGATCGAAAACGAGCAACTTTCAAGGGCAGTGCCGAAAACGATCCGTACATCGAGGGTTATCGAAAACGAACAATACTTTCAAGGGCGCCGAAAACGATGTACATTCGAGGGTTATCGAAAATGAATGATACTTTGGAGGGTTAGTGAAACAATCCGTACATTCGAGGGTTATCGAAAATGAATGATACTTTTGAGGGTTAGTGAACGATCTTTCGAGGGTTAGTCAAAGCGATCGTACATTCGAGTGTTACCGAAAATGTCCGATACATTCGAGGGTTAGTAAAATTGACGATACGTTCAGGATTATCGAAAACGAATGATACTTCGAGGGTTAGCTAAAAACGATCCATACATTCGAGGGTTACCGAAAATGACCGATACTTTTGAGGGTTAGCGAATGTACTTTCGAGGATGATCGAAACGGGCAATACTTTCAGGCTGCCGAAAACGATCGTACATTCGAGGGTTATCGAAAACGAACGATACTTTGGAGGGTTAGTGAAAACAATCCGTACATTCGAGGGTTACGAAAATGAATGATACTTTCGAGGGTTAGCGAAATGATCCATACATTCGAGGGTTAGTGAAATCGACCGAGACGTTCGGGATTATAGAAAACGAACGATACTTTCGAGGGTTAGCGAACGATACTCTCGAGGGTTAGTGAAAAAAATCCGTACATTCGAGGGTTATCGAAAACGAACGATACTTTCGAGGGGTTAGCGAAAATTGATCCATACATTCGAGGGTTAGGTGAAATCGACCGATACGTTGGAGGATTATCGAAAACGAATGATACTTTCGAGGGTTAGTGAACGATACTTTAGAGGGTTAGCTAAAACGATCCGTACATTCGAGGGTTACCGAAAATGACCGATACTTTCGAGGGTTAGCGAATGATACTTTCAAGGATTATCGAAAACGAAGCGATACTTTCAAGGGCTACTGAAATGATCGTACCTTCGAGGGTTACCGAAAACGAACGATACTTGGTTAGCGAACAATACATTCTAGAGTTAGTGAATGCCTGTAAATTCGATAATTATTGAAAATACGGCTGCGAGTCCGAAAAACAAACTAATTACGGTTCGAGTTCGTTCGGCTTGAGTTTCTAGTTCATCCCTGTAGACAATGTGGAGATGACACAAAGGTACAAAACTTAAATTAGCAACAATCTGATTATTATTTTTAGTTAAGTTGATTGTCTTGTTTAACATGAGACCTACAATTTGCCCATACACTGATGACTAAACAGAATAAAGTTGGAAGGTTTAAGGAGAGTGATGTCATTGGCTTTCTTTATTCTCTTCATGTCCACTAAATAACTTGACCCATTAACCTTTCCAGTCTCATTACAGATTTTAATGTTTATGTTACATTTTCCAAGCTAACCTTTGAAGACTTTGTGGTCGAGGCCAGTGAGACGCAATTACGATCACGTGAAAGTTTATCAGGATTTAGACGGGAAGAAGGAAATTGGTTAGTCTGTGTTGAGTATTTTAAGTAGCAGTAATAATAAAAACCTCTAAGATTATCTGACAATTTGTGAAAAATATTCATTGATGAAAGAGAAGTCAGTTACAATAAGAAAGTTTGCTGGTATTGAAAATGTCTTCCTTAAAGTGGAGGTTAGTGGAAATACATAGACTTTTCAGAAGATAGAGAAAATGACGTTTACCTGCCCATTCAGCATTTTGTTGTGTATAAATAATGCTTCCAAAATATGACTCGTTGCAGGACCCCTAATAGAGAGCGTTTGGTCTTTCCCTTGACCCAGTGCCTGGGTGGATTCAGTTGCTCAGTAGAGATCTGAGCATGTTTGACCCATCAACAGCCAATCAGTAGAAATTACTGTTAGGAACATTCCAAGGTGCATTCTGGGAAGAAGAACCATTATAGAACCTGCAAGTCAGCTCACTAATGTCAACAGCAGGGAACAGCAAAGGGTTGAAATCAACTGATTTTTCAAATGGGAGAGAATATGTAAAACTAAGAAGGAATTACACAACCTAACAATTTACAAAATGATTTCATTTCCACTGTAAAAGTACTTACCCAATCTGTCAATAGAAAACATTCTGCGTTAGAGATTCATTGGTCACGTAACATTTATTTTAATAAAAAGTACAGTACTGTGATACTTCAGTTATTTTCGAGGGTTCGTACCCTTCTTATCAGGTCAGACAGTATCACAGTTCTCTACATTTACAATATTACTGGACTAAACACAGCATAACAATTATTTATTTACCAAAATTTCTTGTTGCATCTTTAAACCTCATTCTTCTATAATCGGAGATTTTCAAACAAGCCTGGATAATGTCTCTCTCTTCTCTGGACCGAAAGTTATAGGCTTGTAAAGTTCCAACTTTCTCACTGCCCTGTCTCAGTGTCTCTGTAAGAAGCCAATGTTATTAGTGTCATAAGCCCCACCCCCAAAATTCATCTTTTTCAGGAGGAATTAAAACAAAAATACACAGGCTTGTGGCTAGCTTTAAAAGTCTGGGGTGGAGCTTTGATGCAGCTGAGATGCTCTGTCCCCAGCAGTGGGCATGCTCCAACCTCAGACTTGGTAGCCAACACCAAGTGCTGGGGATGTCACAGCTCACAGTATGAGCAGGAAAAAAAAAACATTTTACTGCTGTAACTTGGATAGACTGCAGCTAGAAGCATGATCCGGACTGACTGGAGTCATTTTAAAGGTAGGAGTGTGCTTTTTTAATTAAGGACACTTTTATGGAGACCACAGTTCCCCTTTAATCCTCTGGATTCCAAAGCCTCATGAATGAAGTATTACACTGGACTAAATTGGGAGCCTACTGGTGCCTGTCATTTGAAGCTGTCTTTATTGATTTTACAGGATCTTTCTGTGGGTTGAGAGTTCCTTCACCAGTTATTAGCTCACAAACGTGATGCACATAGCTTTCACTCAGAGCACACGAGTACGGTTGGATTCCGTGCGCCACACGTTTATAAGCAGATCAGTAAGAAAACATGTCTACTATATTCTAGCAAAGAACCACCCCCTTCTGTCCGACCAGAGGCCTCCCCATTTCCCACCTAGACTCGTGTTAAGAAGGAGGCAGGCGGACTGGAGTGTCAGTCATTGCACTAGAGGGTCTTTGGCCACTAACTGTTCATGTTAGAATGTTAGAGAGAAAGTGGGAGCAGGACGACTGTGCCCAGGTTTAAAATCCTGCTCACGGGTGCAGTGATCCCAGGGATGGACTGGTCCCAGCCCTTTCACCCATGGACAAAAAGAAAACAGTTCTTTTTATATACAGAGCCAAGGAACAGTCATAAAAACAAATAATTAAACATAAAGAACAACTACAAATAGGAGTAAGAAGCCATTAAATGTTTTAAAAAAGGCAAAAAAAGTTAAAGTGGGCCCCTTATGTTTCGTGGGGGCCCTTGATCTTGTTTCCTGATGGGCCCCAAAACCCCAGTCGACCCTGGGCAATCACCCCAAAAATAGAAACCTAGTGCACACCCAATCGAATTGCTTACATTTTGTAATACCATGTGATTGCCCGCCCTTCTTCTGGATAAATTAAACAATTGGTCCTTATTATTTTAAGCCCAGCAACCACGTCAAGGTTTGTGTAATCTGCTGGGTCTACTTTTAGCCTTTTTTTACCTTAGTAACTTTTGCCTTCTTAGGAGACATAGGGCCATATTCTATGTAGGCGCGGGTATTGCTTTTTTAGCGATACCACGCCTTTAACGAATGGTTTAACCGAAACATTAAAGGACAATTATACTCACCTTCCTCCACTCCTCTTCTGTGTTCCATTACCTTTTACCCAGGGTGAGGACTGAATCGGCTGTTTCCTCACCCATGGGTTCGCGTATCTTACTGCAGAGTCTTAGAGCAAAGCTGCTCTGGTGGCTCCGCCCTCCTCTCCGTCAGCGATGGGCCAAAGGAAGGCACGCTCTGCAACAAGTGTGCCTTCCTTGGTCTCGTCGCCGACGGGGAGGAGGGGGCGGAGGCCTAACAGAGCAGCTTTGCTCTAAGACTCTGCAGTAGATACGCGAACCCAGGGGTGAGGAACAGCCGATTCAGGTCCTACCCTGGTAAAAGGTAATGAACATAGAAGAGGAGCGGAGGGAATATAATTGTCCTTTAATTTCCGATCGGTTAGCGATTGCTATAACGATCATACGATCATGTGATAGTAGATTACGATTCCCGTACAATACCATTGCGGTACCGCGCCGTTTTTAAAAAGGTCCCATATTTCTATAACGTTTTCTTATAACAGTGGGTGTCCTTTTAATAGAAGTTAATGAATCCACCATTGACTCCTACTGGAAGGGGAGTGGCACCCCCAGTGGCGCACCTATGTAATATTGGAGATAGGAGGATTGTCTTCCATCTCTCAGGCACATACAAATAGTTATTATCCCTTAAAATGATTCTTCGATGGAACTTTTTTCTGTTTCATTTTTCAGGTTTGATTAAAGAGATAAGACAAGAAGAAAAGAAACAATACAGACCATTAAACAATATTAAAGAAAATTACCTTGAAAGGAAGGAACAGGAATGGTGTGTGTGTGTATTATTCCAACCCTGGTGTCCTTCCTGCCAGTAAAGGTGCCAATACACTGCCTTATGTATGGCACCTTTAATAGTCGAGTTGGAGACATTTAAGTCATTTACTATGATGTCCAGTTTCTACTGATGATAGGCTGACCTCCTCCAGATTTTCACTTGATTTAGTGCCTAGTTATTGCAGCAGTGACCTTCTGTGCCCAAGCGATGTCATCTAAAACCATCTGATTGGACCGATATTTATAGAATATCCTCCATCACATTGTGGGGTTCTGTAGTTTTATCCATTTTCTTCTCCGTTTCTCCTAGAAGGGGCCTGCGGAACATCTCTGTACAACCAGATTCGTCTACAATAGCATCGTAAAGGGGAAGAGAAGCAGTTTCACACTCTTGGCCATGGGTGGCCAGCGTACAGTTGCTGCTGGACATGTGTTGGATGGGAAATTTGAAGAAACCGGATCCTCACCTCAGCAAGTTGTTGTCATGATAGGTGGGTGACGAAAGATACAAGGTACCCTCTTTCCAATTGTTCATAGTTAGGGATGTCTCTCCAACTAGTTGTCCCGTTTTTTGTTTTTTAATTAAAAGTACATTTTATCGTTTATTAATGCATGTTCACCCCCCAAAACAACTAGGGCTAATCAAATTATTTTCCCCCTTCCCCCAGCATTTCAAAAGTTTCTGCCTCCTCTTCAAGCTCTCAAGCTTTTTTGCTCATTACAGATGCTCAGATGAGGCAGCTAGGGGAATATCATTCAGTCATTGGCTGTGATGTCATCTGTTACATCCAAGACTGAGCTGCTAACTGGAAAGTAGCCAGGAAGCAAAAATTGGGGCTGTATCGTCACGGTGTGTAGTACTTTTTCAGAACGATCGCCACTTCGATGAATGTTCCCATCATCCTCTCCTCAGCCACTGGCGTCTTCCTGTACTAAAGTATAGACAGTCAGGCTGCAGTCATGGGAAACATCCAGTTCCGAACGTTCTCACTATGTTGTGTATATGATGTGTGTATGATGTGTATATGATGTGTATATGCTGTGTACATGATGTATTCATTATGTGTATATGATGTGTATATGGTGTGTATATGGTGTGTATACGATGTGTATATGGTGTGTATATGCTGTGTATATGGTGTGTTTATTATGTATATATGGTGTGTACATGATGTGTATATGCTGATTATATGATGTTATGGTGTGTATATGCCGTATATATGATGTGATATGCTCTGTATATGATCTAGATATGCTGTGTAATATTCTGTGTATATGATGTATATATGCTTGTATATGGTGTGTATATGATGTGTATATGAGGTATATATGATGTGTATATAATGTGTATATGGTGTGTATATGATGTGTATATGATGTGTATATGATGTGTATATGGTGGTGTATAGGTGGTATATGCTGGTGATATAATGTGTATATGGTGTGTATATTGCTTGGTATTCCTTGTATATGTGTATGATGTGATATGCTGTGTATATGTGTGTGATATGCTGTGTATATGCTGTATAATGTTGTAGCTTTGTATATACTGTGTTTTCCTGTATATGCCATATATATGCTGTGATATGATGTGTATATTGATGTGATATGCGTGTATATGCTGTGTATATGCTCTTATATGATGGTTTATATGTTCTGTATATGATTTTTTTTTTGATTTTATATGCTGGTGTATATGGTGTGTGTATATGCTGTGTATATGCTCTTATATGATGTATATGGTTGTGTGTGATATGCTGTGTAATGATGTGTATATGCTGTGTATATGCTGTGTATATGCTGTGTATATGATGTGTATATGCGTGTATATGGTTGTGTATATGGTGTTTATATACTATGTATAGTGTGTATATGCTGTGTATTCATTGTATGTGCCATATATATGATGTGATATGCTCAGTATAGTGTGTATATGCTGTGTATATTGTGTGTGATATGTGGGTATATGATGTATATATGTTGTGTATATGCTTGTATATACTGTGTATATGATGTGTATATGCTGTGTAATATGATGTGTATATGTCTCTGTATATGATGTATATATGATGTGTATATGGGTGTGTATATGCTTGTATATGATGGTATAGCTGTGTATATGATTGTATATATGTTGTGTATATGAGTGTATATGATGGTAGATGCTGTGTATTATGGTGTGTATGATGGTGTGTATATGCCGTATATATTGATGTGTATATGCTCTGTGTATGATGTAGATATGCTGTGTATTTCTGTTGTATATTATGTTTTATGTGTTATGATGGTATATATGAGGGTGTATTTATCATAATGTGTATATGGGGTGTATATGATGTGTATATGCTGGTATATGATGTGTTTATTTACTGTGGTATATGGTTGTTGTCGCTGTGTATATGGTGGTATATGATGTGTATATACTTATGTGGTATATGTGTGTATATTTCGTGTATATGCTGTGTATATGTGTGTGTATATGCTGTGTATATGCTGTATATATGTTGTGTATATGCTTTGTATATCTGTGTATATTCCTTGTATATGCCATATATATGATGTGTATAGTGTGTATATGCTGTGCATAGATGTGTGTATATGCTGTGTATATGCTGTGTTATAGTGTATGAGTGTATATGATGTGTTGAGTGTATTTATGTGTGATAGGATGGTTATATGGTGTGTATATGAGGTGTATATGATGTGTATATGATGTGTATATGATGTGTATATGGTGTATATGTGTATGTATATGGTGTGATATGGTGTGTATATGATGTGTATATGATGTGTATATGATGTTTATGATGTGTATATGATGTGTATATGGTGTGTATATGAGTGTATATGTGTGTATATATGTGAATGATGTGTATAAGATGTGTATATGATGTGTATATGATGTGTATATGATGTGTATATGATGTGTATATGCTGTGCATTGATGTGTATATGCTGTGTATATGCTCTGTATATAATGTGTATATGTTCTGTATATGATGTATATATGCTGTGTATATGGTGTGTGTATATGCTCTTTATATGATGTATATGGTGTGTGTGTATATGATGTGTATATGCGTGTATATGGATGTATATATGCTTGTATATGCATGTGTATATGATGTGGATATGCTGTGTATATGGTGTGTATATAGTGTGTATATACTGTGTATATGGTGTGTATATGATGTGTATATTCATTGTATATGCCATATATATGATGTGTATATGCTCTATATGATGGTGTATATGCTGTGCATATGATGTATATATGTTGTGTATTGCTTTGTATATACTGTGTATATGATGTGTGTTATGCTGTGTATAGATGTGTATGATCTGTATATGATGTTATATTGCGGTGTTATGCTGTTATGCTGTGTATATGATGTGTATATGCTGGTTATAGGGGATGTGTATATGTGGGTATATGATTGTGTATATGTGGGTATATGATGTGTATATGATGTGTATATGCTGTGTATATGCGTGTGTATATGCTGTGTATAAGGTGTGTGTATAATGTGTGTATGATGTGTATATGCTGTGTATATGCTGTGTATATTATGTATATGCTGTGTATATGAGGTGTATATGCGTGTATATGCTGTGTATAGATGTGTATATGCTGTGTATATGATGTGTAAATGATGTTATATGCTGTGTATATGAGGTGTATGATAGTATATGTGTATATGTAGGTGTATTGCTGTGTATATTGCTGTGTATAAGATGTGTATATGAGGTGTATATGCTGTGTATATGATGTGTATATGATGTGTATATGATGTGTATATGATGTGTATATGGTGTGTATATGATGTGTTTATATGGTGTGTATATGTGTGTATATGCTGTGTATAGTGTATGTTGATATGGTGTGGATATGTGTGATATGCTGTGTGTATGCTGTGTATAAGGTGGGGTATGATGTGTATATTGCTGGTGTATATGATGTGTATATGCTGGCATATGATGTGTATATGGGTGTGTATATGGTGTGTATATGATGTGTATGATGGTGTATGGTGATATGTGTTATGCTGTGTATATGATTGTAATGCTGTGTATATGAGTGTATATGATGTGTATAAGAGTGTATATGCTGTATATGATGTGTATATATGATATGAGTGTTGGTGTAATGCTGTGTATTGATGTGTATAGAGTAGTATAGGAGTGTATATGCTGTGTGGAGTAGATTGTGTATATGTAGTGTATATGATGGTATATGATGTGTATATGGTGTGTGTATATGGTGTGATATGATGTGTATATGCTGTGTATATGATGTGTATATGATGTAATATGCTGTGTATATGATGTTGTATATTGTTTGAGGTGTATATGATGTGTATATGATGTGGTATATGCTGTGTATAGGATGTGTATAGGATTTGATAGGATGTGATAGGATGTGTATATGCTGTTGTATATATGTGTATATGTGTGTATATGATGTGTATAGCTTGTATATGTGTGTATATGAGGGTATATGAGGTGTATATGATGTGATATGCTGTGTATATGCTGTGTATATGATGTGTATATGGGTGTATATGATATGTATATGCTGTGTATATGATGTGTATATGAGGTGTATATGCTTGTGTATTAGTGTATATGATTGTGTTATGAGGTGTATATGAGGTGTATATGGTGTTATATGATGTGTATATGATGGGTATATGAGTGTATGGTATGAGGTGTATATGATGTGTGTATATGAGTGTATAGAGGTGTATATGCTGGTATATGCTGTGTTATGATGTGTATATGATGTGTATATGCTGTGTATAGTTGTAATGGTGTATATGGTGGTGTATATGATGTGTATATGGTTGTGTATATGATGTGATATGTGGATATG
Organism: Hymenochirus boettgeri; assembly: GCA_019447015.1. Classification (NCBI taxonomy): domain Eukaryota; kingdom Metazoa; phylum Chordata; class Amphibia; order Anura; family Pipidae; genus Hymenochirus; species Hymenochirus boettgeri. Next base: position 8,067,713 of record CM033472.1, read on the forward strand.
AGGTGTATATGAGGTGTATATGAGGGTGTATATGCTTGTGTATATGATGTGTATATGTGTGTATATGCTGTGTATATGATGTGTATATGATGGTGTATATGCTGTGTATCTGATGTGTATTATGGGTGTCATTGAATGTATATGCTGTGTATATGATGTGTATATGTGTGTGGTATATGCTGTATATATTGTGTATATGAGGTTGTATAGAGGTGTATATGGTGTATATGATGTGTTGTATATGATGTGTAATGAGGTGTTATATGAGGTGTATATGAGTGTATATGAGGTGTATATGCTGTTTGGTAGTGTATATGCTGTGTATATGATGTGTAATGATGTGTATATGCTGTGTAATAGTGTGTATATGATGTGTATATGGTGTGATATGATATGTATATGCTGTGTATATGGGGTGTATATGATGTGTATATGATGGGTATATGAGGTGTATATGAGGTGTATATGATGTGATATGCTGTGTATATGATGTGTGATATGCTGTGTATCATGCTGTATATGATTGAGTGTATGATGTGTATATGCGTGTATATATGGTGTGTTATGCTGGTGTATGAGTGTATATGAGGTTTATCTACTGTGGTATATGATGGTGTATATGGTGTGTATATGATGTGTATATGTGTGTATATTGGTGTATTGATGTGTATATGATGTGTATATGAGGGTATATGGTGTGTATTATGATGTATATGAGGTATATGATGTGTATATGCTCTGTATTGATGTGTATATGTGTTGTATATGATGTATAATGATTGGATAGGTGTGTGTGTATATGCTTCTAATTATGTATATGTGTGTGTGTGTATATGATGTGTAATATGCGTGTATATGATGTATATGCTGTTGGATATGCTGTGTATATGATGTGTTATATGCTGTGTATGGTGGTGTGTATATGGCTTGTGTATATGTATGTGATGGGGTGTAATGCGGTGTATATTCATTGTATATGCCATATATATGATGTGTATATGCTCTAGTGTGTGATATGCTGTGCATATGATGTATATATGTTGTGTATATGCTTTGTATATACTGTGTATATGAGGTGTGTATGACTGTTATATGATGTGTTATGCTGTGATATTGAATGTCTATATGATTGTATATGCTGTGTATATGGGATGTAGATGTGTTATATGAGTGTATATGGTGTGTATAGGGTGTGTATAGTGATGTGTATATGATGTGATATGCTGTGTATATGCTGTGTATAAGGTGTGTGGATAAGTGTGTATGATGGGTATATGCGTGTATTTGATGGTGTATAGGATCTGTATAGGATGTGTATATGCGGTGTATATGTATATCTATTGTGATGATGTGATATGCTGTGTATAGATGTGTTATGATGTTATATATGCTGTGTATAGAGGTGTATATGAGGTTGTATATGATGTGTATATGCTTTGTTGTATAGGATGTGATATAGGATGTGTATTATATTGTGTATTATGAATGTGTATATGATGTGTTATATGCTGTTGGTGATATGATGTGTATATGGTGTGTATATGAGGTGTATATGATGTGTATATGCTGTGTATATGATGTGTATATGGTGTGTATATGATATGTATATGCTGTGTATATGATGTGTATATGATGTGTATATGCTGTGTATATGGTGTGTATATGATGTGTATATGAGGTGTATATGAGGTGTATATGAGGTGTATATGGTGTGTCATATGATGTGTATATGAGGTGTATAGAGGTGTATATGAGGTGTATATGAGGTGTATATGCTGTGTATATGGTTGGTATATATGCTGTGTATATGATGTGTATATGATGTGTATATGCTGTGTAATAGTGTGTATATGATGTGTATATGGTGTGTATATGATATGTATATGCTGTGTATATGGTGTGTATATGATGTGTATATGATGTGTATATGAGGTGTATATGAGGTGTATATGATGTGTATATGATGTGTATATGATGTGTATATGCTGTGTATATGCTGTGTATATGCTGTGTATATGATGTGTATATGATGTGTATATGCTGTGTATATGGTGTGTATATGATGTGTATATGATGTGTATATTGAGGTTTATATACTGTGTATATGATGTGTTAGGTGTGTAATGATGTGTATATGGGTGTGTGATGGGTGTATATGAGTGTATATGGGTGTATTATGGTGTGTAGATGAGTGTATATGAGTGTTAGGCTTGTGTATATGATGTGTATATGATGTGTAGATGGTGTGTTATGATGTGATATGGTGGTATATGATGGTATTGAGTGTTATATGATGTGTATTATGATGTGTGATATGCTAGTGTATATGATGTGTATATGGATGTGTATATGAGTGTGTATATGGTGTGTATATGATGTGTGTCATGGTGTGTAATATGATGTGTATATGATGTGTATATGATGTGAACTATATGTATGTGTATATGGTGTGTATATATGTGATATTGTATATATGATGTGTATATGCGTGTGATATATGATGTGTATATGATGTGTATATGGAGGTGTGTATATGAGGTGTATTGGTGTGTATATGATGTGTATAGTGGATGTGTATATGATGTGTATATGGTGTGTATATGATGGTGTATATGGTGTGTATAGTGTGATATGTGTTGTATATGATGTGATTGGTATATGGTGTGTATATGATGTGAATATGAGGTGGTATAGGTGTATATGATTGATGTGTATGATATTGGTGTGTATATGATGTGTATATGGTGGGTATATGAGTGTATATGAGGTTATATGGGTTTGTGTTGTATGATGTGGTATATGGTGTGTATATGATGTGTATAGATTGGTATGATGGTGTATATGATGTGTATATGTGTGTATATGTGGTATATGGTTGGTTGTATATGAGTGTGTATTATGTGTGTGTTATATGATGTGTATATGATGCGTGTATATGGGTGTATATGGTGGGTCTTATATGGTGATTGTGTATATGAATGGGTGGTTATGAATGAGTGTATATGGTGTATAGTGTGTATATGATGTGTATGATGTGAAGAGTGTATAGAGTGCTGTATATGGAGGATGTGTATGATGTGTATATGAGGTTTGTATATGACTGATGTATATGGGTAATGGGTATAGAGTTGTAATGGTGTGTATATGATGTTATATGAGGTGTATATTGAGATGTGTGGATATATGTGTATAGTGAAGGTGTATATTGTAGATGGTGTCTTGTTATGGATAGGTGGTTGATGTTAGTATGTGAAGGGTGTGTTAATGATGTTATTGGTGTGTGGTGAATATGATGTGTTATGGAAATGATGGTAGGTTATATGAGTGTATATTTGCTGTGAATGATGTTAGTGTGTATATGAGGTGTTGTGTATAGTTTTGGTGTGTGATATAGTGTATGTGGTATATGATGTGTATATGTGTGTATATGATGTGTATATGGTGTGTTATCTTGAAGGTAGTGTATATGGTATATGGTGATATGATGGTGGTTGTATGGGGTATAGTGTATATGATGTGTGTATATGTGGAGTGTAATAGTGATGGTGTGTATATGATGTGTATTGGTTGTGTTATATTGGGTTGTGTCTAGATGTGTATAGGTGTGTTAGGTGAATTTGTATGTTATGGTGATTGGGTGATATGATGTGTAATGAGTGTATAGGATGTTATATGAGTGTATATGATGGTGTATTATTATGATGTATGATGGTATGGGTATAGTTACTGTGATGATATGATGTGTATATGGAGTGTATGGTTGTGTATATGTGAGATGTGATCTGATGTTGTATGAAGGGTATGTGTTATGTATATGTGTAATGGGTGTATATGATGTGTTATGAGGTGTAGGAGGTGGTAGTGTGTATGATGTGTATTATGCGGTGTATATGTGGATAGTGTATATGTGTGGATATGATGTGATATAGTGGTATGGGTGTTATATGAGTGTATATGATGTTGTATGTATGGTATGGTGTATTTATGATGTGTATATGTTGAATGTGAGGCTGTAAGAGTATGTTGGTGTAGAGGTTGGTGATAGGAGGTGATATGATGTGTTGGTGTATTAGTGATGTGTGTATATAGGATTGTGTGTTATGAGTGTAATGGTGTCATTGAGTGATGTTTTGTGTATGGATGATGGTGTATATGTGTGTTATATGATAGTTGTTAGTAGTGTATGTGTGTATATGCTGTAATGTGTGATATGATGTTAGTGTGTATATGATGTGTATGTAGTGGTATGGGTTTGTATATGATGTGTATAGTGTTGATGTTATAGTATGATGAGGTGTATATGAGGTATATAGTGAGGTGTATATGATGTGTATGTCATTTTAGATGTGATTGATGGTATATTGTAATGAGTGTAATTTGGTGATTTATGATGTTGTATATGATGTGTTTTATATTGTGTATATGGATGTGTAATGTGTGTATATTTGTAGTTGTGATATGTATGATTGTTTGGATATATGGTTATGTGGTATATGGTGTGTAGGTGTACGTGTGATGATAGTGTGTTATAGTATGATGTGTCTTGATTATTGTATCTGGTGTATATGATGGATTGTATATGAGGTGTAGGAGTCATATGGTGTAGATGGATGGATATGGGTTGTATATGGTATGGTTGTAGTGTATATGATGTGTAAGATGTGTATATGCTGTGGTATATGGTGTGATTATGAGTGTGTATATAGGATGTGTGTTATGATGGAATAGTGTATAATGGAATGGTGTGTATAGGGTGAATGATGTATATGATGTGTTATGTTGTAGTGTATATGATTGTGTATATGGTGTAGTATATGATGGTTGTAATGTTGTATGATGGGGTGTAATGATGTGATTGTAGATTGATGTGTATGATTTGTGATGGGTGTAATAGTTCTATGTGATGATGTAATGATGGTGTGTATGTATGGGGAAGTGGTTATATGGGGATATGGTGTATATGGATGTGTATAGGTGTGTATATGAGGTTATTGGTGGTGGATATGATGTGTTCATAATGGTGTGTATATGATGGTCTGTTATGTGTGTATATGGGTGTATATGTTGATATGTGTGTATATGGTGTATATGGTGTGTTTGTTGAGTATATGCGTGTATATGTTGTGTATATGATGTGTGATATGATTGTAGATTATGAGGTGTATTGATGTGTATATGAGTTAGTATGGTGTGTATATGATGGGTATATGTGATGTGTATATGGTGTGTATATGAGTGTGTATATTGATGTGTTAGGTGTGTATATGATGTGTATTATTTGTGTGTGTTGTATGGTGTGTATATTTTTTTCTATTGATTGATATGTTGTATATGAGGTGGTATAGGATGTGATATGATGTGCTATTAGATGTGTAGTATGATGTATAGCTGTGATATGATGTGTATATGATGTGTATATGCTGTGGTGATGAGGTGTATATGGTGTGATTGAGTGTATTATGGTGTGTATATGTGTGTATATGAGGTGTATGGGGGGTATAGATGGTATATGTGTGTATATGACTGTGTATATGATGTGTATTAGATGTGTATATGAGGTGTATTATGGTGTGTATATGTGTGTATAGAGGTTCGTATAGGTGTGTATATGAGGTGTAGATGGTGTGTATATGATGTGTATATGATGTGTGTATAATATGGTGTTTATATGATGTGTATATGGTGTGTTATAGGGTGGTATATGATGGTGTATATGATGTGTGATATGATGTGTATATGATGTTGTTTATGGTATGTATATGATGTGTATATGAGGTGTTATGATGTGTTATATGATGTGTATATATGTGTATATGAGGTTGTATATGGTGTGTATTATGGGTGTATATGAGGTGTATATGGGTGTATATGAGGTGGATATGGTGTGTATATGAGGTGTAGATGGTGTGTATATTAGGTGTATATGTTGTGTCTATGAGGTGTATACTGGTGGTGTATATGATGTGTATATGGAGGTGTATATGGTTGTGTAATGATGTGTCTATGGTGTGTATATGATGTGTATTGAGGTGTATATGGTGTGTATATAGTGTATATGGTGTGTATCTGATGGTATATGAGTGTATATGGTGTGTTATATGATGTGTATATGAGGTGTATATGATGTGATATGATGTGTATAGAGGTGTATATGAGGTGTATATGATGTGTATATGGTTTGTGTATATGATGGTATTATGGTGTGTATATGATGTGATATGATGGTATATGATGTGTATTATGATGTGTATTTGATTGAGATGATGTGTATATGAGTGTATTTGATGGTGTATATGATGTGTATATGGTGTGTATATGGTGTGTATTATGCTGTGTATATGATGTGTTATGATGTGTATATGGATGTGTATATGGTGTGATATGGGTGTTATGAGTGTAAGGATGTGTATATGATGTTGTATATGATGTGTATATGATGTGTTAAGATGATGTGTATATGGTGGTATTATGGTGGTATATGATTGTGTATATTGAGGTGTATATGAGGTTGTATATGATGTGTATATGATGTTATATGATGTGTAATGGTGTGTATATGGGTGTGTATGTGTATATGGTGTGTATATGTGTGTATATGATGTGTATATGAGGTGTATATGATGGTATATGGTGTGTATATGTGTGTATATGATGTGCTATGGTGTGTATCTGAGGGTATATGATGTGTATTACTGTGTGGATATGGTGTGTATTATGGTGTGTATATGAGGTTGTATATGATGTGTTTGGATATGGTGGGTATAATGATGTGTATATGATGTGTCTATGATGTGTATTTGATGTGTATATGGTGTGTATATGGGGTGTATATGATGTGTATATGATGTGTGATGAGTGTATATGATGTGTAATGATGGTGTGTATATGATGTTGTATATGGTGTGTATTATGATGTGTATATGATGTGTATATGGGTTGTATATGATGTGTATATGGTCCTGGTGTATATGAGTGTATATGGTGTGTATATGGATGTGTATATGAGGGGTATATGGGTGTATATGAGGTGTTATGGTGGTATATGATGTGTATGGATGTGTATATGGTGGTATATGGTGTGTATAGAGTTGTGATATGATGTGTATAATGGTGTGTATATTGTATATGTGGTAATATGATGTGTATATTGAGTTAATGATGTGTATAGGATGTATATTGGTGGGTATATGATGTGTATATGGTGTGTATATGGTGTGTGTGTATATGGTGTGTATACGATGTGTAATTGGGGTGTATATGAGTGTATATGGTGTGTATATGAGGTGTATATGATGTGTTATGGTGTGATATGGTGTGTCTGTAATGATGGTATATGAGTGTATTGTATATGATGTGTATATGATGTGTATATGGTGCTGTATATGGTGTGTATATGATGTGTATTGATGTGTATATGATGTGTAGATGGTGTGTATATGGTGTGATATGGTGTGTATATGATGTGATTTGATGTGTATATTGGTGTGTATATGGTGTGTATATGGGGTGGAGATGAGTGTATATGAGGTGTATATGATGTGTATTGGTGTGTATATGATGTGTATTTGATGTGTATATGATGTGTATATGGTGTGTATATGATGTGTATATGTTGTGTATATGATGTGTATATGAGGTGTATATGATGTGTATTTGAGGTGTATATGATGTGTATATGGTGTGTATATGGTGTGTATATGATGTGTATATGAGTGTATATGAGGTGTATATGATGTGTATATGAGGTGTATATGAGGGTAATGGTTGTGTATATGATGTGTATTATGGTTGTGTATATGCTGTGTATATGGTGTGTATATGATGGTATTATGGTGTATATGATGGGTATATGG
>CM033472.1:8075725-8271334 GCA_019447015.1 Hymenochirus boettgeri
TGTATATGCTGTGTATATGTGTGTGTATATGCTGTGTATATGCTGTATATATGTTGTGTATATGCTTTGTATATACTGTGTATATTCCTTGTATATGCCATATATATGCTGTGTATATGATGTGTATATGATGTGTATATGCTGTGTATATGCTGTGTATATGCTCTGTATATGATGTGTATATGTTCTGTATATGATGTATATATGCTGTGTATATGGTGTGTGTATATGCTGTGTATATGCTCTTTATATGATGTATATGGTGTGTGTGTATATGCTGTGTATATGATGTGTATATGCTGTGTATATGCTGTGTATATGCTGTGTATATGATGTGTATATGCTGTGTATATGGTGTGTATATGGTGTTTATATACTATGTATAAGTGTGTATATGCTGTGTATATTCATTGTATGTGCCATATATATGATGTGTATATGCTCAGTATATGATGTGTATATGCTGTGTATATGGTGTGTGTATATGCTGTGTATATGATGTATATATGTTGTGTATATGCTTTGTATATACTGTGTATATGATGTGTATATGCTGTGTATATGATGTGTATATGCTCTGTATATGATGTATATATGCTGTGTATATGGTGTGTGTATATGCTGTGTATATGATGTGTATATGCTGTGTATATGATGTATATATGTTGTGTATATGATGTGTATATGATGTGTATATGCTGTGTATATGGTGTGTATATGGTGTGTATATGCCGTATATATGATGTGTATATGCTCTGTATATGATGTAGATATGCTGTGTATATTCTGTGTATATTATGTATTTATGCTTGTATATGAGGTATATATGATGTGTATATAATGTGTATATGGTGTGTATATGATGTGTATATGCTGTGTATATGATGTGTTTATACTGTGTATATGGTGTGTATATGCTGTGTATATGGTGTGTATATGATGTGTATATACTGTGTATATGGTGTGTATATGCTGTGTATATTCCTTGTATATGCTGTGTATATGTGTGTGTATATGCTGTGTATATGCTGTATATATGTTGTGTATATGCTTTGTATATACTGTGTATATTCCTTGTATATGCCATATATATGATGTGTATATGATGTGTATATGCTGTGCATATGATGTGTATATGCTGTGTATATGCTGTGTATATGATGTGTATATGATGTGTATATGATGTGTATATGATGTGTATATGAGGTGTATACACATCATATACACATCATATACACATGGAATAGACACGCTTGGTCCTTTCATTCTGTGTTGTTGTCTGCTTTACTTTCAGTCAACACAAAGGGAAGTTCACCTCTGTAATTAATATAGAACTTAGCCCAGGGATTAGGATCTGGCTTTTAGGCCCTCGCCCTGGGATATTCTCTGAGACGGGGTGGGGGAAAGACTATACTTGCCGGTCTGACAACTGCCTTCTGAAGTATGCCTTGCTCAAGGGCTAACCACCCATAGAAATCTACCCAGAACGTCTTCTGCTCTTTTAATGCCCTTCTAGGACATCAATGTGCACGGTAACATTCCGTGCCTGGTGCACAACTTCTGGGGCTCCTGGCTATGTGTTGGAAAGGTTCTGACCAAGGTCATGCAAGATACTATAATGTCAGCGTTTGGATTATGGATGTGTAATGAACCTTACGGTAGGATGCTGGGTTCCATGTCCTCTTGGTTATATATAACCCCTGTGATCTTGTTTATAAAACAATGTGGTAAAATGACACTCCTGTCATCGTCATCTTCTCTTTTTCATATGAATCCAAGTCCCCAGGAATCTAATGGTAAGTACCGCATCTTCTGTGGGTTCCCCAGGTATCGGAGAGGAGGATTATAGTAACAGCCCATAGCTGTTCCAGTTACTCGTTTTATTGCTGACCAGTGCAATAAACTGCAGGCCCGGAGGCCCGCCAGTGTACCGCGATCAGCACGTCAGAAGCCGAATCAGCACACTCGCGTTTATGTCGTTTAGAATACGCCCGTCCGGTACAGATTTTCCCGGCGCGGAGATTGGCTGTGTAGGGAGTGTGCGCCAGGGACGCCTTGCTCTAAAAGCTGTGGTGGCCTTGGCCGGCACCGTTCAATTTGTGCACCCTAGATGATCGATTGGCATGGTTGTTTGGTGTGTGATTCATAGAAGTGATGCAACCAGGCTTAGTGGGATCTCTACCCATTCTATAGATCAATATCAACAAGTACAAAAGTTTGTCCGTGCATTCTTAAGGGAGTCTAGAATCGGACTGCGAGTGGAGTCGGCTTTTTATGCAGTGCAGTACCAAACCGGACTTTGTTGGAATTTGCAAACTACGAACTTTCGGTACTTTTTGAACTTGTTGCCTTTTTTTGGTTATAGCGAACATTCAAGGTTCTCCAAATTTTCGAATTGATAACCCTGCGACTTTCCTCCATAACCCTCAATGCTTTTTTTTTTTGGTAACCCTCTGAAATTCTGTCATAGCCCTCGAACTCGTGGCATTCGCTAACCACCCTCCCCACATACGTTCGCGAAGATTTCGGTAACACGCCTCGGAAATAGCTTGTTGTAGTACCAGTAAGTTAATATTCTAATAAGTTTGGTGTGGTGACATGTTCTCAACATTTCCCAAGCCATTTACAGTAAGTACCATTGTTATTTTTACACTGGATTTTATTCAGCAACATTTCAACTATTTGTCCCCATTGAATCTTAATGAAAACTTTTTTACCGAAATTCAAAAGTTCAACAAACTTTAGGAAGTTGACCATCTCTGCTATTATTTTGTAGCAACACATTTCAGATGTATCTAACTGCAGTCACCCAGTAAAAGCTACCATTTGATTGGGTGCAGTACATTAATGGCGAGTCAAATTTGCACTTCTTTTTGAATCACCCCTAAACTCTTCCTAGTAATTTAAAGCCGACTATAGCTGGGAAGTGGGCAACCCTATTAAGAGTGAAATTAGATACACCCCCCACCCCATAAAGTAAACCCACCCCCCTGGGTGACAACATAAATCGATGTACCTCACTACAATATGTTACTGTGGTACCCAGGGCTATAAGTACAACAATAAAGTGTGATAATCTACTCTATAGAATGATCAATTGCATGTTTTACCAATGGTGCGATTCTACTACTCACACCACTTTCAGGCACAAGGTCTCTAATTGTGATAACCCAGAAAAGTCTAACTCTGGATTGGTTTGCAGCAAATTAATGTGCACAGGCCAGTAACTTATTCAATTCCTTAGGAAAATCCTAAATCCTATAAAATCCGGTGGTAGCCATCTCACTTAGTCCCAACCCAGTCTTGTGTCCTGGGGCCGGGCCAATCTAAAGCCAATTCACTGGAGAACAGTAAAGCTAGGGGGAAACTGTCTTCCAGGGGACGTTGTTATGGAGGTTCATCTGTGTCAGTTTTTATAAAAAGCTGGATGAGTTTCTACAACAAGAATTTACAAGTTACTGGTATTGAACATAAAGTAGAGTTGGGGAAAGGGTTTGTTCCCTGTGAGCTAACGGTACAGCTATGTGAACTGTCTTCCATGGACGTTGTTATGGCAGTCATTGGTCGTAATAAACGCTGGACTGAGTTTTCTGCAAACAGGAATGTTTACAAGTTACTGGTATTGATACATTAAGTCGGGGTGGGAAAGGGTTTTTCAAATGGGAACGGTTAAAGCTATGGAACGTCTTCCCAGTGGACGTTGTGTTATGGCAGGGTTCTGGTCAGTTTAATAAAGCTGGATGAGTTCTCTACAAACAAGGAATGTTAAGTTACGGGATTGATACATAAAGTAAGTTGGAAGGGTTTGGTCACTGTGAGGACGGTTAAACTATGGAACTGTCTTCCAGTGGTACTTTGTTATGGCAGTTCAATTGGTCAGTTTAATAAAAGCTGGATGAGTTTCTACAAACAGGAATGTACAATTACTGGTATTGATACATAAGTAGGAGTGGGAAAGGGTTTTGTCACTGTGAGAACGGTTATTATAAAGCTTGAACTGTCTTCCGTGGACGTTGTTTATGGCCGTTCATTGTCGTTGTTAATAAAAGTGGGATGAGTTTCTACAAACAAGGAATGTGTCACACGTTACTGGATATTGATACGTAAAGTAGAGTTTGGGAAGGGTTTTGTCACTGTGAACGGATTTAAAGCTATGAACTGTCTTGTTCCAGTGGACTTTTATGGCAGGTCATTGGTCAGTTTAATAAAAAGCTGGATGAGTTTCTACCAAACAAGGAATGTTACAAGTTACTGGTTATTGATACATAAAGTAGAGTTGGGAAAGGGTTTGTCACTGTGAGAACGGTAAAGCATGGAACTGTCTTCCAGTGTACATTGTTATGGCAGTTCATTGGTCAGTTTATAAAAAGCTGGATGAGTTTCTAAACACAAGGAATGTTACAAGTTTGCTGGTATTGATAACTAAAGTAGAGTTGGGAAAGGGTTTGTCACTGTGAGAACGGTTTAAAGCTATGGAACTGTCTTCCAGTGTACATTGTTATGGGAGGTTCATTGGTCGTTTAATAAAAAGCTGGATGGTTTCTACAAAACAGGGAAGTTACAAGGTACTGGTATTGATACATAAAGTAGAGTTGGGAAAGGGTTGTCACTGTTGAGAACGGTAAGCTATGGAAACTGCTTATCCAGTGGACATTGGTATGGCAGGTTCATTGGTCAGTTTATAAAAAGCTGGATGAGTTTCTACAAACAAGGAATGTTAAAAGTTACTGGTATTGATACATAAAGTAGAGTTGGGAAAGGGTTTGTCACTGTGGAGACCGGGATTAAAGCTATGGAACTTGTCTTCCAGTGGACGTTGTTATGGCAGGTTCATTGGTCAGTTTAATAAAAAGCTGGATGAGTTTCTACAAACAAGGAATGTTACAAGTTACATGGTATTGATACATAAAGTAGAGTTGGGAAAGGGTTGTCACTGTTGAGAACGGTAATAAAGCTATGGAACTGCCTTCCAGTGGACGTTGTTATGACAGGTTCATTGGTCAGTTTAATAAAAAGCTGGAGAGTTTCTACAAACAAGGATGTTACAAGTTATGGGATTTGATACAAAAGTAGAGTTGGGAAGGGTTTGTCAATGAGAACGGTTAAAGCTATGGAACTGTTCCAGTGGACGTTGTTATGGCAGGTCATTGGTCAGTTTAATAAAAAAGCTGGATGAGTTTCTACAAACAAGGAATGTTACAAGTTACTGGTATTGAACATAAAGTAGAGCTGGGAAAGGGTTTGGCACTGTGAGAACGGTAAAGCTATGGAACTGCTTCCAGTGGACGTGTTACTGGCAGGTCATTGGTCAGTTTAATAAAAAGCTGGATGAGTTTCTACAAACAAAGGAATGTTACAGTTAATGGTATTGATACATAAAGTAGAGTTGGGAAAGGGTTGTCAATGTGAGAACGGTAAGCTATGGAACTGTCTTCCAGGGACGTTGTTATGGCAGGTTCATTGGTCAGTTTAATAAAAAGCTGGATGAGTTTCTACAAAACAGGAATGTTAAAAGTTACTGGTATTGAATCATAAAGTAGAGTTGGGAAAGGGTTTGTCACTGTGAGAACGGTAAAGCTATGGAACTGTCTTCCAGTGGAAGTTGTTATGGCAGGTTCATTGGTCAGTTTAATAAAAAAGCTGAAAGAGTTTCTACAAACAAGGAATGTTACAAGTTAATGGGATTGATACATAAAGTAGAGTTGATCCAGGGAAATTTCCGATTGCCAGTCAGGAAGGAATTTTTTCCCCATTCATAAATTTGGTGGGATTTTTTTGCTTCCTCGGATCAAACAGTTAGGCAGGAAATAAGGGATATTGCTAGTTGGGTTGGACTGGATGGACGTATGTCTTTATTCAACCTCCAATACTTTCCTATACTATACTATACTAAGCACATGCTGTGCTAGAAACGTGTGCTACTATTGGCCAGGTTCCAGACACAAGGTGGGGCGGGATAAAGCAAGCTGCTGATCATTACTTCAAAGCTAAGTGCAGAAGTTCTAGGAAGTCCCTGGGAAATACCTAGAAATTGAGTTCTCATCCTGACTCTTTAATTGGAGGGGGGTGGGGGAAAGACTATGAGGGCTATTCAATAAAAGTCTATTATCGTTAAACGGTGGTATTTTGCCCCAACCAATCAGAATATTTAACATTTGAAAGCAACATCTGATTGGGTGGGGCAAAATGAGCACATTTTAAACGTAAGAACTTTTATTGAATAACCCTGTATAATGTTCTTAAGGACATGCATTGTCCTTACAGGTAGGATGCTGTTCTAAAGCTAGCCATAAATGGGCAGCATGTTCTTCCGAAGAACCCATCAAAGTTTTCCCACCTTGAGCCGGCAATTTCAAAAGGAAATCTGAGATGAGAGAGTGGACCTAAGATGAACAGTTCAATATTGTCGAGACGTCGATCGGAAAAACAGAAATGGTTTTCGATATTTTGAGAGATTCGATCGAATTTACTGAATCGCCCCATGTAGGTGTGTGTGTGTGTGTGTTGGGGTGGGATTAAGTCTTTTGCTTTATATAAAACTCCTTACTCTTCCTTATAACACTGTGGTTAAGTTATCATTGTTTCTTTTCACATAGAATCCGAGTCCCCAAACAGTAAGGCTAAGTAATGTGTCTTACTGTGGTCCCAGGATAGGAGTCGAGACTGTAATAACTACATTAGTGTTGCCATAGACTGGTCTACTCTAAGCTGATTGGTTGCATGTGTTGGTGTTTTTATTTAGGCAGTTGCAGCTCCAAGGATGGGTGGTATCTGAAACCTCAGGAGAGAAATAATTTCCCGGAAAGGCTCAGGAAACTTACAAGAACAACGAGTGAGTATGTGGCTTTACATGGTACAATCTGGGCTGCAATTACCACCAGGGGCGCTTTGATGGCAGGGGTGCTTTCTCTCCTGTATCCACTTTCATTTACGGCCACTTCAAGTTTTTAAAAAGACTCTGACATCCCTGTGGTACCGTTATCATTATAAAACAGGTCATGTTAATTGGATTACTCAGATTTTCAATTATTCCTATTATTAAAAAATTGGGTGTTGGTTTGAGGTGTGATCTGGTATCTATACGCTAAATAATCTCATTTTATAAACTTGTACCTAGTATAGAAAGAATCTCACTGCTCCAAAACTGTTTTCAGATTTAAATTGAGTGAGACGTGTTGAGAAACATCATTTGAAATCACAGCCATTTGAGGGAAGACCTGTCACTCCAAAGCAGAAAAGCAATTATAATATGTACCCCATCCTGACCTCTTACTAGGATCTTTAGCTGTGCCAGCACCCTTTCTGCAACAACTGAGGGAATCAGCAGAAAGAAAGAAAGAACGGGGAGGGGGGGAGATGGTGTAAGCAGGCAGTGTCCATGGTGAGGTGTGCAGAACTTATAAGTGTCGCAGACACTACAAGAGGCAGGCAGTGAGTAAGGGAGGGTGGGGAATTGAGGAGCACTCAATAAACATTAATATTTAATGACAAAGCAATCACTGATAAAATATGTGTGAGTACTAACCATTTACTTCTCTCAAATTGTAGTTTCAGATAATGTTAAAGGTGTGTGATGGGAGTATAGCGACCCTAAGGGGCTGGGGGGAAGGGCAGGACCGTTGCTAGATGTAGGAAACTCCAGAAAACCAGCCGAATAAATGATAAACCTTTCAGACTATGTATATTTAACGTCTATTTTAATCCTTAACTTGTACAACATGTATTTGTTCATTTAAAGGGCATGTCCAGCCTATGATTTCAAAATATCATAGTATACCTTCCCCAGCCCCAACCGCTATAAAATAATTTTAAGAAAGTGCCCCGATCTTACACCCTTCCCTTTTTCCTCCGATGCACTGCCCGCTTCAGCTTGCAAGACACTGCAAGCAGGGGGCGGGAACAGCAGCCTGTTCGTGATGGTGAGAGGAAGCCAATCACGGACGCGGGCTGCCGGCTTCTCAGAATGCCGGGGGAGAGTTGGAAGGTAAGTAGAATTCGGGGGACTTTTTTTAGCGGTTGGGGTGGGGGGAAGAAATACTAAAGTATGGACAAGCGGTTTTATGGTAGGGGGAGGGATCGCAAAACGGGAGGGAGAGGGAGGGGGGGAGGGAGGGGGAGAAGGCCTGCAGTACGCATGCCAAACTCTACCGGAGGCCAGGTTAGGAGGCAGATCCTGATATGGACTCTGCTATCCTCCTGGTGGGCAGTTTTTGGGACTTGGGGGGGGGGGAGAACCAAACAGGAGAACCAAATGGAGCGGGATTTGAGTTAAGGATAACTTACCACTACACAATGGGGCCATTAGTGGGGGGATATAGTTTTGGGGGTGGACATGCCTTTAACCTCATCTCTTTAGGATCGACACGTTGGCATTTCAATATGCCAAACACTTGCACATTATGCTGCAATTCTCCCATTTTGACGTGGAACCTGATGTTTCGCAATCACGATTATCTCTCCATTATTACCACTGAAGGGAGATTCTTGGTGAGTAATAAAAAAACAAACAAACCAAGGAACATTGTTACAAAACAGACGGTCAGGAATAAAAAACCTTTTATACCTTCTAGGATGGAGTTGTGTTAGGGCATTATAAAGTCCTAACTACCCCCCCCCAGATAATACCCAGCGTGAGGGACAAAACTGCTAGATCCTCATCTTTGAGTTTACTCTAATGTCCCTATACCAGGTGGTCAAAGTCCGTTTGGCATGGACTGTTCCCGGGGGATTTGATGGGCTTTACATACACTATAGTTCATTAAAGGGCAGTCCACCCCCGTAACTATACATCTCCCCCACTACGGGCCCCACTGTGTAGAGTTTTAAAAATCCTTACCTTACCATCCAGCTCCAAATGGTTCTCCTGTAATGTCTGCCCAAAGTCCTAGGAAGTGAAGACCAGGAGCCTGGCAGGGGAGGGAAAAACGTTTCTGCCTACTCAGGTGTTGCTGAGAGGTTTCTGGCTGCTCAGTGCAGCCTCCCTCCGCCCCCACTCCCTCCCTCCATCCCAGTCCCTGTTTTTGTCCATGGTGGCCTTAGCGTGTGTAACCCGAACTCTACTTACACAGCCTCACTTACACAGTCTGTGAATGGCTGCCTTCAGCCAATCAGGGACGCGGCTGCCGGTCCGGCCCCTCGCTTGCAGTTTCATGCAGCAGGGGCCGTGTCTGAACGCCAGGGGGAAAACAACGCTGTTGTAAGTGGGAGTTTCGGCTTAGTTTTTTCCCCCAACTACTATAGCGGGGGGAATGGGAGGAGAACTATAGCGGGTGGGATGGGAGAACTATAGCGGTTGGGGATGGTGAGAACTATAGCGGTTGGGGATGGGAGAACTATAGCGGTTGGGGATTGGAGAACCATAGCGGTTGGGGATGGGAGAAATTAGTGGTTGGGGAGGGAGAACTATAGCGGTTGGGGATGGGGGAACCATAGCGGTTGGGATGGAGACATAGCGGTTGGGGATGGGAGAAACCAAGCGGTGGGGATGGGAGAACCATAGCGGTTGGGGATGGGGAGAACCATAGTGGTTGGGGATGGGAGGAACTCTCTAGCGGTTGGGGATGGGAGAACTTATAGCGGTTGGGGATGGGGAGAACTATAGAGGTTGTGGATGGGAGAACTATAGCGGTGTGGAGGGAGAACTAAAGCGTTTGGGGGTGGGAGAACTATAGCGGTTGGGGGTGGGAGAAGAAAACTTAGCGGTTGGGGATGGGAGGAGAACTATAGCGCGGTTGGGGATGGGAGGGAGAACTATAGCGGTTGGGATGGGAGGCTATAGCGGTTGGGGATGGGAGAATATAGAGGTTGTGGATGGGAGAACTATAGCGGTTGGGGATGGGAGAACTATAGCGGTTGGGGATGGGAGAACCATAGCGGTTGGGGAGGGAGAGAACATAGCGGGGGGATGGGGAACATAGCGGTTGGGGATGGGAGAAGGAACCATAGCGGTTGGGATGGGAGAAACCATAGCGGTTGGGATGGGAGAACTATAGGGTTGGGGATGGGGGAGAACTATAGCGGTTGGGGATGGAGGAGAACTATAGCGGGTGTGGGATGGGAGAGCTATAGCGGTTGGGAGGGAGAAGAGAAATATAGAGGTTGTGGATGGGAGAACATAGCGGTTGGGGATGGGGAGGGAGAACTATAGCGGTTGGGGATGGGAGAAACCATAGGGTTGGGGATGGTGAAAAACATAGCGGTTGGGGATGGGAGAACCATACGGTTGGGGAGGGGAGAACCCATAGCGTGGGGGATGGGAGAACCATAGCGGTTGGTGCGGGAGAACTATAGCGGTTGGGGATGGGAGAATTAGCGGTTTGGGGAGAACTATAGAGGTTGGGGATGGGAGAACTATAGAGTTGGGGAGGATGGGGAGAACCCCATAGCGGTTGGGGATGGGAGAACCATAGCGGTGGGGATGGGAGAAACATAGCGGTTGGGGATGGGAGAACCATAGCGGTTGGGGATGGGAGAACCATAGCGGTTGGAGTGATTGGGGTGGGAGAACCATAGCGGTTGGGGAGGGAGAACATAGCGGTTGGGGATGGGAGAACTATAGCGTGTTGGGGATGGGAGAACTATAGAGGTTAGGATGGGTGAGAACTATAGCGGTTGTGGAGGTGAGGAGAACTATAGAGGTTATGGGTGGGAGAAACTATAGCGGTTGGGGATGGGAGAGAACTATAGCGGTGTGGATGGGAAGAACCATAGCGGTTGGGGATGGGAGAAAATAGAGGTATGGGTGGGAGAAAACATAGCGGTTGTGGATGGTGAGAACTATAGTGTTTGGGGATGGGGAGAAGAACTATAGCGGTTGGGGACGGAGAACTATGAGGTTATGGGTGGGGAGAACCATAGCGGTTGTGGATGAGAAATATAGAGTTTGGGGATGGGAGAACTATAGCGGTTGGGGAGGGAGAACTATAGCGGTTGGGGATGGAGAAACTATAGCGGTTGGGATGGGAGAACTATAGCGGTTGGGGATGGGAAGAACTATAGAGGATGGAGGGAGAACTGTTTAGCGGGTGGGATGGGGAGGAAACTATGAGTTGTGGAGGGAGAGAACATAGCGGTTGTGGATGGGAGAACCATAGCGGTGGGATGGGAGAACCATAGCGGTTGGGGATGGGAGAACCATAGCGGGTTGGGGATGGGAGAACATAGCGGTTGGGGATGGGAGAACCATAGCGGTTGGGGATGGGGGAGAACCATAGCGGTTGGGGATGGGAGAACCATAGCGGTGGGGATGGGAGAACCATAACGGTTGGGGATGGGAGAACATAACGGTTGGGGGGGAGAACCATACGGTTGGGATGGGGAGAAACCATAGCGGTTGGGATGGGAGAGGGTCCCCTACACTACAGAACATTTTAAAAGAGGGGGACATGCCCTTTAATTACCATGATTAATTTCTCCACATCTCCATGAATGGGGGAACTCATCGTGTAGGAGGAGTATCTAGTGTCATGTCCATGTAAAGCCTTGAAACATTTCTATTAATGTTATTGTTGCTTAGATAGTAGTGGGACTATAACATGTGTCCTTTCACCTCCTTTAACAAGGTTTTAAACAAAGCATTCACAAAAAACCCACACAACAACACTGCATACACTCATTATGCACATTTCTTTACCAGGAAAGTTCTGTGGTGATGTCTCCCCGCGGCCGATCATCATCTCAACTTCTAACATCAAGCTGAAAATCAGATTGACTTCCAGGAGCGCCATAAAGGATTCGTCTTGTCCTATTCAGCAGTAGAACCAGGCGCTTCCCAGGTACCTCCCTCTCTTTTATAGATCTACTTTGAAATAAATGACTACACCCAGATGTTAAATAACACTACTCTGCCTATTGACACTCATGTGACTCGTGGTTAGAAAATGATCCCTTGCAACAAGGGTTGCCAGATTTTGCCAGGTGGGAGGGGCGTGGCATCAAAGTAATGTCATGGAGTGGGGATGAGGGCATGGCTAGGGAAGAGCCATGGTAGGGGGAGGAGCTAGCGGGGTGTGTTAATGGGTGGGAAATGGGCACAGCGGGGTTCTGGAGTTTTGGCAGGATTTCAGCCCTAACAGAAGGGCATGGGAATTTGTCCCTCCATTAGGACCATCCCATCCAAATAAGATGCCTGACAGCCCTGCTTGTAGCTCTGGAAGTCCTAGACTTGATTCCTCCCTTGGACACATTTGAACATTGAATTTCTCCCGTGTGGGTTTCCTCCTGGCACTCCGCCACAATCACGGTTGAATATACAGTAGTGATTAGATTGTAGCTCTTGGGAAGAAGAGCCAGATGTGAACGTGTCAATGTAATTGTAAAGCGCGTACGGCACATGTTGTTTAATGTGGCCTTGTAATATAACAAATGGGCATAGAGATGTGGGGGCTGTCTAGACATGAAAAACATCCTAACTCAATGGACCCTATTGTCTTAATGGCCCTTCCTGTGTATGAGGAATCCAGTGGTGTTTTTATAGGATATTATCATCATCCCTTATACATACCAACAGGCAGACCAACAGATGTCATTGCACAGAACTACAGAATAGGGAACTAGCAGGGAGATTCAATAAAAGTCTATCGTTAAAAATGGTGCCCAACCAATAGATCTTATTTACATTTGAAAGCTAAACATCTGGTTGGTTGGGCAAAATTAGCACCATTTTAACAATAAGAACTTTTAATAAATCTCCCTGTGATGCCCATCAAAACCAGTCCCACTAACTAAGCCTGGACCTTTCATATAGTCTAAGGTCACGTCTACCAGGAAATGTTGTTGTAAAGGGAAATAGTTCACTGCAAAAGTAACTGTCACTGCGCAAAAGGTAAGTCTCTTGAATCTTGGTTTCGGATCCGAGCTAGTATTGATGATGAATGGGAGGTAGGGCATAGCTCCTTAACCCCCGGGCTCAGTCAATACATTAAATGAAAAGTTCACTTTGGGAGGTAAACTATTAACTTTAAGGAAAGTGAACATAGGGTATGAAATCAACTGATTTTCAAATGGAAGAGAATATGTGAATAACGAAGAGGGCATTACACAAACTAACAATTACAAATATTGATCATTTCCACTGAACTGTCCTTTAAGGTTACGAAGATTGTTATCCCGTTTTCCAGATTCTGGATGTGGATCCTTAGCTATACTACTGGAGGGAAGGAGAGATACAAAGTATGAATTACCCTAAAAAAATATTTAAGCAACTCATCTGTCACTGGACGGTCCGCTGCGCCGATAATTACTGCATCAAGGTACCAATGGCAAGGATAAGGCGCTCAGCTATGAGATGGTAGAAGATCTACATGCCTTACCTCCTTTCTACGGCACTATGACTTTAGAAGCAGCTAACGTGTGTTAATGTAGTTATGGGCATGGCAACTGTAAGATGGTCTTTATTAGCCACCATCACCATGTGGAAATATTCACATAACTAGTCCCTGGGTAACTGACACCTTATGGAGTTCGATTTCTTTACCATTTAGACATCCTAAGTTTGGGTCAAATTTAAATGGTTTCATCCTGTAGCAAGTAGAGATGGTCAACTTCATAAAGTTCGGTCCGTTTTCGAACTTTGAACTTCAGAGAAAGTTCGGAATTCGGACCCATTAAAGTCAATGGGGAGTGATCGTTCAAAAAGGCTGAGTGATTTAAGATAAACTAACAATGGTAACTTACTGTAAATGGCGTGGGTCCCCCGGGGAACATGTCAATGTCACCCAAAACTTGTAAAACACTTCCTGAAGACGACGGCAGCGGGCAATTGGCGGGTTTTCATTGACGGTACGAACAATTTGAGGGTTACCGAAATCGAATGATACTTTCGAGGATTATCGAAAAAGAATGATACTTTTTGAGGGTTAGTGAACGATACTTTCGAGGGTTAGTCAAAGCGATCTGTACATCGAGTTTACCGAAAATGTCCGATACATTCGAGGGTTAGTAAAATTGACCGATACGTTCAAGGATTATCGAAAACGAATGATACTTTCGAGGGTTAGCTAAACGATCCATACATTCGGGGTTACCGAAAATGACCGATACTTTTGAGGGTTAGCGAATGATACTTTCGAGGATGATCGAAAACGAGCAATACTTTCAAGGGCTGCCGAAAACGATCCGTACATTCGAGGGTTATCGAAAACGAACAATACTTTCAAGGGCTGCCGAAAACGATCCGTACATTCGAGGGTTATCGAAAATGAATGATACTTTGGAGGGTTAGTGAAAACAATCCGTACATTCGAGGGTTATCGAAAATGAATGATACTTTTGAGGGTTAGTGAACGATCTTTCGAGGGTTAGTCAAAGCGATCGTACATTCGAGTGTTACCGAAAATGTCCGATACATTCGAGGGTTAGTAAAATTGACGATACGTTCAGGATTATCGAAAACGAATGATACTTCGAGGGTTAGCTAAAAACGATCCATACATTCGAGGGTTACCGAAAATGACCGATACTTTTGAGGGTTAGCGAATGTACTTTCGAGGATGATCGAAACGGGCAATACTTTCAGGCTGCCGAAAACGATCGTACATTCGAGGGTTATCGAAAACGAACGATACTTTGGAGGGTTAGTGAAAACAATCCGTACATTCGAGGGTTACGAAAATGAATGATACTTTCGAGGGTTAGCGAAATGATCCATACATTCGAGGGTTAGTGAAATCGACCGAGACGTTCGGGATTATAGAAAACGAACGATACTTTCGAGGGTTAGCGAACGATACTCTCGAGGGTTAGTGAAAAAAATCCGTACATTCGAGGGTTATCGAAAACGAACGATACTTTCGAGGGGTTAGCGAAAATTGATCCATACATTCGAGGGTTAGGTGAAATCGACCGATACGTTGGAGGATTATCGAAAACGAATGATACTTTCGAGGGTTAGTGAACGATACTTTAGAGGGTTAGCTAAAACGATCCGTACATTCGAGGGTTACCGAAAATGACCGATACTTTCGAGGGTTAGCGAATGATACTTTCAAGGATTATCGAAAACGAAGCGATACTTTCAAGGGCTACTGAAATGATCGTACCTTCGAGGGTTACCGAAAACGAACGATACTTGGTTAGCGAACAATACATTCTAGAGTTAGTGAATGCCTGTAAATTCGATAATTATTGAAAATACGGCTGCGAGTCCGAAAAACAAACTAATTCGAGTTCGAGTTCGTTCGGCTTGAGTTTCTAGTTCATCCCTGTAGACAATGTGGAGATGACACAAAGGTACAAAACTTAAATTAGCAACAATCTGATTATTATTTTTAGTTATAGTTGATTGTCTTGTTTAACATGAGACCTACAATTTGCCCATATACACTGATGACTAAACAGAATAAAGTTGGAAGGTTTAAGGAGAGTGTGTCATTGGCTTTCTTTATTCTCTTCATGTCCACTAAATAACTTGACCCATTAACCTTTCCAGTCTCATTACAGATTTTAATGTTTATGTTACATTTTCCAAGCTAACCTTTGAAGACTTTGTGGTCGAGGCCAGTGAGACGCAATTACGATCACGTGAAAGTTTATCAGGATTTAGACGGGAAGAAGGAAATTGGTTAGTCTGTGTTGAGTATTTTAAGTAGCAGTAATAATAAAAACCTCTAAGATTATCTGACAATTTGTGAAAAATATTCATTGATGAAAGAGAATCAGTTACAATAAGAAAGTTTGCCTGGTATTGAAAATGTCTTCCTTAAAGTGGAGGTTAGTGGAAATACATAGACTTTCAGAAGATAGAGAAAATGACGTTTACCTGCCCATTCAGCATTTTGTCTGTGTATAAATAATGCTTCCAAAATATGACTTCTGTTGCAGGACCCCTAATAGAGAGCGTTCTGGTCTTTCCCTGACCCAGTGCCTGGGTGGATTCAGTTGCTCAGTAGAGATCTGAGCATGTTTGACCCATCAACAGCCAATCAGTAGAAATTACTGTTAGGAACATTCCAGGTGCATTCTGGGAAGAAGAACCATTATAGAACCTGCAATGTCAGCTCACTAATGTCAACAGCAGGGAACAGCAAAGGGTTGAAATCAACTGATTTTTCAAATGGGAGAGAATATGTAAAACTAAGAAGGAATTACACAACCTAACAATTATACAAAATGATTTCATTTCCACTGTAAAAGTACTTACCCAATCTGTCAATAGAAAACATTCCTGCGTTAGAGATTCATTGGTCACGTAACATTTATTTTAATAAAAAGTACAGTACTGTATACTTCAGTTTATTTTCGAGGGTTCGTACCCTTCTTATCAGGTTCAGACAGTATCACAGTTCTCTACATTTACAATATTACTGGACTAAACACAGCATAACAATTATTTATTTACCAAAATTTCTTGTTGCATCTTTAAACCTCATTCTTCTATAATCGGAGATTTTCAAACAAGCCTAGGATAATGTCTCTCTCTTCTCTGGACCGAAAGTTATAGGCTTGTAAAGTTCCACTTTCTACCACTGCCCTGTCTCAGTGTCTCTGTAAGAAGCCAATGTTATTAGCTGTCATAAGCCCCACCCCCAAAATTCATCTTTTTCAGGAGGAATTAAAACAAAAATCATCAGGCTTGTGGCTGAGCTTTAAAAGTCTGTGGGTGGAGCTTATGATGCAGCTGAGATGCTCTGTCCCCGCAGTGGGCATGCTCCAACCTCAGACTTGGTAGCCAACACCAAGTGCTGGTGATGTCACAGCTCACAGTATGAGCAGGAAAAAAAAAACATTTATACTGCTGTAACTTGGATAGACTGCAGCTAGAAGCATGATCCGGACTGACTGGAGTCATTTTAAAGGTAGGAGTGTGCTTTTTTAATTAAGGACACTTTTAGAGACCACAGTTCCCCTTTAATCCTCTGGATTCCAAAGCCTCATGAATGAAGTATTACACTGGACTAAATTGGGAGCCTACTGGTGCCTGTCATTTGAAGCTGTCTTTATTGATTTTACAGGATCTTTCTGTGGGTTGAGAGTTCCTTCACCAGTTATTAGCTCACAAACGTGATGCACATAGCTTTCACTCAGAGCACACGAGTACGGTGGGATTCCGTGCAGCCACACGTTTATAAGCAGATCAGTAAGAAAACATGTCTACTATATTCTAGCAAAGAACCACCCCCTTCTGTCCGACCAGAGGCCTCCCCATTTCCCACCTAGACTCGTGTTAAGAAGGAGGCAGGCGGACTGGAGTGTCAGTCATTGCACTAGAGGGTCTTTGGCCACTAACTGTTCATGTTAGAATGTTAGAGAGAAAGTGGGAGCAGGACGACTGTGCCCAGGTTTAAAATCCTGCTCTCGGGTGCAGTGATCCCAGGGATGGACTGGTCCCAGCCCTTTCACCCTGAAAAAAGAAAACAGTTCTATTTTATATACAGAGCCAAGGAACAGTCATAAAAACAAATAATTAAACATAAAGAACAACTACAAATAGGAGTAGACAGCCATTAAATGTTTTAAAAAAGGCAAAAAAAGTTAAAGTGGGCCCCTTAATGTTTCTGGGGGCCCTTGATCTTAGTTTCCTGATGGGCCCCAAAACCCCCAGTCGACCCTGGGCAACACCCCAAAAATAGAAACCTAGTGCACACCCAATCGAATTGCTTACATTTTGTAATACCATTGATTGCCCGCCCTTCTTCTGGATAAATTAAAACAATTGGTCCTTATTATTTTAAGCCCAGCAACCACGTCAAGGTTTGTGTAATCTGCTGGGTCCTACTTTTAGCCTTTTTTTACCTTAGTAACTTTTTGCCTTCTTAGGAGACATAGGGCCATATTCTCATGTAGGCGCGGGTATTGCTTTTTTAGCGATACCACGCCTTTAACGAATGGTTTAACCGAACATTAAAGGACAATTATACTCACTTCCCTCCACTCCTCTTCTGTGTTCATTACCTTTTACCCAGGGTGAGGACTGAATCGGCTGTTCCTCACCCATGGGTTCGCGTATCTTACTGCAGAGTCTTAGAGCAAAGCTGCTCTGGTGGCTCCGCCCCTCCTCTCCGTCAGCGATGAGGCCAATAGGAAGGCACGCTCTGCAACAAGTGTGCCTTCCTTGGTCTCGTCGCCGACGGGGAGGAGGGGGCGGAGGCCTAACCAGAGCAGCTTTGCTCTAAGACTTGCAGTAAGATACGCGAACCCAGGGGTGAGGAACAGCCGATCAGGTCCTACCCTGGTAAAAGGTAATGAACATAGAAGAGGAGCGGAGGTGAATATAATTGTCCTTTAATTTCCGATCGGTTAGCGATTGCTATAACGATCATACGATCATGTGATAGTAGATTTACGATTCCCGTACAATACCATTGCGGTACCGCGCCGTTTTTAAATAGGTCCCATATTTCTATAACGTTTTCTTATAACAGTGGGTGTCCTTTTAATAGAAGTTAATGAATCCACCATTGACTCCTACTGGAAGGGGAGTGGCACCCCCAGTGGCGCACCTATGTAATATTGGAGATAGGAGGATTGTCTTCCATCTCTCAGGCACATACAAATAGTTATTATCCCTTAAAATGATTCTTCGATGGAACTTTTTTCTGTTTCATTTTTCAGGTTTGATTAAAGAGATAAGACAGAAGAAAGAAACAATACAGACCATTAACACATATAAAGAAATTACCTTGAAAGGAAGGAACAGGAATGGTGTGTGTGTGTTATTATTCCAACCCTGGTGTCCTTCCTGCCAGTAAAGGTGCCAATACACTGCCTTATGTATGGCACCTTTAATAGTCGAGTTGGAGACATTATAAGTCATTTACTATGATGTCCAGTTTCTACTGATGATAGGCTGACCTCCTCCAGATTTTCACTTGATTAGTGCCTAGTTATTGAGCAGTGACCTTCTGTGCCCAAGCGATGTCATCTAAAACCATCTGATTGGACCGATATTTATAGAATATCCTCCATCACATTGTGGGGTTCTGTAGTTTTATCCATTTTCTTCTCCGTTTCTCCTAGAAGGGGCCTGCGGAACATCTCTGTACAACCAGATTCGTCTACAAAGCATCGTAAAGGGGAAGAGAAGCAGTTTCACATCTTGGCCATGGGTGGCCAGCGTACAGTTTGCTGCTGGACATGTGTGGATGGGACAATTTGAAGAAACCGGATCCTCACCTCAGCAAGTTGTTGTCATGATAGGTGGGTGACGAAAGATACAAGGTACCCTCTTTCCAATTGTTCATAGTTAGGGATGTCTCTCAACTAGTTGTCCCGTTTTTTGTTTTTTAATTAAAAGTACATTTATCGTTTATTAATGCATGTTCACCCCCCAAAACGAACTAGGGCTAATCAAAATTATTTTCCCCTCTTCCCCCAGCATTTCAAAAGTTTCTGCTCCTCTTCAAGCTCTCAAGCTTTTTTGCTCATTACAGATGCTCAGATGAGGCAGCTAGGGAATATCATTCAGTCATTGGCTGTGATTCATCTTTACATCCAAGACTGAGCTGCTAACTGGAAAGTAGCCAGGAAGCAAAATTGGGCTGTATCGTCACGGTGTGTAGTACTTTTTCAGAACGATCGCCACTCGATGATGTTCCCATCCCTCTCCTCAGCCATGGCGCTTCCTGTACTAAAGTATAGACAGTCAGGCTGCAGTCATGGGAAACATCCAGTTCCGAACGTTCTCACTATGTTGTGTATATGATGTGTGTATGATGTGTATATGATGTGTATATGCTTGTGTACATGATGTATTCATTATGTGTATATGATGTGTATATGGTGTGTATATGGTGTGTATACGATGTGTATATGGTGTGTATATGCTGTGTATATGGATGTGTTTTATGTATATATGGTGTGTACATGATGTGTATATGCTGATTATATGATGTATATGGTGTGGATATGCCCGTAATATGATGTGATATGCTCTGTATATGATCTAGATATGCTGTGTAATATTCTGGTATATGATGTATATATGCTTGTATATGGTGTGTATATGATGTGTATATGAGGTATATATGATGTGTATATAGGTGTATATGGTGTGTATATGATGTGTATATGATGTGTATATGATGTGTATATGGTGGTGTATATGGTGTGTATATGCTGTGTATATACTGTGTATATGGTGTGTATATTGCTTGTGTATATTCCTTGTATAGTGTATGTGTGATATGCTGTGTATATGTGTGTGATATGCTGTGTATATGCTGTATATATGTTTGTAGCTTTGTATATACTGTGTTATTCCTTGTATATGCCATATATATGCTGTGATAGATGTGTATATGATGTGATATGCGTGTATATGCTGTGTATATGCTCTTGTATATGATGGTTTATATGTTCTGTATATGATTTTTTTGATTTATATGCTGTGTATATGGTGTGTGTATATGCTGTGTATATGCTCTTTATATGATGTATATGGTGTGTGTGATATGCTGTGTAATGATGTGTATATGCTGTGTATATGCTGTGTATATGCTGTGTATATGATGTGTATATGCGTGTATATGGTGTGTATATGGTGTTTATATACTATGTATAAGTGTGTATATGCTGTGTATTCATTGTATGTGCCATATATATGATGTGTATATGCTCAGTATATGTGTGTATATGCTGTGTATATTGTGTGTGATATGCTGGGTATATGATGTATATATGTTGTGTATATGCTTGTATATACTGTGTATATGATGTGTATATGCTGTGTATATGATGTGTATATGTCTCTGTATATGATGTATATATGATGTGTATATGGGTGTGTATATGCTTGTATATGATGGTATAGCTGGTATATGATTGTATATATGTTGTGTATATGAGTGTATATGATGGTAGTATGCTGTGTATATGGTGTGTATATGGTGTGTATATGCCGTATATATTGATGTGTATATGCTCTGTTATGATGTAGATATGCTGTGTATTTCTGTTGTATATTATGTTTTATGTGTTATGAGTAGGTATATATGAGGGTGTATTATCATAATGTGTATATGGGGTGTATATGATGTGTATATGCTGTATATGATGTGTTTATTTACTGTGTATATGGTTGTATGTCGCTGTGTATATGGTGTATATGATGTGTATATACTTGATGTGTATATGTGTGTATATTTCGTGTATATCTGTGTATATGTGTGTGTATATGCTGTGTATATGCTTGTATATATGTTGTGTATATGCTTTGTATATCTGTGTATATTCCTTGTATATGCCATATATATGATGTGTATAGTTGTGTATATGCTGTGCATATGATGTTGTATATGCTGTGTATATGCTTGTTATATGTGTATGAGTGTATATGATGTGTTGAGGTGTATTTGGTGATAGGATGGTGTATATGGTGTGTATATGAGGTGTATATGATGTGTATATGATGTGTATATGGTGTGTATATGGTGGTATTGTGTGTATATGGTGTGATATTGTGTGTATTGATGTGTATATGATGTGTATATGATGTTTATGATGTGTATATGATGTGTATATGGTGTGTATTGAGTGTATATGTGTGTATATATGTGATGATGTGTATAGATGTGTATATGATGTGTATATGATGTGTATATGATGTGTATATGATGTGTATATGCTGTGCATTGATGTGTATATGCTGTGTATATGCTCTGTATATAATGTGTATATGTTCTGTATATGATGTATATATGCTGTGTATATGGTGTGTGTATATGCTCTTTATATGATGTATATGGTGTGTGTGTATATGATGTGTATATGCTGTGTATATGATGTATATATGCTTGTATATGCTGTGTATATGATGTGATATGCTGTGTATATGGTGTGTGTATAGTGTGTATATACGTGTGTATATGGTGTGTATATGCTGTGTATATTCATTGTATATGCCATATATATGATGTGTATATGCTCTATATGATGTGTATATGCTGTGTATATGATGTGTATATGATGTGTATTGCTTTGTATATACTGGTATATGATGTGTGTTATGCTGTGTATAGATGTGTATGTCTGTATATGATGTTATATGCGGTGTTATGCTGTATATTCTTGTGTATATGATGGTGTATATGCTGGTTATAGGGGATGTGTATATGTGGTATATGATGTGTATATGTGGGTATATGATGTGTATATGATGTGTATATGCTGTGTATATGGTGTGTATATGCTGTGTATAAGGTGTGTGTATAATGTGTGTATGATGTGTATATGCTGTGTATATGCTGTGTATATTATGTATATGCTGTGTATATGAGGTGTATATGCGTGTATATGCTGTGTATAGATGTGTATATGCTGTGTATATGATGTGTAAATGATGTGTATATGCTGTGTATATGAGGTGTATATGATATGTATATGCTGTGTATATGAGGTGTATATGCTGTGTATATGCTGTGTATAAGATGTGTATATGAGGTGTATATGCTGTGTATATGATGTGTATATGATGTGTATATGATGTGTATATGATGTGTATATGGTGTGTATATGATGTGTTTATATGGTGTGTATATGATGTGTATATGCTGTGTATAGTGTATGTTGATATGGTGTGATATCTGTGTGATATGCTGTGTGTATGCTGTGTATAAGGGGTGGTATGATGTGTATATTGCTGTGTATATGATGTGTATATGCTGCATATGATGTGTATATGGGTGTGTATATGGTGTGTATATGATGTGTATGATGGTGTATGGTGATATGGTGTATGCTGTGTATATGATTGTAATGCTGTGTATATGAGTGTATATGATGTGTATTAAGGAGTGTATATGCTGGTATATGATGTGTATATGATGATATGATGTGATTGGTGTAATGCTGTGTATTGATGTGTATAGGAGTAGTATAGGAGGTGTATATGCTGTGTGGATATGTATTGTGTATATGAGGTGTATATGATGGTATATGATGTGTATATGGTGTGTGTATATGGTGTGATATGATGTGTATATGCTGTGTATATGATGTGTATATGATGTATATGCTGGTGTATATGATGTTGTATATTTTTTTGGGAGGTGTATATGATGTGTATATGATGGGTATATGCTGTGTATAGGATTGTGTATAGGATTTGTATAGGATGTGTATAGGATGTGTATATGCTGTTGTATATATGTGTATATGCTGTGTATATGATGTGTATAGCTTTGTATATGTGTGTATATGAGGGTATATGAGGTGTATATGATGTGATATGCTGTGTATATGCTGTGTATATGATGTGTATATGGGTGTATATGATATGTATATGCTGTGTATATGATGTGTATATGAGGTATATGCTGTGTATTAGTGTGATATGATGTGTTATGAGGTGTATATGAGGTGTATATGGTGTTTTGATGTGTATATGATGCGGTATATGAGGTTGGTATGAGGTGTATATGAGTGTATATGAGTGTATAGAGGTGTATATGCTGTGTTATATGCTGTGTTATGATGTGTTATGTGTGTATATGCTGGTGTATAGTTGGTTGTAGTGGTGTATATGGTGGTATATGATGTGTATATGGTTGTGTATATGATGTGATATGTGGTATGAGGTGTATATGAGGTGTATATGAGGGTGTATATGCTTGTGTATATGATGTGTATATGTGTGTATATGCTGTGTATATGATGTGTATATGATGGTGTATATGCTGTGTATATGATGTGTATATGGTGTATATGAATGTATATGCTGTGTATATGATGTGTATATGATGTGTATATGCTGTGTATATATTGTGTATATGAGGTGTATATGAGGTGTATATGGTGTGTATATGATGTGTATATGATGTGTATATGAGGTGTATATGAGGTGTATATGATGTGTATATGAGGTGTATATGCTGTTTGATAGTGTGATATGCTGTGTATATGATGTGTATATGATGTGTATATGCTGTGTAATAGTGTGTATATGATGTGTATATGGTGTGTATATGATGTGTATATGGTGTGTATATGGGGTGTATATGATGTGTATATGATGGGTATATGAGGTGTATATGAGGTGTATATGATGTGTATATGCTGTGTATATGATGTTGATATGCTGTGTATATGCTGTATTGATTGAGTGGATATGATGTGTATATGCGTGTATATGGGTGTATATGCTGGTGATATGAGTGTATATGAGGTTTATTACTGTGTATATGATGGTGTATATGGTGTGTATATGATGTGTATATGCTGTGTATATGGTGTGTATTGATGTGTATATGATGTGTATATGAGGGGTATATGGTGTGTATATGATGGTATATGAGGTATATGATGTGTATATGCTCTGTATGATGTGTATATGTGTCTGTATATGATGTATAATGTTGGTATAGGTGTGTGTGTATATGCTCTTAATTAATGTATATGGTGTGTGTGTATATGATGTGTAATATGCGTGTATATGATGTAATATGCTTTGATATGCTGTGTATATGATGTGTATATGCTGTGTATGGTGGTGTGTATATGGTTGTGTATATGTATGTGATATGGGGTGTATGCGGTGTATATTCATTGTATATGCCATATATATGATGTGTATATGCTCTATAGTGTGTGTATGTGTGCATATGATGTATATATGTTGTGTATATGCTTTGTATATACTGTGTATATGATGTGTGTATGCTGTGTATATGATGTGTATATGCTCTGATATTGATGTTATATGATTGTATATGCTGTGTATATGGGTGTAGATGTGTATATGAGTGTATATGGTGTGTATATGGTGTGTATATGATGTGTATATGATGTTGATATGCTGTGTATATGCTGTGTATAAGGTGTGTGGTATAAGCTGTGTATGATGGGTATATGCGTGTATTGAGTGTATAGGATATGTATAGGATGTGTATATGCTGTGTATATATTGTGTATATTATGATGTGTATATGCTGTGTATATGATGTGTATATGATGTATATATGCTGTGTATAGAGGTGTATATGAGGTGTATATGATGTGTATATGCTGTGTATAGGATGTTATAGGATGTGTATATATTGTGTATTATGATGTGTATATGATGTGTATATGCTGTTGTATATGTGTGTATATGGTGTGTATATGAGGTGTATATGATGTGTATATGCTGTGTATATGATGTGTATATGGTGTGTATATGATATGTATATGCTGTGTATATGATTGTGTATATGATGTGTATATGCTGTGTATATGTGTATATGATGTGTATATGAGGTGTATATGAGGTGTATATGAGGTGTATATGAGTGTGTATATGATGTGTATATGAGTGTATATGAGGTGTATATGAGGTGTATATGAGGTGTATATGCTGTGTATATGTTGTGTATATATGCTGTGTATTGATGTGTATATGATGTGTATATGCTGTGTAATAGTGTGTATATGATGTGTATATGGTGTGTATATGATATGTATATGCGTGTGTATATGGTGTGTATATGATGGTATATGATGTGTACTATGAGTGTATATGAGTGTATATGATGTGTATATGATGTGTATATGATGTGTATATGCTGTGTATATGCTGTGTATATGCTGTGTATATGATGTGGTATATGATGTGTATATGCTGTGTATATGGTGTGTATATGATGTGTATATGATGTGTATATGAGGTTTATATACTGTGTATATGATGTGTTATGGTGTGTATATGATGTGTATATGGTGTGTGATGAGGTGTATATGAGTGTATATGAGGTGTATTATGGTGTGTAGATGAGTGTATATGAGTGTTAGGCTTGTGTATATGATGTGTATATGATGTGTAGATGGTGTGTTATGATGTGATATGGTGGTATATGATGGTATTGAGTGTTATATGATGTGTATTATGATGTGTGATATGCTAGTGTATATGATGTGTATATGGATGTGTATATGAGTGTGTATATGGATGTGTATATGATGTGTGTCATGGTGTGTAATATGATGTGTATATGATGTGTATATGATGTGCTATAATGAATGTGTATATGGTGTGTATATATTTGATATTGTATATATGATGTGTATATGCGTGTGTTATATGATGTGTATATGATGTGTATATGGAGGTGTGTATATGAGGTGTATTGGTGTGTATATGATGTGTATATTGGATGTGTATATGATGTGTATATGGTGTGTATATGATGGTGTATATGGTGTGTATAGTGTGATATGTGTTGTATATGATGTGATTGGTATATGGTGTGTATATGATGTGAATATGAGGTGGTATAGGTGTAGGTATGATGTAGATGTGTATATATGTGGTGTGTATATGATGTGTATATGGGGGTATATGAGTGTATATGAGGTTATATGGGTTTGTGTTGTATGATGTGGTATATGGTGTGTATATGAGTGTATATGATGGATATGATGTGTATATGAGTGTATAGGTGTGTATGAGTGGTATATGGTTGGTTGTATATGGTGTGTATATGATGTGTGTTATATGATGTGTATATGAGCGTGTATATGGGTGTATATGGGTATTCTGTATATGGAATTGTGATATGAGTGTATATGGTGTTAGTGATGAGTGTATATGGGTGTTAGGGTTGTGTATATGATGTGTAATGATGTATATGAGTGTATAATGCTGTATATGAGATGTGTATATGAGGTGTATATGAGGTGTTGTAATGACTGTGTATATGGTATGGGTATGATGTTGTAATTGGTGTATATGGATGTTATATGAGGTGTATATGAGGAGTGTGATATATGTGTATATGTGAAGGGTTGTATAGGGTGAGATGTGTCTATGGAAGATGGTATAGTGGTTTGTGTATATGTATTGAAATGTGTATTGATTGGTATTGGGTGTGTAATATGATGTGAATGAGGAATAGTGTATGTTGTTATATGAGTGAATTTGCTGTGTTATGAGTGAGATGTGTATATGAGTGATATGTGTGATAGTTTTGTGTGTTGTTATAGTGATATGGTGTATATGATGTGTATATGTGTGTATATGATGGTGTATTATGGTGTGTATGTGTGAATGGAGGTATATGGTATTGGTGGTATATGGAATGAGTGTAGTTGAGGGGTTATGTGTATATGATGTGTTATATGAGGTGTATGTGTATGAGTGTATGTGTGTATATGATGTGTAGTTGTAGTTGTTGTTAATATATGGTGTGTCTAGGATGTGTATAGGTGTGTATATGAATATTGATATGTGTAATGGTGTATGGGATATGATGGTAATGAGTGTATAGGGTGTATATATGTAAGTGTATATGATGTGTGTAGTATTATGTATTATGATGTTAGCGGTATATTTATGTGTGATATGATGTGTATATGAGTTGATGGTTGTGTTATTGAGATGGTGATCTGATGTTGCTTGAAGTTATTGGATATTGTATATTGTGAATAGGTGTATATGATGTGTTATGAGGTGGTAGAGTGGTGTGTATGATGTGTTCTATGCGGTGTATATGGATGGATAGTGTATATGGTGTGGATATGATGTGATATATGATATGGTGTATATGAGGTGGTATATGATGTGTATTATGGATGTGTATTATGATGTGTATATGATTGATATGTTGAGTTATGAGAATGGTGTTATATGTATATGAGGGGTTGGGAGGTGTTAGTATGGTATGGTGTATATAGTGTATGTGTGTATATGTGATATGGTGGATATATTGTAATGGTTGTCATATAGGTGAATGTTGTGTATAATGAGTGTGTATATGATGTGTATATGGTATGTTGAATGATTGTAGTTGTAGTGTGTATATGATATGTGTGTTATGATGTATGTGTATATGAGTGTATGTATGGTCAGGGTGTATGTATTGTATGTGTATAGTGTTTGTGGTTGAGGGTATGATGGTGTGTATATGAGTGTAGTATGATGAATGGTGTATATGATGTGTATGTTCATTTTGATGTGATGATGTGTAATATGTGTAATATGTAATGGTGATTTATGATGTTGTATATGATGTGTTTATGATGTGTATATGAGGTATGTGGTATATGTTGATGTTGTGTATAGTGATGTATGTGGAATATGGTGTGTGTATAGTGGTTAGCTGTGTAGTGATTGTGTGTGTATGATGTATAGATGTGCTAGTAGGTGTGTATCTGGTGTATATGATGTTGGTGATATGAGGTGTAGGAGCATATAGGTGAGGTGATAGGTTGTATATGGGTAGGTTGTATGGTGTATATGATGTGTATATGATGTGGTATATGGTGTGTATATGGATGTGAATTTGATGTGTGTATATGGGTATGTGTGATATATGGTATGAGTGTATATGGTATTGTGTATAGGGTGATGATGTGATATGATGTGTATATTGGTAGATGTATATGATTGGTATATGAGTGATTTGATGTGTAATGGTGTATGAGTGGGGTGTAGATGAGGTATATGTGATGATTGTGTATATGGTTGTATGGTGTGTATATTCTATGTGAATGATGGTAATGATGGTGTGTAGTATGAGGAAGATGGTATATGGGGTATAGTGGTGTATATGTGTGTTATGGTGGTGTAGTATGAGGTTAATTGGTGTGATATGGATGTTTCATAATGGTGTGTATATGATGGTCTGTTGATGGTGTGTAGTATGGGTGTATAGTGAATTGTTGTATATGAGTGTATATGGTGTTATATGTTGGTATTGCTGTGTATATTATGTGTATAGAGTTGTGTATATGATGTGATTATGGGTGTATTGGTGGTATATGGAGTGTAGTATGGTGTGATATGATGTTGGTAATGTGATGTGTATATGGTGTGTATATGACGTGTGTATATGGATGTGTCATAGGTGTGTATATGATGTGTATATTGTGTGTGTTGTTTGTGTGTTTTCTTTTTGCTTTGATTGTATATGTGTATATGAGTGATGGGGTATATGGATGTGATATGATGTGTATATTTATGTAGTGTGTACGTATGATGTATAGCTGTGATATGATGTGTATATGATGTGTATATGCTGTGGTGATGAGGTGTATATGGTGTGATTGAGTGTATTATGGTGTGTATATGTGTGTATATGAGGTGTATGGGGGGTATAGATGGTATATGTGTGTATATGACTGTGTATATGATGTGTATTAGATGTGTATATGAGGTGTATTATGGTGTGTATATGTGTGTATAGAGGTTCGTATAGGTGTGTATATGAGGTGTAGATGGTGTGTATATGATGTGTATATGATGTGTGTATAATATGGTGTTTATATGATGTGTATATGGTGTGTTATAGGGTGGTATATGATGGTGTATATGATGTGTGATATGATGTGTATATGATGTTGTTTATGGTATGTATATGATGTGTATATGAGGTGTTATGATGTGTTATATGATGTGTATATATGTGTATATGAGGTTGTATATGGTGTGTATTATGGGTGTATATGAGGTGTATATGGGTGTATATGAGGTGGATATGGTGTGTATATGAGGTGTAGATGGTGTGTATATTAGGTGTATATGTTGTGTCTATGAGGTGTATACTGGTGGTGTATATGATGTGTATATGGAGGTGTATATGGTTGTGTAATGATGTGTCTATGGTGTGTATATGATGTGTATTGAGGTGTATATGGTGTGTATATAGTGTATATGGTGTGTATCTGATGGTATATGAGTGTATATGGTGTGTTATATGATGTGTATATGAGGTGTATATGATGTGATATGATGTGTATAGAGGTGTATATGAGGTGTATATGATGTGTATATGGTTTGTGTATATGATGGTATTATGGTGTGTATATGATGTGATATGATGGTATATGATGTGTATTATGATGTGTATTTGATTGAGATGATGTGTATATGAGTGTATTTGATGGTGTATATGATGTGTATATGGTGTGTATATGGTGTGTATTATGCTGTGTATATGATGTGTTATGATGTGTATATGGATGTGTATATGGTGTGATATGGGTGTTATGAGTGTAAGGATGTGTATATGATGTTGTATATGATGTGTATATGATGTGTTAAGATGATGTGTATATGGTGGTATTATGGTGGTATATGATTGTGTATATTGAGGTGTATATGAGGTTGTATATGATGTGTATATGATGTTATATGATGTGTAATGGTGTGTATATGGGTGTGTATGTGTATATGGTGTGTATATGTGTGTATATGATGTGTATATGAGGTGTATATGATGGTATATGGTGTGTATATGTGTGTATATGATGTGCTATGGTGTGTATCTGAGGGTATATGATGTGTATTACTGTGTGGATATGGTGTGTATTATGGTGTGTATATGAGGTTGTATATGATGTGTTTGGATATGGTGGGTATAATGATGTGTATATGATGTGTCTATGATGTGTATTTGATGTGTATATGGTGTGTATATGGGGTGTATATGATGTGTATATGATGTGTGATGAGTGTATATGATGTATGTGTAATGATGGTGTGTATATGATTGTAATATGTATATGGTGTGTATATGGTGTGTATATGGGTGGATGTGTATATGGGTGTATATGATGTGTATATGGTTGGTGTATATGATGTGTATATGATGTGTATATGGATGTGTATTGATGTGTATAGGGTGTATATGGTGTGTATATGATGTGTGTATATGAGTGTATATTATGTGATATGGATGTGTATATGGTGGTATATGGTGTGTATATGATTGATTGATGGATATGATGGTAGTATGATATAGGTGTGTATATGGTGTATAGTGATGGGTTAATATGATATGTGTGATATTGAGTTATATGGTGATGTGTATAGGTTTGATGTGTATAGTTCTGGTGGTTGTATATGATGTGTATATGCGTGTGTATATGGTGTGTGTGATATGATGGTATGTGTATATGATGTGTGAGTATCTGATTTATGGGTGTATATGATGTGTATATGTGAGTGGGTGTGATATGAGTGTGTATATGATGTGTATATGTGGTTGATGGGTATATGGTGTGTATTTGTATATGATGTGTATATGTGTAATGTTGTGTGATATATGTATATGATGTGTATATGATGTGTATATTGTGTGAATGGTATATGGTGTGTATATGATGTGTATTGATGTGTATATGATGTGTAGATGGTGTGTATATGGTGGGTGATATGGGTGTGTATATGATTGTTGATTGTGTTATTGTTGTATATGTGGATGGTGGTATATGGTTGTGTTATATAGTGTTGGTGTGTAGAGTGTATGATGTGTATATGATGAGGTGTGATGATTGTACTGTGTATATGATGTGTATGGTGTGTATATGATGTGTATTTGATGTGTATACGTGTAATGGTGTATATGTGGTTAGGTGTGTATAGTGTATTATGGTGTATATGATTGTGTATATGAGTGTGCTATATGATGGTTTGGGTGTATATGATGTGTATATGGGTGAATGTGTGTATATGGATGTGTAGATATGGTGTGTATATTGTGTTGGTGTATATGATGTGATGATTGATTGAGTGTTATGATTGTATGTGTGTATATGAGTGTTGGTATATGCATGTGTATATGGAGGTAGTGAATGTATGATGTATATGATGGTATTATGTTGTGTATATGGCTGTGTATATGAGTGTGTATATGGTGGTATTATGTGTGTATATGATGTGTATATGGTGTGTATATGATGTGTATATGATGTGTATTTGATGTGTATATGATGTGTATATGGTGTGTATATGATGTGTATATGGTGTGTATATGATGTGTATATGAGGGGTATATGAGGTGTATAGGGAGAACGCTCCAGATGCGGATTTTTGAAAAATGACAGATTGTGTATTGCAGATTCTGTCTGTCATATTTGAAACATCTGTCCTGCGTGTAACCAACTTTACATCTCCCAGATTTCTAACTATTGCAGAATCTGGGTTTTACAATTTTTTTGAGGGGTGAACTTGCCATTAAATGAAAATGTAAATATATTCCTTACCCCACTGTGTAGTAGTTTAAATGACTTATATTGCTGCCGTGCCCCTCCCTTCTTGGTTTTCATTTTACCCACTGAATCCCCCGGATGTCACTGATTCGGTCATTATTATCTTCATGTGGGGCTCATTCCTGAGACTTTTTGTAGACATATAAGTCGTGTTCCCTTTTCTTTCCCTACTACCAAACATGTTCATCTCAGAGAGCAGCTCACTGACTTGTGGATGGTGGTTGTCGGAATCCATGACCTCTCTCTCTTGGTACCGGATCAGGTAAGAAGGTTTACTGGCTAAGCTTGGCTGCCATGTTTCCTACCTACAACTCCTGATGTCTCCCTTTTATCTTTTAGAAACGGTCAGTAAGGAGAATTATCGTACACTCCAGTTTTAATAGGGAGACGATGGATTATGACATTGCATTGGTGGAACTAAAAGGACCCCTACAGTTCAATAGTCACATATCTCCAATATGTCTACCCGGGAGAAACAGTGAAGTTTTGCCCTCAAGCCTTTGCGTTGTTTCTGGATGGGGTCTTCATGGGAAAGGTATCTAATAATAGATTGCCCAGACCAATAATCTGTAATCATTAATTGCGAGGGCAAACTTTGCAACATTGTATTGAATCAGGCCCATTGTTTCCCAGCTTGGTGTAGGCTAGTGGTCCACATTTACCAGTTACCACCCAACACCCGACTTTCACAATACTTGCCTTGCTTCCCGGCTTAAGTCCGCCAGTCCCTTGTTGGTGATGTCACGGGCTGCACAAGCTATCTTGGTTACGGAAGCAGTAAAGGTGGTGGACCCAGTGGACTACAGGATAAACATCTTCTATCAGGAATGCGGGGTAAATATTGGGAAGTAGAGTTTTGGGGGGTCCTGGTTGTAAGGTAGAAGGTTTGTCAGTGGGGTGAACATGCCCTTTAAGGAAAGCCAAAATCCGGGTATCTAGAGGCCAGTGAGTTTAACTTCAGTGGTCGGGAAATTAAAGGAAAGTGTTGATACAGGACCATGCTCTAGAGTATGTTTCAAGGACTGACACTATAAGTAGTAACCAGCATGGATTTAGGAGGAATAGATCTCGTCAAACTAACTTGCTTGGTTTTTATAAGGAAGTGAGTAGAGATGACCGAAACTACAAAGTTTTGTTCCGTTTTCGGATTCCAGGATCTCGGGAAAATCCCGAAGATCCAAAAACGGACCGAATTTTCGAGGTTTTTCAAGCTATTTTCGATAATTTACAAAAATATCTTTGAACGTTCGATTTTCTAAAATATGATCTGAAACTAGAAAGTGGTCTCCGATCGTATTTTCGAGGATTTTCGAACGTTCGAAGATATTTTTCGTAAATTATCGAAAATAGCTCCGTATATGCAAAAATCCTGAAGTCCAGATTCGGACAGATCTTTCGGATTTCAGAACTGAGGGGTTTGTGTCAGACCCGGATCCCTTCTCTAGAAGTGAGTAGGAATTTGGACTCTGGCCTAGCAGTAGATGTAGTATATTTGGATTTTGATACCGTCCCCCATAGGCGACTAATGTATGAGCTAAGGTCTGTTGGTCTGGGGAGTCACATTTGTACATGGATAGAAAATTGGTTAATGAATAGGATGCAGAGAGTAGTTGTTAATGGGGCTTCATCATTATGGACTAAAGTGCTAAGTGGGGGCCACAGGGTTCTGTGCTGGGGCCGCTTCTATTTAATCTATTTATTAATGATTTGGAAGTGGGTATTGCCAGCAAGGTTTCTGTGTTTGCCGACGACACAAAACTTTGTCGACCATTAAAAACTTCAGAGGATGTGCAATCGTTGCAAGGGGATCTAGATAGATTGTCACATTGGGCTGCTAAGTGGCAGATGAGATTCAATGTTGATAAATGTAAGGTGATGCATTTTGGACTTAAAAATCCTTGTGCTGCTTATACTATAAATGGCTCTGTGTTAAGTGAATCCCTGTTGGAAAGAGAGGTATGGATTCAAGGGAGGAAAATGTAATTCTCCCTGTTTACAAAGCATTGGTAAGGACTCATTGGAATATGCAGTGCAGTTTTGGAATCCTGTGTACAAAAAGGACATCTTTGAAATGGAAAGGGTTCAGAGAAGGGCAACTAAATTAATAAGGGGATTGGGGGATATGAATATGAAGAGAGACTGGATAAGTTACAATTATGTACGCTGGAGAAAAGGTGCTTGCGTGGGGATATGATTACTGTGTATAAATACATTAACGGGCCATACAATAAACTATCTGGGGCATTGTTCACCAATAGAACATGTCAGAGGACACGGGACATCCCTTAAGACTTGAAAAAAAAGGTTTAGGCTTCAGCTCGAAGGGTTTTTCACTGTGAGAACGGTAAAGCTATGGAACTGTCTTCCAGTGGACGTTGTTATGGCAGGTTCATTGGTCAGTTTAATAAAAAGCTGGATGAGTTTCTACAAGCAAGGATGTTACAAGTTACTGGTTATTAACATAAAGTAGAGTTGGGAAAGGGTTTGTCACTGTGAGAACGGTAAAGCTATGGAACTGTCTTCCAGTGGACGTGTTTGGCAGGTTCATTGGTCATTTTAATAAAAGCTGGATGAGTTTCTACAAACAGAAATGTTACAGTTAACTGGTATTGATACATAAAGTAGAGTTGGGAAAGGGTTTGTCACTGTGAGAACGGTAAAGCTATGGAACTGTCTTCCCGTGACGTTGTTATGGCAGGTTCATGGTCAGTTAATAAAAGCTGGATGAGTTTCTACAAACAAGGAATGTTACAAGTTACTGGTATTGATACATAAAGTAGAGCTGGGAAAGGGTTGTCACTGTGAGACGGAAAGCTATGAAACTGTCTTCCGTGGACGTTGTTATGCAGGTTCATTGGTCAGTTTAATAAAAGCTGGATGAGTTTCTACAAACAAGGAATGTTACAAGTTACTGGATTGATACTAAAGTAGAGTTGGGAAAGGGTTTGTCACTGTGAGAACGGTAAAGCTATGGAACTGTCTTCCAGTGATGTTTTTATGGCAGGTTCATTGGTCAGTTTAATAAAAAGCTGGATGATTTCTACAACAAGGAATGTTACAAGTTACTGGATTGATACATAAGTAGAGTTGGGAAAGGGTTTGTCACTGTGAGAACGGTAAAGCTATGGAACTGTCTTCCAGTGGACGTTGTTATGGCAGGTATTGTCAGTTTTAATTAATAAAAGCTGGATGAGTTTTCTACAAACAAAAATGTTACAAGTTACTG
This sequence comes from Hymenochirus boettgeri, assembly GCA_019447015.1. Taxonomy (NCBI): domain Eukaryota; kingdom Metazoa; phylum Chordata; class Amphibia; order Anura; family Pipidae; genus Hymenochirus; species Hymenochirus boettgeri. Next base: position 8,110,848 of record CM033472.1, read on the forward strand.
GATTGATACATAAAGTAGAGTTGGAAAGGGTTTGTCACTGTGAGAACGGTAAAGCTATGGATGTCTTCCAGTGGACGTTGTTATGGCAGGTTCATTGGTCAGTTTAATAAAACGCTGGATGATTTTCTACAAACAAGGAATGTTCAAGTTACTGGTATTGATACATAAAGTAGAGTGGGAAGGGTTTGTCACTGTGAGAACGGTAAAGCTATGGAACTGTCTTCCACTGGACGTTGTTATGGCAGGTTCATGGTCAGTTTAATAAAAAGCTGGATGAGTTTCTACAAACAAGAACTGTTACAAGTTACGGTATTGATACATAAAGTAGTTGGGAAGGGTTTGTCACTGTGAGAACGGTAAGCTATGGAACTGTCTTCAGTGGACGTTGTTATGGCAGGTTCATTGGTCAGTTTAATAAAAAGCTGGATGAGTTTCTACAACAAGAATGTTACAAGTTACGGGTATTGATACATAAAGTAGAGTTGGGAAAGGGTTTGTCACTGGAGAACGTAAAAGCTATGGACTGTCTTCCAGTGGACGTTGTTGTGGCAGGTTCATTGGTCAGTTTAATAAAAAGCTGGATGAGTTTCTGCAAACAAGAATGTACAAGTTACTGGTATTGATACATAAAGTAGAGCTGGAAAGGGTTTGTCACTGTGAGAACGGTAAGCTATGAAACTGTCTTCCAGTGACGTTGTTATGGCAGGTTCATTGGTCAGTTTTAATAAAAAGCTGTGATGATTTCTACAAACAAAAATGTTACAAGTTACGGTATTGATACATAAGTAGAGTTGGGAAAGGGTTTTGTCACTGTGAGAACGGTAAAGCTATGAACTGTCTTCCGTGGACGTTGTTATGGCAGGTTCATTGGTCAGTTTCAAAAAAAAGCTGGATGAGTTTCTACAACAAGGAATGTTACAATTTTACTGGTATTGATACTAAGTAGAGCTGGGAAAGGGTTTTGTCACTGTGAGAACGGTAAACCTATGAACCTGTCTTCCAGTGGACGTTTTATGGCAGGTTCATTGGTCAGTTTAAAAAAAAAGCTGGATGAGTTCTACAAACAAGGAATGTTACAAGTTACTGGTATTGATACATAAGTAGAGTTGGGAAGGGTTTGTCACTGTGAGAACGGAAAGCTATGGAACTGTCTTCCAGGACGTTGTTATGGCAGGTTCATTGGTCAGTTTAATAAAAAGCTGGATGAGTTTTCTAAAATATGAATGTTACAAGTTACTGGTATTGATACATAAGTAGAGTTGGGAAGGGTTTGTCACTGTGAGAACGGTAAAGCTATGGAACTGTCTTCCAGTGGACGTTGTTATGGCAGGTTCATTGGTCAGTTTAATAAAAGCTGATGAGTTTCTACAAATATGAATGTTCAAGTTACTGGTATTATACATAAAGTAGAGCTGTGAAAGGGTTTGTCACTGTGAAACGGTAAAGCTATGGAACTGTCTTCCTTGGACGTTGTTATGCAGGTTCATTGGTCAGTTTAATAAAAAGCTGGATGAGTTTCTACAAACAGGAATGTTACAAGTTACTGGTATTGATACGTAAAGTAGAGTTGGGAAAGGGTTTGGTCACTGTGAGAACGGTAAGCTATGGAACTGTCTTCCAGTGGACGTTGTTATGGCAGTTTCATTGGTCAGTTTTAATAAGCTGCATGAGTTTTCTACACAAGGAATGTACAATTTACTGGTATTGATCATAAATAGAGTTGGGAAAAGGGTTTATCACTGTGAGAACGGTAAAGCTATGAACTGTCTTCAGTGGACGTTGTTATGGCAGGTTCATTGGTCGTTTAATAAAAAGCTGGATGAGTTTCTACAAACAGGAATGTTACAAGTTACTGGTATTGATACATAAAGTAGAGTTGGGAAAGGTTGTCACTGTGAGAACGGTAAAGCTATGGAACTGTCTTCCAGTGGACGTTGTTATGGCAGGTTCATTGGTCAGTTTAATAAAAAGCTGGATGAGTTTCTACAAACAAGAATGTTACAAGTTACTGGTATTGTACATAAAGTAGAGTTGGGAAAGGTTTGTCACTGTGAGAACGGTAAGCTATGGAACTGTCTTCCAGTGGACGTTGTTATGGCAGGTTCATTGGTCAGTTTAATAAAAAGCTGGATGAGTTTCTACAAACAAGGAATGTTTACAAGTTACGTGGTATTGATACATAAAGTAGAGTTGGGAGGGTTTTGTCACTGAGAACGTTAAAGCTATGGAACTGTCTTCCATGGACGTTGGTTTGGCGGTTCATTGGTCAGTTTAATAAAAGCTGGATGAGTTTTCTACAAACAAGGAATGTTACAAGTTTCCTGGTATTGATACATAAAGTTAGAGTTGGGAAAGGGTTTGTCACTGTGAGAATGGTAAAGCTATGGAACTGTCTTCCAGTGGACGTTGTTTATGGCAGATTCTTGGTCAGTTTAATAAAAAGCTGGATAGTTTTCTACAACAAGGAAGTTACAAGTTACTGGTATTGATACATAAAGTGAGTTGGGAAAGGTTTTTTCACTGTGAGAACGGTAAAGCTATGGACTGTTTCCAGTGGACGTTGTTAGACAGTTCATTGGTCAGTTTAATTAAAAGCTGGATGAGTTTCTACAAACAAGGAATGTTACAAGTTACTGGTATTGATACATAAAGTAGAGTTGATCCAGGGAAATTTCCGATTGCCACTTGGAGTCAGGAAGGATTTTTTTCCCCTTCATACTGTTTTTTTTTTGTTTTACTTCCTCTGGATCAACAGTTAGATGCGAATGTGGGCTTTGCTGAGTAGGTTGAACTGAATGAACATGTCTTTATTCATCCTCAAATACTTTGCTACATATACTGTACTATACTATATGGAATTGTACTTTACTGTACTATACTGTACTGTACTATACTGCACTCTACTATACTGTACTATACTGTACTGTACTCTACTATACTGTACTACACTGTACTATATTATACTCTACTGTACTGTACTGATACTATACTATACTATACATATATACTTTACTGTACTATACTATACTGCACTCTACTATACTGTACTATACTGTACTGTACTCTACTATAATGTACTACACTGTACTATATTATACTCTACTGTACTGTACTGATACGTATACTATACGTACGTATGTATACTATACTGTACTGTACATACTGCACTCTACTATACGTACTATACTGACTTCCTTACTGTACTACACTTGTACTTATTATACTCTACTGTACTGTACTGATACTATACCTATACTATCTATATACTATACTGTACTCTACTAATCTGCACTCTACTATACTGTACTATACGGTACCTGTACACACTCGACTATACTTGTACTATACCACTGTACTATATTATACTCTACTGTACGTACTGATCCTAATACTATACTATACTATATATACTTTACTGACTACACTATACTGCACTCTACTATACTGTACTATACTGTACTATATTATCTCTACTGTACTGTACTGATACTATACTATACTATACTATATATACTTTACTGTACTACACTATACTGCACTCTACTATACTGTACTACACGGGTACTATATTATACTCTACTGTACTGTACTGATACTATACTATACTATACTATATATACTTTACTGTACTACACTATACTGCACTCACTATACTGTCTATACTGTACTGTACTCTACTATACTGTACTACACTGTACTATATTATACTGTACTGTACTGTACTGAAACTATACTATACTATACTATATATACTTTACTGTACTACACTATACTGCCTCTACTATACTGTACTATACTGTACTGTACTCTACTATACTGTATACACTGACTATATTATACTCTACTTACGGTACTATACTATACTATACTATATCCTTTACTGTACTACCTATACTGCAACTCTACTATACTGTCCTATACGTACTGTACTCTACTATACTGTCTACACTGTACATATTATACTCTACGGTACTGTACTGATACTATACTATACTATACTATATAATACTGTTACTGTACTACCTTACTGCACCTCTACTATACTGTACTATACGTACATATTCTACTGTACTGTACTGTACTGATACTATACTATACTATATATACTTTACTGTACTACACTATACTGCACTCTACTATACTGTACTATACTGTACTGTACTCTACTATACTGTACTACACTGTACTATATTATACTCTACTGTACTGTACTGATACTATACTATACGTAACTGTATATATACTTTACTGTACTATACTATACTGCACTCTACTATACTGTACTATACTGTACTGTACTATACTATACTATACTATACTATATACTACTTTAACGTACTATACTATACTGCACTCTACTATACTGTACTATACTGTACTGTACTCTACTATAATGTACTACACTGTACTATATTATACTCTACTGTACTGTACTATACTGTACTATACTATACTATATGGAATTGTACTTTACTGTACTACACTGTACTGTACTATACTGCACTCTACTCTACTGTACTGTACTATACTATACTAGTACTATACTGTACTGTACTATACTGTACTATACTATACTGTACTATACTATACTGTACTGTAACTATACTACTACGTACTGTACTACTATACTATACTGTACTATACACTGTACTATCTATACTATACTGTACTACTACGATGTACTATACTGTACTAACTGTAGTACTGTACTATACTATACTGTACTATACTGACTATACTGTACTCTCTACTATACTGTACTACTATCTATACTATACTGTACTACTATCTACGATCTACTATCTGTACTCTTACTATACGGTACTACAACTGTACTATACTTGTATATATATACTATACTGTACTGTACTATACTATACTGTACTATACTATACTGTACTGTACTATACTATACTATACTATACTATACTGTACTATACTATACTGTACTGTACTATACTATACTGTACTATACTGTACTATACTGTACTGTACTATACTATACTATACTATACTGTACTGTACTGTACTATACTATACTGTACTATACTATACTATACTGTACTGTACTATACTATACTATACTATACTATACTGTTCTATACTATACTGTACTGTACTATACTATACTGAACTATATATACTGTACTCTACTATACTGTACTATACTATACTGAACTACAGTGTACTGTACTATACTAAACTACTCTACTATAGTGAACTCTCTTGTACTGTACTATACTGAACTATACTATACTATAAATATACTAATAAGATCTCTGTTTCCAATGATGAAACATGTATACTGTACTGTACTATACTATGGTGAACTATACTGTACTATACTATACTATGCACTATACTGTACTAAACTATACTGTACTATATACTATACTGTAGTATACTGTACTGTACTAAACTAAACTATACACTATACTGTACTATACTGTACTGTACTATACTATACTGTACTCTACTATACTGTACTGTACTATACTATACTATACTGTACTATGCTGTACTGTACTATACTGTACTGTACTATACTGTACTATACTAAACTATACACTATACTGTACTGTACTATACTATACTATACTGTACTATACTGTACTGTACTGTACTATACTATACACTATACTTTACTGTACTATACTGTACTGTACTGCACTGTACTATACTAAACTATACACTATACTATACTGTACTGTACTATACTATACTATACTGTACTGTACTGTACTATACTATACACTATACTTTACTGTACTATACTGTACTATACTGTACTGTACTGTACTATACTAAACTATACACTATACTATACTGTACTGTACTGTACTGTACTGTACTATACTGTACTGTACTATACTAAACTATACACTATACTATACTGTACTGTACTATACTGTACTGTACTATACTGTACTGTACTATACTGTACTGTACTATACTAAACTATACACTATACTATACTGTACTGTACTGTACTATACTGTACTATACTATACTGTACTATACTAAACTATACACTGTACTGTACTGTACTGTACTATACTGTACTATACTATACTATACTGTACTATACTGTACTATACTGTACTGTACTATACTGTACTGTACTATACTAAACTATACACTATACTATACTGTACTGTACTGTACTATACTGTACTGTACTATACTATACTGTACTATACACTATAGTGTAGTATACTGTACTGTACTGTACTGTACTATACACTATACTGTACTATACTGTACTATACTATACTGTACTGTACTATACTATACTATACTGTACTGTACTGTACTATACTGTACTATACTATACTGTACTATACTATACTGTACTATACACTATAGTGTAGTATACTGTACTGTACTGTACTGTACTATACACTATACTGTACTGTACTGTACTATACTAAACTATACACTATACTATACTGTACTGTACTGTACTATACTTTACTGTACTATACTGTACTGTACTGTACTATACTAAACTATACACTATACTATACTGTACTGTACTATACACTATAGTGTAGTATACTGTACTGTACTGTACTGTACTGTACTATACACTATACTGTACTATACTGTAGTAGACTGTACTGTACTATACTAAGCTATACACTATACTGTACTGTACTATACTATACATATACTAATAAGAGCTCTGTTTCCAATGATGAAACATATTTTGTCCATTTGTTGCACCTTGAGCCTATTCTAATACATAATGAACTGGTACCCAAATCATATAGTGAGGAGGCGTCCACACAGATACTATCTGCTAATAGTTTAATGCGACATGTTTCGGGTCTAAACTGACCCTTTCTCAAGCAAAACACAACAGAGCAATACACAGTTAAATCCCCTTTGTAGCTCCACCCCTTTTGTATGGTAACCCATAGTGTTCAAAATTTATAGTGTTCAAAATTTCAGTCCAACAATTAAAGCCATAGTGTCCAAAGTATGTTAAAAGTCCCAGGTCCCAGGGTTATATTCTCCTTATTTTCCTTTTTATGAATGATCCTTCGACGTTGCTTGTAGTGATGTTGAAGGCAACTTCTAATAAAACTACTCTCTAAGTGCACAAAACACATTCCAACATATGGATGCATTGTATACATAAAATAACACTATGCTTACAGAAAGTGATAATGTTACAAATTTCTTTGGACAAAGTGACCAGTGCAATAAATAGTGTTATACATAATACATGTGGTAAAAATAGTGATAAAAAGATAAAATCATCTATAAACCATCATACTATATAAAAGGCAAATCATCTCCACGTACCTATCATGCAGTTAATAATATGACCTATAAAACAAGAATATATCTAGATAAATCTGCATGTCTTAATATAAAAAAGGTTTAATAGACCATATATCATTCAGACCCATTGGATTTAAGCTTTGCATACTTTTAATCCACTTAGCCTCTGCTTGTAACAATAATTGTTTAATATCTCCCCCTCTTATTGGCCTATTGATTTTATCTAGAATACACCACCTCAATTGTGCTGGCGTGGGACCTTTTTTATGAAAATGTCTAGCTATAGAAGTGTCTGATTGGGTCCCAGGAATGAAATTTCTAATATTCCTTTTATGTTCCTGCACCCTTAATTTTACTTGTCTCTGTATCTGTCCTATATACACCATACCGCATGGACACTTAACCATGTATGCTACTTCTTTGGTTTCACATGTCGAATAGTGTCTCATGGGGATATCGTACCCCTTTGTGGGATGGCATACCTTTTCACCTCTAATTATGGCATTGCAACAATTACAGTTAAGACAGGGTACTGTGCCTCTCTTTTTACTGGTTACTCTGTTCGACTTAGCTGTAATGTCTGATGGACATAATCTATCTCTGATATTTTTTTCCCTTTTATAGCAAAATCTAGGTGGATCTTTGAACATTTTACCAAGTTCACTATCGGCCTGCAATATTGGCCAATGCCTCCTAATAATTTGCTTAATTTTCTTACTTTTTAAACCATATCTGGACACAAACGTAATTCTTTTTTTCTCTCTTGGGTGGTGAGCCGTATTGAAAAGTGTCTCTCTGTTAATCTTACTCACTTCTTCCTTTGCTTTCTCTATTGCCTCTTTCGGGTATCCTCGCTTCAAGAACCTGTCACTTATTGTATCTGCTGCTGTTGTATGTAGTCCTTCCCTTGATACAATTCTTTTGGCTCTAATTAATTGGCCTTTAGGGATACCACGAAAGATGCGAGGATTATGGTGACTTGTTGCATGTAGTAGATGATTGCGATCGGTCGGCTTACGGTACAATTCTGTATGTATACCATCTGCCCCAATTTCAACCACTACAGGGAGAGACTTACCCCTGATACAGTGTGGGTAAACTTTATGGTGGAGTGCATTTCATTTACACCATTTCGTGTAGTTTTTCCAAAGGGCCTTCCCAAATTATCAAGATGTCATCCACAAAACGATAGTAAGCTCTTATAAACTCTTTATACTTATTGTTGTGGAGAAACATCCCAAGTTCCAGACTATGTACAAATATATTAGCCAGGGACGGAGCTACTGAAGCGCCCATGGATGTTCCTTGGCACTGCCAAAAATACTGGTCTTGGAACTTAAAATAGTTTTTTTGTAAAACGATTTGTAAGCAATCCAATAAGAAATAGACTTTTCTTGTAGGCATCTCAGTACCCAATAGTGCTTCCTCCACGCAGCGCGTGTCTATTCCGCATAGGATTGTCCTACTCGTAACTGGCCCAACATTTTGTAATTTGGTCAATAGGTCTGTGGTATCTTTAGACACGTCGGAATACGCTGCGCGAAGGTTGTAAATAGCTGTCAACGTACTTCGAGAGAAGTTCTAATATAGACCCAATACTAGATACAATGGGTCTTCCAGGGGAATCCCACAGGTTTTTATGTACCTTCGGAAGCATGTATAAGACTGGTGTTCTTGGGTGATCTACCCGTAATCCTGTGGCTTCCGTAACGGTAATGACATCGTTTCAGGTTGCTTCGTCTAATAGAAGATCAACTTCTCTTTTAATTTGCCATGTGGGATCCGTCTGGGACACTTTATAATGCTCTTGTTTTCAAAGTTGCCCCAAAATTTCTGTCACATATTTAGTTCTGTCTAATACTACAATTGCTCCACCTTTATCAGCTCCCCGGATAATTAACTCCTTGTTGTTTATTAACCTATGAAACGCATTAAACTATTAGCAGATAGTATCTGTGTGGACGCCTCCTCACTATATGATTTGGGTATAATTTATGGTCTGCAAGTGTGCAGACCATAAATTACCAAGTACCAAGTATTGTACATAATGAACTGGGTTCTGTTTATTTCAGATACAGAATTGTCCACAAAGCTTCATCAACAGGAATTACCTATTCTTACAACTGATGCCTGCGAGTCCCTGTACGCAAACCACCATGGGGGAATCACGGACAGGATGATCTGTGCAGGGATATCAACCAAACTGAAAGAGGAGTCTTGCTCTGTATGTTTTCACTTACATGAATATAATTGTATTTATGTTAAAGAACTTGTCTGGTGACTTGTCAATTACCTGCTTGCAACTGTCTATTATACCAGTTTATCACATGTATTTATAACTATATATTTAATGGTGAGTTCTCTCCTGTCCTGGCAAAGGTACCCAACTCCTCCTCCTGAGCTTTTTATGAGCTTTAGCACGTTCAGAGGATTCAGCAAGGAAAACAACAGTCAATCATTGGTTGTGATGTCAGTTGATTGGCTGCATGGAGGGAGGGGCCAGAATGGGGATAATAATTATCCTTAAATACCTGGTTATTAATGCAGGTAATAAAGTGCAAAAGATATCAGTCCATCAAGGTGTTTATAGCTTTCATCTCTAGCCACCGTATAACATTACACATTTTTAAAACAGGGGGCGACCGTTACACCCACAGTCCAGCCCAAGCACCAGATAAAATTGAGATATTAATAGGTTTGTGTGCTTGTTTTTTGTTACTGGGGCACACGAAATGTTGAAGCGCACAGAAAAATTTGTAATTCCAAATACACAATGTTAATTGCCAGTCTCACAAGCCCTTAAGCTGGGTACACACATGCAGGAGCTTTAGAAAATGACAAACTGATCCTAAGATCCTCCTACACACAGCCCCAATGTGTGTTCGCCCTATGTAAAACACAAGAAGAGCACTCGGGGCTTCAGATTTCCACCAGCCGCAGGCAACTTCCTATACTTTATTTAAAGGGGGACGACCACGGTCGAAGTATAATTTTGGGCATTTCCGCTTCCTGGGGAGCGCTCGGAAATGAACAAGGGGTGAGACACAATGTTATCTCTAAATCGGCTATGTGTGCAGAAATAAACTATCTGTGTGTATCCCGCAGCACTTACGTTAAAGCAGATGTTTGTGTGCGGGCTGTAGAGTTGTGTGTGTGCAGGAGAATACACTACTTAGAGTGAACACTGGTATGGTCCCTTCCTCGTATGTGTAGGTACCTACCTTTAGAACTTTCTTTACATAAAGTTGGTTCATTTGGTGCCATTAGTTGCACTGTTTACTGTGTGTTTTTCATCCTACATTATGTTTCTGTCCAAGGAGAGGCAAAAAACCAGAGGTGACAAAGACAAAATGACCCAGTGCCAGAGAGACATGGGAGTCAGAAATTCTCCCAGAGACACCGTGACCTGACCAGAAACCTGACATTTTATGAACCTTTTGTAGTTGACATTCTCAGGATTTGAAGATGAATAGTCAGGGTGAAAACCAAAACTAACCTGAGAATAAGAAGCAGCGTTAGCAGGTGGGCGGCACGGGAATTGATTCATTTTTGTTTTTTAAAGTCATTTCTGACGTTTGTTACTCTGTGTTCCAGCCCGTTCAGGCTCCAGCGAGGGCGACGATAAATCATTTCAAGGGAAAACCTTCAAATAAAAAAAAAAAAAATATATATATATAAATACGCAAAAGTAAAATAGACGTTTGTGAAGGATCCAAAATGGATTTAAACCAACCTGTAGACTCTGATTTTTCAAATTGAAATCTATTGAATGTAATAAACGGACGGTTCTAACTCTCAGTGCAGAAAACAATTGTTTCTCAGGTTCAGTCTTTGGAAATCAATCAGGCAAATAGAACCTGGAAATATATACACATTTATTTTATATTGTTTGCAGAAGTGGTTCGGTGGTCCTCTGACTTGCCTCTCGGAGAAGGGACTTTACTCTATTCTTGGTGTCGCAAGCTGGGGAGCCAACTGCACTGGACGTTCCAAGCCTGTTGTCTTTAGTAAAGTGCCTTTATATATAGACTGGATTGACCAGTTCAGGAAAGGTTCGTATTTTATAAGAACAATCGGTTGGAAACCTTCACCTAAAAGAGACATTTGTAGTTCCTCACTCCAGATGGAGCCAGATGATGTGTCTGGCTCCATAAACTTCTAATTAAAACGATTGGCTGTACTCCCTGCCTTTTAAAGCAATGACTTACCAATTTTCTTGCTTACTTCTTTGTCCTATGCTTTGCCCAGTGGGACAGACATGCTCAGTAGGTGTAATTGCAAACTGTGCACCTTTCAGTGCACAACACGTAGTATTGCCCAATATACCTGTTGACAGATCTACCTATTCATAATCTTGTCAGGAATTAGCCCAATATATTGGCGTGACCAAACAGGGGGGGTCCACTGAAGAAGGGAGGATCTGCCATGATATATCGACATGTCCAATCTCTTGATCAAAAAAATTTCAGTTGGGTTGGAAATTACAGCTTATATTTTGACCTGCCACCAGGTGGCGTGTAGAGCACATTTTGCCATATTTCACACAGGTTTATCTTTGGCTAGAAATGTGATTTAGTCGTTAGTTCTCCTATAAAAATAATCAATCAGCTTTTGTGCGGGATTAGCACATCTATTGCCCTTGATTACTGCAGGGGGTTAAATTCATCTGTCAACTTTTTACCTATATTTACATATATTTTTACATCAATATATTTTACCTCTTTAAATGTTCTGTACAGAATGTAAAACCCTGTTACCTGTGGCTATAACAAACCGATGGTCCCTGTTACCTCCCGATTGGGGACCATTAACCTCTGCACTGGATTCGCAGCAGGAAACACTGAAAACTGCTGCACTAAATATTTTATTTCCATAGATGCAACTAGTCTTGGTGCCCTGAATCAACTCAGCCGGATAGAAGATACAGAGGAAGAACCTGCAACAAGTAAGAATATGGACCTGTGGGTTGTTATTGTGTTATCTGTAAGGTAATACCTCCCAACTGTACCGTTTCCCACATGACAGTCCCAGATGAATAAGCTTTGCCCCCAGCAGGGGGACAATGGGTAGTCTATGGGTAGTCCACAAAACAACAAGTATCGAGAGCACTCGATACCAATTGAAGGGTGCAGACGTGTCAGAATATCAGGATCAGAGAGTGTGATACAAACTCACAATGTTTCAGGGGATTGTTTGCCCTCTTCACCTGAAGAAGGGGGCAAACAAACGTGTGGTCACAAATAAAGACGTTTTATTGCATTTGGAGTGCGACCCTCGTTTGTATCACACTCTCTGGTCTATGGGTAGTGTTTCATGGTCACAGTCTGAGTAAATCCCACCATGTCCTGCTTTTCTTATTAAAAGGGCAGCAAAAACCTACAATAAGGCTGTTTACAACTGGGGCGATATTTTGACCCAGCAGAGTGGGCTTATAGTCGGCCATCTGCAAACAGACCATGGGGGAATTTGTCCGCGATGAAACGTAAAGGCTGCAAAATCGGATCAAATTTTCTGCCATGTCCAATTAAATCTTTGTCCGACGTTGGATTCTCATGGCTGAAAATTACTCTGACTGACCAAAACTTTGTTGTGCCGGATGGTTGGGCTAAAATGTCGGAACGTGTGTACACATGGTCAAGGTAGCCCAGAGGGTAATGGAGGTGGGTGGGGATCCAAATTCCCAATGAAAATAACCTGTGCCGTAATCTGTCTATCATATAAACAGGCAGAGTGGCTTCCAATGACCCTGACATCTACAATGTGTCTGGCTGCACTGGAGACTTAGTTCTAGTGGGGAAACCTAAAGGAATTATACTGGACACCAATGATCTGGCGTATCCCTCTGGTTTCAGGTATGTTGTCTGAATCTCCAGCAAACTCTACTGTGTTAGGTAAAAGCATTTGAAATACAAGATGGTTCATCATGGACAGTTGTTAAATACAATTGTGGTTTGTTTTCTAGATGCCAGTGGAGGATTCTTGCCCCAACAAACAAAGTTATAAAGGTCGAATTCCAGAAACTGCAAATGTCCAACGACGGAGATCACTGCTGCACTAACCTAACAGTCTATGACGGCAGTCCCACAATGGTTATATGTAGGTATTCATTTTCAGAGGAACATAAACCTAAAATCAACTTTATACCAACCTGTTCCCCAACTAACAGGCACATGGAATGCTGCTTTTGTTAAGAAATGCCCCTTCCCTAGTTCAGTGAGGTCAGACATGCTCAGTTTGATTCACCCAGGAGGAGAGAGAGAGGGGGGGGGACTCGCCAATTGTACTAAAGAGAGAGACGAGAAAGAATAAAAGTAACAATAATTAGAGAGCTCTCTGTAAGGATTAATGTAAATATTTATAGCTACATTACATAGGAAACAAGTGATACATGCATTAAATCGGCATTTCTTTTCACTAAAACAATGGAAAGGTTTTTTAGGGTGGATATTTGTAAGTGTATAACAGGATCTGCAGCCAAGGGGGTTCATATGTTGTGAAATAGGATTTTCCAATCAGCATCCCCCTAGATAATACATTGTCCACAGTGCTGACTTTCTTGGCTGTATAGGGTAGAAAATGAGTGGGTTCAACTAACACCTCCAAGAACATATTTTGAACAACCTCAAACTGTGCTACTAAATTGGGTACCTGCTGTTTTATTCATTTTAATTCAGGAATACCAGCCCTGTACATAGAGGCCTCTACCTCATGAAGGTTTCTAGACCTTTAAAGGGCATCTATAGTGGGAAAATTAACTTTTTTTGTTCTATTATTCCCCCCAACCCCCAGAGTGTCTTCACTTTTTTCAGATGCCCTCTCTGTCCTGAGATACACCAGTTAGAATAATACGTGATTGCATTCCTCTACTCCTACTTGGACTGTCAATCAAATCCCTGTGACGTGATTCCCTCCTCCCTGCTCTGTAATAAACATAGAGATAAGAGCATTAGCAGGGGGAGAGAGGTAGATTTGATGGTAGATATAAGGCTGCACTTGACCCCCCTTGTTAATAGCTTTCACTGATTGATGATGGGTCACAAAGTGAGAGATCTAAACTGTACTGTTCTCCTTCTTCTTCCGTGTCTCCAGGACAGCTTTCTTTCTATTGGCCACTGTGCATGGGTGTGTTTTTCAGGATGTTGAACTTTTAACTCCTACTGCACGTGATAAGCTTGTCAGTTAGCCGGAGTTGAGACATGGAGGAGGTAACAGAGGGGAAGGGGAAGGGGGGAGTGCTGCACAGAGATCTGACACCATAGTTAAACAAAGTCACTGACAGAGATAGGATTAAGGCAGCACAGAGTACATGAATTTTTTTTTTTCACTATAGATGCCCTTTAAATATCAAAAACCAGTCACTGGGAATAATGAAATATAATACAATTAAAGGGGAAAACAGGAAGGAGACAAATGTACAATCCTATAGAACAAATGTCTGTGCCTTGTTTGAGTCTGGACAAACAAGGGGGTTCACGTTTGCACCATTTAAATTGCTGATTAGCAACTAATTTGTCCACTTGCTTTTCTGTAAATTCCTTTGGACTTTGTTTTCCAGTTCAGTTTTCTGGCAGGGAGACCATGCCTGGGTCTTTTTGTTCCTCGGGATCAACTCTCATCATAATAGCTTCCACCATATCAGTATATCCTAAACTGAGATTCTGGTTGACTTATAGTTACGAGAGAAAGTCTGGACTCCTAACAAGTCTGACTCCGAGCAATTCCGAAACATAAACCATTCAGGATCATCACTGCCCGGAATGAGTTCTCTAAAGTACCAAATAAAATATTTATAAAATTCTAATAATATTATACATTATAACTATTATAATAGTAGCAGTACTCACATTCTTTGAGTCTTTTAGGGGTAGATGGATAGAAATGTTATTATAAGCTTAACACTAGTAAATAGCACTTAATTCCCCTAATTAACTTTCTTTCCTAATATGCACTCATCCCATTATTCATTTTTACCCACACAATATAGAAACATTTTATAGAAACACTGGCAGTTTGCCACAGTCCACAAACCCATAGAGGCAAATCAGCTGTTTTATTTATGTTTAACAGGTCCGTGTCTTGCTGTCCACCATTTTTAATACCTGTTCCAATCGCAGTTGCCAATAGTCATTGGTTCTGTAGGACAGTTCCACATTTTAACTTTCTGTCCCATTTTGATTTTTTGTCCTGCAGAATGTCTCTAGATATGGCACAGAGAATGTATAGGGTGAAATTGCCCAGGGCCCTGGTTATCAATTAAACCCAGCAGACCTTTAAATCTGTACACACTGCACTGTTAAATCATAGTTGTTGCTACCAATTGACTCCTGGGAAATCATGGAGAAAGATCCCTCCGTACTATCCCACTGAGTTTAACCTTTAAAACTCCTTACTCTAAGTTCTAGAAAATAGTTTTTATAACACACCATCATCCATTAATATTTATAAAGGGTATTCAGTTATAATGAGTGTTTAGCTGTGTCATCAGTTATAATCAGTGTTTAGCTATGTCATTAGTTATAATCAGTGTTTAGCTATGTCATCACTTATAATCAGTGTTTAGCTATGTCATCAGTTATAATCAGTGTTTAGCTATGTCATCAGTTATAATCAGTGTTTAGCTGTGTCATCAGTTATAATCAGTGTTTAGCTATGTCATCAGTTATAATCAGTGATAAGCTATGTCATTGGTTATAATCAGTGTTTAGCTATGTCATCAGTTATAATTGGTGCTTAGGTATGTCATCAATATCACATGACTCACTGAAATGTATCTATTATGGGTAACATTGTATCCTTTATATGACCCTGTATTTTATGTTGTCACATGGATACTGTTGTTACAGCTTATAATCTATTATAATAAAACCCTAAACATGTGTCCGTGAATCTGTGTGTGGCTGTTTTGTTCTGCGCATGTGCAAGGGGGAGTTTCTGGGCTTCTGCGCATGGCCGGAAGTATCGTCGGGACCCGACACTGCGAGCAGAAATCTCTTAAGCTCCGTGGCACTGCTCCTAGACCCGGACGAGAGAGAGAGAGGCGAAATCTCTCCAGCTGGACGATAGACGAAAAAGCTGGACACATGAGAGAGAGAGAATGAATGAATATGAATATCTATGTCTAGTGCCGGTTTATATAACTGGCTTAACTGTCTAGTAAATAAATAAATACAGTTTAATATAAAATTAAATTCTGCATATGGAAAGAGGCTAATGGTTCCTTATTTTGTTCCATATTTATTATTTTCTGTTCAGGAACAATAATAAAATCATCTAATAAATAATAATAAAAGATATTAGATAAATTAAGTAGAAAGAGCAAGTTTAAAGGGCAAGTCCAGCCCCCAAATGAAAACTTACATACAGGTAAATCACCCCCCAAAACCCTAAATGGTAATAGTTTGAAATCTAGAAGTCTAAATTGAAATCCTGCACAATGTCCTGTTTCCCCTGTTTCTACTTCCTGGTTCTTCCAGTTAGTAACTGTCAGTTATGGATTTAACAGTTGACATCACAGCCAATGACTGAATGTTAATCCCCTGTCTGCCTCTTCTGAGCATGCCCAGACTCAGTACCTGCTCAGTACAGGTTTCTAAATGGCTCAGTTTCCATGAGGCATCCAGAAGCATAGCAGGCATACAGTAATGAATTCATAGGACAAACTATGATATATCAACATATTATAAAGAGGCCATTCCTTCTAAAAGATGTTCTTATGAGGGTGGAGTTGTCCTTTAAGGATAAACGCTGAATTTGTCTTGAATGACTGCATTTTGGAAGAGGATGTGTGTCAGGTTTTAAAACTTAATAATCTTGCTGCGACAATGAAAGAGGACAGGTAGGTTATTATTGTATTTGTGGCTGTAAAACTACATTTCAAGCTTAAAATATGGTTAGCACATCTATTGTGCTTTTATTTTGTAATTTTTAGACTTTTATTTTGAAATTGTGTGTATTGTTTGTATATTAGTGTGTGTTTGTGTCAGAGAGACAAAAGTGTGTAGTTAGTGGAGCCTTTAAGAAAGTGTCAGCTTCGATTACAAACCTCATAAGGTTCTGCCTATTAAAGTCTATGTGTAAACATTTCCGTGTCTCTAGTTCAAAAGCTGTGGGAGGAGATTCAGTCCAAATAAAGAACAGGAATTTGTCTCTTTCAAACTAAATGAATTAAAGGGAAAATTATTCATGTGAAAATAGGCAAATATAATAAAGGTATACTTTAATTTGTGAGTGGCCTACAAGAGGACGTGGCTAAAATATTGGCGGGGCACTGTGCTCACTATTCTCCGTGATTACCCTTTAAAGGGCATGTCCACCCTTAAAACCAAAAACTGGTGACTTGTTAGATATCTGCCCTGCAACTCCAACTGGTAAAGTTGGCACATTATTAGATACATTACTAATTAGATATTTAAGGATAATTAATACCCCCATCCTGGCAGAGTAAGCTGGCCCCTACCCCCATGGAACAAAATAAATATCTGGTTACAAATGCATGTAATAAAATGATATAAATAACAGTTGGGGTTATGGGAAAATAACTGACAAGTCAACAGTTTTTTGTTTTAAAGGGTATGTACACTTTTTCAATTGCACATTAGTGGAAACTATAATTCATCCCAACTATCACTGTATCATTTTTTTGTTGATCTGTCCCATATTTCATTAGATATCCATTCTGAAACATCTTACGTAAGCATTTCTGTAAGCAGTTTGCTGTAGCTGGAATGGTTTGACAGTTGGTGTGCTGTATACTGTGTATATATATATATATATATATATATATATATATATATATATATATATACTGTATATATGTACGGATGCCAGGCACATATGCTTGACATGGGGGTAGGGTGTGTGTGAGAGGTGTGTGAGTAGTGGGGTTTGCTAGTTAGGATCTAAATGGAAACTTATTCCAGGGGATTTCAGATTATGAAAATTTAGCCAATCGTAGGAACATGGAACGTTCACAAGTCATTTCCTTTGGTTTTCTGGGTAATCAGAACCCAGCGTTTGGTATACAAAATGAAAAAAGGTTTGTGGCAGGATTTAATATAAAAACTAATACTGTACGATTCCTAAATTGAACCCCTGAGCTAAACATGCTGTGGAATGCACACGGAATGTTCAAGAACAAAGGACCAACCTGCACTATATTTATCTATATTGTAACACCAATAAACGATTATCTTTCATTAGAGATGGTCCAACCTGGACTATATTTATCTATATTGTAACACCAATAAACGATTATCTTTCATTAGAGATGGTCCAACCTGGACTATATTTATCTATATTGTAACACCAATAAGCAATTATCTTTCATTAGAGATGGTCCAACCTGGACTATATTTATCTATATTGTAACACCAATAAGTGATTATCTTTCATTAGAGATGGACCAACCTGGACTATATTTATCTATATTGTAACACCAATAAGAAATTATCTTTCATTAGAGATGGTCCAACCTGGACTATATTTATCTATATTGACACCAATAAGTAATTATCTTTCATAGAGTGTCCAACCTGGACTATATTTATCTATATTGTACACCCATAATAATTATCTTTCATTAGAGATGGTCCAACCTGGACTATATTTATCTATATTGTAACACCAATAAGATAATTATCTTTCATTAAATGGTCCAACCTGGACTATATTTATCTATATTGTAACACCAATAAGTAATTATCTTTCATTAGAGATGGCCAACCTGGACTATATTTATCTATATTGTAAACCCCAATAAGTAATTATCTTTCATTAGAGATGGTCCAACCTGGACTATATTTTATCATATTGTAACACCAATAAGTAATTATCTTTCTTAGAGATGGACCAACCTGGACTATATTTATCTATATTGTAACACCAATAAGTAATTATCTTTCATTAGAGATGGTCCAACCTGGACTATATTTATCTATATTGTAACACCAATAAGTAATTATCTTTCATTAGAGATGGTCCAACCTGGACTATATTTATCTATATTGTAACACCAATAAGTAATTATCTTTCATTAGAGATGGTCCAACCTGGACTATATTTATCTATATTGTAACACCAATAAGAGTTATCTTTCATTAGAGATGGCCAACCTGGACTATATTTATCTATATTGTACCACCAATAAGAATTATCTTTCATTAGAGATGGTCCAACCTGGACTATATTTATCTATATTGTAACACCAATAAGTAATTATCTTTCATTCATTAGAGATGGTCCAACCTGGACTATATTTATCTATATTGTAACACCAATAAGTAATTATCTTTCATTGAGATGGACCAACCTGGACTATATTTATCTATATTGTAACACCAATAAGTATTATCTTTCATTAGAGATGGTCCACCTGGACTATATTTATCTATATTTAACACCAATAAGTAATTATCTTTCATTAGAGATGGACCACCTGGACTATATTTATATATATTGTAACACCAATATACCTAAATAGAGGTGGGGGGGTTCGACACCAACCGGCCCTGTACAATGCTGTTTAAAAACACTTTACTCTGGGCGTTCCTATAACAAACCCTCTTAGCCACTATCTAATCACACCCTTAACACCTGGCTAGTGATATGCTAATTGGGATTCTCCAGGGTACATAATTGCCACAGATTCTTGTACAAGTCATTCTGAATTGAGAAAGCCAGTCGGATGACTAGCGAAACGTCTTCAAGAACTACATTTCAAGTCCAGTTGATCTAATTGAATACAACAGAGTAACCACCATAAGTAATTATCTTTCATTAGAGATGGTCCAACCTGGACTATATTTTATCTATATGTAACACATAAGTAATTATTTTTTCATTAGAGATGGACCAAACTGGACTATATTTATCTATATTGTAACACCAATAATTAATTATCTTTCATTAGAGATGGTCCAACCGGGACTATATTTATCTATATTGTAACACCAATAAGTATTATCTTTCATTAGAGATGGTCCCACCTGGACTATTTTATCTATATGTAACACCAATAAGTAATTATCTTTCATTAGAGATGGTCCAACCTGGACTATATTTATCTATATTGAACACCAATAGTAATTATCTTTCATTAAGATGGACCAACCTGGACTATATTTCTATATTGTAACACCAATAAGCAATTATCTTTCATTAGAATGGTCCAACCTGGACTATATTTATCTATATTGTAACACCAATAAGTAATATCTTTCATTAGAGATGGTCCAACCTGGACTATATTTATCTATATTGTACACCAATAAGTATATCTTTCATTAGAGATGGACCAACCTGGACTATATTTATCTATATTGTAACACCAATAAGTAATTATCTTTCATTAGAGATGGTCCAACCTGGACTATTTTATCTATATTGTAACACCAATAAGTATTATCTTTCATTAGAGATGGACCACCCTGGACTATTTTATCTATATTGTAACACCATAGAAATTATCTTTCATTAGAGATGGTCCAACCTGGACTATATTTATCTATATTGGTAACACCAATAAGTAATTATCTTTCATTAGAGATGGACCAACCTGGACTATATTTTATCTATATGGTAACACCAATAAGTAATTATCTTTCATTAGAGATGGTCCAACCTGGACTATATTTATCTATATTGTAACACCATAAGTAATTATCTTTCATTAGAGATGGTCCAACCTGGACTATATTTATCTAATTGTAACACCATAATATAATATCTTTCATTAGAGAGGTCCAACCTGGACTATATTTATCTATATTGTAACACCAATAAGTATTATCTTTCATTAGAGTGGACCAAACTGGACTATATTTATCATATTGTAACACCAATAAGATAATTATCTTTCTAGAGATGGACCAACCTGGACATATTTATCTATATTGTAACACCAATAAGTATTATCTTTCATTAGATGGACCAACCTGGACTATATTTATCTATATTGTAACACCAATAAGTTATCTTTCATTAGAGATGGACCAACCTGGACTTATTTATCTATATTGTACACCACCAATAGTGATTATCTTCATTAGAGATGGTCCAACCTGGACTATATTATCTATATTGTAACACCAATAAGTGATAATCTTTCATTAGAGATGGTCCAACCTGGACTATATTTATCTATATTGTAACACCAATAAGTAATTATCTTTCATTAGAGATGGCCCAACCTGGACTATATTATCTATTTTCAACACCAATAAGTAATTATCTTTCATTAAGAATGGACCAACCTGGACTATATTTATCTATATTGTAACACCATAAGTAATTATCTTTCATTAGAGATGGACCAACCTGGACTATATTTATCTATATTGTAACACCATAAGTGATTATCTTTCATTAAGATGGTCCAACCTGGACTATATTTATCTATAATTGTAACACCAATAAGTAATTATCTTTCATTAGAGATGGTCCAACCTGGACTATATTTATCTATATTGTAACCCCAATAAGCATTATCTTTCATTAGAGATGGTCCAACCTGACATATTTATCTATATTGTACACCAATAAGCAATTATCTTTCATTAGAGATGGTCCAACCTGGACTATATTTATCTATATTGTAACACCAATGTAATTATCTTTCATTAGAGATGGTCCAACCTGGACTATATTTATCTATATTGTACACCAATAAGTAATTATCTTTCATTAGAGATGGTCCAACCTGGACTATATTTATCTATATTGTAACACCAATAGTGATTATCTTTCATTAGAGTGGTCCAACCTGGACTATATTTATCTATATTGTAACACCAATAATTAATTATCTTTCATTAGAGATGGACCAACCTGGACTATATTTATCTATATTGTAACACCCAATAAGTATTATCTTTCATTAGAGATGGTCCAACCTGGACTATATTTATCTATATTGTAACACCAATAAGTAATCTTTCTTTCATAGATAATTGTCCAACCTGGACTATATTTATCTATATTGTACAACCAATAGTAATTATCTTTCATTAGAGATGGTCCAACCTGGACTATATTTATCTATATGTAACACCAATAAGTAATTATCTTACTTCATAGAGATGGTCCAACCTGGACTATATTTATCTATATTGTAACACCAATAAGTAATTATCTTTATTAGAGATGGTCCAACTGGACTATATTTATCTATATTGTAACACCAATAAGTAATTATTTTCATTATAGATGGTCCAACCTGGACATATTTATCTAATTTGTAACACCAATAAGTAATTATCTTTCATTAGAGATGGACCAACCTGGACTATATTTATCTATATTGTAACCAATAAGTAATTATCTTTCATTAGAGATGGTCCAACCTGGACTATATTTATACTATATTGTAACACCAATAAGTAATTATCTTTCATTAGAGATGGACCAACTGGACTATATTTATCTATATTGTAACACCAATAGTAATTATCTTTCATTAGAGATGGTCCAACCTGGACTATATTTATCTATATTGTAACACCAATAAGTAATTATCTTTCATAGAGTGGTCAACACTGGACTATATTTATCTATATTGTAACACCAATAAGTAATTATCTTTCATTAGAGATGGTCCAACCTGGACTATATTTATCTATATTGTAACACCAAAAGTAATTATCTTTCATTAGAGATGGCCAACCTGGACTATATTTATCTATATTGTAACACCAATAAGATTATCTTTCATTAGAGATGGCCAACCTGGACTATATTTATCTATATTGAACACCAATAAGTAATTATCTTTCATTAGAGATGGTCCAACCTGGACTATATTATCTATATTGTAAACCAATAAGTAATTATCTTTCATTAGAGAGGACCACCTGGACTATATTTTATATATATTGAACAACCATAAGTATTATCTTCATTAGAGATGGTCCAACCTGGACTATGTTATCTATATTGAACACCCAATAAGTAATTATCTTTCATTAGAGATGGGACCAACCTGGACTATATTTATCTATATTGTAACACCAATACCTAAATAGAGGTGGGGGGTTCGACACAACTGTCTGCCAGTGTACAATGCTGTTTTAACACCTTACTCGGCGTTCATAACACCTCTTAGCCCTATCTAATCACACCCAAACCTGGCTGGATATGCTAATTGGGATTCTCCAGGGTACTAATTGCCACAGATTCTTGTACAAGTCATTCTGAATTGAGAAAGCCAGTCGGATGACTAGCGAAACGTCTTCAAGAACTACATTTCAAGTCCAGTTGATCTAATTGAATACAACAGATGTAACACCAATAAGTAATTATCTTTCATTAGAGATGGTCCAACCTGGACTATATTTATCTATATTGTAACACCAATAAGTAATTATTTTTCATTAGAGATGGACCAAACTGGACTATATTTATCTATATTGTAACACCAATAAGTAATTATCTTTCATTAGAGATGGTCCAACCTGGACTATATTATCTATATTTGTAACACCAATAAGTAATATCTTCATTAGAGATGGTCAACACTGGACTATATTTATCTATATGTAACACCAATAAGTAATTATCTTTCATTAGAGATGGTCCAACCTGGACTATATTTACTATATTGTAACACCAATAAGTAATTATCTTTCATTAGAGATGGACCAACCGGACTATATTTATCTATATTGTAACACCAATAAGCAATTATCTTTCATTAGAGATGGTCCAACCTGGACTATATTTATCTATATTGTAACACCAATAAGTAATTATCTTTCATTAGAGATGGTCCAACCTGGACTATATTATCTATATTGTAACACACAATAAGTAATTATCTTTCATTAGAGATGGACCAACCTGGACTATATTTATCTATATTGTAACACCAAAGTTAATATCTTTCATTAGAGATTGTCCAACCTGGACTATATTATATATATTGTAACACCAATAAGTAATTATCTTTCATTAGAGATGGACCAACCTGGACTATATTTATCTATATTGTAACACCAATAAGTAATTATCTTTCATTAGAGATGGTCCAACCTGGACTATATTTATCTATATTGTAACACCAATAAGTAATTTCTTTCATTAGAGATGACCAACCTGGACTATATTATTATATTGTAACACCAATAAGTAATTATCTTTCATTAGAGATGGTCCAACCTGGACTATATTTATCTATATTGTAACACCAATAAGTAATTATCTTTCATTAGAGATGGTCAACCTGGACTATATTTATCATATTGTAACACCAATAAGTAATTATCTTTCATTAGAGATGGTCAACCTGGACTATATTTATCTATATTGTAACACCAATAAGTAATTATCTTTCATTAGAGATGGCCAACTGGACATATTTATCTATATGTAACACCAATAAGTAATTATCTTTCATTAGAGATGGACCAACCTGGACTATATTTATCTATATTGTAACACCAATAAGTAATTATCTTTCATTAGAGATGGACCAACCTGGACTATATTTATCTATATTGTAACACCAATAAGTGATTATCTTTCATTAGAGATGGACCAACCTGGACTATATTATCTATATTGTAAACACCAATAAGTGATTATCTTTCATTAGAGATGGTCCAACCTGGACTATATTTATCTATATTGTAACACCAATAAGTGATTATCTTTCATTAGAGATGGTCCAAACCTGGACTATATTTATCTATATTGTAACACCAATAAGTAATTATCTTTCATTAGAGATGGACCAACCTGGACTATATTTATCTATATTGAAACCCAATAAGTAATATCTTTCATTAGAGATGGACCAACCTGGATATATTTATCTATATTGTAACACCAATAAGTAATTATCTTTCATTGAGAGGGACCAACTGGACTATATTTATCTATATTGTAACACCAATAAGTGATTATCTTCATTAGAGATGGTCCAACCTGGACTATATTTATCTTATTGTAACACCAATAAGTAATTATCTTTCATTAGAGATGGTCCAACCTGGACTATATTTATCTATATTGAACACCAATAAGCAATTATCTTTCATTAGAGATGGTCCACCTGGACTATATTTATCTATATGTAACACCAATAAGCAATTATCTTTCATTAGAGATGGTCCAACCTGGACTATATTTATCTATATTGTACCACATAAGTAATTATCTTTCATTAGAGATGGTCCAACCTGGACTTATTTATCTAATTGTAACACCAATAAGTAATTATCTTTCATTAGAGATGGTCCAACCTGGACTATTTATCTATATTGTAACACCAATAAGTGATTATCTTTCATTAGAGATGGTCCACCTGGACTATATTTATCTATATTGTAACACCAATAAGTAATTATCTTTCATTAGAGATGGACAACCTGGACTATATTTATCTATATTGTAACACCAATAAGCTAATTATCTTTCATTAGGATGGTCCAACCTGGCATTATTTATCTATATTGTAAACACCAATAGTAATATCTTTCATTTAGAGATTGTCAACCTGGACTATATTTATCTATATTGTAACACCAATAAGCAATTATCTTTCATTAGAGATGGTCCAACCTGGACTATATTTATCTATTTGTACCACCAATAGTAATTATCTTTCATTAGAGATGGCCAACTGGACTATATTTATCTATTGTAACCCAATAAGTAATTATCTTTCATTAAGAGATGGTCCAACCTGGACTATATTTATCTAATTTGTACACCAATAAGTAATTATCTTTCATTAGAGATGTCCAACTGGACTATATTATCTATATTGTAACACCAATAAGTAATTATCTTTCATTAGAGATGGTCCAACCTGGACTATATTATCTATATTGTAACACCAATAAGTAATTATCTTTCATTAGATGGACAACCTGGACTTATTTATCTATATTGTAACACCAATAATTATCTTTCATTAGAGATGGTCCAACCTGGACTATATTTATCTATATTGTAACACCAATAAGTAATTATCTTTCATTAGAGATGGTCCAACCTGGACTATTTTATCTTATATTGTAACACCAATAAGTAATTATCTTTCATTAGAGATGGACAAACCTGGACTATATTTATCTATATTGTAACACCCAATAGTAATTATCTTTCATTAGAGATGGTCCAACCTGGACTATGTTTATCTATATTGTAACACCAATAAGTAATTATCTTTCATTAGAGATGGACCAACCTGGACTATATTTATCTATATTGTAACACCAATACCTAAATAGAGGTGGGGGGGTTCGACACCAACTGTCTGCCATGTACAATGCTGTTTTAACACCTATCTGGACGTTCCTAAACACCTCTTAGCCCTATCTAATCACACCCTTACACCTGGCTGTGAATATGCTAATTGGGATTCTCCAGGGTACTAATTGCCACAGATTCTTGTACAGTCATTCTGAATTGAGAAAGCCAGTCGGATGACTAGCGAAACTCTCAAGAACTATTTCAATCCAGTTGATCTAATTGAATACAACGATGTAACACCAATAAGTAATTATCTTTCATTAGAGATGGTCCAACCTGACTATATTTATCTATATTGTACACCAATAGTAATTATTTCATTAGATGGACCAAACTGACTATATTTATCTATATTGTAACACCAATAGTAATTATCTTTCATTAGAGATGGTCCAACCTGGACTATATTTATCTATATTGTAACACCAATAAGTAATTATCTTTCATTAGAGATGGTCCAACCTGGACTATATTTATCTAATTATTAACACCAATAAGTAATTATCTTTCATTAGAGATGGTCCAACCTGGACTATATTTTATCTATATTGTACACCAATAAGTAATTATCTTTCATTAGAGATGGACCAACGACTATATTTATCTATATTGTAACACCATAAGCAATTATCTTTCATTAGAGATGGTCCAACCTGGACTATATTTTACTTATTGTTAACACCAATAAGTATTATCTTTCATTAGAGATGGTCCAACCTGGACTATATTTTCTATATTGTACACCAATAAGTAATTACTTTCATTAGAGATGGACCAACCTGGACTATATTTATCTATATTGTAACACCAATAAGAATTATCTTTCATTAGAGATGGTCCAACCTGGACTATATTTATCTATATTGTACACCAATAAGTAATTATCTTTCATTAGAGATGGACCAACCCTATATTTATCTATATTGTACACCAATAAGAATTATCTTTCATTAGAGATGGTCCAACCTGGACTATATTTATCTATATTGTAAACACCATAAGTAATTTCTTTCATTAAGTGGACCAACCTGGACTATATTATTTATTGTAACACCAATAAGTAATTATCTTTCATTAGAGATGGTCCAACCTGGACTATATTTATCTATATTGTACACCAATAAGTAATTATCTTTCATTGAGATGGTCCAACCTGGACTATATTTATCTAATTGTAACACCAATAAGTAATTATCTTTCATAGAGATGGTCCAACCTGGACTATATTTATCTATATTGTAACACCAATAAGTAATTATCTTTCATTAGAGATGGACCAACGGACTATATTTATCTATATAACACACAATAGTAATTATCTTTCATTAGAGATGGACCAACCTGGACTATATTTATCTATATGTAACACCAATAAGTATTATCTTTCATTAGAGATGGACCAACCTGGACTATATTTATCTATATTGTAACACCAATAAGTGATTATCTTTCATTAGAGATGGACCAACCTGGCTATATTTCTATATTGTAAACACCAATAAGTGATTATCTTTCATTAGAGATGGTCCAACCTGGACTAATATTATCTATATTGTAACACCAATAAGTGATTATCTTTCATTAGAGATGGTCCAACCTGGACTATATTTATCTATATTGTAACACCAATAAGTAATTATCTTTCATTAGAGATGGACCAACCTGGACTATATTTATCTATATTGAAACACCAATAATAATTATCTTTCATTAGAGATGGACCAACCTGGCTTAATTTATCTATTTGTAACACCAATAAGTAATTATCTTTCATTAGAGATGGACCACCTGGACTATATTTATCTATATTGTAACACCAATAAGTGATTATCTGTCATTAGAGATGGTCCAACCTGGACTATATTTATCTATATTGTAACACCAATAAGTAATTATCTTTCATTAAAGATGGTCCAACCTGGACTATATTTATCTATATTGTAACACCAATAAGCAATTATCTTCATTAGAGATGGTCCAACCTGGACTATATTTATCTATATTGTAACACCATAAGCAATTATCTTTCATTAGAGATGGTCCAACCTGGACTATATTTATCTATATTGTAACCCCAATAAGTAATTATCTTTCATTAGAGATGGTCCAACCTGGACTATATTTATCTATATTGTAACACCAATAAGTAATTATCTTTCATTAGAGATGGCAACCTGGACTATATTTATCTATATTGTAACACCAATAAGTGATTATCTTTCATTAGAGAGGTTCCAACCTGGACTATATTTATCTATATTGTAACACCAATAATATATTATCTTTCATTAGAGATGGACAACCGGGACTATATTTATCTATATTGTAACACCAATAAGTAATTATCTTTCATTAGAGATGGTCCAACCTGGACTATATTTATCTATATTGTAAACCAATAAGTAATTATCTTTCATTAGAGATTGTCCAACCTGGACTATATTTATCTATATTGTAACACCATAAGTAATTATCTTTCATAGAGATGTCCAACCTGGACTATATTTATCTATATTGTAACACCAATAAGTAATTATCTTCATTAGAGATGGTCCAACCTGGACTATATTTATCTATATTGTAACCCAATAAGTATATCTTTCATTAGAGATGGTCCAACCTGGACTATATATCTATATTGTAACACCCAATAACAATTATCTTTCATTAGAGATGGTCCAACCTGGACTATATTTATCTATATTGTAACACCAATAAGCAACTAGAAAGGGAACGTTTAAGTATATGTGTGTACCCAGCCCAAAGTGGTGCTAATTTTGATCTAATCAATCAGAAAGCTAACATCTGATTGGTTGGGGCAAAATTAGCAACATTTTCAATGATAAGAACTTTTATTGAATCTCTCTGTATCTTTTTGATGATTGGTCAAAAAAATGTTTTGACTTTAGTTACCTTTTAAGTATGGCTGCAACAGTAATGGATAAGTAGATCAGTAGGTGTGTGTACCTGTGTCGGATTGGGGGTTAAAAAAAGAAACTTTTTTGATGATTGGTCAAAAATTTTTTTTTACTTTAGTTACCCTTTAGGTATGGCTGCCACAGTAATGGATAAGTAGGTCAGTAGGTGTGTGTACCTTTGTCCGGTTGGGGGTTAAAAAAACAAACTTTTTTGATGATTGGTCAAAAAATTTTTTGACTTTAGTTACCCTTTATGTATGGCTGCAACATTAATGGAGGGGTAGGTCAGTAGGTGTATGTAACTGTGCCACATGGGGGTTAAAAAAACAAACCTTTTTTATTATTAATCAAAATTATTTTTTTTGACTCTAGTTACCCTTAAAGTATGGCTGCCACAGTAATGTGTGTAAATCAGTAGGTGTGTGTACCGGGGTATGGTTGAGGGGATATGTCTTTTTTGTGTTTACAACCATAAAACTATATTTTATTGAGGATAAATCTAAATTCGTTTTTTTGACTTTAGTTACCCTTTAAATATGGCTGCCACTGTAATGGATTAGTAGATTAGTAGGTGTGTGTACCTGGGTCTGGTTGAGGGGGGTATGTCTTTTTTGTGTTTATAACCATAAAACTTTCTTTTATTGAGAAGAAATCTAAATTAGTTTTTTTTTTACTTTAGTTACCCTTTAAGTATCACTGCCACAGTAATGGAAAAGTAGATCAGTAGGTGTGTGTACCTGGGTCTGGTTAAGGGGGTTTGTCTTTTTTGTGTTTACAACCATAAAACTATCTTTTATTGAGGATAAATCTAAATTAGTTTTTTGACTATAGTTACCCTTTAAGTATGGCTTCCATGGGAATGGAAAGGTAGGTCTGTAGGTGGGTGTACCTGTGTCTGTGTGGGGGGTTTGGGGTATCACCATTTGTATTTATGACCATGAAAAAAACTGTTTTGAAATATTCACATTTGAGGATTGTTACCATTATAGTCTAAGGGAAAAAATGTCCGGAAATTCACCGATAACGCCGTAACGCTTCCGCGGATTCCTTAGGTAGAAGACCGCACACTTCTCCTATATGCCCCGCAAAACTTTTTCGGTAACTCTCCAAAGTAGCTTCACACATACGGAAAAATATTGGCTAATTGACCCCAATTGATTATTAGGTCCGGTTCTGCCAGGTAATCACAGTCAATTCTGTCGTCTTCAATAATTCGATCAGACCAAGATAATGTCACAGACACTTTCCCGACCAATAGGAAATCTGTCCGTGTGTACACAGCCTAAAGCTGAGGATTTCATCTCGACCAACAGTTCACAACTTGCGAGCGGCCGGCAAAGAACAGTCCGCGGGGGAAAATAGACACACACAAAATGTGCATGACCAAGTGTGTGTGGGTCGACTACACTGAAATATTGCATGGTGTGTACTTGGACTTATGGTGGCCATAGACATAACAAGGTGATCCTATGATCCACGTATGATCGGATTGGCCTCCGTAAAAATAAAAAAACTTGCCCGATAGGAAAATGTATTGGCCATTCGTCCATACATGATCCGACGACCGTACGAAATAACGACCAGGATCTTTGCGTCTCTGGCTACCAGTAGACAATAACACAATAACACAATAACACAATAACACAATAATACAATAATACTAATGAGATAATTTCTTTCTTTAAAGTTTCCAATTGGAACTTTTCCTTCTAATTTAAAAATAAACGGAAAGTTGAAAAACTGTCCATCAAGGCGGCACCTGTCTCCCCCCCCGTGGACTAGAGATACCAACCGATCCTAACGTAGCAAAGGAAGAACATGAATTCAGAGCCGTGTGACTATTAAACTCATTTCACCAGTTCGTCAGGTCTCCCAGCGTTGATGTATTAGCTGCTGAGAACACAAACACCTTCTCTAAACAGCAATTATGTGGATTCTCCTTCTGGCCGCACAATATGGAAAATCGTGACGATGAACGTTCATAGAAACAGAATTTTAATTCATCCTCTGAAGGTCTTGTTAGGTTTGCCTTTAAGGTACCATAGGAGGTTGGGAAAAGCAGACAAGGTCCCGTGGGGTGTAGAATGGCCCATCTGAGATAGGAGACAGTTGTCCTATTCCTATAGTCGACGTCTATCATCCACATCTGACAACTTCTCCCCTCAGTCCACCCGGGTTCCTCTGCGCACACTTGGCTCCAGAATATAATAGAGGAAAGTTACAGTTCGTGATCAGTCCCGGATTGGTACCGAACCTCCAACTGCTGGTTTTAAAAATTCACGGATCCGGCAGAAGTTTTGAAAATTCGAATTTGCAGAATTTGTCGAAATCAAAATATCAGTAGAAAATCTGTTGAAAATCAGTGTAGAAAATTCCGAAATTCCGCTTCAATTGGGTTGAATTTCGACACGTTGCGCAGTGGAACTAAACGCCGCAGTTACGTTCATCTCTAGTCCCAGCAGCTGACGAGTGGCACCGCTCACATTGTATTGCACAACTGTCTATAGACAGTACTATAGCTATACCGGTCTGAAATCAATGAAATCTTTCAATAATCAAAGGGAATATGCAGTGGATATTGCCATGAATTGGTTTAACCACTGTTGGAATCAATGCATCTGCTGGTGTGTACCGAGCTCCAGTCCTTTTCCCAGTACAATAGAGTTACAGTGAATGCGGTGATGGGATCTCCTCATTCTGCCGTGACATGTACATTAGCTATTGGTTGTTTGTTTCTATAAGTATCGTTTTTTCATCGACTTGACTTAACAATGACGGGATTTCTATTCTAAGGATTGAGTAGGATCAGATCTTTACTTTTGTTTATTTGTAAACGTGAAATAATTTATTTATGTCCAATAAATGACGGTGGAACAAACTGCAGGGACATTTCATAGTTAGAAGTCATCAACCCACTTATGTAAACACAAGCTAACGTGATCGCATTGTATTCAATTGGATTAGTTCACAATTGGGTTTACGTTCGCTGTGTAAGATAACCCAATGTTCAGTAGCTTGCAGACACATTCATTTCTGTGTTTCTACTGTCAGAAATAAAACATTCCTGATAAGCTTCTTATGGGATTTGTTGAATTTATAGGTGTTCGAAGGTCCTGAGAATAGAACATTCCATTCTGTCCTTAATGTCGCGATTTAGGGTCGGTTAGCGCAATGTTAAGTCTCTATTTGCATTGCAAAGCAATTTGCCAGAGGCTTTTGCGCATAAGTATATAGCTGGCGTTCAACACGTACGTGTGGCTGAGATCGACCCAAAGCCGCACACGGGAGATTTTTTCTGGGTGATACAATGGGCATCCATGGGGGAGATTTGTGGCTCTGGGTGATACAATGGGCATCCATGGAGGAGATTATATGTGTGGTTTAAAATAAATTCAAGTTAATTTACTTTGGAGTGCGACCCTCGCTTTACTTTGGAGTGCGACCCCCCCGGGAATCACAAGAAGATTGAGGTAAGTTTCATTCTAACCATTTCTCACTGATCTCATGGAGATGTGAAAGTGTCCAGGGTGAGGACGCTGGGTACTAACCCCTGGGTTAAGCTAATAACTCCTGCACTTACCTCTTAAACGTGCGATTGGCGGCGTCTGTTCTTCACGTCCGTGCCACGGGCTGACCAATAGGAAGACTCGCTGTTTAAGTAGAATGTCTTCCTACTGGTTGCACCAGGACCGGGAGTGGGAGGGGAGAATAGCGTGCCAGAAATTGCACAGTGAGTGCAGGAGTTAGAAGCTTAACCCAGGGGTGAGGACCTGGCGGTTTGGGTCCCCACCCTGGGTACTTTCCAATGGGGAGGGGAGTTCAGGACATTATTGTTGTCCTTTAATAATAATCTCCATTAATCTTCTAATCCCCATTGTCTCCATTATTTCCATTCCAGGAGGAAAAACCTCGGACACTCCCCAAGAGAGACACGGCAGTTCAGGTAAGTTTTATTTCCACTTTAACCATTTCCTAATGATTTCAGCAAAATCTCCCAAATGAATAATAATCTTCTTTTCTTTAACGTCCTCAAGACATCAAATCCCAACGTCGAGAGACAAACCATTTATAGGATATCAGGTAAGTCTTTACTCTCTACCTCCCCCCATAATATTGGTACAATCCCAATGGTCCCAGCACTGCCTTAACTCCGTGTTTAATTAGCGGACATAGAGACCCCAATCCCATAATTCCCCTGGTCAAGTCCCCCTTCACCTGTGTACCAGTCTCCAGTCTCTACACAGGTTTCTATTTATTGTAGATGCCGTTTTGACGTGTGACACAATCGTCGGTAACACGTATAAGATACGGCTGTCCGGAGATTGCAAACCGGGTTCTAAACAATCATTGGTAAGTAGTTTTATTGGGTGGATGAAACTCACACAGGTGTGAGGGAGCAAAACACACATCTTGTTTTCTTTTATGTACTATGTGTTAATGTGAAAGTGGTATGGCAGCTCCCATTCAAAAGAATTCATCCAAGTAGATAAGTTGTCATGCTGAATACAGAATTATGTGAACAATAAAACCTGTTTTTATTTCCATTCTGTATAATAAATATATTAGCCATCATGCAGAACATAGGGAACATTTAGATTGTCGGAATAAGTAACATTCGCTCTGATAATGACACAATGTGGTGACATGACCCAGACCCCAGTCTGTCTGTTATAATATATCCTGTACCCCATATTATCTTCTGTCTCCATATTTTCTCTCTCTGTGACCCCTTGCTAACACAGACACATTTATTATATTATAATCATTATTATTACAATTACTTCCGAATCCTCATCATTGTCTTTTCCCTCTTAGGGACAAGTCTCACTAAAAGAACAGCAAGGAAGACTGGATTGGGCTGGAGGAAATGTTCCCCGTGTTCCCTCTGTGACGAGACACCGATTCGGGGGACGATCGTTCCGTGTATAGACGCAAGGTCTGGCCTTGATGATGATCTGATCGGCGGATGATAATCCATGGATTAAACATTCCAAAAACGTGTCAATAAAACGCAAGGTTGGTTATTCAGTTTGGGTCCTGCCTGCAGGGCAATGGACTATCTGTCCATCTCTCTAATAAGGAAGAGATTTTCTTCTACAATATAAAATACTAATATGGCATCTTTGTACGGACTGACTGCTGTATTGCATCCTGCGATATTAAGGCTACATTCACACTAGGCATTTTTATTAACATGGTGTAACATCATCCCTGCGATTTAGTGCGATGTTCCGCTGTGTTAACGCACATCCGAGGTCTGTTTTTGAACTGTAGAACGATAGAAGTTTTACTGAAGTTCTATAGTTCGGAAACAACAGAACTTTATCCTGCAGCAACGACAACCGATCCTAATAAACAAAGATAAATCCCACTAAATATCATCCCTGTTATTGACAGTACAGCCAACATATTGACAACTCTGACATTCCAGTAGATACATTACTTCTTCAGTATCACAGATGGCATTATGTCAACTTTTTTTTGTATACAACCCATCCCATTAAATAAATCCATTGGGCATTGAGACATTCACTGAACTATGGAATCCTGCCCATGAACAAGTCAGGGCTAGGTCCCAATGCTGCAAAGTTACTGGGTTTGGCAAACCCTTTCCAACCGCATTGAGATTTTATATCCAATGTTAATGGAGGGACGTAGGTCCCGTTGTGTGTGTTGGTAACAAGAGATGGAACTGGCCAAGTCATTTAGATTTCCCATTTCTATAATGAATTCATCTATGATATTGAATAGATCCAGGGATTGGTGCGATAGACTTTTCTAGATGGGGATCCTGAGGATTTATTCTCCTTGCACTAATATATAAAGGATTAACCTGATTGGTTGAGGTATAACCTATCAGACTGTTTATCTACAATAATGGAATTTAGGCTGCAGCCAGAATACAATGAAAGGTAATGTAAAACCCCCAATCTTAATGCAGCACATTTCACGTGCATTTGTGCCGCCATTTTGGCAATATTCCGTTAGCCACCATTACTTGTACAGTTTGGATGTGCTCAGATCAGATCTCACCAGTGTGGCCTAGGGCCCTTTTAACAAACATCTTTCTAGAGGCTATGGAGGCCAAGAAAAAGATATACTATAAGGACCAGGCTACACTGGTGGGATAGACAGAAAGAGGGATAATAAATGATAGACAGACAGAGAGAGATAATAGATGATAGACAGATACTATAGATAGCTAGATAGACAGAAAGACAGACAGACAAAGACAGACACATAGATAGATCAATAGATAGATAGATAGATTAGATAGATAGATAGATAGACAGACAGACAAAGACAGACACATAGATAGATCAATAGATAGATAGATAGATAGATAGATAGATAGATAGATAGATGATTGATAGATAGATAGATAGATAGATAGATAGATAGATAGATAGATGATAGATAGATAGATGATAGATAGATAGATAGACAGACAGACAGACAGACAAAGACAGACACATAGATAGATCAATAGATAGATAGATAGATAGATAGATAGATTGATAGATTAGATAGATAGCAGTGATAGATAGATAGATAGATAGATAGATAGATAGATAGATAGATAGATAGACAGGGATAGAAGAGATAGATAGACAGGGATAGAAGAGATAGATAGATAGATAGATCTATAGACAGACTGAGATATAGATGATAGAATAGATAGACAGACAGACAGATAGACAGACCGATTGACCAACAGATAGACAGACAGATCGATTGACAGATAGGAAGACAAAAAGACAGACAGACCAATAGACAGATAGGAAGACAGAAAGAAAGACAGACCAACAGACAGATAGGAAGACAGAAAGACAGACAGACCAAGTCAGACAGACAGACAGACAGATCTATAGATAGACAGAACGACATATAGACAGACAATAGATAGACAGACAAATAGGCAGATAGACAGACAGACAGATAGACAGACAGATAGATAGATCTTGCTTAGGGTACCAACATGGTGAGAAATTGCCCTGCTGCCCAGACTCAGTGTGGTACAGTAATAATGTGTAGATAGAAATTGTATCTCTGGTTCTGCCCATATTCACTATTAGAATCATCCAGCACCATGAGCTTTGGGAAGGGCTTTGGGAAGAGAGAATTGTTTTTAATAAAGCAAACAGGAAATATTTGTTCGCCATTTCTTGTTGGTGATGGGATACGGGTAACTGGTGTGATCTGGTAGGTTTGGTCTGACCTGGTTCTGCTCTGGTCTCTGGATCATTTCCAGGTACTAGAACCATTTTCCTGCACATTACATTGATTGAATAAGTGCATTGCAATCCTTTCTTCCTGAACTGTGCATCAAAGTGAAGTTTTATAATAAATCCCTTGTAATATGTTACATGTTTATTTCACATGTTATTATACCGGTTATACCGGCAAACAAACCCGTAAAAGTCAATGGGGAAAAATAGTTTGAAAAGTTCTAGTTAATTACATGTAAAATATCAATGGGAACTTACTGTAAATGGCTCTGGGACCTGGGAAATGGTCTGGGGACACCTACACATCACCGAAACCTCTTTAAACACTTTCCTCACCATCCGGCTATTTTTCAGCTTCCATGTTTTCCAGGGTTACCGAAATCAAACACTTGAGGGCTTTTGCCAAATTGGAAGGATGGCATTCCAGGGTAACGGAGCGCAATTCGAGGGTTACCGGACGCTGCATTTTAAGGTAAAAGTCTGAGTTCGTATGAACTCATAAAATCCGACTCGATCTCGAGTTCTGGTCCATCCCTAAGCAGAACATCCTGAGAAGAGAAAGACCACCATAGACAATAGAGTCTTTTTAATATTAGAATTGGTTAAAGTTAAAAATACAGATTATTGATTCCTTATTAAGGTGCCCATGACGTTCAATCAATATTCCTGGAACCACCTTTCCCGTTCTTTGTTTGCGACCGATAGGGTCCGATATCACGCATGGAAGCATGTATGATTACATGGCATTGCGTTCTTCCGTGGGGCCCCAGCCGAACAGGACTATTACAGGTAAAATCCTACAGTTGAATATATTCTCACATAAATGTCCTTTGAATTGTTTTGTTGACTAGGAATCAAGGTCAATGTTTATCCTCCACCCCACCATAGAGTCTTTCTCTCGTGGAACAAATTCCTTCTGGTCATTTAGACTCTCCTGCTCTTGTTTTCTGGAACTTTTTTTTTTGATTCCAAATCCATGAAGAAGTTTAAGATCCTGATAACTGTGTTTCCATCCGTTCAGCAATCAGTGGCTATTGTAGGTCCCATTTGTCCTAGACTTGCAATATCTTCATTCTGTGGTTTCTGTGCACGGAAGCAGCTGAAGGGGCTGGACCGGTCACGTCTAAAATGCTACAAAATAATAAATTTAAATTAAATTGCCAAAGTTTTCATGGCAGCCCTTTCTAGGCATTGAACTATTTTGAGCCATTGTCGGCCCTTTTAGAAAAAAACCCTCAAATTCGAAATTCGTGGACTTTTGAATATTCAATGCGGAACCTTGAAAAAAGCCCAAATGTTGGTCCTTGGATTGCTTGGCTATGGCAAATAATGGGGCCCTGGGGATTCAGAAAACATTTCCCCGATCAAGTTTCCTGATCTTGCAAGTTCTCTTATCTCAAATAGAGATGGAATCCGGCTCCAGGTTGGAACTCCCGGTTCTGAAGTTCCAAAGTTCTTTTGGAACTATTCTAAACTTTTTGATCTCGGAACTTTCAGCATTTTAGGTAACCCTCGGAAATACAGAGATACTTTCGAGGGTTGGCGAATATACAAGGCTACTGTCGGTAGCCTTCAAATGTAGCCTCGTTTATTCGGTAACCCTAGAAAGTAGCCTGCGGAACAAGAAATAGCTTACATGTAGGAAGTTTGCTTTTCTTAAATGGGAACTGTGGTCTCCAAACAAGTTAAGTTTGAAAGTTTGAAAGGCCAGTTTCCTACCTTTAAAATGAGCCATCAACCACCTCTCTACGTGCTCCACAACCCAAGATATACAGAAATGACTGACCAGAAAGTTAATGGGTGGGAGGCTGACGTGACATTCCTAAGGCTTCTCCTGCACAGTGCCGCCGGCAAGCACAGCCTCAGACTCCCCCAGTGTGTGAAAGAGACAGGAAGTCCCTCCTCCTCTCTGCTGTGTTAAGCCCTGACAGAGTAGGTAAGGGAATCTAAAGCCCTTCTTTTCCACTATGTGAAAACAGCCTTTTCAGGCAGAGTTCTTACTGAACTCACAGAATTATTTTGTAGGAGGGGAGGTCTGACTGGCCCAAGGCACCTGTGAGTGGGCGGGGCTTATGCAACCGTGAGTGGGCGGGGATTAGTTGTTCGTGAGTGGGTGGGGCTTAGGTTCCACAGGTGGGTGGAGCTTAGGCACCCATGTGTGGGCGGGCTTAGGCATCCGTGGGTGGGCAGGCCACATGGGGCTGTAAGAGAATGGGCCATGGGGGGCCTGCAACTGGAGGGACCATGGGGTCCATGAGTGGGAGGGACCAGGGGGGTTGCAAAGGGGAGGAGACACAGGGTAGATTGACTGACATGGTTTCAGAGCAGGAAGCAGGAAGTGCAGGGGACCTAGTGATGCAGCTGCCATATCACACACACAAATGTAAATATCTTCAATACTATGCAAAATAAACAATGAAAATAAATTGCAAAAATTCTCAGGGGAGCAATTCCTATCAATTTACCTAAAGTCATTTTTGGATCACAGTTCCCCTTTAATGTTTTGGTGCTTTTTAAGTGTTCCCCTGACCATTATCCAGGAGCCTGAGCCATTTACTGTAGGTTACCATGCTTTATCTACCCTTACTTTACATAGAACATTTACATTTTTTCTACCTTATTGACTTCTATGGGTCCGAATTCCAAGCATCTGAAAACTAAATGGAACTCGACAGTTTCGAATGTCTCTAAACTCAAACAGCAATTTCAATGCACTGATTCATTTTTCGACTGCATGTGAATAGAAATGTATATTCTGTCACCCTCGAAAAAATGCATTCCAAACCCTCAAAAGTACGGTCCGTTTTCGGATTTTCGTATCTATGGGTTTTTCCCTAAATTCGAAAACGGAATGAAACTTACGAGTTTCCCCCATCTCCACATGTGAACAAGGATCATTAAACCTCCTGACTATTTAATCACACTGGGGATTTTCTTTCCGTGTCCATAATACAGTATATCCAATTAAAGATGTCCGAACTTCAGTAAAAGTTTGAAAGTTCGAATTCGGACTTATTAAAGTCAATGGGGAGTGATAGCTCGAAAAGGCCGAAGTGATTTACAGATAAACTAACAATGGTAACTTACTGTAAATGGCTGTGGCACCAGGGAAATGGTCTGGGGAACATGTCACTGTCACTTAAAGTTTTTAAAACACTTCTTAAACACGAGCGAACAAATGTCGGGTTTTGCGCAAACTACATTCGAGGGTTACGACCAATTCGAGGGTTACGACCAATTCTTTGAGGGTTAACGAACGATATTTTCGAGGGTTAGGGGAAATAGAACCATAAATTTAAGGATTACCGAAAACAAATGATACTTTCGATTATCAAAAACAAACAGTACTTTTGAGGGTTAGCGAATGATACATTCGAGGGTTAGCGAAAACAATCCGTACATTCGAGGATTACCAAAATTGAACGATAAATTTGAGAATTACAAAAAACGAACGATACTTTCGATGGTTAACGAACGATACTTTTGATTATTATCGAAAACGAACAGTACTTTTGAGGGTAAGCGAATGATACATTGATCTGAAAAAATTGCTTATGGCACGCGCCTCTGGCAAGAAAGATGTCAGCCTGTCATAGTTTATGTGCAGGGCCCTCCTGACAACAGCCACCAATACAGCTACAGGACAACAACTGCCGACAGCAGCCAGAAGACAACTGTCTAGTATGAACTATATATTTCTAGATAATAACACATTTCTAGATAATACCACATTGTTCTACCA
This sequence comes from Hymenochirus boettgeri, assembly GCA_019447015.1. Lineage (NCBI taxonomy): Eukaryota > Metazoa > Chordata > Amphibia > Anura > Pipidae > Hymenochirus > Hymenochirus boettgeri. The sequence continues at coordinate 8,151,275 of CM033472.1, forward strand.
AACAAACTTATTTTTCTTTCACTAAAGATGTGTTGGATATTGTTAAATGGAATTTCATATCGTTAGGCTAGCTTTAGATAGTTGGTTAGGCTAGGTTAGACTAGTTATGTTAGGGCCAAGATAAAGAGTCTACATTGACGTGGTGGAATTCTTACAAATCTTTTGGCCAACATCTTAAAACCTTTTTATGCTTTTAAATCCCCATTATGTGAGAGATATGGAATCTACATGTCATTTAAAGTTTTATACCCAACCAGTTTGTTCCCTAGTTATTAGGTATTTCACAAAACCCTCAAAAGTATCTCCGAATTTCAAAAAACCCTCAAAAGTATCTCCGAATTTTTACAAAACCCTCAAAAGTATCTCCGAATTTCACAAAACCATTGAAGGTATCTCCGAATTTCACAAAAACCCTCAAAAGTATCTCAGAATTTCACAAAACCCTCAAAAGTATAAAACCCTCAAAAGTATCTCAGAATTTCACAAAACCCTCAAAAGTATTTCCGAATTTCACAAAACCCTCAAAAGTATCTCCGAATTTCACACAGGCATCTGACCACATCCTAAAGGCCATGTCATGGCGTTGAGATGTATGCGGGCAATCCAGGTCAGTGCAGTCTCCCTATTACACCACACACAGCCAAGAAAGTCCAATATGGTCTTCAATTTAATTCCAATCAAAATTCATTTTACAGGGAAAGAAGAACCAAAGAAAGTTCCACCTCCCCAGGCAATCTACTGTGAAACCCAAACCAGTAAAGGAGGATCCAATGGCTTCTACGTCTATATACCGCGGGATCTAAAGAAAACCCAAATAAGGAAAGTTCCACCTCCCCAGGCAAATCCTACTGGTGAACCCAAACCAGTAAAGGAGGATCCAATGGCTTCTACGTCTATATTACCGTGGGATCAAAGAAAAACCCAAATAAGGAGTTCCACTCCCCAGGCAAATCCTACTGGTGAACCCAAACCAGTAAAGGAGGATCCAAGTGCTTCTACATCTATATACCGCGGGATCTCCAAAGAAAAACCCCAAATAAGGAAAGTTCCACCTCCCCAGGCAAATCCTACTGGTGAACCCAAACCAGTAAAGGAGGATCCAATGGCTTCTAACATCTATATTACCGCGGGATCCTAAAGAAAAAACCCCAAATAAGGGAAGTTCCACCTCCCCAGGCAAATCCTACTGGTGACCCAAACCAGTAAAGGAGGATCCAATGGCTTCTACATCTATATTAACCGCGGGATCTAAGAAAAACCCAAATAGGAAAGTTCCACCTCCAGGCAAATCCTACTGGTGAACCCAAACCAGTAAGGAGATCCAATGGCTCTCTACGTCTATATTACCGCGGGATCCTAAAGAAAAACCAAAATAAGGAAAGTTCACCTCCCAGGCAAATCCTACTGGTGAACCCAAACCAGTAAAGGAGGATCCAATGGCTTCTACGTCTATATTACCACGGGATCCTAAAGAAAAACCCTAAATAAGGAAAGTTCCACCTCCCCAGGCAAATCCTACTGGTGAACCCAAACCAGTAAAGAGGATCCAATGGCTTCTACATCATATTTACCGCGGGATCCTAAAGAAAAACCCCAAATAAGGAAAGTTCCACCTCCCCAGGCAAATCCTACTGGTGAACCCAAACCAGTAAAGGAGGATCCAATGGTTCTACATCTATATTACCCCGGGATCTAAAGAAAACCCCAAATAAGGAAAGTTCCACCTCCCCAGGAATCCTACTGTGAACCCAAACCAGTAAAGGAGGATCCAATGGCTTCTACATCTAATTACCACGGATCCTAAAGAAAAACCCCAAATAAGGAAAGTTCCCACCTCCCCAGGCAAATCTACTGGTGAACCCAAACCAGTAAAGGAGGATCCAATGGCTTCTACGTCTATATTACCGCGGGATCCTAAAGAAAACCCCAATAAGGAAAGTTCCACCTCCCCAGGCAAATCCTACTGGTGAACCAAACCAGTAAAGGAGGATCAATGGCTTCTACGTCTATATTACCACGGGATCCTAAAGAAAAACCCCAAATAAGGAAAGTTCCACCTCCCCAGGCAAATCCTACTGGTGAACCCAAACCAGTAAAGGAGGATCCAATGGCTTCTACGTCTATATTACCGCGGGATCTAAAGAAAAACCCAAATAAGGAAAGTTCCACCTCCCCAGGCAAATCCTACTGGTGAACCCAAACCAGTAAAGGAGGATCCAATGGCTTCTACGTCTATATTACCGCGGGATCCTAAAGAAAAACCCCAAATAAGGAAAGTTCCACCTCCCCAGGCAAATCCTACTGGTGAACCCAAACCAGTAAAGGAGGATCCAATGGCTTCTACGTCTATATTACCACGGGATCCTAAAGAAAAACCCTAATAAGGAAAGTTCCACCTCCCCAGGCAAATCCTATGGTGAACCCAAACCAGTAAAGGAGGATCCAATGGCTTCTACATTATATTACCACGGGATCCTAAAGAAAAACCCCAAATAAGGAAAGTTCCACCTCCCCAGGCAAATCCTACTGGTGAACCCAAACCAGTAAAGGAGGATCCAATGGCTTCTACATCTATATTACCGCGGGATCCTAAAGAAAAACCCCAAATAAGGAAAGTTCCACCTCCCAGGCAAATCCTACTGGTGAACCCAAACCAGTAAAGGGGGATCCAATGGCTTCTACATCTATATTACGCGGGATCCTAAAGAAAAACCCCAAATAGAGAAGTCCACTCCCCAGGCAAATCTACTGGTGAACCCAACCAGTAAAGGAGGATCCAATGGCTTCTACATCTATATTACCGCGGGATCCTAAAGAAAAACCCCAAATAAGGAAAGTTCCACCTCCCCAGGCAAATCCTACTGGTGACAGCAGAAAAGCGAGGGTCGCACTCCAAAGTAAATTAACTTGAATTTATAAACCACACATATGTGTGGTTTAAAATAAATTCAAGTTAATTTACTTTGGAGTGCGACCCTCGCTTTACTTTGGAGTGCGACCCCCCCGGAATACACAGAAGATTGATGGTAAGTTTCATTAACCATTTCTCACTGATCTCATGGAGATGTGAAAGTGTCCAGGGTGAGAGACGCTGGGTACTAACCCCTGGGTTAAGCTAATAACTCCTGCACCTACCTCCTAAACGTGCGATTGGCGGCGTCTGTTCTTCACGTCCGTGCCACGGGCTGACCAATAGGAAGACTCGCTGTTTAAGTAGAATGTCTTCCTACTGGTTGCACCAGGACCGGGAGTGGAGAGGGAGAATAGCGTGCCAGAAATTGCACAGTGAGTGCAGGAGTTAGAAGCTTAACCCAGGGGTGAGGACCTGGCGGTTTGGGTCCCCACCTCTGGGTACTTCCAATGGGGAGGGGAGTTCAGGACATTATTGTTGTCCTTAATAAATAATCTCCATTAATCTTCTAATCCCCATTGTCTCCATTATTTCCATTCCAGGAGGAAAAACCTCGGACATCCCCAAGAGAGACACGGCAGATTCAGGTAAGTTTTATTTCCACTTTAACCATTTCCTAATGATTCAGCAAAATCTCCCAATGAATAATAATCTTCTTTTCTTTAACGTCCTCAAGACATCAAATCCCAACGTCGAGAGACAAACCATTATAGGATATCAGGTAAGTCTTTACTCTCTACCTCCCCCCATAATATTGGTACAATCCCAATGGCCCCCAGCCATGCCTTAACTCCGTGTTTAATTCTAGCGGACCATAGAGACCCCAATCCCATATTCCCCTGGTCAAGTCCCCCTTCACCTGTGTACCAGTCTCCAGTCCATTACCAGGTTTCTATTTATGTAGATGCCGTTAGACGTGTGACACAATCGTCGGTAACAGTATAAGAGAGGCTGTCCGGAGATTGCAAACCGGGTTCTAAACAATCATCTGGTAAGTAGTTTTATTGGGTGGATGAAACTCCACAAGGTGTGAGGGAGCAAAACACACATCTTGTTTTTTATGTACTAATGTGTTAATGTGAAAGTGGTATGGCAGCTCCCATTCAAAAGAATTCATCCAAGTAGATAAGTTGTCCTGCTGAATACGAATTCATGTGAACAAAAAAACTATTTCCATTCTGTATAATAAATATATTAGCCATCATGCAGAACATAGGGAACATTTAGATGTCGGAATAAGTAACATTCGCTCTGATAATGACCACATGTGGTGACATGACCCAGACCCCAGTCTGTCTGTTATAAAATATCCTGTACCCCATATTATCTTCGTCTCCATATTTTTCTCTCTCGTGACCCCTTGCTAACACAGACACATTTTTATATATAATCATTATTATTACAATTACTCGAATCCTCATCATTGTCTTTTCCCTCTTAGGGACAAGTCTCACTAAAAGAACAGCAAGGAAGACTGGATTGGGCTGGAGGAAATGTTCCCCGTGTTCCCTCTGTGACGGACACCGATTCGGGGGACGATCGTTCCGTGTATAGACGCAAGGTCTGGCCTTGATGATGATTGATCGGCGGATGATAATCCATGGATTAAACATTCCAAAAAGGTCAATAAAACGCAAGGTTGGTTATTCAGTTTGGGTCCTGCTGCAGGGCAATGGACTATCTGTCCATCTCTCTAATAAGGAAGAGATTTTCTTCTACAATATAAAATACTAATATGGCATCTTGTACGGACTGACTGCTGTATTGCATCCTGCGATATTAAGGCACATTCACACTAGGCATTTTTATTAACATGGTGTAACATACTCCCTGCGATTTAGTGCGATGTTCCGCTGTGTTAACGCACATCCGAGGTCTGTTTTTGAACTGTAGAACGATAGAATTTTACTGAAGTTCTATAGTTCGGAAACAACAGAACTTTATCCTGCAGCAACGACAAACGATCCTAATAAACAAAGATAAATCCACTAAATATCATCCCTGATTGACAGTACAGCCAACATATGACAACTCTGACATTCCAGTAGATACATTACTTCTTCAGTATCACAGATGGCATTATGTCAACTTTTTTTGTATACAAACCATCCATTAAATAAATCCATTGGGCATTGAGACATTCACTGAACTATGGAATCCTGCCCATGAACAAGTCAGGGCTAGGTCCCAATGCTGCAAAGTTACTGGGTTTGGCAAACCCTTTCCAACCGCATTGAGATTTTATATCCAATGTTATGGAGGGACGGAGGTCCCGTTGTGTGTGTTGGTAACAAGAGATGGAACTGGCCAAGTCATTTAGATTTCCCATTTCTATAATGAATTCATCTTGATATTGAATAGATCCAGGATTGGTGCGATAGACTTTTCTAGATGGGGATCCTGAGGATATATTCTCCTTGCACTAATATATAAAGGATTAACCTGATTGGTTGAGGTATAACCTATCAGACTGTTTATCTACAATAATGGAATTTAGGCTGCAGCCAGAATACAATGAAAGGTAATGTAAAACCCCCAATTTAATGCAGCACATTTCACGTGCATTTGTGCCGCCATTTTGGCAATATTCCGTTAGCCACCATTACTGTACACGTTTGGATGTGCTCAGATCAGATCTCACCAGTGTGGCCTAGGGCCCTTTTAACAAAACATCTTTCTAGAGGCTATGGAGGCCAAGAAAAAAGATATACTATAAGGACCAGGCTACACTGGGGATAGACAGAAAGAGGGTAATAAATGATAGACAGACAGAGAGAGATAATAGATGATAGACAGATACTATAGATAGCTAGATAGACAGAAAGACGACAGACAAAGACAGAACACATAGATAGATCAATAGATAGATAGATAGATTAGATAGATAGATAGATAGACAGACAGACAAAGACAGACACATAGATAGATCAATAGATAGATAGATAGATAGTAGATAGATAGATAGATAGTGATGTATTGATAGATAGATAGATAGATAGATAGATAGGTATAAGATGAAGATGATAGATAGATAGATGATAGATAGATAGATAGACAGACAGACAGACAGACCAAGACAGACACATAGATAGATCAATAGATAGATAGATAGATAGATAGATTAGATTGAGATTAGATAGATAGCGTGATAGATAGATAGATAGATAGATAGATAGATAGATAGATAGATAGATAGACAGGGATAGAAGAGATAGATAGACAGGGATAGAAGAGATAGATGATAGATAGATCTATAGACAGACTGAGATATAGATGATAGAATAGATAGACAGACAGACAGATAGACAGACCGATTGACCAACAGAAGACAGACAGATCGATTGACAGATAGGAAGACAAAAAGACAGACAGACCAATAGACAGAAGGAAGACAGAAAAGAAAGACAGACCAACAGACAGATAGGAAGACAGAAAGACAGACAGACCAAGTCAGACAGACAGACAGACAGATCTATGATAGACAGAAAGACATATAGACAGACAATAGATAGACAGACAAATAGGCAGATAGACAGCAGACAGATAGACAGACAGATAGATAGATCTTGCTTAGGGTACCAACATGGTGAGAAATTGCCCTGCTGCCCAGACTCAGTGTGGTACAGTAATAATGTGTTAGATAGAAATTGTATCTCTGGTTCTGCCCTTTCACTATTAGAATCATCCAGCACCATGAGCTTTGGGAAGGGTTGGGAAGAGAGAATTGTTTTTAATAAGCAAACAGGAAATATTGTTCGCCATTTCTTGTTGGTGATGGGATACGGGTAACTGGTGTGATCTGGTAGGTTTGGTCTGACCTGGTTCTGCTCTGGTCTCTGGATCATTTCCAGGTACTAGAACCATTTTCTGCACATTACATTGATGAATAAGTGCATTGCAATCCTTTCTTCCTAACTGTGCATCAAAGTGAAGTTTTATAATAATCCCTGTAATATGTTACATGTTTATTTCCAATGTTATTATACCGGTTATACCGGCAAACAAACCCGTAAAAGTCAATGGGGAAAAAATAGTTTGAAAAGTTCTAGTTAATTACATGTAAAATATCAATGGGGAACTTACTGAAATGGCTCGGGACCTGGGAAATGGTCTGGGGACACCTACACATCACCGAAACCTCTTTAAAAACTTTCCTCACCACGGCTATTTTTCAGCTCCATGTTTTCCAGGGTTACCGAAATCAAACACTTGAGGGCTTTTGCCAAATTGGAAGGATGGCATTCCAGGGTAACGGAGCGCAATTCGAGGGTTACCGGACGCTGCATTTTAGGTAAAAGTCTGAGTTGTATGAACTCATAAAATCCGACTCGATCTGAGTTCTGGTCCATCCCTAAGCAGAACATCTGAGAAGAGAAAGACCACCATAGACAATAGAGTCTTTTAATATTAGAATTGGTTAAAGTTAAAAATACAGATTATTGATTCCTTATTAAGGTGCCCATGACGTTCAATCAATATTCCTGGAACCACCTTTCCCGTTCTTTGTTTGCGACCGATAGGGTCCGATATCACGCATGGAAGCATGTATGATTACATGGCATTGCGTTCTTCCGTGGGGCCCCAGCCGAACAGGACTATTACAGGTAAAATCCTACAGTTGAATATTTCTCACATAAATGTCCTTTGAATTGTTTTGTTGACTAGGAATCAAGGTCAATGTTTATCCTCCACCCCACATAGAGTCTTTCTTCGTGGAACAAATTCCTTCTGGTCATTTAGACTCTCCTGCTCTTGTTTTCTGGAACTTTTTTTTGATTTCCAAATCCATGAAGAAGTTTAAGATCCTGATAACTGTGTTCCATCCGTTCAGCAATCAGTGGCTATTGTAGGTCCCATTTGCTAGACTTGCAATATCCATTCTGTGGTTTTGTGCACCGGAAGCAGCTGAAGGGGCTGGACCGGTCACGTCTAAAATGCTACAAAATAATAAATTTAAATTAAATTGCCAAAGTTTTCATGGCAGCCCTTCTAGGCATTGAAACTATTTTGAGCCATTGTCGGCCCTTTTAGAAAAAAACCCTCAAATTCGAAATTCGTGACTTTTGAATATTCAATGCGGAACCTTAAAAAAGCCCAAATGTTGGTCCTTGGATTGCTTGGCATGGCAAATAATGGGGCCCTGGGGATTCAGAAAACATTTCCCCGATCAAGTTTCCTGATCTTGCAAGTTTCTTATCTCAAATAGAGATGGAATCCGGCTCCAGGTTGGAACTCCCGGTTCTGAAGTTCCAAAGTTCTTTGGAACTATTCTAAACTTTTTATCTCGGAACTTTCAGCATTTAGGAACCCTCGGAAATACAGAGATACTTTCGAGGGTTGGCGAATATACAAGGCTACTGTCGGTAGCCTTCAAATGTAGCCTCGTTTATTCGGTAACCCTAGAAAGTAGCCTGCGGAACAAGAAATAGCTTACATGTAGGAAGTTTGCTTTCTTAAATGGGAACTGTGGTCTCCAAACAAGTTAAGTTTGAAAGTTTGAAAGGCCAGTTTCCTACCTTTAAATGAGCCATCAACCACCTCTCTACGTGCTCCACAACCCAAGATACAGAAATGACTGACCAGAAAGTTAATGGGTGGGAGGCTGACGTGACATTCCTAAGGCTTCTCCTGCACAGTGCCGCCGGCAAGCACCGCTCAGACTCCCCCAGTGTGTGAAAGAGACAGGAAGTCCCTCCTCCTCTCTGCTGTGTTAAGCCCTGACAGAGTAGGTAAGGGAATCTAAAGCCCTTCTTTCACTATGTGAAAACAGCCTTTTCAGGCAGAGTTCTTACTGAACTCACAGAATTATTTTGTAGGAGGGGAGGTCTGACTGGCCCAAGGCACTGTGGAGGGGCGGGGCTTATGCAACCGTGAGTGGGGGGGATTAGTTGTTCGTGAGTGGGTGGGGCTTAGGTTCCACAGGTGGGTGGAGCTTAGGCACACCTGTGTGGGGGGCTTAGGCATCCGTGGGTGGGCAGGCCACATGGGGCTGAAGAGAATGGGCCATGGGGGCCTGCAAATGGAGGGACCATGGGGTCCATGAGTGGGAGGGACCAGGGGGGTGCAAAGGGGAGGAGACACAGGGTAGATTGACTGACATGGTTTCAGAGCAGGAAGCAGGAAGTGCAGGGGACCTAGTGATGCAGCTGCCATATCACACACACAAATGTAAATATCTTCAATACTATGCAAAATAAACAATGAAAATAAATTGCAAAAAATCTCAGGGGAGCAATTCCTATCAATTTACCTAAAGTCATTTTGGATCACAGTTCCCCTTTAATGTTTTGGTGCTTTTTAAGTGTTCCCCTGACCATTATCCAGGAGCCTGAGCCATTTACGAGGTTACCATGCTTTATCTAACCTTACTACTAACATTTACATTTTTTCTACCTTATTGACTTCTAGGGTCCGAATTCCAAGCATCTGAAAACTAAATGGAACTCGACAGTTTCGAATGTCTCTAAACTCAAACAGCAATTTCAATGCACTGATTCATTTTTGACTGCATGTGAATAGAAATGTATATTCTGTCACCCTCGAAAAAATGCATTCCAAACCCTCAAAAGTACGGTCCGTTTTCGGATTTTGTATCTATGGGTTTTCCCTAAATTCGAAAAGGAATGAAACTTAGAGTTTTCCCCCCACTCCACATGTGAACAAGGATCATTAAACCTCTGACTATTTAATCACACTGGGGATTTTTTTCCGTGTCCATAATACAGTATATCCATTAAAGATGTCCGAACTTCAGTAAAAGTTGAAAGTTCGAATTCGGACTTAATAAAGTGCCAAGGCGAAGTGATTTGAAAACTGTCAGATATAATGCGTTACGTAAACTGGTGGCACCAGGGAAATGGTCTGGGGAAACGTCACTGTCACTTAAAGTTTTTAAACACTTCTTAAACACGAGCGAACAAATGTCGGGTTTTGCGCAAACTACATTCGAGTTGACCAATCGAGGGTTACGACCAATTCTTTGAGGGTAACGAACGATATTTCGAGGGTTAGGGGAAATAGAACCATAAATTTAAGGATTACCGAAAACAAATGATACTTTCGATTATCAAAAACAAACAGTACTTTTGAGGGGTAGCGAATGATACATTCGAGGGTTGCGAAAACAATCCGTACATTCGAGGATTACCAAATTGAACGATAAATTGAGAATTACAAAAAACGAACGATACTTTCGATGGTTAACGAACGATACTTTTGATTATTATCGAAAAGAACAGTACTTTTGAGGGTAAGCGAATGATACATTGATCTGAAAAAATTGCTTATGGCACGCGCCTCTGGCAAGAAAGATGTCAGCCTGTCATAGTTTATGTGCAGGGCCTCCTGACAACAGCCACCATACAGCTACAGGACAACAACTGCCGACAGCAGCCAGAAGACAACTGTTAGATGAACTATATATTTCTAGATAATAAACACATTTCTAGATAATACCACATGTTCTACCAAACAAACTTATTTTTTTTCACTAAAGATGTGTTGGATATTGTAAATGGAATTTCATCGTTAGGCTAGCTTTAGATAGTTGGTTAGGCTAGGTTAGACTAGTTATGTTAGGGCCAAGATAAAGAGTCTACATTGACGTGGTGGAATTCTTACAAATCTTTGGCCAACATCTTAAAACCTTTTTATGCTTTTAAATCACCATTATGTGAGAGTATGGAATCTACATGTCATTTAAAGTTTATACCCAACAGTTTGTTCCCTGTATTAGGTATTTCACAAAACCCTCAAAAAGGTATCTCCGAATTTCAAAAAAATCCATCAAAGTATCTCCGAATTTTAAAACCCTCAAAAGTATCTCCGAATTCACAAAACCATGAAAGGTATCTCCGAATTTCACAAAAACCTCAAAAGTATCTCGAATTTCACAAAACCCTCAAAAGTTTTCGAATTTCCAAAAACCTCAAAAGTATCTCGAATTCACAAAACCCTCAAAAGTATCTCCGAATTTCACAAAAACCATTGAGATATTCCGAATTTCACAAAACCCTCAAAGATATCTGAATTTCACAAAACCCTCAAAAGTATTTTCCGAATTAACCAAAACAAACACAAACAAAACCTCCCTCAAAAGTATCTCCGAATTTCACAAAAACCCTCAAAAGTATCTCCGAATTCACAAAACCTTGAAGATATTTCCGAATTTCACAAAAACCCAAAAATATCTCCAATTTTCACAAAACCCTTGAAGGTATCTCTGAATTTCACAAAACCCTTGAAAGTATCTCCGAATTTCACAAAACCCTCGAATGTATCTCCGTATTTCACAAAACCCTCGAAAGTATCTTGGGATTTCACAAAACCCTCGAAGTATCTCCGTATTTCACAAAACCCTACGAAGTATCTTTGTATTCACAAAACCATTGAAGTATTTTCGAATTCACCAACCCTCAAAGTATCTCAGAATTTCACAAAACCCTCAAAAAGTCATCTCGAAGTTTCACAAAACCCTCAAAAGTATATCCGAATTTCACAAAACCTCAAAAGTATCTCCGAATTTCACAAAACCATTGAAGATATTTCCGAATTTCACAAAACCCTCAAAAGTATCTCAGAATTTCACAAAACCCTCAAAAGTATCTCCGAATTTCACAAAACCATTGAAAATTTCCGAATTTCACAAAACCCAAAAATATCTCCAATTTTCACAAAACCCTTGAAGGTTATCTGAATTTCACAAAAAACCTTGAAAGTATCTCCGAATTTCACAAAACCCTCGAATGTATCTCGTATTTCCAAACCTCGAAAGTATCTGGTCATTTCACAAAAACCTCGAATGTATCTCCGTATTTCACAAAACCCTCGAAAGTATCTTGTATTCACAAACCATTGAAGATATTTCCGAATTTCACAAAACCCTCAAAAGTATACAGAATTTCACAAAACCCTCAAAAGTATCTCAGAATTTCACAAAACCCTCAAAAGTATTTCCGAAATTCACAAAACCCTCAAAAGTATCTCCGAATTTCACAAAACCCTCAAAGTATCTCCGAATTTCACAAAACCTTGAAGAATTTTGAATTTCACAAACCCAAAAATATCTCAGATTTTCACAAAACCTTGAAGGTATCTCCGAATTTCACAAAACCTTGAAAGTATCTCCGAATTTCACAAAACCCTCGAATGTATCTCCGTATTTCACAAAACCCTCGAAAGTATTGGTATTTCACAAAACCTCGAATGTATCTCTGTATTTACAAAAACCTCGAAAGTATCTTTGTTTTCACAAAAACCCTTGAAAGTATCTCCATATTTCACAAAACCCTCGAATGTATCTCGAATTTCACTAAACCCTCAAAAGTATCTCTGTATTTCACAAAACCCTTGAAGTATCTCCATATTTCACAAAACCTAAAATATCTGTATTTCACAAACCCTTGAAATATCTCTGTATTTCACAAAACCCTCTAAAGTATCTCCGTATTTCACAAAACCTTGAAAGTATCTCCGTATTTTAAAAAACCCCGAAATATCTCTGTTTTTCACAAAAACCCTTGAAATATCTCCGTATTTTACAAAACCCTCAAAGTATCTCTGTATTTCACAAAACCTTAAAAGTATCTCGTATTTCACAAAACTCTCGAAAGTATCTCTGACATTTCACAAAACTCGAAAGTATCTCCGTATTTCACAAAACCTTCAAAAGTATCTCCGTATTTCACAAAACCCTCGAAAGTATCTCTGCATTTCCAAAATTCGAAAGTATCTCTATATTTCACAAAACCTTCAAAAGTATCTCCGTATTTCACAAAACTCTCGAAAGTATCTCTGCATTTCACAAAACTCGAAAGTATCTCCGCATTTCACAAAACCCTCGAAAATATCTCCGTATTTCACAAAACTCTCGAAAGTATCTCTGTATTTCACAAAACTCTTGAAAGTATCTTCGTATTTCACAAAACCTTCAAAAGTATCTCCGTATTTCACAAATCCTCGAAAGTATCTCCGTATTTCACAAAACTCTCGAAAGTATCTCCGTATTTCACGAAACTCTCGAAAGTATCTCCGTATTTCACAAAACTCTCGAAAGTATCTCCGTATTTCACAAAACTCTCGAAAGTATTCCGTATTCACACAAAACTCTCGAAGTATCTCCGTATTTCACAAAAACCGAAAGTATCTTCGTATTTCACAAAACCTTCAAAAGTATCTCCGTATTTCACAAAACACCTCGAAAGTATCTCCGTATTTCACAAAATCCTCGAAAGTAGCTCGGCAAACTTAAAAGATATCTGTATTTCCAAGGGTTACCTAAAATGGCCAAAGTTCCAAGATCCAAAAGTTTACACAATAAATCGCTCTCTTTTTTTGCAAGGAGTGTGCTCCTTCATCTCTGCATTTTGTCGTTTACACCCAGGGTAGGGGACATTTGGAGGATTGCACCTACATTAAACTTGGTGTGATAGAGTGACGTTTTTCAATTAGATTCAATCCAATAATGACATTAAGTATTATTACACGTCAGTTGTCTGAGGTGATCCATCAAGATATGTTTTGATGAAGGGATAAATATTTCTTTTGTACTTCTGTAGAGCCAATAGGACATTAGGATTGGGAAGAACTCTATAGTTCTCTACTGCAGCCTTCTCCAAAAGGTGGGATAATTATCCCCAACTATGAGATTATTCATGGACTGTTTTCCTAAAAGATTTATGTAACGTGGTCATTATAAATGTCACAAAAAGATGCACACAATTCAATTTGATAGAAATAATGGAAATAATTCATCCCAAGTAATAAGTTTAATATAGAAGAAAGCTTTTATTTATTCTCTTGCATTATAAATTGAGTTACCCAGAAATCCGTTTTAAAATAAGAGTTTGATGTTATTGTAGTGATAAACTGTGAGCCAGCCGTTATATATACATACAGTGAGATTCAATAAAAGTTCTTATTGTTTAAAATGGTGCTGATATTGCACCAACCAATCAGAACATTATTTAAACATCGGAAGCTAAAATCTGATTGGTTGGGACAAAATTAGCACCATTTTAAAACGATAAGAAATTTTATTGAATAACCCTGTGTAATCTTCAAAGGAAGATTAATATACATAGTAGGCACAAAATTAGATGGTCTCAGCAAAACTGTCAATTATGGATTGAATTGGATTCTGATGCGAGGAAGGATATCATAGAGTGAATTTGAGGGGAACTAAAAGGGAAAAAAAAGGACCCCTACCCTCCAAATGGACAAATGATATTTCATATCATAAAAGTGATATCTCAATTATAATCAGTGTTTAGCTATGTCATAGTAATAATCAGTGTTTAGCTACGTTCTAATCAGTTAATCATCAGTACTAAGTGTTTAGCTACGTCATCAGTATAATCAGTGTTAGCTATGTCTCAGTTATAATCGTGTTAGCATGTCATCAGTTATAATCAGTGTTTAGCTATGTCATCAGTATAATCGTGTTAGCTATGTCATCGTTATAATCAGTGTTTAGCTCTGTCATCAGTTATAATCAGTGTTTAGCTATGTCATCAGTTATAATCAGGTTTAGCTATGCATCGTTATTAAGAGTGTTTAGCTATGTCATCAGTTATAATCAGTGTTTAGCTATGTCATCAGTTATTATTGGTGCTTAGCTATGTCATCTTTGTTACATGACCCACCAAATTCTGAAATGTGGCCCCCTATTTTATAATGTAAGGATATTAGAAGTCACCTTGGAGATACATCTTTTGTATAGAAAACACAGGGTGCTAATTAACATAATAACTTTATCACATAATGCACTTACTCACATATGCACATTTCACATAAAGCACTTTACTCACATAATGCACATTATTCACATAATGCACTTTATTCACATAATGCACATCATTCACATAATATATTTTATTCACATAATGCACTTTATTCACATAATGCGCTTTATTCACATAAAGCGCTTTATTCACATAATGCACATTATTCACATAATGCACATTATTCACATAATGCACATTATTCACATAATGCACATTATTCACATAATGCACATTATTCACATAATGCACATTATTCACATAATGCACATTATTCACATAATGCACATTATTCACATAATGACACATTATCACATAATGCACATTATTCAAATAAGGCACTCATTCACCCTATTGCACTTCTTCACATAATGCACATATTCACGTAATGCACTTCATTCACGTAATGCACTTCATTCACGTAATGCACTTTATTCACATAATGCACTTTATTCACATAATGCACTTTATTCACATAAAGCATTTTATTCACATAATGCTCTTTATTCACATAAAGCATTTTATTCACATAATGCACTTTATTCACATAATGCACATTATTCACATAAAGCACTTTATTCACATAATGCACATTCTATTAAAATAAAGCATTATTCACATAATGCACTATTCACATAAAGCACTTTATTAACAATGACATATATTCACATAAAGCACTTTATTCACATAATGCACATTATTCACATAAAGCACTTTATTCACATAATGCACATTATTCACATAAAGCACTTTATCAATTCATGCATTATACATAAGCACTTTATTCACATAATGCATTTATTCATAAAGAACTTATTCACATAATGCACATTATTCACATAAAGCACTTTATTCACATAATGCACATTATTCACATAAAGCACTTTATTCACATAAGGCACTTGTAAACTTTTTCAGTAAAACAAACTGAATTTAATTCCTTACACAATGACCACGCTAAGCAATGCCATTCGGGTGGTAATCGTTTATCGTGCCTGGTTCCAACACCGGTAAATCACGTTGAACGCTTTAGGCAAACAAACACTAATTACAAAACCAAATGGCAGAAACCCAAGGATGGGTGTAGATATTATGTGGATAATATCGCGCTAACATCTTCGTAGGCTTTACATTACATGTAACATTCACATCAGGCCCTGCCCCAAAGAGCTTACAATCTAAGCACATTTATTTGACACATACAACCTATCAGTATGTCTTTATGATTGTGGGGGAAACCGGAGTGCCTGGAGGGAACCCAGGCAAACACGGGAAGAACATACAAACTCCTTGCAGATGTGTCCAAGGGCGGAATCGAACTCAGGACTTCAGTGCTGCAGGGGATCAGTGCTAACCACTGAGCCACCGTGCTGCCGTGTAAAAGTGCAATAAAGTGCAGTAAAGTGCAATAAAGTACAATAAAGTGCAATAAAGTACAGTAAAGTGCAATAAAGTGCAGTAAAGTGCAATAAAGTACAATAAAGTGCAATAAAGTGCAAAAAGTACAATAAAGAGTGCAATAAAGTGCAGTAAAGTGCAATAAAGTACAATAAAGTGCAATAAAGTACAATAAAGTGCAATAAAGTGCAGTAAAGGCAATAAAGTACCATAAAGTACGGTTTTGCAACATGAATAATACCATAAGTAGAAAAACGAAAATGTTCTACTAACAAATCCCAAATCCCCTCACATAGATAAGACAAATTGTTCCATGGCCATTAAGAGCGATTAAATAGCAAAAGTGTCTCGTGTGTGTCTAGAAAATCAGTGATCATTCCACAGTCAATAATGGAGGTTAAATCCCAATCAAGTGATGTCCGACCCCGTACTTTGTATCCCATCCACACACGTTATACATGGAGATAAAGACATACAATCACAAGCCTGGGGATATAGTTTAGCTGTAATGTTATGTGGGTGCTGCATATAATCAAAGCAGTCAAACATTTGTTAAGGTCTCACCCACATAGACAGTGATCCTCCAAACCCATACCATTCCCCTGGGGTAATTTCGTAACACCGTCCGGCTTGTCAGTCAATCCGCCTCAATCTGGCTGTGCCAAACCTTGCAGACATCGAGAGACCGAGTCTATAGACATTCCTAGACACTAGAGATGGACTAGAACTCAAACCCGAGTTCAAGCCGAACTTATCGGGTTTGTCTTCTCAACAATCCCGAACCAGGATTTCTCGTTATTTCGCAACACATCAAAATCGCACAAATTGCATGTGGTCGTGTGCGATCACGTTGCGGCACCCGTGTGGCCGTGCCCTTATTGTCTAAATGTTAGGACTTTTATTAAAATGTGGTTTGTGTAGTTTGTGGTGTAGTAGTGTGTGTGTGTGTAGTGGTATTTGTGTGATTCGTTCAAAAAGAGAAGAGTAAAACAGAAGAGAAGATAAAGGAGAAATAGAAAGAAACAGGACACAATGCAGTGCGTGTGTGTCTGTGTACTGTGTGTCTCTCTGTGGTGTAACAAACTTGCCAAGTCTCTCACCTCCCACTACTACCAGATTCTGATGATAGGAGGGGGCCTTATGGTGTGGGGAGGGCTTAGTGGTACAAGGTTAAAGTCGCTAGGCAGCTTGATAAAAGAGACCAGCCAGGCAGCTGTGGGAGGAACATGGACATTCCCTTGTGAGGTAAATCTGTATCTACCCTTTAATATTGTCCTCACCCAAATCTAGATCTACATTCCTATTCCCATTCACGTATTAATACCGTGATATCTGTACCAGGTAGGAGAGTGTTATTTAACATTATAAGTGTGACCCAGCACTAGATCTACATTCCCATCCCATTCACGTATAATACTGTGATATCTGTACCAGGTAGGAGAGATGTGTTATTATAACATTATAATGTGACACCAGCACCTAGATCTACATTCCCATCCCATTCACCGTATAATACCGTGATATCTGTACCAGGTAGGAGAGATGTGTTATTATAACATTATAATGTGACACCAGCACCTAGATCTACATTCCCATCCCATTCACCGTATAATACCGTGATATCTGTACCAGGTAGGAGAGATGTGTTATTTAACATTATATGTGACACCAGCACCTAGATTACATTTCTATCCATTCACTGTATAATACCGTGATATCGTACCAGGTAGGAGAGTGTGTATTATAACATTATAAATGTGACACCCAGCACCTAGATCTACATTCCCATCCCATTCACCGTATAATACCGTGAGATACTGTACCAGGTAGGAGGAGATGTGTTATTATAACACTTATAATGTGACACCAGCATAGATCTACATTCCCATCCCCATTCACTGTATAATTACCGTGATATCTGTTACCAGGTAGGAGGAGATGTGTTATTATAACATTATAAAGTGACACCAGCACCTAGATCTACATTCCCATCCCATTCACCGTAAATCTGTGTATCTCGTACCAGGTAGGAGAGATGTGTTATTATAACATTATAAGTGAACCAGCACCTAGATCTACATTCCCATCCCATTCACCGATAATACCGTGATATCTGTACAGGTAGGAAGGATGTGTTATTATAAATTATAAGTGACCCAGCACCTAGAATCTACATTCCATCCCATTCACTGTAAATACCGTGATATCTGTACCAGGTAGGAGAGATGTGTTATTATAACATTATAATGTGACCAAGCACCTAGATCTACACCCATCCCATTCATTCACTGTATAATACCGTGATATCTGTACCAGGTAGGAGAGATGTGTTATTATAACATTTAATGTGACCCAGCACCTAGATCTACATTCCCATCCCATTCACTGTATAATACGTGATATCTGTACAGAGGTGAGAGAGAGATGTGTTATTATAACATATAATGTGACACAGCACCTAGATCTACATTCCCATTCCATTCACTGTATAATACGTGATATCGTTATCTGTACAGGTGGGAGAGATGTGTATTTAACATTTAATGATAAACACAGCAGCCTAGATACATCCCATCCATATCACTGTATAATACCCGTGATATCTGTACCAGGTAGGAGAGATTGTGTTATTTACATTATAATGTGACACCAGCGCCTAGATCTACATTCCCATTCCATTCACTGTATAATACGTGATATCTGTACCAGGTAGGAGAGATGTGTTATTTAACATTATAATGTGGCACAGCACTAGATCTACATTCCCATTCCATTCCTGTATAATACCGTGATATCTGTACCAGGTAGGGGAGAGATGTGTTTTATAACTTATAATGTGACACCAGCACCTAGATCTACATTCCCATCCCATCACCATTAATACCGTGTATATCTGTACCAGGTAGGAGAGATGTGTTTATTATACATTATAATGTGACACCAGCACCTAGATACATTCCCATTCATTCAATTGTATAAACCGTGATATCTGTACCAGGTAGGAGAGATGGTTATAAACATTTAATATGGCACCAGCACCTAGATCTACATTCCCATCCATTCACGTATAATACCGTGATATCTGTACCAGGTAGGAGAGATGTGTTATTATAAATATAATGTGACACCAGACCAAGACTACATTCCCCATTCCCATTCACTGTATAATACCGTGATCTGTACCAGGTAGGAGAGATGTGTTATTATAACATTATAATATGGCCCAGCACTAGATCTACATTCCCATCCCATTACTGTATAACAGCCGTGATATCTGTACCAGGTAGGAGAGATGTGTTATTATAACATTGATAATGGCACCAGCACTAGATCTACATTCCCACTCCCATTCACTGCTAATACCGTGATATTTGTACCAGTGGAGGAATGTGTTATTAAAAATTATAATGTGGACACCAGCACCTAGATCTACATCCATCCCATTCACTGTATAATACCGTGATATCTGTACCAGGTAGGAGAGTGTTATTAACATGTATAATGTGCACCAGCCCTAGATCTACATTCCCATTTCACCGTATAATACCGTGATATCTGTACCAGGTAGGAGAGATGTGTTATTATAAAATTATAAATGTGACAACCAGAACATAGATCCTATTCCTATTTCCGAATTTCACAAAACCCTCAAAAGTATCTCCGAATTTCACAAAACCCTCAAAAGTATCTCCGAATTTCACAAAACCATTGAAGATATTTCCGAATTTCACAAAACCCAAAAATATCTCCAATTTTCACAAAACCCTTGAAGGTATCTCTGAATTTCACAAAACCCTTGAAAGTATCTCCGAATTTCACAAAACCCTCGAATGTATCTCCGTATTTCACAAAACCCTCGAAAGTATCTTGGCATTTCACAAAACCCTCGAATGTATCTCCGTATTTCACAAAACCCTCGTGTATGTATATGTTTATTTATATAGCGCCACTTGGGGACACAGCGCTGTACATTATAACAATACAGATTATACAGTATGTATGTATTTGTTTATTTATATAGCGCCACTAGGGGACACAGCGCTGTACAGTATAAAATACAATAAGGTCATACAAGGGGGATAAATACATAGATAGTTCAGTAGGGCTTTGCCACAAGATGTAATGAGGTCCCTGCCCCGTAGTGATTACAATCTGACATATCAAATCCTACATTGGGTTAGATTCCTGCGGTTTACACAATTTGCGTGTTCGGTGTATGTATGTATATGTTTATTTATATAGCGCCACTTGGGGACACAGCGCTGTACATTATAACAATACAGATTATACAGTATGTATGTATATGTTTATTTATATAGTGCCACTTGGGTACACAGCGCTGTACATTATAACAATACAGATTATACTCCTGGGCCTCCCTATAGGTAATGTATAGATCAGATAGAACACATCCTGGGCCTCCCTATAGGTAACGTAAGGATCAGATAGAACACATCCTGGGCCTCCCTGTAGGTAACGTATAGATCAGATAGAACACATCCTGGGCCTCCCTATAGGTAATGTATAGATCAGATAGAACACATCCTGGGCCTCCTATAGGTAATGTATAGATCAGATAGAACACATCCTGGGCCTCCCTATAGGTAAGTATAGATCAGATAGAACACATCCTGGGCCTCCCTATTGTAACGTATAGATCAGACAGAACACATCTGGCTCCCTATTGGTAATGTATAGATCAGATATAGAACATCTCTGGGCCTCCCTAGATGTAACGTATAGATCAGATAGAACACATCCTGGGCCTCCTATTGGTAACGTATAGATCAGATAGAAAACATCCTGGGCCTCCCTATAGGTAACGTAAGATCAGATGAACACATCCTGGGCCTCCCTGTAGTAAGGATATAGATCAGATATGAACACATCCTGGGCCTCCCTATAGGTAATGTATAGATCAGATAGAACACATCCTGGGCCTCCCTATAGGTAACGTATAGATCAGATAGAACACATCCTGGGCCTCCCTATAGGTAACGTATAGATCAGATAGACACATCCTGGGCCTCCCTGTAGGTAACGTATAGATCAGATAGAACACATCCTGGCCTCCCTATAGGTATGTATAGATCAGATGAACACATCCTGGGTCCTCCCTATAGGTAATGTATAGATGAGATAGAGCACATCCTGGGCCTCCCTATAGGTAATGTATAGATCAGATAGAACACATCCTGGGACTCCCTATAGGTAATGTATAGATCAGATAGAACACATCCTGGGACTCCCTATAGGTAATGTATAGATCAGATAGAACACATCCTGGGCCTCCCTATAGGTAATGTATAGATCAGATAGAACACATCCCGGGCCTCCCTATAGATAATGTATAGATCAGATAGAACACATCCTGGGCGCGCACTTGGGGACACAGCGCTGTACATATAACAACACAGATTAATTACAGTATGTATGTATTGTTGTATTTATATGCGCCACCTTGGGTAACAGCGCTGTACATATAACAATACAGATTATACAGTATGTAGATATGTTTATTTATATAGCGCCACTTGGGTACACACGCACTGTACATTATAACAATACAGATTATACAGTATGTATGTATATGTTTATTTAATTAGCGCCACTTGGGGGAGCACGCGCTGTACATTATAACAATACAGATTATACAGTATGTATGTATATGTTATTTATATAGCGCCACTGGGGACACAGCGTGTACATTATAACCATACAGATTATACAGTATGTATAATATGTTTATTATATAGCGCCACTTGGGACACAGAGCTGTATATTATAACAATACAGATTATACAGTATGTATGTATATGTTTATTTATTAGCACCCACTTGGGTACGCAGGCTGTA
Source organism: Hymenochirus boettgeri (assembly GCA_019447015.1). Lineage (NCBI taxonomy): Eukaryota > Metazoa > Chordata > Amphibia > Anura > Pipidae > Hymenochirus > Hymenochirus boettgeri. The sequence goes on from CM033472.1 coordinate 8,173,220, forward strand.
CATTATAAAATACAAGATTATACAGTATGTAGTATATGTTTATTTATATAGCGCCACTTGGGTACGCAGCGCTGACATTAGAAATACAGATTATACAGTATGTATGTATATGTTTATTTATATAGCGCCACTGGGTACGCAGCGCTGTACATTATAACAATACAGATTATACAGTTGTATGTATATGTTTATTATATAGCGCCATGGGTACGCAGCACTGTACATATAACATATAGATTATACAGTATGTATGTATATGTTTATTTATATAGCGCCATGGTACGCAGCGCTGTACATTATACTAACACCAGATTTACAGTATGTATGTATATGTTTATTTATATAGCGCCACTGGGTACGAGCAGCTGTAAATTATAACAATACAGATTATACAGTATGTTGTATATGTTTATTTATATAGCGCCACTTGGGTACACAGCACTGTACATTATAACAATACGATTATTACAGTGTGTATGTATATGTTTATTTATAGTAGGCATTTGGGTACGCAGCGCTGTACATTATATAACAAACAGATTATACAGTATGTAGTATATGTTTATATATAGCGCCACTTGGGTAGCAGCGTGTAAATTATAACACACAAATTATACAGTATGTATGTATATGTTTGTTTATTATAGCGCCACTTGGGGACGCAGCACTGTACATTATAACAATAAGATTATAAGATGTATGTATATGTTTATTTATATGCACCACTTGGGTACGCAGCGCTGACATTATAACAAGACAGATATACAGTATTATGTATATGTTATTATATAGCGCCACTTGGGGACACAGCGCTGTACATATAAACAATACAGATTATACAGTATGTATGTATATGTTTATTTATATAGCCCCACTTGGGTACGCAGCGCTGTACATTATAACAACACAGATTATACAGTATGTATGTTTATGTTATATAGCGCCACTTGGGGACGCAGCGTGTACTTATAACAATACGATTATACAGTAGTATGTAATGTTATTTATATAGCGCCATTGGGACCAGCGCTGTACTTATAACAATACAGATTATACAGTATGTATGTATATGTTTATTTATACAGCGCCATGGGACACAGCGCTGTACATTATAACAATACACGTATACCAGTATGTATGATATGTTATTATATAGGCACTTGGGTACGCAGCGCTGTACATTATAACAATACAGATATACAGTATGTATGTATATGTTTTTTATATAGCGCCACTTGGGGACGCAGCGCTGTACATTATAACAATGCAGATTATACCAGTATGATGTATATGTTTATTTAATAGCGCACTTGGGGCGCAGCGCTGTACATTATAACAATACAGATTATACAGTATGTATGTATAGTTTATTTTATAGTACGCCACTGGTAGCAGCAGGTGTACATTTAACAATACAGATTATACAGGTGTATGTATATGTTTATTTATAAGCGCCACTTGGGTACGCAGCGCTGTACATTATAACAATACAGATTATACAGTTGTATGTATATGTTTATTTATATAGCGCCACTGGGTACGCAGCGCTGTATATTAAACAATACAGATTATACAGTAGTATGTATATGTTATATATATGCGCCACATGGTAGCAGCGCTGTACATTATAACAATACCGATTATACAGTATGTACGTATATGTTTATTTATATAGCGCCACTTGGGTACGCAGTTGCTTTTACATATAACAATACAGATTATACAGTATGTACGTATATGTTTTTTTATATGCGCCACTTGGGACGCAGCGCTGTACATATAACAATACAGATTATACAGTATGTATGTATATGTTTATTTATATGCGCGCACACTTGGGTACACAGCTTGTACATTATAAAATACAGATTATTCAGTATGTATGTATTGTTTTTATATAGCGCCACTTGGGACACAGTCCTGTACATTCTAACAATACAGATTATACGTATGTACGTAATGTTATTATATATAGCGCCACTTGGGTAACCAGCGCTGTACATTATACAATACAGATTATACAGTATTGTACGTATATGTTTATTTATATAGCGCCACTTGGGTACACAGCGCTGTAAATATAACATACAGATTATACAGTATGTACGTATATGTTTATTTATATAGCGCCACTTGGGGACACGAGCTGTACATTATAACAATACAGATTATCAGTATGTATGTATATGTTTATTTATATAGCGCCACATTGGGGACACAGCGCTGTACATTATAACAATACAGATTATAAAGTATGTATGTATATGTTTATTTATTAGCGCCACTTGTGGGGACACAGCGCTGTACATTCTAACAATACAGATTATCAGTATGTATGTATTGTTTATTTATATAGCACCATTGGGGACACAGGCTGTACATATAACAATACAGATTACACAGTATGTTGTATAGTTTTTATTATATAGCGCCACTTGGGTACACAGCACTGTACATTATAACAATACAGATTATACAGTATGTATGTATAATTTTATAAAGCGCCACTTGGGTACGCAGCGCTGTACATATAAAATACAGATTATACAGTATGTATGTATATGTTTATTTATATAGCGCCACTTGGGGACACAGCGCTGTACATTATAACAATACAGATTATACAGTATGTATATGTTTATTTATATAGCGCCACTTGGGGACACATCGCTGTACATTATAACATACAGATTATACAGTATGTATGTATAGTTTATTTAGATAGGCCACTTGGGGACACAGCGCTGTACATTATAAACAATACAGATTATACAGTATGTATGTATGTTATTTATATAGAGCCACTTGGGGACACAGCGCTGTACATTATAACAATACAGATTATACAGTTTGTATGTATATGTTTATTTATATAGCGCCACTTGGGGACACAGCGCTGTACATTATAACAATACAGATTATACAGTATGTATGTATATGTTTATTTATATAGCGCCACTTGGGGACACAGCGCTTGTACATTATAACAATACAGATATACAGTATGTATGTATTAATTTTATTAATAAGCGCCACTTGGGTACACAGCGCTGTAAATTATAACAATACAGATTATACAGTATGTATGTATATGTTTATTAATAGCCCACTTGGGTACGCAGCGCTGTACATATAACAATACAGACTTACAGTATGTACGTATATGTTATTTATAAGCCCCACTTGTGGGACACAGCGCTGTACATTATAACAATACAAGATATACAGTATGTTATGTTTATTTATTATAGGCCACTTGGGGAACAGCGCTGTACATTATAACAATAACAATTATAAGTATTGTACGTATATGTTTATTTATATAGCGCCACTTGGGTACACAGGTGTACATTATAACAATACAGATTATACAGATGTATGTATATGTATTTATATAGCGCACTTGGGTACGCAGCGCTGTACATTTATAACAATACAGATTAACAGTATGTACGTATATGTTTTTTATATAGCGCCCATTGGGGACGCAGCGCTGTACATTATAACAACACAGATTATACAGTATGTACGTATATGTTTATTATATAGCGCCACTTGGGTGCACAGCGCTGTACATTATAAACATACAGATTATACAGTATGTAGTATATGTTTATTTATATAGCGCCACTGGGTACGCAGCGCGTTACATTATAACAAACACAGATTATACAGTATGTACGTATATGTTATTTATATACGCCACTTGGGTACACAGCGCTGTACATTATAACAACACAGATTATCAGTATGTAAGTATATGTTTATTATATAGCGCCACTTGGGTACACAGCGCTGTACATTATAACAATACAGATTATACAGTATGTACGTATATGTTTATTATATAGCGCACTTGGGTACACAGCGCTGTACATTATAACAATACAGATTATACAGTATGTATGTATATTTTATTTATATAGCGCCACTTGGGTACACAGCGCTGTACATTATAAAATACAGATTATACAGTATGTATGTATATGTTTATTTATATGCGCCACTTGGGTAACAGCGCTGTACATTAAACAATACAGATTATACAGTATGTATGTATATGTTTATTTATATAGGCCACTTGGGTACGCAGCGCTGTACATTAAACAATACAGATTATCAGTATGTATGTATATGTTTATTTTATAGCGCCACTTGGTTACACAGCGCTGTACATTATAACAATACAGTTATACTGTATGTATGTATATGTTTATTTATATGCGCCACTGGGTACGCAGCGCTGTACAATTATACAATACAGATTATACATTATGTATGTATAGTTTATTTATATAGAGCCACTTGGGACACAGCGCTGTACATTATAACAATACAGATTATACAGTATGTATGTATATGTTTATTTATATAGGCCACTTGGGTACACAGCGCTTACATATAACAATACAGATTAACAGTATTTATGTATATGGTTATTAATAAAGCGCCCATTGGGTACGCAGCGCTGTACATTATAACAATACAGAGTATACAAACAAGGGGATAAGTGCAATATACAGATAGATAAGAACTGAATTAAATACATTTCATAAATCGGTTAAGAAAGCATATATATAAATTATGTATAAATGGAATAGTGCAACAAGCCTTGTCATATTAGGATGAGATCCTGCCCTGAAGAGCTTACAATCTAAGTAGGGGGAACAACAACATACAGATTCAGTGGGGGGATGGGTATAAAGTGATGAGGTAGGTAATAATCTTAGTGTGCTGATGCTCAGAAAGGTAGGATAACAGTTAGATTGGAAAGTATTAATGGATGTCACCAGGCGAAGCGGAGGAGGGAGAGATTCCAAATGTAGGGAGCATCAAGAGAGAATGGTTTAAGGTGGAGGCAGCCAGTGTTAGTTGGGGGTTTGTGGAGAAGATTTTCTGTGAGGAACGAAGGGCATGACCTGGAACAAGGGACCAGAGAGAAGATAATAGGGAGGTGCAATAGAGCGAAGGGATTTAAGGTAAAATCAGGGTATTGAATATGATTCTTTGTTTGATGGGAAGCCACCTCCAAGAGACTCAAGATCATGGTTGTGTGATGAGAGTCAGAGTCCAAGAGTAGAATGTTAAGTAGTCCAGACGGGAGATATAAGGGCATGGATGAGCATTTTAGTAGTGGAGAGAGAGAGAGAAAAGGGTGGATCTTGGAAATATTGCGAAGGAGAAAACGACAGGTCCTAGTGACATTGTTAATGTGATGATGGAAGGAAAGAGAGGAGTCAAAGATCACTACAAGACAGCGTGCAGATTCAACTGGGTTAATGGCCATATTGTCAATAGAGATGGAGAAGGGAGGACTAGGTCCCAGTTTAGGGGAGATGATTCATTCTGTTTTGGATAGATTGAGTTTAAGGCGGCGGTGCGCCATCCAGGAAGAGATAGAGAGCAGACATTTAGAGATTTGGGAATGACCTTCAGGGGTTAAGGTTTGTACAGGTCCAAGTCCAGGAGGTGACCATCCTTATGGTGCTAGTGTTGGTCCACTGCTGGAGGGAGAAGGAGGAAGTTAGGTGGGGAAAGCGAGAGGGCCAGGATTGCTTAGTGTCGTCAGTGTGACAATTGAAGTCACCTAGAATTATAGCCGGACAGTCGGAGGAAAGAAAGACAGAGTGCCAGGGTTCAAACTCTGTAAGGAAAGCGGCTGGGGCTGGGGCTGGGCAGAAGGGGGTCTGTATAAACTGCTACTCGTAGACATAAGGGGTGGAAAAGTTGGACAGCATGGACTTCAAATTGAAAAGCCACAGAGGGCGGAAGAGAAACAAGCCATTCTAAGCGGGATGGTTTTCCCTGCAAAGCTATCCCTGCACAAGCGCAAATAACACGTGTTAAAACACTGCTCCTATGGCTTCTATAATTGTAGTACACTGTTGTTTAGCAGAAATGTGTTTTATATTCAACAAAATTGGGCAATGTCTATAGATAGGTCAGGAACGACTTCATAGGATCTAAAGTGGTACAGGCCATCAAATACAGCAGAATGGTCTGAAATTCCCATCACTCGGACCTGACCATTTACCTATAGAAGGAGCGTTTGGTTTAAAAAGGTCCCAGTCACTAGGCAGGATGGCATTATGTGAGGCTGAAGGTTTATTAATACACAACAATTGGGAGAATGATAATAATCCTGTTTTATTTTGATGCCAGGAAATCAGCCACGACCACAAAGAAATTCCGGTTTGGGCTTCCATCATCAGAGCACATCCTGGGCCTCCATAGGTAAGTATAGATCAGATGAACAAACATCCTGGGCCTTTATAGGTAATGTATAGATCAGATAGAGCACATCCTGGGATCCCTATAGGTAATGTATAGATCAGATAGAACACATCCTGGGCCTCCCTATAGATAATGTATAGATCAGATAGAACACATCCTGGGACTCCCTATAGGTAATGTATATATCAGATAGAGCACATCCTGGGACTCCCTATAGGTAATGTATAGATCAGATAGAACACATCCTGGGCCTCCCTATAGGTCATGTATAGATCAGATAGAGCACATCCTGGGACTCCCTATAGGTATTGTATAGATCAGATAGAGCACATCCTGGACTCCCTATAGGTAATGTAAGTCAGATAGAACACATCCTGGGCCTCCCTTAGGTAATGTATAGATCAGATAGAACACATCCTGGGACTCCCTATAGTAATGTAAGATCAGATAGAACACATTCTGGGCCTCCCTATAGGTAATGTATAGATCCGATAGAAACATCCTGGGCCTCCCTATAGGTAATGTATAGATCAGATGAACACATCATGGGCTCCCTATAGGTAATGTATAGATCAGATAGAACACATCCTGGGACTCCCTATAGGTAATGTATAGATCAGATAGAACACATCCTGGGCCTCCCTATAGGTAATGTATAGATCAGATAGAACACATCCTGGGACTCCCTATAGGTAATGTATAGATCAGATAGAGCACATCCTGGGGCTCCCTATAGGTAATGTATAGATCAGATAGAACACATCCTGGACCTCCCTATAGGTAATGTATAGATCAGATAGAACACATCCTGGGACTCCCTATAGGTAATGTATAGATGAGATAGAGCACCTCCTGGGATCCCTATAGTAATGTATAGATCAGATAGAAACACATCCTGGGACTCCCTATAGGTAATGTATAGGTCAGATAGAACACATCCTGGGCCTCCCATGTAGTATAGATCAGATAGAACACATCCCGGGCCTCCCTAGAGTAATGTATAGATCAGATAGAACACATCCTGGGACTCCCTATAGGTAATGTATAGATCAGATAGAACACATCCGGGCTCTACAGATAATGTTAGATCAATAGAACACATCCGGGCCTTCCTATAGGTAATGTATAGATCAGATAGAACACATCCGGGCCCTATAGTAAGTATGATAGATAGAACACATCCTGGGATTCCTATAGGTAATGTATAGATCAGATAGAACACATCCCGGCCTCCCAATAGGTAATATAGATCAGATAGAACACATCCTGGGGCCTCCCTATAGGTAATGTATAGATCAGAAGAAACACATCCTGGGCCTCCCTATAGGTAACGTTTAGATCAGATAGAACACAATCCTGGGCCTCCCTATAGGTAATGTATAGTCAGATAGAACATCCTGGGCCTCCCTATAGGTAATATAGATCCGAAGTAGAACACATCCTGGGCCTCCCTAAGGTAACATATAGATCAGATAGAACACATCCTGGGCCTCCTATAGGTAATGTATAGATCAGATAGAACACATCTGGACCTCCCTATAGGTAAATGTATAGATCAGATAGACACACATCCTGGCCTCCCTATAGGAATGTATAGATCAGATAGAACACTCCTTGGCCTCTCTATAGGTAAAGTATAGATCAGATAGAAACTACATCCTGGGCCTCCCTATAGGTAACGTATAGATCAGATAGAACAACTCGGGCCCTCCCTATAGGAACGTATAGTCAGATAGAAACACCTGGGCTCCTATAGATACGTATGATCAGATAGAACACATCCTGGGTCCTATAGGTAACGTATAGAATCAGATAGAACACCTCTGGCCTCCTATGGTAACATAAGATAGATAGAACACATCCTGGGCCTCCCTATAGGTAATAAGATCAGATAATAGAACACATCCTGGGCCTCCCTATAGGTAAGTATAGATCAGATAGAACACATCTGGGCCTCCCTATAGGTAAGTAAGTATAGATCAGATAGAACACATCCTGGCCTCCCTATAGGTAATGTAGATTAGATAGAACACATTCTGCGCCTCCCTATAGGTAATGTATAGATCAGATAGAACACCTCTGGGCTCCCTATAGGTATTAATAGATCAGATAGACACATCTGGGCCTCCCTATAGGTAACGTATAGATCAGATAGAACACAATCCTGGGCCTCCCTATAGGTAATGTATAGATCAGATAGAACACATTGGGCCTCCCTATAGGTAAGTACAGTATAGATCAGATAGAAACACATCTGGGCCTCCTCTAGATAATGTATAGATCAGATAGAACACATCCTTGGCCTCCCTATAGGTAACTATTTAGATCAGATAGAACACCATCCTGGGCTCCCTATAGGTAACGTATAGATCAGATAGAACACAATCCTGGGCCTCCTATAGGTAACGATAGATCAGATAGAAACACATCCTGGGCCTCCTATAGGTAACGTATAGATCAGATAGAACACATCCTGGGCCTCCCTATAGGTAACGTATAGATCAGATAGAACACATCCTGGGCCTCCCTATAGGTAACTTATAGATCAGATAGAACACATCCTGGGCCTCCCTAGGTAAACGTATAGATCAGATAGAACACATCCTGGGCCTCCCTATAGGTAACGTATAGATCAGAAGAACCATCTGGGCCTCCCTATAGGTAACTTATAGATCAGATAGAAAACATCCTGGTCTCCTATAGGTAACGTATAGATCAGATAGAAACATCCTGGGCTCCCTATAGGGTAAGTATAGATCAGATAGAACACATCCTGGGCCTCCCTATATGATAAGTATAGATCAGATAGAACATCCTGGGCTCTCCATATAGGTAACGTATAGATCAGATAGAAACACTCCGGGCCACCTATAGGTAACATATAGATCAGATAGAACACATCCTGGGCCTCCCTATAGGTAACTTATAGATCAGATAGAAACACATCCTGGGCCTCCCTATAGGTAAGTAAGTATAGATCAGATAGAACACATCCTGGGCCTCCATTAGGTAATGTATAGATAGATAGAAAACACATCTGGGCCTCCCTATAGGTAATGATAGATCAGATAGAACACATCCTGGGCCTCCTATAGTGGATGTATAGATCAGATAGAACACATCCTGGGCCTCCCTATATGTAACGTATAGATCAGACAGAACACATCCTTGGCCTCCCTATTGGTAATGTATAGATCAGATAGAACACATCCTGGGCCTCCCTATAGGTAACGTATAGATCAGATAGAACACATCCTGGGCCTCTCTATTGGTAACGTATAGATCAGATAGAACACATCCTGGGCCTCCCTATAGTAACGTAAGGATCAGAGAACACATCCTGGGCCTCCCTGTAGGTAACGTATAGATCAGATAGATGAACACATCCTGGGCCCCCTATAGGTAATGTATAGATCAGATAGAAACACCTCTGGCCTCCTGTAGGAACGTATAGATCAGATAGAACACATCCTGGGCTCATAGGTAACGTATAGAGATAGAAACACATCCTGGGCTCCCTGAGTAACGTATAGATCAGATAGAAAACATCCTGGCCTCCCTATAGGTAATGTATAGATCAGATAGAACACATCCTGGGCCTCCCTATAGGTAATGTATAGATCAGATAGAACAATCCTGGGCCTCCCTTAGGTAATGTATAGATCAGATAGAACACATCCTGGGCCTCCCTATAGGTAATTAGATCAGATGAACACATCCTGGCCTCCTATAGGAACGTATAGATCAGATAGAACACATCCTGGGCCTCCCTGTAGGTAATGATAGATCAGATAGAACACTCTGGGCCTCCCTATAGGAAGTATAGATCAGATAGAACACCTCTGGCCTCCCTATAGGTAACGTAAGATCAGATAGAACAATCCTTGGCCTCCCTATAGGTAATGTATAGATCAGATAGAAAAACATCCTGGGCCTCCCTATAGGAATGTATAGATCAGATAGAAACACATCCTGGGCCTCCCTATAGGTAAGTATAGATCAGAGAGAACACATCCGGGCCTACCTATAGGTAATGTATAGATCAGATAGAAACACATCCTGGGCCTCCCTCATAGGTAATGTATAGATCAGATAGAACACATCCCTGGGCCTCCCTATAGGTAACGTATAGATCAGATAGAAACACATCCTGGGCCTCCCTTAGGTAAGTATAGATCAGATAGAACACCTCCTTGGACCTTCATATAGGGGTAAAACCGAGGGTTTTGTGAAATACGGAGATACATTCGAGGGTTTTGTGAAATACCAAGATACTTTCGAGGGTTTTGTGAAATACGGAGATACATTCGAGGTTCAGAATTTCACAAAACCATCAATAAAGTTCAATTCATCACCTCAAAAGCGAATTCGTAATTCAAAAACCCCAACAAGTAGCTGCTCGAATTTCGGGAACAAAACCTAGGAAGAGAGTCCAGAATGCACAAAAACCGCAAAAAGGACTCAGAATTCACAAAACCTCAAAAGGAGCAGAACACAAACCCTCAAAGGACTCTCGAATCACCAAAAACTCCTCAAAGTATCTCCGAATTCACAAAACCATTGAAAATATTTCCGAAATTCACAAAACCCACCAAAAATATCTCCAATTTTCACAAAACCCTTGAAGGTATCTCTGAATTTCACAAAACCCTTGAAAGTATCTCCGAATTTCACAAAACCCTCGAATGTATCTCCGTATTTCACAAAACCCTCGAAAGTATCTTGGTATTTCACAAAACCCTCGAATGTATCTCCGTATTTCACAAAACCTCGAAAGTATCTTTGTATTTCACAAAACCATTGAAGATATTTCCGAATTTCACAAAACCCTCAAAAGTATCTCAGAATTTCACAAAACCCTCAAAAGTATCTCAGAATTTCACAAAACCCTCAAAAGTATTTCCGAATTTCACAAAACCCTCAAAAGTATCTCCGAATTTCACAAAACCCTCAAAAGTATCTCCGAATTTCACAAAACCATTGAAGATATTTCCGAATTTCACAAAACCCTCAAAAGTATCTCCGAATTTCACAAAACCCTCAAAAGTATCTCCGAATTTCACAAAACCATTGAAGATATTTCCGAATTTCACAAAACCCAAAAATATCTCCAATTTTCACAAAACCCTTGAAGGTATCTCTGAATTTCACAAAACCCTTGAAAGTATCTCGAATTTCACAAAACCTCGAATGTATCTCCGTATTTCACACAAACCCTCGAAAGTATCTTGGCATTTCACAAAACCCTCGAATGTATTCTCCGATTTTCACAAAACCCTCGAAAGTATCTTTGTATTCACAAAACCATTGAAGATATTTCCGAATTCACAAAACCCTAAAAGTATCTAGAATTTCACAAAACCCTCAAAGTATCTCAGAATTCACAAAACCCTCAAAAGATTTCCGAATTTCACAAAACCCTCAAAAGTATCTCCGAATTTCACAAAACCCTCAAAAGTATCTCGAATTCACAAAACCATTGAAGATATTTCTGAATTTCACAAAACCCAAAATATCTCAGATTTCACAAAACCCTTGAAGGTATCTCCGAATTTCACAAAAACCCTTGAAAGTTATCTCCGAATTTCACAAAAACCTCGAATGTACTCCGTATTTCACAAAACCCTCGAAAGTATCTTGGTATTTCACAAAACCCTCGAATGTATCTCTGTATTTCACAAAACCCTCGAAAGTATCTTGTATTTCACAAAACCCTTGAAAGTATCTCCATATTTCACAAAACCCTCGAATGTATCTCCGAATTTCACTAAACCCTCAAAAGTATCTCTGTATTTCACAAAACCCTTGAAAGTACTCCATATTTCACAAAAACCCTCAAAATATCTCGTATTTCACAAAACCCTTGAAATATCTCTGTATTTCACAAAACCCTCTAAAGTATCTCCGTATTTCACAAAAAACTTGAAAGTATCTCCGTATTTTAAAAAAAACCCAAAATCTCTGTTTTTCACAAAAACCCTTGAAATATCTCCGTATTTTACAAAACCTCAAAGTACTCGTATTCACAAAACCTCAAAAGTACTCCGTATTTCACAAAACTCTCGAAAGTATCTCTGCATTTCACAAAACTCGAAAGTATCTCGTATTTCACAAAACCTCAAAAGTATCTCCGTATTTCACAAAACCCTCGAAAGTATTCTGCATTTCACAAAATTCGAAAGTATCTCTATTTCACAAAACCTTCAAAAGTATCTCCGTATTTCACAAAACTCTCGAAAGTATCTCTGCATTTCACAAAACTCGAAAGATTCTCAGCATTTCACAAACCCTCGAAAATATCTCCGTATTTCACAAACTCTCGAAAGTATCTCTGTATTTCACAAAACTCTTGAAAGTATCTTCGTATTTCACAAAACCTTCAAAAGTATCTCCGTATTTCACAAATCCTCGAAAGTATCTCCGTATTTCACAAAACTCTCGAAAGTATCTCCGTATTTCACGAACTCTCGAAAGTATCTCCGTATTTCACAAAACTCTCGAAAGTATCTCCGTATTTCACAAAACTCTCGAAAGTATCTCCGTATTTACCAAAACTTCGAAAGTATCTCGTATTTCACCAAAACTCTCGAAAGTATCTTCGTATTTCACAAAACCTTCAAAAGTATCTCCGTATTTCAAAAACCCTCGAAAGTATCTCCGTATTTCACAAATCCTCGAAAGTAGCCTCGGCAAACTTAAAAAGTATCTCTGTATTTCCAAGGGTTACCTAAAATGGCCAAAGTTCCAAGATCCAAAAGTTTACACAATAAATCGCTCTCTTTTTTGCAAGGAGTGTGCTCCTCTCATCTCTGCATTTTGTCGTTTACCCCAGGGTAGGGGACATTTGGAGGATTGCACCTACATAACATTGGTGTGATAGAGTGACGTTTTTCAATTAGATTCAATCCAATAATGACATTAAGTATATTACACGTCAGTTGTCTGAGGTGATCCCTCGATGTTTTGTGAGGGATATTTCTTTGTCTTCTGTGGCCTACCTGGGAACATCGGTTGGGCCGCCCTCTCTCGTTTCTTCGCCTGCCGCTTCTCCCCCGGTGGGCTCCTGCTCCCCCCCCTCTGCGCTTTCCTGGCCTGTGTCCCTCCCCGCGTTCTTGTCCCGTGGCCTCTCCGTCCCCCCCCCGCTGCCCCCCCCTTTCCCCCCTTTGCTCGCCCTCCTGGCCTCTTTCCAGTCCTCCGTTTCTCTCGCCGCCCGCTTTTCTTTATTCTCCTTGCCTTCTCCCTTGCGTTCCCCCCCCCGCCCTCCCGTCCTGCTCCCCACTCGACCCCCCCGTTTCGATAACCACACCATCCACCACAGGTCGTGCTCCCCTGTGGCCCCCCGCCCGTCCCCCATCCTTTCCCCTCCCGTCACCCAAGAACCCACACACTCCCAAAACTATACACCTCCGTTCGCCTGTCTTGTCTAGTTGATAGACCCCCACAACGTTGGCGCTGCCCCCCTTGACACCACGCCCCCACAACCACAACCACAACCACCCAGAGGAACCAACCCAGCATCATCGCTTCCCTCGTCCTGCCCTCGCCTACCCCTCTCATCCTCGTAGTCTTGGTTGGACGCCCCCCCTTCGCCCTGACCCTTTCTCATCCCGCTCACGCATACCTTTTCTCCTCTGCTCTCCACCCCACCCCCCTCGTCAAAACACCCTATCTCCCTATCCCTATCACGGCCTGTCCCTTCCCTCTCTTCTCTCGCCTCGTCGGCCCCCCCTCCCTTAGTATTGCGTATCTCTTAGTTCAATAGCGTAGACAGCCAATACTATGGATTCGAATCAGTTGAACACTCACCCTGTAGCCCGAACGCTTAACCAAACCAGCTCAACAAACAACGTACCAAACAGTCATAGTCCTAACAACACACTTACCCAGACACGCTGACCCAACTTTCGACCTGACCAACCGAGGATACTCAACCAAGATATCGGCACTATAACATTAGGAACCACCACTATACTATTATACCGATACACTTGTATCATCATAATGCATATTTCATCTATTCATAATCAAGCTGATATCTCAATTACTAATAGTAGTGTTAGCAATATGGATCATCAGTAATATACAGTGTACTATGCTTAAGTTCATAAGTATATGCAATCAGAACGTCTCTACAGCTTACGTATCATACAGTTAATAAGCACTATGTGCGATAGATCTGACGGTCATCTAGTTATTTAGAATAAGCATCGTAAGTAGCATTTAGCTATAGTACTATTATCTCATGCGACCTATATATCAGTTGATTCTAGAATATGTATCTAGTCAGCCCTATACTAATACAGTGGTATAGTCTCTATAGTCATCATCGCGTAATAATCAGTGGTTCAGCTATATGTAGATTAAGAGTTATAATCAGTTCGTTATGTATTAAATTGTTATTTATGTCTATCTAGAGTTATTATACTGCAGTGTTCGACGCTATGTCATCAGTTATCAATTCATGCGGTTAGCATTATGTTATTCTCAGCTGATCACTACATCATGTCCTTGTTCTATGATTATGTCAGACATGTATATCTCAGTGCTTTGAGATTATTGTCTCGATCAGTGAGTATCTCATAGTCTGCTCTAGCCTTATTGCTGTCAGTATACTTCTGTCATCATTGCACACTTATCTTCCTAATACCTACACGATATAACACCGCATGAACCCTCACTATTATAGTAATGTAGTAGATCACGTATCATCAGATATGCTCACTATATTATGCTCGAGCCTGTGGGATGCATACATACTTTGTCGGATATTGATAGATACACCGGGTGACTCATATATTAACATCAATCTACCTTTCATCTCTCTTACCTATACATGACTCCGTATCCTCTTACTCTTCACTTCGTCATCTACCTCATCGCACACCTCTATTCTATCGACCACCATATACAGCCTACTTCCTACTTCTCACTCTGAATGACTACCATTACTTCATCCTTATATCTAGCCACTTTATTCTGCCATCACCATAACTGCTTATACATCATCTATCTCTGTTCACATAATAATTTTTATCGCCATCACATAATGTACCGTTATCTCACCATGCCCATCAATGCGCCTCCCCCTTCTTCACCTATACTAGCAGCGTGCATATGCTATCTACTATCACGCGCCTCACATTGAATGCTCACATTCACAGGTTTACCCAGTATTCACATAATGCACATTTTCCCATTATACTAATGCACACGTCTTCACCTCCCATGAACATGATGTTGTCACACATCATCATTTGCACCATTGCTTCCACACTACGTCTCCACATCATCCCCAGTATAATACCATGCATCCATAATTTCCCCTGCACCCCATGTCCCCATGCCACATGTCAGCGTGCCACCCCAACTAAGGAACCATATATTTCAAAGTCTCCCGCCCATCAACACGTGTGATTACTCACTTCTATACTGTACCTTCATCACCCATGAACTTCATTCACATAATGCAAATTATTCACGTAAGGCATCATCACGTAATGCACTTCATTCACGTATGCATTGCATACTAATGACTATTCCACATATGCACTTTATTACACATAATGCCTTTATTCAACTTAAAGCATTTTATTCACATTAATGCATCTTAGTTCACAGTAAAGCATTTTATTCCATGAATGCACTTTAATGTCCGAAGCATTAATTCACAAACTGAATATCACTTTATCCCATAAAGCACTTTATTCACATATGCACTTATTCACCTAAAGCACTTTATTCACCTCATTTAATGCACTATTATTCACATAAAGCACTTTATTCACATAATGCCATATTCACAAAAGCACTTTTATCACAAATGCACATTATCACATAAAGCCCACTTATTCTATATCAACATATTTCAAAAGCATTATTCACATTGACATTCACATAAAGCACTTTATTCACATTATAATGCACTTTTATTTCAATAAAGAAACGTTATTCCCATAATCAACAGTATTCAACAATAAAGCGACTTTATACCATAATGAACATTATTCACATAAAGGCACTTTATTCAATAAGGCAACTTGCTACAACTTTTTCAGTAACAAACAAAATGAATTAATTTCCTTACATCAATGGACCACGCTAACGCAATGCCATTCGGGTGGTAATCAGTTTATCGTGGCCTGAGTTCCAACACCGGTGTAAATCACGGTTGAAGCTTTAGGGCCAAACAAACCACTAATTACAAAACCAAATGGCAGAAAAAACCACAAAGGATGGGCTGTGATTATTTTATGTATGTGGATTAATACGCGGCTAACACTTCCGTAGCGCTTTACAATTACATGTAACATTCCACATCAAGGCCCTGCCCAAAAGAGCTTACAATCTAAAGCACATTTATTATTTGAACACATCCCAAACCTATCAGTCTGTTTCGTTTTATGATTGTGGGGGGGAAACCGGGAGTGCCGGCGGGAACCCCAGGCAAAACACGAAGGGGAAGAACAGTTAAATTCCTGCAGATGTGTCAAGGGCGGAATCGAAACTCAGGGACTTCAAGTCTGCAGGGGATCCAGTGGCTAACCACTGAGCACCGTGCTGCCGTGTAAAAAGTGCATAAAGTGCCAGGTAAAGTGCAATAAATGTACCAATAAAAGTGCAAATAAGTAAACAGAAAGTGCAATTAAAGTGCCAGTAAAAGTGCAATGAACGTACAATAAAGTGCAATTAAAAGTGCACAATAAAGTACAATAAAGTGCCAATAAGGTGCAGTTAAAGTGCAAAAAGTAACATAAAGTGACAAGATAAAGTACAATAAAGTGCAAATAAAGTGCAGTAAAGTGCAATAAAGTACAATTAAGTTGACGGTGCAAATGAATAAATACCATAAGTAGAAACAACGGAAAATGTTGCATACTAACCAAAATCCACAATCCCCTCACATAGTAAGAAAAGACAATTGGTTCCATTGGCATTAAAGGAATTGCCGATTTAAATAGCAACAAGTGTCTGGTGTTGTGTCTAGGAAAATCAGTGATCATTCCCACAGTCCAATTAATGGCAGGTTTAAATCGGCCAATCAAGTGATGTCCGACCCCGTACTTTGTATCCCATCCACACACGTTATACATGGAGATAAAGACATACAATCACAAGCCTGGGATATATGTTATGCTGTTAATGTTATGTGGGTGCTTGCATATAATCAAAGCAGTCAAACATAATTTGTTAAGGTCTCACCCACATAGACAGTGATCCTCCAAACCCATACCATTCCCCTGGGGTAATTTCGTAACACCGTCCGGCTTGTCAGTCAATCCGCCTCAATCTGGCTGTGCCAAACCTTGCAGACATCGAGAGACCGAGTCTATAGACATTCCTAGACACTAGAGATGGACTAGAACTCAAACCCGAGTTCAAGCCGAACTTATCGGGTTTGTCTTCTCAACCAATCCGAACCAGGATTTCTCGTTATTTCGCAAACACATCAAAACGCACGAAATTGCATGTGGTTTCCGTGTGCGATCACGTTTGCGGCACAGTGTGGCCGTGCCCTTATTGTCTAAAATGTTATGGACTTTTATTTAAAATTGTTGTTTGTTGTAGTTTGGGTGTGTAGTTGTGTGTGTTTGTGTAGTGGTATTTGGTGTGATTCAGTTCAAAAAAGTAGAAGAGTAAAACAGAAGAGAAGATAAAGGAGAATAGAAAGAAACGGGACACAATGCAGTTCGTGTGTGTCTGTGTACGTGTGTGGTCTCTCTGTGTGTGGTGTAACAAACTTGCCAAGTTCTCTCACCCTCCCACTACTACCAGATCTGCGAGTAGGAGGGGCCCTTATGGTCTGTGGGAGGGCTAGTGGTACCAAGGTAATAGTCGCTGCAGCTTGATATAAAGAGACCAGCCAGGCAGCTGGGGGAGGAACATGGACATTCCCTTGGTGAGTGTAAATCTGTATCTACCCTTTAATATTGTCCTCACCCAACATCTAGATCTACTTCCTATTCCATTCATGTATAATACCGTGATATCTGTACCAGGTAGAGAGATGTGTTATTATAACATTATAATGTGACACCAGCACCTAGAATCTAATTCCCCATCCCATTCACCGTAAATACTGTGATATCTGTACAGGTAGAGAGATGTGTTATATAACTTATAATGTGACACCAGCACCTAGATCTACCATTCCCACCATCTCACCGTATAATACGTGATATCTGTACCAGGTAGAGAGATGTGTTATTATAACATTATAATGTGGACACCAGCACCTAGATCTACATTCCCCATCCATTTCACCGTATAATACCGTGATATCTGTACCAGGTAGGGAGATGTGTTATTATAACATTATAATGTGACACCAGCACTCAGATCTACATTCCTATTCCATTCACTGTATAATACCGTGATATCTGTACCAGGTAGGAGAGATGTGTTATTATAACATTATAATGTGACACCAGCACCTAGATCTACATTCCCATCCCATCACCGTATAATACGTGTATCTGTACCAGGTAGGAGAGATGTGTTATTATACATTATAATGTGACACCAGCACTAGATCTAAATCATCCCATTCACTGTATAATACCGTGATATCTGTACCAGGTGGAGATGTGTTATTATAACATTTATAATGTGACACCCAGCACCTAGATCGTACATTCCATCCAATTCACGTATAATACTGTGATATCTGTACCAGGTAGGAGAGATGTGTTATTATAAACATTATAATGTGACACCAGCACCTAGATTACATTCCATCCCATTCACCTATAATACCGTGATATCTGACCAGGTAGGAGAGATTGTGTTATTATACATTATAATGTGGACACCAGCACCTAGATCTACATTCCATCCCATTCACTGTATAATACCGTGATATCTGTTACCAGGTAGGAGAGATGTGTTTTATAACATTATAATGTGACACCCAGCACTAGATTACTTCCCATCCCATTCACTGTATAATACCGTGATATCTGTACCAGGTAGGAGAGATGTGTTATTATAACATTATAATGTGACACCAGCACCTAGATCTACATTCCCATCCCATTCACTGTATAATACCGTGATATCTGTACGAGGTAGGAGAGATGTGTTATTATAACATTATAATGTGACACCAGCACCTAGATCTACATTCCCATTCCATTCACTGTATAATACTGTGATATCTGTATATCTGTACCAGGTAGGAGAGATGTGTTATTATAACATTATAATGTAACACCAGCGCCTAGATCTACATTCCCATCCCATTCACTGTATAATACCGTGATATCTGACAGGTAGGAGAGATGTGTTATTATAACTTATATATGTGACACCAGCGCCTAGATCTACATTCCCATTCCATTCACTGTATAATACCGTGATATCTGTACCAGGTAGGAGAGATGTGTTATTATAACATTATAATGTGGCACCAGCACCTAGATCTACATTCCCATTCCATTCACTGTATAATACCGTGATATCTGTACCAGGTAGGAGAGATGTGTTATTATAACATATAATGTGACCAGCACCTAGATCGACCCATTCCCATCCCATTCACCATATAATACCGTGATATCTGTACCAGGTAGGAGAGATGTGTTATTATAACATTATAATGTGACACCAGCACCTAGATCTACATTCCCATTCCATTCACTGTATAATACCGTGATATCTGTACCAGGTAGGAGAGATGGTATTTAAAATTTTTAAAATATGGCACCAGCACCTAGATCTACATTCCCATCCCATTCACTGTATAATACCGTGATATCTGTACCAGGTAGGAGAGATGTGTTATTATAACATTATAATGTGACACCAGCACCAAGATCTACATTCCCATTCCATTCACTGTATAATACCGTGATATCTGTACCAGGTAGGAGAGATGTGTTATTATAACATTATAATGTGACACCAGCACCTAGATCTACATTCCCATCCCATTCACTGTATAATACCGTGATATCTGTACCAGGTAGGAGAGATGTGTTATTATAACATTATAATATGGCACCAGCACCTAGATCTACATTCCCATCCCATTCACTGTATAATACCGTGATATCTGTACAGTAGGAGAGATGTGTTATTATACATTATAATGTGACACCAGCACCTAGATCTACATTCCCATCCCATTCACTGTATAATACCGTGATATCTGTACCAGGTAGGAGAGATGTGTTATTATAACATTATAATGTGACACCAGCACCTAGATCTACATTCCCATCCCATTCACTGTATATACACGTGATATCTGTACCAGGTAGGAGAGATGTGTTATTATAACATTATAATGTGACACCAGCACCTAGATCTACATTCCCATCCCATTCACCGTATAATACCGTGATATCTGTACCAGGTAGGAGAGATGTGTTATTATAACATTATAATGTGACACCAGCACCTAGATCTACATTCCATCCCATTCACTGTATAATACCGTGATATCTGTACCAGGTAGGAGAGATGTGTTATTATAACATTATAATGTGACACCAGCACCAAGATCTACATTCCCATCCCATTCACCGTATAATACCGTGATATCTGTACCAGGTAGGAGAGATGTGTTATTAATAACATTATAATGTGACACCAGTCACCTAGATCTACATTCCCATCCCATTCACTGTATAATTACCGTGATATCTGTACCAGGTAGGAGAGATGTGTTATTATAACATTATAATGTGACACCAGCACCAAGATCTACATTCCCATCCCATTCACCGTATAATACCGTGATATCTGTACCAGGTAGGAGAGATGTGTTATTATAACATTATAATATGGCACCAGCACCTAGATCTACATTCCCAGCCCATTCACTGTATATACCGGATATCTTCCCAGGTAGGAGAGATGTGTTATTATAACATTATAATGTGACACCAGCACCTAGATCTACATTCCCATCCCATTCACCGTATAATACCGTGATATCTGTACCAGGTAGGAGAGATGTGTTATTATAACATTATAATGTGACACAGAGACATCCCTGTTACACTAAATGGAATTTAAACTACACACACACATACCAAACACACACACACACACTTTAGACTTTGTTACAAAGTATCAAGTTTATTGGTTACGTCACGTGACTTCCTTTTTCCACATAGGAGTAATAAAAAAAAACACAAGCTGGTGCCTGCATTGCAGAGCATGCTGGGAAATGTAGTGTGCAGACCACTGGATTTCTCCTTCTCTTTATATATTGCATTATAAAGCTTGCATTATCAATCATTTTATTTAGCCAATAAAAGGGATTATTTTATATGCAAGATGTCTTCACTATGTGTAAAATGTAATTTGACATCATAGTTTCTCCATTAAATCCTAATCAACCCTCTCCCACCCCCCTATAGAAATATGGGGTATTTGAACAATTTAAGTTCCCCCAATCACATCCTTGCAACGATATGAATTCTGACTGCACTTGGTCTATAGTTTCAATGACATTTCACAATCCCCTCCCATAGTCACACTACCTCCCATGGTCTGACAGCCACACACTCGATTAGCCAGTCCCACCGAACACACAGCCCCCTGTGAATGGTCTCATTGGCAGATCATCAGCCTGATTGGTTCACAGGATGATTGAATTGGAACAATGAACTGTATAGTGAATGGCAGGTTCACCTATATAATGTATAGTAAATATATACTAATATAGTTAATGTATAGTAATATATATTATAATAATATAGTAATGTATAGTGATCTATAATAATATAGTAATGTATAGTAATATATAATAATATAGTAATGTAAAGTGATCTATAATAATTATAGTAATGTATAGTGATCTATATAATATAGTAATGTATAGTGATCTATAATAATATAGTAATGTATAGCGATCTATAATAATATAGTAATGTATAGAGATGATATACTACGAAAGTAGTGTTCTGGCTAGGATCGTATAAATATATTAGTTAATAATCATATACATATGTAATAGATATAGGAAGATCAGATAAATGTATTGTGATATTGTATACTTGATCATATAATAGTAGTGAGATCACGAATAGCATACTATAATATATAGTATATATTAGTATGATGATATAGTAGAACGTATAAGTACTATATTATATATTAATGTTAACATATATATGCGTATAGATATCTCATATAGTACTTTAGTAAGATCTCTGAATATAGAATGTATAGCGATCATAATATGTGTAAGTATATATAATATATAGTATGCGATCTTATATATATTATGAGTGATATACTATTGACGAGATTATATATATATCACTATACAGTATGTACTATATATTGTATATACTTTATACGATGTACTCAATAATATAGTAATGTAGATCTAATACATAGACCATGACTTGTATATACTCTATATAATGTAATATTATACAAAGTAATATCTATATTATAGACTGTATAGCCAGTAAATATATTCAATAGATCACTATACATTATACGTGATTATTATAATCATATAATATACTAGTATATATAGTATATATATTCTATGATGTATCAGAGTAGTATAGAATATGCCATAATGAATGAGCGAGCTAGATAATCTATATATATGTAGGATCATAACATTACATATTATAATGTATAGTGATCTATACATTACTATTAGTATATGATCAATAATCAATTATTATCTTATATAAGATAAAGAAGGATACAGTATAGATCTATGTAATTATATCGTATAGCAAGCTATAGGACTAATGATTATGGCATCTATACATTATATTATATAGTAGAATGTATAGTGATACGAAGCTTACATATAATTGTAAGTAATAGTGATACTATATAAGTAGTAATAGATCGATATTACATACTAAGTATGTAAGATCACAATACATTGTATGTGTTGTATATATATATAGTAATATACTAATCTTAACTAATATAGTAAATCTATATATTCCATATAAGTGTGATATCAGTAATATACAACTTACATAATTATATAATATACAGTATCATAAATTACATATTATTAAGATGATCTATAATCATTACTATATATGTATAGATCAGTAAATATTAGTACTAATATAGTACATAATAATATAGTAATGAAGCATAAGATATTGCTACGTAAATAATATAGTATATATATCTAAATACCTATATAATGTAATATCATAAATAGTTCATCATAGTAATATGTATGATCTATAGATAGATAGTATCCACTACATGATGATAGGAAGATCTAGTAGACATAAATAGTTTTAATTTGGTATAGACAGCGAATCATTAGGTAGATTATATTATTTAATGTCTAATATTATAATAGTATTAGATCACTAGTGATCTATATATACTATTTAGTAATATATACTATCCAAATAATCATATTATGTATAGCTCATCTTAACAATACTAATAATGTACTATTATATAGTAAGAAGATATTGACTATATATATGTAATGTAATCATATAGAGTCAAGTGCTATACATCTACATAGTGTTCTATATAATATAGTAATCGCTACCTACTATCTATTATCTGTAACGTCTACTATAATATAGTCACGAGATCTATAAATTGAGGCAGTTATATAGGATCATTATAGCAGAGTTTAATATAGAGTAGATATGGATACTATGACATAGGATATAGTAGTATTACGATCCAATGAATATTATCATAGACATAGCGAGCGCTAAAAGTACAGAATATAAAGTAATGATAGTGATCGTGTTGTGACAGAGTCGGAGTATAGAGAGCGAGACTAAAAGTAATTTATTAATCTAGTATAATGAATAATAGTAGAGTAAATAAAAACTAATATTGGTCCCTATGTATGTCTTAATCTATTTTAGGAGTAAGCGAGGCTATCAAAAGAGTAAAATAAGGAAGGTCTAAAAATAGTAGAGTAGGATCTAGAATAATAGTAAGGGAATAGTAGGAGAATAGTATAGAAATAGGCCTAATAGAGGAACTAGAAAGAGTATTGTTTGAAAGTGCTATAGCGCATAAAAGGTAAGTACGACGTATAGGGATAATAGATGATAGGCAGACAGTAAGAAAAGTAATATAGGCAGTAATGTAGACGAGTGATCTAAAAATAGTAGGCTAACAAGCACTATAGAAGATATGACCATTAAAGGGGATCCGATAGTATTATAATATATATTGTCTGCTTAATATTAATTATAGTATATGTTATCGTGTCAATTGTATCTTCTTTATATAGTAATAATATATAATGTATAGCTGATCATAAAATATAGTAATGATAGGGTACTATATATATAGTTAATGTTATAGGATCTATAATAACATTAGTATAATAATAATAATATAGTAATGATAGGTCTATAATAATATAGTAATGTATAGCGATCTATAATAATAGTAATGTATAGGATCTATAATAATATAGTATGATGTGATACAATATAAATAATATAGTAATGTATAGTACATATATAATATATAGTAATGTATAGTGATCTATAATAAATAAAGGAAAAGAATAGATCATACTAATAGAGATTGAAGGACATAATATATAATGTAATAGGATCTATTAATAATATAGTAATGTATAGTGATCTATATAATATAGTAATGTATAGCGATCTATAATAATATATTAAGATTATAGTGTATATATAATATAGTAATGTATAGCGATCTAAATAATATAGTATAGAATATATAATAATAAGTATGTATAGTGATATATAATATAGTAAGTATAGATCTATAATATAGTAATGTATAGCGACTCTAATAATATAGTATATTGTTATTAGTATCTAGCGTCTATAAAATATAGTAATGTATGTGATATAATAATATAGTATGTATAGTGATATAAATAATATAAGTAATGATAGTGATCTAATAATATAGTAATGTATAGTGATCTATAATAATATAGTAATGTATCGTGATCTATAATAATATAGTAAGGTATAGTGATCTATAATAATATAGTAATGTATAGTGATCTATAATAATATAGTAATGTATAGTGATCTATAATAATATAGTAATGTATAGCGATCAAATAACTAGAGGAATTATAGTGATCTATAATAATATAGTAATGTATAGCGATCTATAATAATATAGTAATGTATAGTGATCTATAATAATATAGTAATAGATATAATTATATAGTAATGTATAGTGATATATATAATATAGTAATGTAAAGTGATATATAATAATATAGTAATGTATAGTGATATAAATAATATAGTAATGTATAGCGATCTATAATAATATAGTAATGTATAGTGATCTATAATAATATAGTATGGATAGTGATCTATAATTTAATATAGTGTAATGTATAGTGCATCTATAATAATATAGTAATGTATAGTGATCTATAATAATATAGTAATGTATAGCGATCTATAATTAATAATAGTAATGTATAGTGATCTATAATAATATAGTAATGTATAGCAATCTATAATAATATAGTAAATAATATATAATAATATAGTAATGTATAGTGATATATAATAATATAGTAATGTAAAGTGATTATATAATAATATAGTAATGTATAGTGATCTATAATTAAATAGTAATGTATAGCAATCTATAATAATATAGTATAATAATATATAATTATATAGTAATGTATAGTGATCTATAATAATATAGTAATGTATAGTGATATATAATAATATAGTAATGTATAGCTTATAATATATAGTATAATATATATAATTAATTAGTAAGTATAGTGATCTATAATAATATAGTATAAAGTGATATATAATAATAGTAATGTATAGTGATCTATAATAATATTAGTAATGTATAGTGATCTATAATAATATAGTAATGTATAGCGATCTATATAATATAGTAATGTATAGTGATATATAATATATAGTAATGTATAGTAATATAATAATATAGTAATGTATAGTGATCTATAATAATATAGTAAGGTATATGATTATAATAATATAGTAATGTATAGTGATCTATAATAATATAGTAATGTATAGTGATATATAATAATATAGTAATGTATAGTGATCTATAATAATATAGTAATGTAGTGATCTATAATAACTATAGTAAGTATAGCGATCTATAAATAATATAGTAATGTATAGCGATCTATAATAATATAGTAATGTATAGTGATCTATAATAATATATATAGTAATGATAGTATCAAATATATAGTAATGTATAGTGATCTATAATAAATATAGTATATAGTGATCTATAATAATATAGTAATGTTAGTAAATATATAATTAATATAGTAATGTATAGTGATCTATAATAATATAGTAATGTATAGTGATCTATAATAATATAGTAATGTATAGTGATCTATAATTATATAGTAATGTATAGTGATCTATAATAATATAGTAATGTATAGTGATCTATAATAATATAGTAATGTATAGTGATCTATAATAATATAGTAATGTATAGCGATCTATAATAAATAGTAATGTATAGTGATCTATAAATATATAGTAATTTGTTAGCGATCTATAATAATATAGTAATCTATAATAATCTATAATAATATAGTAATGTATAGCGAGATGTATAATAATATAGTAATGTATAGTGATCTATTAATAATATAGGAATGTATAGTGATCTATAATAATCTAGTAAGTTATAGCGATCTATAAATAATAAGTAATCTATAATAATCTATAATAATATAGTAATGTATAGTGATCTATAATAATATAGTAATGTATAGTGGCTCTATATAATGTAAGTATAGTGATCTAAATATATATGTAATGTATAGTGATCTATAATAATATAGGTAATGTAAAGTGATATATAATAATATAGTAATGTATAGTAATATATAATAATATAGTAATGTATAGTAATCTATAATTATAGTAATGTATAGTGATCTATAATAATATAGTAATGTAAGTGATATATAATATAGTAATGTATAGTAATATATAATAATATAGTAATGTATAGTGATCTATATAATATAGTAATGATAGTGATCTATAATAATATAGTAATGTATAGCGATATATAATAATATAGTAATGTATAGTAATCTATAATAATATTAGTAATGTATAGCGATCTATAATAATATAGTATAATAATATATAATAATATAGTAATGTATAGCGATCTATAATAATATAGTAAGTATAGTGATCTATAATAATATAGTAAGTAATGTATGTTATAGTGATCTATAATAATATAGTAATGTATAGTGATAGATAATAATATAGTAATGTATAGCGATCTATAATAATATAGTAATGTATAGCAATCTATAATAATATAGTAATATATAATGAATCTATAATAATAATATAGTAATGTATAGTGATCTATAATAATATAGTAATGTATAGTAATATATAATAATATAGTAATGTATAGTGATCTATAATAATATAGTTAATGTATAGCGATCTAATAATAATATAGTAATGTATAGTGATCTATAATAATATAGTAATGTATAGGATCTATAATAATATAGTAATGTATAGTGATCTATAATAATATAGTAATGTATAGTGATCTATAATAATATAGTAATGTATAGTGATCTATAATAATATAGTAATGTATAGTGATCTATAATAATATAGTAATGTATAGTGATCTATAATAATATAGTAATTGTAGATATATATCGTAAGTGATCTATAATATATATGTAAGAATGTATAGTGATTATAATTATATAGTAAGGTATAGTGACTATAATATATTAATATAGTAATGTATGTGATCTTAATAATATAGTAATTATGTATCTATTAATAATATAGTAAGTTATAGCCGATCGTATAATAATATAGTAATGTATAGTGATCTATAATAATATAGTAATGTATAGATTATTATGAGATCATAAAATCTATAATATATAAATGATATCAAATGTATGTATAGTGATCTATAAAAAATTATAGTAATGTATAGCGAGTCTATAATAATATAGTATGTCTATCTAGAGATCATATAATATGAATCTATAATAATCTATAATAATATAGTAATGTATAGTGGATCATAAAAATAGTAATGATCTGATCTATAATAATATAGTAATGTATAGTGATCTATAATAATATAGTAATGTATAGTGATCTATAATAACGATAGTAATGTTAAAAAAAAAAGTGATATATAAAATATAGTAATGTATAGTATATATAATATTATTAGTAATGTATAGTGATCTATAATAATATAGTAATGTGTGTATAGTGATCTATAACAATATAGTAAGTAAAGGCTGATTATATATAGTAATTGTATAGTAATATATAATAATATAGTAAATGTGATAGTGATTATATAATAAGTATAGTCAGTATAGTGATTATAATAATATAGTAATGATAGGATCTATAATAGATATAGTAATGTATAGTGGATCGTATATATAATTAGATTTATACGAATTAATTATAGTATAGATCTATAATAAATATATGTATAGAGATATAATTAATATAGTAATGTATAGCGATCTCTATAATATAAATGTATAGGATCTATAATAATATAGTAATGTATAGTGATGCATAATATAGTAATATATCGATTAATCAATAGAATAGTTTTATGTTTGTTTAATTTATTCTTTATTTTTTTTATAATATTGAGTGATATTATAGGTTTTTTTATAACTAACTATAGTATGTATAGCAATCTTAATAATAGTAATCTAATATAAATAATATAGTAATGTATATGATCATAATAATATAGTATGAGTAGTAATATATAATAATTAGTAATGTATTAGGATCGTCATTAGGATAGTGGAACATCTATAATAATTATAGTAATGTATTATGTGATATTAATATAATAGTATGTATAGTGAAATCTATAATAGAAGTATTAGTAATGTATCTAGGGATTCTATAATAATCGATAGTACTGTATAGTGATCTAAATAATATTGCAAATGTATAGTGATCTATAATAATATAGTAATTTTATAGTGATCTAGTAAAAATAGTAATGTATAGGCTCTATAATAATATAGTAATTATAGATTAATACTATAATAAACTAAATATAGTAAGTATAGCAGAGATTATATAATAAGTACTAGTATGTGATCTATAATAATATATAATGTATAGCGTGATTATCATAAATTATAGTAATGTGTTATAGCGATCTATAATAATATAGTCATCTATAATAATCGATAATATATAGTAATGTATAGTGATCTATAAAATATAGTAATGTATAGTGATCTATAATAATATAGATGTCTATAGGTGATCTATAAAATAATATTAGTAATGTTAGGATCTATGAATAATATAGTAAGTAAGTGTGATATATAAATATTAGTAATTATAGTAATATATAATTAATATAGTAAGGTATCGTGATCTATATCATTAATAGTGGAATTAGTGATCTTAATGAATATAGTAATGTAAAGTGATGAAGATAAATAGTTAAGTATAGTAAATATAATAACTAGTATGTATATGATAGTAATATATAGTGACTTAGTAATAATTTGAAGTGTATATTTTTTATCTTATATAATAATATAGTAATGTATAGCGATCTAAATTAATATAGTAATGTATAGTGATCTATAATAACTATAGTAATGTAAGCGATCTATAATAATACTATAATATATTAGAATATAGTAAATGTCTATAGCGATATAATATTATGTTAATGTATAGTGTCATAATAATATAGTAATGGTATAGTGATCTATAATAATATAGTAATAGTTCTAGTCAGATCCCCATAATAATAGTAGTATACGATATATAATGTTTATACGTTAAGTAATAATAGAATCTATAGCATCATAAATAATAGTATCTATATATAATCTATAATAAGATAGTATGTATAGTGATCTAAATAATTAGTATGTTATAGGTAATATATAAATAAATATAGTAAGGTTAGGGATCTATAATAATATAGTAATGTATAGTGATCCTAATAATATAGAATAGGATAGCGAATCTATAATTACATAAGTAATGGTATAGGATCTATAATAATATAGAATGTACGGGATCTATAATAATTATAGAATATATGTATAGGATCTATCATTACTATAGTAATGTATAGTGCCGTATACTAATATAGTAATGTATAGTGATCTAAGTTAAGTATTATATGATTATATAATATAAGTATATTGATCTATAAATATAGTCATGTATAGTGATCTATAATAATATTAGTAATGATAGTGACTATAAAATATAGTAATGTTAGTTGATCTATATATATAATTATAGTACTTATATATAATATATATAATAATATAGTAATGTATAGCGATCTATAATAATATAGTAATGTATAGTGATCTATAATAATATAGTAATGTATAGTGATCTATAATAATATAGTAATGTATAGTAATATATAATAATATAGTAATGATAGGTGATATATAAATAAGTATATCAATATAGTAATGTCTATGTGATCTTAATCAATAGGTATAGGTATATATGATCTAAAATTATTATATACTAATATAGAGATAATGTATAGTGATCTATAGAATATAGTATAAAGATATAATAATTAATTATAGATTATTTAATATGTAGTATATGAGCATAATCTGATCTAAAATACATAATATAGGTACATGTAAGTGATTATAATAATATAGTATAATTATAATAATATAGTAATGATAGCTGCTATATTAGCTATATAATATAATAGATAGTAATGTTATAGCGATCTATAATAATATAGTATGTAAGTCGATCTAATATGTTTATATTAAATAATATAGTAATGTATATGTATATAATAGTAAGTCTATAATATATAATAAGTATCGATAATAGTATATTTAGTAATAATAAGTAATGGTATAGCTGATTATAATAATATATAATGTTATAGGATCTATATAAGAATAATTATCGGATAATATATATAATATTTAGATCTAATAAATAGTAAAGTATTAGACGATCATATAAATAGTAATGATAGTATGATAGAGTGACCTTATATAATATAGTCACTGTATAGTGATCTATAAATAAATAGTATAATAAATATAATATAGATGATAATGTATAGTGATCTATAATAATATGAGTATGTATAGCGATCTGATAATATAGTAAGTATAGTAATATATAGAATAATAGTAATGTATAGCGATCTATTAATAATGAGTAATGTATCTGTGATCTATAATAATATGTAATGTTATAGCGATCTATATAATATGTAAGCTACTAGTAATATGATAATAATATAGTAATGTATAGCGATCCTAATAAATAGTACAGATAGCGGATCTATAACAATATAGTTAATGTCTAGTGATCTATAATACATATAGTATAATAAGATTATAATATACATAGTAAGTGTATAGTGATCTATAAAATATTAGTATGTATAGTGATCTATAATAAGATAGTATAATAATATATAATAAATAGTAAGTATATGATCTATAATAATATATAATGTATGTGATCTTTAATAATATAGAATGTTATAGCGATCTATAATAATATAGTAATGTATAGTGATATATATAATATAGATATGTATAATATAATATAATGAGTAATGTATAGTGATTATAATAATATAGTAAGTGGATAGTGATCTATACATAATATAGAATGTTATAGCGACTCTATAATAATATAGTAATTCATAGTTGATCTATATAATATAGTAGTTGTATAGTGATCTATAAAAATAGTATAATAATATTATAATTATTATAGTAATTGTATAGTGATCTATAAGTATAGTATAATGAATATTATTATAATCTAAGTAATGTATAGGAATATATAGTGATATACCGTTGTACTGTGTATTAATTAATTATCGTAATTATAGTAAAATATTAGTGATATAGTAATGTTGTTATATATAAATATAGTAATGTATAGTAGATATTGCCACAGATATATAGAACAGAATATATAATACTGATATGTAAATATACGTATGTATAGTAAATATTGCACAGATATATAGAACATGAATATAATACTGATATATAATAATATAGTGAATGTTATAGTAATATATGCACAGATATATAGACACTGATATAATATGATATGTAATAATATAGTAATGTATAGTAATATATTGCACAGATATAGTAAACATGAATATATACTGAGATATAATATATAGTAATGTTAGTAGAATCTATTGCATAGATATATAGATAATAGAACTAATTAATTATGATATATAAAATAAGTTAATTATAGTAAATATTGCACAGATATATAGAACATGAATATAATACTGATATGTAATAATATAGTAATGTATAGTAATATATAGTGATATAGTAATGTGTATATAATATAGATAATGTATAGTGATATAGTAATGTGTATAATAATATAGTAATGTCTAGTAATATATTGCCACAGATATATAGAACATGATATAATACTGATATGTAATAATATAGTAATGTATAGTAATATATTGCACAGATATATAGAACATGAATATAATAATGATATGTCATATAGTAATGTATAGTATATATTGCACAGATATATAGAAACATGAATATAATACTGATATGTACATAATATAGTAATAGTTAATGTATAGTAATATATTGCACAGATATACTGAACATGAATAGCGAATATAATACTGCTAGTAATAATATAAGATGTATTAGTAATATATTGCACAGATATATCGAACTGATGATAATTACTGAATGTAATAATTATAGTAATGTATAGTAATATATTGCACAGGATATATAGAACATGATATAATACTGATATAGAATAATATAGGAGTATGTATAGTAATATATTGCACAGATATATAGAACCATGAATATAATATGATATATAATAATATAGTAATGTATAGTAATATATTGCACAGATATATAGAACATGAATATAATACTGATATATAATAATATAGTAATGTATAGTAAATCTAGTGATTATACCGTAGTAATGTGTATAATAATTTAGTAATTATAGGTAATAATCGTGATTATAGTAATGGTATAATAATATAGTAAATTATAGTTAATTATATTGCCACAGATATATAGAAACATGAATATAATACTGATATGTAAGTAATATAGATGTATAGTAAAATTTGCACAGATATATAGAACATGAATGAACATGATATGTAAATAATTAGTTAATGTATATTAATATATGACAAGATATATAGAACATGAATATAATACTGATATGTAATAATATAGTAATGTATAGTAATATATTGCACAGATATATAGAACATGAATATAATACTGATATGTAATAATATAGTAATGTATAGTGATATAGTAATGTGTATAATAATATAGTAATGTATAGTAATATATTGCACAGATATATGAGAACATGAATATAATACTGATATATAATAATATGGTATGTTAGTACTAATTGCACATGATATATAGAACCATGAATATAATACTGATATGGTAATAATATAGTAATGATTAGTAAATATATTGACAGCATATATAGAAAAATGAATATAATACTGATAGTAATAATATAGCTAATGTATAGGTTTAATATATTGCACAGATTATAGAAAATGATTATAATACTGAGATGTATAATATAGTAATGCCTGATAGAATATATTGCACAGATATATAGACATGGAATATAATTACGAATATACTAAATATAGGAATGTATAGATAATATATGCACAGAATATAAGAGACAGGAATATATAAGTAGTAATGCTATAGTTAATATATTGCACAGATATAATAGAAATGAATATAATAATGAATATGTTATAAGATAGTAATGTATAGTAATAATAGTGATTGATAACCGTATAATGTGTTATAATAATATGGTATGTATAGAATATATAGTGATATAGAATGCCGTTATTAATAATATAAGTAAGTATAGTAAATGATGCACAGAGATATAGAACATGAATATCATATGATATGTAATAATATAGTAAGTATAGTAAATATTGCAAAGAGTATAGAAAATGGAACTATAATACTGATAGGTATAATATGTAATGCTATAGATAATAGAGTTGACACAGATATAGCGAACATTGAATATGTAATACGGATATGTAATAATATAGTAATGTATAGTAATATATTGCACAGAGATATATAGACATGAATATAATACGATAGTAATAATATATATGTAAGTAAGTATATAGTGATATGTAATGCGGATACTAATATAGTACTGTTATAAGAAATATTGCACAGATAATAGAACATGAATATAATACGATATATCATAAGATAGTAATGTATTACCGGCCATGTGTTCACATCTCCCAATGGGGCAGGTTTACAAACCAATAGTATCATAGTCGACCAATAGCGAGAGTCCTTACTGACCGACCATGTGTAGGTAATGTATAGATCAGATAGAACACATCCTGGGCCTCCCTATAGGTAATGTATAGATCAGATAGAACACATCCTGGGACTCCCTATAGGTAATGTATAGATCAGATAGAACACATCCTGGGCCTCCCTATAGGTAATGTATAGATCAGATAGAACACATCCTGGGCCTCCCTGTAGGTAATGTATAGATCAGATAGAACACATCCTGGGCCTCCCTATAGGTAATGTATAGATCAGATAGAACACATCCTTGGCCTCCCTATAGGTAATGTATAGATCAGATAGAACACATCCTGGGCCTCCCTATAGGTAACATATAGATCAGATAGAACACATCCTGGGCCTCCCTATAGGTAACGTATAGATCAGATAGAACATTGTTAGATTTATAGGGAATTGTGTAGCTGAGAGCCAATGTATGATCTTATGATATCACATGTTGACTATATATTAAGGTTTTATACAACACTTTTTTCTCTTTTACCTATCCTTGTCTCATTCCCATAAACACCTAGCTGTGGACCGTACTTATAAAGCAGGGGTACCCTTATATACCTTGTCAAGTACCTCTCCTAAGTATTGAATATTCCTCCCTAAATAAAAATACCTTGCCTTACACAGCGCTACATTAAATAACGATTCCTAAATATCTATATTTAAACAGTGATCTTTAAATAAGAATAACGATGTATAAACAGCGATAAGGAGCTGTATTTTACAATGAGAGTTATTTAGGAATACGGCCCTATGAAATAGCTAGGTATGTGATGTAATAAAACTGAAATATATCCTCTGTGTTGTCAGAGAGTTCCAAATCCGATCTAAGGTGGTCTAAAGTTGGGTACACACTTTAACGACAAAGGGACGATTCCAATCGGATCTGACAGATCGGATTTGAGGCAGATGAACAGTCTGCTTCAGGATTGCTCAATATAGAGTCAGCTGCAGATGAAAGAAATGTGTCCGATTTGAAAGTTCTCCCTATATATATCTTTTTAAAGATCATTAAAGTGCGTACCCACCTTTACCTTTAAAAGGAGAACCAAAGTCTAATAATAAAGTTCAGGGGTACTTGTTATAAAGGGTCATATTTCTTAACTCACATTAGTAAATACCAATAACAAATGGTACTTTACAATGCATCTATATTTAGCTACTACCATGGTATTTAACGACTGAAAACGGCTAAATAATGGCTTCCATTGCACATGGTAAACTCTATTTTTCCATTATTCAAGGAGGGTCATTCACTCTCTGAATAATAATGTCATTGACATTGGATAATTATGTCATTGACTTTGGATAATGATGTCATTTACTCTCTGAATGATGTAATTCAGTCTGAATAATGATGTCATTTACTCTCTGAATGATGTCATTCACTCTCATGTAACCCTTTCTCACAGGTCAGCACATTTACCTTTCTGCCAAAATCAACGGGAGTCTCGTGGTTCGCGCCTACACACCCGTGTCTAGTGATGCAGTGAAGGGCCACGTCGATTTGGTCGTAAAGGTAAAATACGAATGTTTAACTGAACCTGTCTTTTTGTTTGAGTGAAGGATGGATTGACCTAGTTTTGTGACCCATCAGTTGCCCATTGTAGTGCCCCAGTTTGGTTGCCCCTGATTTACTTACTGGGTAACTCTACCAATCATTAAACAGGACCTTTCATGGTATGTTTTTATTTATTAATTTAAATGGCCCCTGAATCACATCACCACCCAGGGCCCTGTTTGGTCTCAATCATCCATGAATAGCACTAACATGGGGCCGTTTGACTGAATTGCATCACGTAACGTTTCCTCTTTCCAGGTCTATTACAGGAACGTGAATCCAAAGTTCCCCGAAGGAGGAAAAATGTCCCAATATTTAGACGGCCTAAAAATTGGAGAAACCATTGATTTCAGGGGACCTAATGGACTTCTGGTCTATAAAGGAAAAGGTAAGGTCATTTCTCTTCACCAATCATTATTGTGTCGCTATGTAACTTGACCCCTGATGCCCAGATATCCCAGTGTCCACTGTGGGCTATTCCATCTGTTGGGCCCTGTTTGTTAAACCAGGAATAATAGGTATGAATGGCCTTTAACATGTACCATGTGTATACCAGCAGATACGGTATATGGATGTAACTGTGTATAGCGATATGAATAGGGAATATTATTTGTTTACATACCCAGACAGGAGCATTGTGGGTATGTTTGCCCTCAACCTATATGGCTGCCCCAGACTCTCACTCCATTGAGGTCCTGATAAAATCATGTTCCTATGGCGGGAACATCACATCGATATTTAATGGACCCTTCCTCCTACATACCCCACATATCCGCCATTTCCCCAATACGCCCAAGGGCGTATTTATAAACATATTAACTGATGTTGCTTTTTCCGTATACGTTCCCTTTGTCTTTCAGGTAAATTTGCCATCAGGCCAGAAAAGAAATCCGAACCAAAGCTGAAGGTTGCCAGACACATCGCCATGCTCGCTGGGGGAACCGGTAAGTGACCAACTGCCCCAATGGGGCAAGTTTACAAACCAATAGTATCATAGTCGACCAATAGCGAGAGTCCTTACTGACCGACTATGTGTTCACATCTCCCATGGTGTCAGTTTATAAACCAACGGTATCATAGTTGACCAATAGCGAGAGTCCTTACTGACCGACCATGTGTCCATGGGGCAGGTTTATAAAACCAACGGTATCATAGTCGACCAATAGCGAGAGTCCTTACTGACCGGCCATGTGTTCAATCTCCCAATGGGGCAGGTTTATAAACCAACGGTATCATAGTCGACCAATAGCGAGAGTCCTTTACTGATTTTCTTTTTCCGACCATGTGTTCACATCTCCCAATGGGGCAGGTTTACAAACCAACGGTATCATAGTCGACCAATAGCGAGAGTGCTTACTGACCGGCCATGTGTTCACATCTCCCAATGGGGCAGGTTTACAAACCAATAGTATCATAGTCGACCAATAGCGAGAGTCCTTACTGACCGACCATGGTTCACATCTCCCAATGGGCAGGTTTACAAACCAACGGTATCATAGTCGACCAATTTAGCGAGGAGTTGCTTTACGGACCGGCCAGGTGTCCCAATCTCCAATGGGGCAAGGTTTACAAACCAATAGTATCATAGTCGACCAATAGCGAGAGTCCTTACTGACCGACCATGTGTTCACATCTCCCAATGGGGCAGGTTTACAAACCAACGGTATCATAGTCGACCAATAGCGAGAGTCCTTACTGACCGACCATGTGTTCACATCTCCCAATGGGGCAGGTTTATAAACCAACGGTATCATAGTCGACCAATAGCGGAGAGTCCTTAATGACCGGCCATGTGTTCACATCTCCCAATGGGGCAGGTTTACAAACCAATAGTATCATAGTCGACCAATAGCGAGAGTCCTTACTGACCGACCATGTGGTTCACAGCTCCCATGGGGCAGGTTTCCAAACACCAACGGTATCATAGTCGACCAATAGCGAGAGTCCTTACTGACCGGCCATGTGTTCACATCTCCCAATGGGGCAGGTTTACAAACCAATAGTATCATAGTCGACCAATAGCGAGAGTCCTTACAACTTTGGGGGACACAGCGCTGTACATTCTAACAATACAGATTATACAGTATGTATGTATATGTTATTTATATAGCAACTTGGGGACACAGCGCTGTACATTATAACAATACAGATTACACAGATGTCTGTATATGTTTATTATATAGCGCCACTTGGGTACACAGCACTGTAATTATAACAATACAGATTATACAGTATGTATGTATAATTTTATTAATAAAGGCCAATTGGGTACGCAGCGTGTACATTATAACAATACAGATTAACAGTATGTATGTATATGTTTATTATATAGCGCACTTGGGGACACAGCGCTGTACATTATAACAATACAGATTATACAGTATGTATATGTTTATTTATATAGCGCCATTGGGACACATCGCTGTACATTATAACAATACAGATTATACAGTATGTATGTATATGTATTTATATAGCGCCACTTGGGGAACAGCCGGTACATTATAACAATACAGATTATACAGTATGTATGTATATGTTATTTATATAGAGCCACTTGGGGAACACAGCGCTGTACATTATAACAATACAGATTATACAGTTGTATGTTATATGTTTATTTATATAGCGCCACTTGGGGACACAGCGCTGTACATTATAACAATACAGATTATACAGGATGTATGTATATGTTTATTATATAGCGCCATGGGGACACAGCGCTGTACATTATAACAATACAGATATACAGTATGTATGTATATTTTATTAATAAGCGCCACTTGGGTACACAGCGCTGTACATTATAACATACAGATTATACAGTATGTATGTATATGTTATTTATATAGCACCACTTGGGTACGCAGCGCTGTACATTATAACAATACAGACTATCAGTATGTACGTATATGTTTATTATATAGCGCCACTTGGGGGACACAGCGCTGTACATTATAACAATACAAGTTACAGTATGTACGTATATGTTTATTATATAGCGCCACTGGGTACACAGCGCTGTACATTATAAAATACAGATTATACAGTATGTACGTATATGTTTATTTATATAGCGCCACTTGGGTACACAGCGCTGTACATTATAACATACAGATTATACAGTGTATGTAATGTATTTATATAGCGCCATTGGGTACGCAGCGCTGTACATTTATAAACAATACAGATTATACAGTATGTACGTATATGTTATTTTATATAGCGCCAATTGGGGACGCAGCGCTGTACATTATAACAACACAGATTATACAGTATGTACGTATATGTTTATTTATATAGCGCCACTTGGGTGCACAGCGCTGACATTATAACAATACAGATTATACAGTATGTACGTATATGTTTATTATTATAGCGCCACTTGGTACGCAGCGCTGTACATTATAACAACACAGATTATACAGTATGTACGTATAGTTATTATTATAGCGCCACTTGGGTACAACAGCTGTACATTATAACAACACAGATTATACAGTATGTAATATATTGTTATTTATATAGCCCCCACTGGGTACACAGCGCTGTACATTATAACAATACAGATATGTACAGTATGTACGTATATGTTTATTTATATAGCGCCACTTGGGTACACAGCGCTTGTACTTATAACAATACAGATTATACAGTATGTATGTATATGTTTATATATAGCGCCACTTGGGTACCAGCGCTGTACATTATAACAATACAGATTATACAGTAGTATGTATATGTTTATTTATATAGCGCCACTTGGGTACACAGCGCGTGTACATTATAACAAACTACGATTATTACAGTATGTATGTATATGTTTATTTTATGCGCCACTTGGGTACGCAGCGCTGTACATTAAACAATACAGATTTAACAGTATGTATGTATATGTTTATTTTATAGCGCCACTTGGGTAACAAGCGCTGTACATTAAACAATACAGATTATACTGTATGTATGTATATGTTTATTTATATGACGCCACTGTGGTACGCAGCGCTGTACATTTATAACAATAGATTATACATTATGTATGTATATGTTTATTTATATAAGGCCACTTGGGCACACGCGCTGTACATTAAACAATACAGATTATACAGTATGTGTATATGTTATTTATATAGTGCCACTTGGGTACACAGCGCTGTACATTATAACAATACAGATTAAACAGTATTTATGTATATGTTTATTAATAAAGCGCCACTTGGGTACGCAGCGCTGTACATTATAACAATACAGAGTATACAAACAAGGGGATAAGTGCAATTATACAGATAGATAAGAAATGAATTAAATACAATTTCATACATCGGTTAAGAAAGCATATATATAAATTATGTATAAATGGATATAAGTGCAACAAGCCTTGTCATATTAGGAATGAGATCCCTGCCCTGAAGAGCTTACAATCTAAGTAGGGGTTGAACAACATACAGATACAAGTGGGGGGATGGGTATAAAGTGATTGAGGTAGGTAATAATCATTAGTTGTGCTGATGCTCAGAAAGGTAGGATAACAGTCTAGATTGGAAAGTATTAATGGATGTCACCAGGCGAAGCGAGAGAGGGAGAGAGTTCCAAATGTAGGGAGCATCAAGAGAGAATGGTTTAAGGTGGGAGGCAGCAGTGTTAGTTGGGGGTCTGTGGAGAAGATTTTCTTGTGAGGAACGAAGGGCATGACCTGGAACATAAGGGACCAAGAGAGAAGATAATAGGGAGGTGCAATAGAGCGAAGGGATTTAAAGGTTAAAATCAGGGTATTGAATATGATTCTTTGTTTGATGGGAAGCCACCCTAAGGACTCAAGTATCATGGTTGTGTGATGAGAGTCCAGGAGTCCAAGCAGTAGAATGACAGTAGTCCAGACGGGAGATTATAAGGGCATGGATGAGCATTTTAGTAGTGGAGAGAGAGAGAGAAAAGGGTGGATCTTGGAAATATTGCGAAGGAGAAAACGACAGGTCCTAGTGACATTGTTAATGTGATGATGGAAGGAAAGAGAGGAGTCAAAGATCACTACAAGACAGCGTGCAGATTCAACTGGGTTAATGGCCATATTGTCAATAGAGATGGAGAAGGGAGGACTAGGTCCCAGTTTAGGGGAGATGATTCATTCTGTTTTGGATAGATTGAGTTTAAGGCGGCGGTGCGCCATCCAGGAAGAGATAGAGAGCAGACATTTAGAGATTTGGGAATGACCTTCAGGGGTTAAGGTTTGTACAGGTCCAAGTCAGGAGGTGACCATCCTTATGGTGCTAGTGTTGGTCCACTGCTGGAGGGAGAAGGGAAGTTAGGTGGGGAAAGCGAGAGGGCCAGGATTGCTTAGTGTCGTCAGTGTGACAATTGAAGTCACCTAGAATTATAGCGACAGTCGGAGGAAAGAAAGACAGAGTGCCAGGGTTCAAACTCTGTAAGGAAAGCGGCTGGGGCTGAGGCAGAAGGGGGTCTGTATACAACTGCTACTCGTAGACATAAGGGGTGGAAAAGTTGGACAGCATGGACTTCAAATGATGAAAAAGCCACAGAGGGCGGAAGAGAAACAAGCCATTCTAAGAGTGGATGGTTTTCCCTGCAAAGCTATCCCCTGCACAAGCGCAAATAACACGTTAAACACACTGCTCCTATGGTCAATCTGTGTAGTACACTTTGTTTAAGCAGAATGTTGTTTTATATATTCAACAATAATGGGCAATGTCTATAGATAGGTCAGGAACGATTCATAGGATCTAAAGTTGTACAGGCCATCAAATACAGCAGAATGGTCTGAAATTCCCATCACTCGGACCTGACCATTTACCTATAGAAGGAGCGTTTGGTTAAAAAGGTCCCAGTCACTAGGCAGGATGCTGCATTATGTGAGGCTGAATGGTTATTATTAACACAAACAATTGGAGAAATGATAATAATCTGTTTTATTTTGATGCCCAGGAAATCAGCCACGACACAAAGAAATTCCGGTTTGGGCTTCCATCATCAGAGCACATCCTGGGCCTCCCTATAGGTAATGTATAGATCAGATAGAACACATCCTGGGCCTCCTTATAGGTAATGTATAGATCAGATAGAGCACATCCTGGATCCTATAGGTAATGTATAGATCAGATAGAACACATCCTGGGCCTCCCTATAGATAAGTATAGATCAGATAGAACACATCCTGGGACTCCCTATAGGTAATGTATATATCAGATAGAGCACATCCTGGGACTCCTATAGGTAATGTATAGATCAGATAGAACACATCCTGGGCCTCCCTATAGGTCATGTATAGATCAGATAGAGCACATCTGGACTCCCTATAGGTATTGTATAGATCCGATAGAGCACATCCTGGGACTCCCTATAGGTAATGTATAGATCAGATAGAACACATCCTGGGCCTCCCTATAGGTAATGTATAGATCAGATAGACACATCCTGGGACTCCTATAGGTAATGTATAGATCAGATAGAACACATCCTGGGCCTCCCTATAGGTAATGTATAGATCGATAGAACACATCCTGGGCCTCCCTATAGGTATGTATAGATCAGATAGAACAAATCCTGGGTCCTCTATAGGTAATGTATAGATCAGATAGAACACA
The DNA here is from genome assembly GCA_019447015.1 of Hymenochirus boettgeri. Classification (NCBI taxonomy): domain Eukaryota; kingdom Metazoa; phylum Chordata; class Amphibia; order Anura; family Pipidae; genus Hymenochirus; species Hymenochirus boettgeri. The sequence continues at coordinate 8,216,013 of CM033472.1, forward strand.
TCCTGGGACCCCATAGGTAATGTATAGATCAGATAGAACACATCCTGGGCCTCCTATAGGTAATGTATAGATCAGATAGAACACATCCTGGGACTCCCTATAGGTAATGTATAGATCAGATAGAGCACATCCTGGGGCTCCCTATAGGTAATGTATAGATCAGATAGAACACATCCTGGACCTCCCTATAGGTAATGTATAGATCAGATAGAACACATCCTGGGACTCCCTATAGGTAATGTATAGATGAGATAGAGCACATCCTGGGACTCCCTATAGGTAATGTATAGATCAGATAGAACACATCTGGGACTCCCTATAGGTAATGTATAGGTCAGATAGAACACATCCTGGGCCTCCCTATAGGTAATGTATAGATCAGATAGAACACATCCCGGGCCTCCCATAGATAATGTATAGATCAGATAGAACACATCCTGGGACTCCCTATAGGTAATGTATAGATCAGATAGAACACATCCCGGGCCTCCTACAGATAATGTATAGATCAGATAGAACACATCCTGGGCCTTCCTATAGGTAATGTATAGATCAGATAGAACACATCCCGGGCCTCCCTATAGGTAATGTATAGATTAGATAGAAACCATCCTGGGATTCCCTATAGGTAATGTATAGATCAGATAGAACACATCCCGGGCCTCCCAATAGGTAATGTATAGATCAGATAGAACACATCCTGGGCCTCCCATGGTAATGTATAGATCAGATAGAACAATCCTGGGCTCCCTATAGGTAACGTATAGATCAGATAGAAACACATCCTGGGCCTCCCTATAGGTAATGATATAGATCAGATAGAACATCCTGGGCCTCCCTATAGGTAACATATAGATCAGATATAGAACACATCCTGGGCCCCCTATAGGTAACATATAGATCAGATAGAAACACACCTGGGCCTCCCTATAGGTAATGTATAGATCAGATAGAACACATCCTGGACCTCCCTATAGGTAATGTATAGATCAGATAGAACACATCCTGGGCCTCCCTATAGGTAATGTATAGATCAGATAGAACACATCCTTGGCCTCTCTATAGGTAACGTATAGATCAGATAGATAGAACACATCCTGGGCCTCCCTATAGTAACGTATAGATCAGATAGAACACATCCTGGGGCCTCCTATAGGTAACGTATAGATCAGAAGAACACATCCTGGGCCTCCCTATAGATAACGAGAGATCAGATAGAACACATCCTGGGTCTCCATAAGGTAACTGTATAGATCAGATAGAACACATCCTGGCCTCCCTATGGTAAATAGATCAGATAGAACACATCCTGGGCCTCCCTATAGGTAACTTATAGATCAGATAGAACACATCCTGGGCCTCCTATAGGTAATGTATAGATCAGATAGAACACATCCTGGGCCTCCCTATAGGAATAAGTATAGATCAGATAGAACACATCCTGGGCCTCCCTATAGGTAATGTATAGATAGATAGAACACATCCTGCGCCTCCCTATAGGTAATGTATAGATCAGATAGAACACATCCTGGGCCTCCCTATAGGTAATGTAAGATCAGATAGAACACATCCTGGGCCTCCCTATAGGTAACGTATAGATCAGATAGAACACATCCTGGGCCTCCCTATTGGTAATGTATAGATCAGATAGAACACATCCTGGGCCTCCCTATAGGTAATGTCAGTATAGATCAGATAGAACACATCCTGGGCCTCCCTATAGATAATGTATAGATCAGATAGAACACATCCTGGGCCTCCCTATAGGTAACTTTAGATCAGATAGAACACATCCTGGGCCTCCCTATAGGTAACGTATAGATCAGATAGAACACATCCTGGGCCTCCCTATAGGTAACGATAGATCAGATAGAAACACATCCTGGGCCTCCCTATAGGTAAGTATAGATCAGATAGAACACATCCGGGCCTCCCTATAGGTAACGTATAGATCAGATAGAACACATCCTGGGCCTCCCTATAGGTAACTTATAGATCAGATAGAACACATCCTGGGCCTCCCTATAGGTAACGTATAATCAGATAGAACACATCCTGGGCCTCCCTATAGGTAACGTATAGATCAGATAGAACACATCCTGGGCCTCCCTATAGGTAACTTATAGATCAGATAGAACACATCCTGGTCTCCATATAGGTAACGTATAGATCAGATAGAATACATCCTGGCCTCCCTATAGGTAACGTATAGATCAGATAGAACACATCCTGGGCCTCCCTATAGATAACGTATAGATCAGATAGAACACCATCCTGGGTCTCCATATAGGTAACGTATAGATCAGATAGAACACATCCTGGGCCTCCCTTAGGTAACATATAGATCAGATAGAACACATCCTGGGCCTCCTATAGGTAATGTATAGATCAGATAGAACACATCCTGGGCCTCCCTATAGGTAAAGTACAGTATAGATCAGATAGAACACATCCTGGGCCTCCCTATAGGTAATGATAGATTAGATAGAACACATCCTGGGCCTCCCTATAGGTAATGTATAGATCAGATAGAACACATCCTGGCCTCCCTATAGGTAGTATAGATCAGATAGAACACATCCTGGGCCTCCCTATATGTAACGTTAGATCAGAAAACACATCCTGGCCTCCCTATTGGAATGTATAGATCAGATAGAACCATCCTGGGCTCCCTATAGGTAACGTATAGATCAGATAGAAACACATCCTGGGCCTCCTATGGTAACGTATAGATCAGATAGAACACATCCTGGGCCTCCCTATAGGTAACGTAAGATCAGATAGAACACATCCTGGGCCTCCCTGTAGGTAACGTATAGATCAGATAGAACACATCCTGGGCCTCCCTATAGGTAACGTATAGATCAGATAGAACACATCCTGGGCCTCCCTGTAGGTAACGTATAGATCAGATAGAACACATCCTGGGCCTCCCTATAGGTAACGTAAGATCGATGAACACATCCTGGGCCTCGTATGGTAACGTATAGATCAGATAGAACACATCCTTGGCCTCCCTATAGGTAATGTATAGATCAGATGAACACATCCTGGGCGCTCCCTATAGGTAATGTATAGATCAGATAGAACACATCCTGGGCCTCCCTAGTAGTATAGATCAGATAGACACATCCTGGCCTCCCTATAGGTAATGTATAGATCAGATAGAAACATCCTGGGCCTCCCTATAGGTAACGTATAGATCAGATAGAACACATCCTGGGCCTCCCTGTAGGTAATGTATAGATCAGATAGAAACATCGGGCCTCCCTATAGGTAAGGTAGTATAGATCAGATAAACACATCCTGGGCCTCCCTATAGGTACGTATAGATCAGATAGAACACATCCTTGGCCTCCCTATAGGTAATGTATAGATCAGATAGAACCATCCTGGGCCTCCCTATAGGTAATGTATAGATCAGATAGAACACATCCTGGGCCTCCCTATAGGTAATGTATAGATCAGATAGAACACATCCTGGGCCTCCCTATAGGTAATGTATAGATCAGATAGAACACATCCTGGCCTCCCTATAGGTAATGTATAGATCAGATAGAACCATCCTGGGACTCCATAAGGTAAGACTATAGCATCGAGATAGACACATCTGGGCCTCCCTGTAGGTAACGTATAGATCAGATAGAACACCTCCTTGGCCTCCCTATAGGTACGTATAGATCAGATAGAGACACCACCCCTGGGCCTCCCTATAGGTAACGTAAGATCAGATAGAACACATCCTTGGCTCCCTATAGTAATGTATAGATCAGATAGAAACACATCCTGGGCCTCCCTATAGGTAATGTTAGATCAGAGAGAACACATCCTGGGCCTCCTGTAGGTAATGTATAGATCAGATAGAACACATCCTGGGCCTCCCTATAGGTAATGTATAGATCAGATAGAACACATCCTTGGCCTCCCTATAGGTAATGTATAGATCAGATAGAACACATCCTGGGCCTCCCATAGGTAACATATAGATCAGATAGAAACACATCCTGGGCCTCCTATAGGTAACGTATAGATCAGTAGAACATGTTAGATTATAGGAATTGTGTAGCTGAGAGCCAATGTATGATCTTATGATATCACATGTTGACTATATATTAAGGTTTTATACAACACTTTTTCTTTTACCTATCCTGTCTCATTCATAAACACCTAGCTGTGGACCTACTATAAAGCAGGGGTACCTTATATACTGTCAAGTACCTCTCCTAAGTATTGAATATTTCTCCCTAAATAAAAATACCTTGCCTACACAGCGCTACATTAAATAACGATTCTAATATCTATATTTAACAGTGATCTTAAATAAGAATAACGATGTATAACAGGATAAGAGTGTTATTTACAATGAGAGTTATTAGGAATACGGCCCTATGAATAGTAGGTATGTGATGTAAAAACTGAAATATATCCTCTGTGTTGTCAGAGAGTTCCAAATCCGATCTAAGGTGGTCTAAAGTTGGGTACACACTTTAACGAAAAGGGACGATTCCAATCGGACTGACAGATCGGATTTGAGGCAGATGAACAGTCTGCTTCAGGATTGCTCAATATAGAGTCAGCTGAGATGAAAGAAATGTGTCCGATTTGAAAGTTCTCCCTATATATCTCTTTAAAGATCATTAAAGTGCGTACCCACCTTTACCTTTAAAAGGAGAACCAAGTCTAATAATAAAGTTCAGGGGTACTTGTTATAAAGGGTCATATTTCTAACTCACATTAGTAAATACCAATAACAAATGGTACTTACAATGCATCTATATTTAGCTACTACCATGGTATTTAACGACTGAAAACGGCTAAATAATGGCTTCCATTGCACATGGTAAACTCTATTTTCATTATTCAAGGAGGGTCATTCACTCTCTGAATAATAATGTCATTGACATTGGATAATTATGTCATGACTTTGGATAATGATGTCTATTTCATCTCTGAATGATGTAATTCAGTCTGAATAATGAGTCATTACTCTCTGAATGATGTCATTCACTCTCATGTAACCCTTTCTCACAGGTCAGCACATTTACCTTTCTGCCAAAATCAACGGGAGTCTCGTGGTTCGCGCCTACACACCCGTGTCTAGTGATGCAGTGAAGGCCACGGATTTGGTCGTAAAGGTAAAATACGAATGTTTAACTGAACCTGTCTTTTTGTTTGAGTGAAGGATGGATTGACCTAGTTTTGTGACCCATCAGTTGCCCATGTAGTGCCCCAGTTGGTTGCCCCTGATTTACTTACTGGTAACTCTACCAATCATTAAACAGGACCTTTCATGGTATGTTTTATTATTAATTTAAATGGCCCCTGATACACATCACCACCCAGGGCCCTGTTTGGTCTCAATCATCCATGAATAGCACTAACATGGGGCCGTTTGACTGAATTGCATCACGTAACGTTTCTCTTTCCAGGTCTATTACAGGAACGTGAATCCAAAGTTCCCCGAAGGAGGAAAAAATGTCCAATATTTAGACGGCCTAAAAATTGGAAGAAACCATTGATTTCAGGGACCTAATGGACTTCTGGTCTATAAAGGAAAAGGTAAGGTCATTTCTCTTCACCAATCATTATTGTGGTCGCTAGTAACTTGACCCCTGATGCCCAGATATCCCAGTGTCCACTGTGGGCTTTCATCTGTTGGGCCCTGTTGTTAAAACAGGAATAATAGGTATGAATGGCCTTAACATGTACCATGTGTATACCAGCAGATACGGTATATGGATGATAACTGTGTATAGCGATATGAATAGGGAAAATATTTGTTTTACATACCCAGAAGCAGATTGTGGGTATGTTTGCCCTCAACTATATGGCTGCCCCAGACTCTCACTCCATTGAGGTCCTGATAAAATCATGTTCCTATGGCGGGAACATCACATCGATATTTAATGGAACCTTCCTCCTACATACCCCACATATCCGCCATTTCCCCAATACGCCCAGAGGCGTATTTATAAACATATTAACTGAGTTGCTTTTTCCTATACGTTCCCTTTGTCTTTCAGGTAAATTTGCCATCAGGCCGAAAAAGAAATCCGAACCAAAGCTGAAGTTGCCAGACACATCGCCATGCTCGCTGGGGGAACCGGTAAGTGACCAACTGCCCCAATGGGGCAAGTTTACAAACCAATAGTATCATAGTCGACCAATAGCGAGAGTCCTTACTGACCGACTATGTGTTCACATCTCCCAATGGGGCAGGTTTACAAACCAATGGTATCATAGTCGACCAATAGCGAGAGTCCTTACTGACCGACCATGTGTTACAATCTCCCAATGGGGCAGGTTATAAACAACGGTTATCATAGTTGACCAATAGCGAGAGTCCTTACTGACCGACCATGTGTTCACATCTCCCAATGGGGCAGGTTTATAAACCAACGGTATCATAGTCGACCAATAGCGAGAGTCCTTACTGACCGGCCATGTGTTCACATCTCCCAATGGGGCAGGTTTATAAACCAACGGTATCATAGTCGACCAATAGCGAGAGTCCTTACTGACCGACCATGTGTTCACATCTCCCAATGGGGCAGGTTTACAAACCAACGGTATCATAGTCGACCAATAGCGAGAGTGCTTACTGACCGGCCAGTGTTCACATCTCCCAATGGGGCAGGTTACAAACCAATAGTATTCATAGTCGACCAATAGCGAGAGTCCTTACTGACCGACCATGTGTTCACATCTCCCAATGGGCAGGTTTACAAACCAACGGTATCATAGTCGACCAATAGCGAGAGTCCTACTGACCGACCATGTGTTCACATCTCCCAATGGGGCAGGTTTATAAACCAACGGTATCATAGTCGACCAATAGCGAGAGTCCTTACTGACCGGCCATGTGTTCACATCTCCCAATGGGGCAGGTTACAAACCAACGTATCATAGTCGACCAATAGCGAGAGTCCTTACTGACCGGCATGTGTTCACATCTCCCAATGGGGCAGGTTTACAAACCAATAGTATCATAGTCGACCAATAGCGAGAGTCCTTACTGACCGACCATGTGTTCACATCTCCCAATGGGGCAAGTTTATAAACCAACGGTATCATAGTCGACCAATAGCGAGAGTCCTTACTGACCGACCATGTGTTCACATCTCCCAATGGGGCAGGTTTACAAACCAACGGTATCATAGTCAACCAATAGTGCGGGTCCTTACTGACCGATGCACAGGAAAGGCACCATATTACATTATTACTTGGTATCAGTACAATTATTCCTCAATGTCCCACGATTGACATTTGTCCCACCCACATCGGGGCAGTTAGGGGGTCTAGATAGGATTTTGTAGACAATGACAGTCAATTAATACAAAGTCTACTAATTATGTTTAATAATAAAACTAGTCATTTATCATTAATAGATTCCCAATTTTTGTTTAAACAGGCTCATACACGTACCAATCTTGATTGGCCAATTGGCCCGATAGGGCAGGAAAAATTGGCAGATGATTGGCCCATGCACGATTCAACGATCACACAACGTCACATTATCATAAGATTGGTATTCAGTGTTCTCCCTAGGGTCTTTTAGTCGGGCGGCCCACCCGGCTACTTTTTGATGCCACCCGGCTGGAAAAAAATTCCTTGAGAGAACATTTAAAAGAATTTAGATGTAGGTTTAATAGGTGCCAATAGGTCAGTAAAAACTCCCGCCAACAGTGCCCAGTCCAGACCCGTTTTTTACACTTGTAATATTATTTTAGCACATGTTAACTAGCTTTTCCAAAATCCCCAAGGCCCCAAAAGGGTGGCACATGTGCTTGTGCTGTCATGTTACATGGGTTACCTTCAGATGTTGTGGAACTGCAACTCCCTGCAGATGTTGACAAACTACAACTCCCTGCATTCTACAACCACGGAATGCCGGCTACTTTTTCATGCCACCCATCTGGAAAATATTTCTGGGGAGAAAACTGGGTATTGGTACGTGTAAGGACCCCTTAAACTGTCCTTCTTTAGGATTTTTTTTACTTATACTGCCCTCCATATGTCTGTTTTAGGAATTACGCCCATGTTACAATTGATTCGTCACATTACCCAGGATCCTAATGACGATACAAACTGCTACCTCATATTTGCTAATCAGGTGAGATATTTATGGCATCAAAAAGGAAAACTCCATTTCTTTTAAAAATAGATATTCAGCCATCATCAGTGTAATGCAGGCCTGTTCTGCAGTGTGAAGCCTATCAAGAGACGTCACTAAGGAATGAGGTAAGGTAGCTCCTTTCTCATATGCAAATAAGGGGTGGAGAGCTTTCTGGGTAGTTTCTTTACCATGGAAACTACCCAGAAATCTCTCCTCCTCTTATTTGCATATGAGAAGCGAGCTCTAGCATTAATATTTCCAGTCTTACCGTACTGGATTTAATGATAATGGCCATAGACGTAGCAACGTTATCAGACAATCATTGCTCTGTGTGAGAGCCAATTGTAAGGCTGCGTTAATAAATAAACCGTTGGGTAAAGTTATTAGATCATTTCTGCCTCGTTTACAGACTGAAGATGACATTTTGTTACGTTCCGAATTGGAAGCTGCTGCCAAGAATCATCCAGAACAGTTTAAACTCTGGTACACACTAGATCGGCCCCCACAAGGTAAGAAAACAACTGCGGACATTGTGGCACCGTGAGAGGGGGGGTGAACCAGCCCAGTAACCCATAGCCCACGCCAAACCAAACTAATTCCGAACCCAGGGGGTTATGGGTAATAATAAAATTGCAAGTTTTTTCATGGCCGTCAGTGACGTATTTAGTGCGATTTAGACCGAACACGGTGATGGCAGAAAAGTGATCCGGATCGCGGCGCACAGTGGGGCTACCAATCTCGTTATAAATAAAATGTCGCTGCGAATCGCAAAGCCCGAACGCATCACAAAACGCAGCAAAATCTCAGCAGTAGGGCCCAGACCCCTGAATATCTGTAGTTCACATTATTCCTCCTTGTCCCTGTGCTAGGTTGGAAATACGCGTCCGGCTTCGTCACCGCAGAGATGATTAAGGATCACCTGCCACCTCCGTCGGACGATGTCCTTGTGTTGATGTGCGGCCCTCCTCCCATGATCCAGTACGCCTGTCAAGACAATCTGGCCAAGCTGGGCTACCCTGAAGACAGGAGGTTTTCCTACTAACACCAGGATTCTGTGAATTCGCAATGTAATAATATTATAATCAGGGACTGTACGTGTACTGACAGGGATGGACATGTGACTACAATACTGCAGTCTGTGGGCGTGACTCGTACATTAACTGCCAATCAGAGGCCATGAGCCCTAATGGCAGTGCTGAGACTAGGCCACCAGGGGGAGTTCTAATGGGCTGAGTAACATCTGATCCCCCTTGTACCTTAATCTGTATCCTGTAATATAGAAAATGTTAAAAAAAACAGGGCAGCAACGTTTAGCCAATAGTTCACCTTTAAACTTTACATTCCAGGCTCTTGTACGAACTGTGGCCATTATATTTTGTAATAAACTTTTCCAGTCCTTTGTATTATGAAGAGGTAGAATTCACCTCCCTTTAATAAACATGAGAAATAAATGTAGGTGAGTCTGTTTGGCGCTATTGGGTTTATAAAGCTGCAGTATTGAAAGAAAATTCAGTGCCATGTATCAGTGCAATTGATCGATACGGGGCCTTGTAATCTGTAATAACGAATACCACGCCCTTAAAATATACCCTAACGAGTCATGATGAATCCATGTTGGGAACGGACTTATTATGAGGTACCTCCTACTGTATCTGATCCTCTTATCTGATCCTCCTATCAGTCCCTCCTATCTGATCCTCCTATCAGTCCCTCCTATCTGATCATCCTATCAGTCCCTCCTATCTGATCATCCTATCAGTCCCTCCTATCTGATCCTCCTATCAGTCCCTCCTATCTGATCATCCTATCAGACCCTCTTATCTGATCATCCTATCAGTCCCTCCTATATGATCCTCCCATCAGACCCTCCTATCTGATCATCCTATCAGTCCCTCCTATCTGATCCCTCCTATCAGTCCCTCCTATCTGATCATCCTATCAGACCCTCCTATCTGATCATCCTATCAGACCCTCTTATCTGATCATCCTATCAGTCCCTCCTATATGATCCTCCCATCAGTCCCTCCTATCTGATCATCCTATCAGTCCCTCCTATCGGATCCTCCTATCAGTCCCTCCTCTCTGATAATCCTATCAGACTCTCCTATCTAATCCTTTTATCTGATCCTCTTATCTAATGCTCCTATCTGATCCTCCTATGTGATCCTCCCATCAGTCCCTCCTATCTGATCCTCCTCTGTGCTCCTCCCATCAGTCCCTCCTATCTGATCCTCCTATCAGTCCCTCCCATCAGACCCTCCTTTCTGACCCTCCTATCAGTCCCTCCTCTCTGATCATCCTATCAGACCCTCCTCTCTGATCATCCTATCTGACTCTCCTATCTGATCCTCCCATCAGTCCCCCCTATCTGATCCTCCCATCAGTCCCCCCTATCTGATCCTCCCATCAGACCCTCCTATCAGACTCTCCTATCTGATCCACTTATTTGATGTTCCTATCAGTCCCTCCTTTCTGACCCTAATATCAGGCCCAATGAGATAGGAGGTTTGGATAGGAGAGTCTAAATGACATGGATCTACTTGCATGACCTTGGACACACGTATACACTAGTATGTCCCTCCCAGAATTCCTTGTTTGAGTTGTAGTCTTCAAACATTTGGGAGGACAGCAGTTGCAGATGCTTAAAAAATACAGTTCCCAGCATTCTCACCCAAATAATACCAGGAGTTGTAGAACTTTCTGTTTACACACACACACAAAAAACCACAAAGCCGAGTTTAGTATCAGAAAGATGAAAAATATACAACTTTAATTCATTAGAAAATAACAGATGTACAAAACATCCATAGAGTCACCCAGATAAAAAAAACATTATTACCCACCTCCCCCCTTTTAGGTAGAAATTAAAGGCAATGTCCTCACCCCTTTAAATTAGGCAGGGACCACATGGGATTAATATTATGGGCACTTTATTTTTCAGCTTTGTATGGCCACGTGGGGTTTGGGGAGCCCTACATTTGATATAGATATTTTTCAGATGGGAAGAACTGTTTGAAAAGTTAAAATAAGGTATAATAGCAATGGTAACTTATACATAGTCTGGGACCTGATGGTCTGGAGAAACGTATTGGGCAAAGGAAAAAAACCTTCCCTAGGCACCTGTCAGGCTGTTTTTTACACCCAGGGGGTGAGAACTGCTAAAAACAGCCGTAGTTGGTGCATTGGGGACATGGTTAGATTGTTTCCACAAATTCGATACATTGCAAAATTAGAAAATCCTCGAAAGTTCAAAAAGTCTGAAAAGTTCCTAGATTGTTCTAACACTAAAAATCCAATTGCAGTTGTAGTTCTAATCCGCCTGTAGTAGCCATGCCTTTCATAGTTGGGTGGGACAACCTACCGTAAGGCCACCTGCATTGAAATAAGCTTCACCTGATCTTAGGCTGGGTACACACCGGGGACTATTTGTCCCGACTGAGCGTTTGCTACTAGCCAGTGATTGGAAGATGTTTTGTTTGAACAGCCGTTCCCACAGGGAAAGTGCATTATCACAGTAGCTGAAACAACACACCACAAAATACTGAGTGATACTGGTGGCTGTGTTTCCCAGACCCATCACAAAATACCTGTACAGTTTTTTCTCTAGGTAACATGGCTGTATTTTACAACAGTCTTAAAATATGGCAGACCTAAGGTGAGTGGCGTTGGTGCCTTGTATAAGCATTGTTTCTCCTTTAATTAACTGACTTTAACCCCAAATCGATTATTTTTGGCGATTCAGTTTAAAAGTTTTTAAAAACGAAAAGTAGTTTAAAAGCCCCCCCGTACTATTATTAAATCTGCCCTATATTTGTAAACACAGGCTTGATTGATCAGTCAAACAAATAATCAAAAACTCTATACTGTAGGCAAGAAAAAAAAACTATATACATGTATTTCTTCTGAGAATTTTTGACAAATTAAAAATATATCATTTAAAAATAATAGACCACAAATATAAAATTATTAATTTCTTAAATGGTGGTGCAAGAAAATAGTAAGAAATATAGGCCCACATATGCTTTGAAGGTTCTCATCCATCCAGGTCATGGTATATCTGTAATATTCATTCATCCAGGTCTGTATATCTGTAAATTCATCATCCAGGTCATGGTATATCTGTAATATTCATCCATCCAGGTCATGTATATCTGTAATATTCATCCTCCAGGTCATGGTATATCTGTAATATTCATCCATCCAGGTCATGGTATATGTGTAATATATTCACCATCCAGGTCATGGTATATGTGTAATATTCATTCATCCAGTCATGGTATCTGTAATATTCATTCATCCAGGTCATGGTATATCTTAATATTCATCCATCCAGGTCACGGTATATCTGTAATTCTTCATCCAGGTCATGGTATATCTGTAATATTCATTCATCCAGGTCATTATATCTGTAATATTCATCATCCAGGTCATGGTATATCTGTAATATTCATCCATCCAGGTCACGGTATATCTGTAATATTCATTACCATCCAGGTCATGGTATATCTGTAAATTCATTCATCCAGGTCATGGTATATCTGTAATATTCATTCATCCAGGTCATGGTACATCTTGTAATATTCATCCATCCAGGTTATGGTATATCTGTAATATTCATCCATCCATCATGGTATATCTGTATATTCATTCATCCAGGTCATGGTATTCTGTAATATTCATTCATCCAGGTCATGGTATATCTGTAATATTCATTTACCCAGGTCATGGTTATCTGTAATATTCATTCATCCATGTCATGGTATATCTGTGATATATTCATCATCATGTCATGGTACATTTTTTGTATTCAATTAGATCAACTGGACTTGAATTAGTTCTTGAAGACTTGTTTCGCTAGTCATCCGACTGGCTTTCTCAATTCAGATGACTTGTACAAGAATCTGTGGCAATTGTGTACCCTGAAAATCCCAATTAGCATATCACAGCCAGGTGTTAAGGGCGTGATTGCATAGTGGCTAAGAGGTGTTATAAGAGGCCAAGGGTAAGGTGTCAAAACAGCATTGTACATGGCAGACAGTTGGACAAGTGAAGATGCACAGTGGTACTTAACACCTCAGACTACCATGCACACATATGAGGCCTTAACAAGGAATCCCACCAGCTGTTACAAGAAAGTTGTAGTCGTGTGTGATACAATAGGTCGTGTGAAGGGAGGGCGGAGGGTGCCCACCCGCTTACTTTTTGATGCCACCCGGCTGGAAAAAAATTCTGAAGAAACATTTAAAAGAATTTAGATGTAGGTTAAGGTGCCAATGTCAGTAAAAACTCCCGCCAACAGTGCCCAGTCCAGACCCGTTTTTTAACACTGTAATATTATTTGCACATGTTACTAGCTTTTCAAAATCCCCAAGGCCCCAAAAGGGTGCACCATGTGCTTGTGCTGTCATGTACATGGGTTACCTTCAGATGTGTGGAACTGCAACTCCCTGCAGATGTTGACAAACTAAAACTCCCTGCATTCTACAACCACGGAATGCCGGCTACTTTTTCATGCCACCCATCTGGAAAATATTTCTGGGAGAAACTGGGTATTGGTACGTGTAAGGACCCCTTAAACGTCCTTCTTTAGGATTTTTTACTTATACTGCCCTCCATATGTCTGTTTTAGGAATTACGCCCATGTTACAATTGATTCGTCACTTACCCAGGATCCTAATGACGATACAACTGCTACCTCATATTTGCTAATCAGGTGAGATATTTATGGCATCAAAAAGGAAACTCCATTTCTTTTAAAAATAGATATTCCCCATCATCAGTGTAATGCAGGCCTGTTCTGCAGTGTGAAGCCTATCAAAACGTCACTAAGGAGAGTAAGGTAGCTCCTTTCTCTATATCAAATAAGGGGTGGAACTTTCTGGGTAGTTTCTTTACCATGAAACTACCCAGAAATCTCTCCTCCTCTTATTTCATATGAGAAGGCAGCTCTAGCATTAATATTTCCAGTCTTACCGTACTGGATTAATGATAATGGCCATAGACGTAGCAACGTTATCAGACAATCATTGCTCTGTGTGAGAGCCAATTGTAGGCTGCGTTAATAAATAAACCGTTGGTAAAGTTATTAGATCATTTCTGCCTCGTTTACAGACTGAAGATGACATTTTGTTACGTTCCGAATTGGAAGCTGCTGCCAGAATCATCCAGAACAGTTTAAACTCTGGTACCACTAGATCGGCCCCCACAAGGTAAGAAAACAACTGCGGACTTGTGGCACGTGAGAGGGGGGTGTGAACCAGCCCAGTACCCATAGCCCACGCCAAACCAAACTAATTCCGAACCCAGGGGTTATGGGTAATAATAAATTGCAAGTTTTTTCATGGCCGTCAGTGACGTATTTAGTGCGATTTAGACCGAACACGGTGATGGCAGAAAAGTGATGTCCGGATCGCGGCGCACAGTGGGGCTACCAATCTCGTTATAAATAAAATGTCGCTGCGAATCGCAAAGCCCGAACGCATCACAAAACGCAGCAAAATCTCAGCGATAGGGCCCAGACCCCTAATATCTGTAGTTCCCATTATTCCTCCTTGTCCCTGTGCTAGGTTGGAAATACGCGTCCGGCTTCGTCACCGCAGAGATGATTAAGGATCACCTGCCACCATCCGTCGGACGATGTCCTTGTGTTGATGTGCGGCCCTCCTCCCATATCCGTACGCCTGTCAAGACAATCTGGCCAAGCTGGGCTACCCTGAAGACAGGAGGTTTTCCTACTAACACCAGGATTCTGTGATTCGCAATGTAATAATATTATAATCAGGGACTGTACGTGTACTGACAGGGATGGACATGTGACTACAATACTGCATTCTGTGGGCGTGACTCGTACATTAACTGCCAATCAGAGGCCATGAGCCCTAATGGCAGTGCTGAGACTAGGCCACCAGGGGGAGTTCTAATGGGCTGAGTAACATCTGATCCCCCTTGTACCTTAATCTGTATCCTGTATATGAAAATGTTAAAAAAACAGGGCAGCAACGTTTAGCCATAGTTCACCTTTAAACTTTACATTCCAGGCTCTTGACGAACTGTGGCCATTATATTTTGTAATAAACTTTTCCAGTCCTTTGTATTATGAAGAGGTAGAATTCACCTCCCTTTAATAAACATGAGAATAAATGTAGGTGAGTCTGTTTGGCGCTATTGGGTTTATAAAGCTGCAGTATTGAAAGAAAATTCAGTGCCATGTATCAGTGCAATTGATCGATACGGGGCCTTGTAATCTGTAATAACGAATACCACGCCCTTAAAATATACCCTAACGAGTCTATGAAATCCATGTTGAACGGACTTTTATTATGATACCTCCTACTGTATCTGATCCTCTTATCTGATCCTCCTATCAGTCCCCTCTCTCTATCCCCTCATCAGTCCCTCCTATCTGATCATCCTATCAGTCCCCCTATCTGATCATCCTATCAGTCCCCTCTCTGATCCCTCTATCAGTCCCTCCTATCTGATCATCCTATCAGACCCTCTTATCTGATCATCCTATCAGTCCCTCCTATATGATCCTCCCATCAAACCCTCCTATCTGGATCATCCTATCAGTCCCTCCTACTGATCCTCCATCAGTCCCTCTATCTGATCATCCTATCAGACCCTCCTATCTGATCATCCTATCAGACCCTCTTATCTGATCATCCTATCAGTCCCTCCTATATGATCCTCCCATCATTCCCCCTATCTGATCATCCTATCAGTCCCTCCTATCGGATCCTCCTATCAGTCCCTCCTCTCGATAATCTATCAGACTCTCTATCTAATCCTTTTATCTGATCCTCTTATCTAATGCTCCTATCTGATCCTCCTATGTGATCCTCCCATCAGTCCCTCCTATCTGATCCTCCTATGTGATCCTCCCATCAGTCCCTCCTATCTGATCCTCCTATCAGTCCCTCCCATCACCCTCCTTTCTGACCCTCCTATCAGTCCTCCTCTCTGATCATCCTATCAGACCCTCCTCTCTGATCATCCTATCTGACTCTCCTATCTGATCCTCCCATCAGTCCCCCCTATCTGATCCTCCCATCAGTCCCCCCTATCTGATCCTCCCATCAGTCCCCCCTATCTGATCCTCCCATCAGACCCTCCTATCAGACTCTCCTATCTGATCCACTTATTTGATGTTCCTATCAGTCCCTCCTTTCTGACCCTAATATCAGGCCCAATGAGATAGGAGGTTTGGATAGGAGAGTCTAAATGACATGGATCTACTTGCATGACCTTGGACACACGTATACACTAGTATGTCCCTCCCAGAATTCCTTGTTTGAGTTGTAGTCTTCAAACATTTGGGAGGACAGCAGGTTGCAGATGCTTAAAAAAATACAGTTCCCAGCATTCTCACCCAAATAATACCAGGAGTTGTAGACATTTCTGGTTTACACACACACACACAAAAAGCCACAAAGCCAGAGTTTAGTATCAGAAAAGATGAAAAATATACAACTTTAATTCATTAGAAAATAACAGATGTACAAAACATCCATAGAGTCACCCAGATAATAAAACATTATTACCCACCTCCCCCCTTTTAGGTAGAAAATTAAAGGCAATGTCCTCACCCCTTTAAATTAGGCAGGGACCACATGGATTAATATTATGGGCACTTTATTTTTCAGCTTTAGTATGGCCACGTGGGGTTTGGGGAGCCCTACATTTGAATATAGATATTTTTCAGATGGGGAAGAACTGTTTGAAAAGTTAAAATAAGGTATAAATAGCAATGGTAACTTATACATAGTCTGGGACCTGATGGTCTGGAGAACACGTATTGGGCGAAAGGGAAAAAACCTTCCCTAGGCACCTGTCAGGCTGTTTTTTTACACCCAGGGGGTGAGAACTGCTAAAAACAGCCGTAGTTGGTGCATTTGGGACATGGTTAGATTGTTTCCACAAATTCGATACATTGCAAAAATTAGAAAATCCTCGAAAGTTCAAAAAGTCTGAAAAGTTCCTAGATTGTTCTAACACTAAAAATCCAATTGCAGTTGTAGTTCTAATCCGCCTGTAGTAGCCATGCCTTTCATAGTTGGGTGGGACAACCTACCGTAAGGCCACCTGCATTGAAATAAGCTTCACCTGATCTTAGGCTGGGTACACACCAGGGGACTATTTGTCCCGACTGAGCGTTTGCTACTAGCCAGTGATTGGAAGATTGTTTGTTTGAACAGCCGTTCCCACAGGGAAAGTGCATTATCACAGTAGCTGAAACAACACACCACAAAATACTGAGTGATACGTGTGGCTGTGTTTCCCAGACCCATCACAAAATACCTGTACAGTATTTTCTCTAGGTAAGCATGGCTGTATTTTACAACAGTCTTAAAATAATGGCAGACCTAAGGTGAGTGGCGTTGGTGCCTTGTATAAGCATTTTGTTCTCCTTTGAATTAA
Organism: Hymenochirus boettgeri; assembly: GCA_019447015.1. Taxonomy (NCBI): domain Eukaryota; kingdom Metazoa; phylum Chordata; class Amphibia; order Anura; family Pipidae; genus Hymenochirus; species Hymenochirus boettgeri. Next base: position 8,233,549 of record CM033472.1, read on the forward strand.
CTGACTTTAACCCCAAATCGATTATTTTTTTGCGATTCAGTGTAAAAGTTTTTAAAAAACGAAAAGTAGTTTAAAAGCCCCCCCGTACTATTATTAAATCTAGCCCTATATTTGTAAACACAGGCTTGATTGATCAGTCAAACAAAATAGAATCAAAAACTCTATACTGTAGGCAAGAAAAAAAACTATATACATGTATTTCTTCTGAGAATTTTTGACAAATTAAAAATATATCATTTAAAAATAATAGACCACAAAATTATAAAAATTATTAATTTCTTAAATGGTGGTGCAAGAAAATAGTAAGAAATATAGGCCCACATATGCTTGTGAAGGTTCTCATCCATCCAGGTCATGGTATATCTGTAATATTCATTCATCCAGGTCATGGTATATCTGTAATATTCATCCATCCAGGTCATGGTATATCTGTAATATTCATCCATCCAGGTCATGGTATATCTGTAATATTCATCCATCCAGGTCATGGTATATCTGTAATATTCATCCATCCAGGTCATGGTATATGTGTAATATTCATCCATCCAGGTCATGGTATATGTGTAATATTCATTCATCCAGGTCATGGTATATCTGTAATATTCATTCATCCAGGTCATGGTATATCTGTAATATTCATTCATCCAGGTCATGGTATATCTGTAATATTCATTTACCCAGGTCATGGTTTATCTGTAATATTCATTCATCCATGTCATGGTATATCTGTGATATTCATTCATCCATGTCATGGTACATTTTTTGTATTCAATTAGATCAACTGGACTTGAAGTTTAGTTCTTGAAGACGTTTCGCTAGTCATCCGACTGGCTTTCTCAATTCAGAATGACTTGTACAAGAATCTGTGGCAATTGTGTACCCTGGAAAATCCCAATTAGCATATCACAGCCAGGTGTTAAGGGCGTGATTGCATAGTGGCTAAGAGGTGTTATAAGAAGGCCAAGGGTAAGGTGTCAAAACAGCATTGTACATGGCAGACAGTTGGACAAGTGAAGATGCACAGTGGTACTTAACACCTCAGACTACCATGCACACATATGAGGCCTTAACAAGGGATCCCACCAGCTGTTACAAGAAAAAGGTCACAGACTTACTTCAACAGCTTCAAAAGGATAAGCCATTGATCGAGCAATGTATCATCGCCTCTACCCTGGTGAGGCACATCCATGCATATATGGACTATAAAGATACATAAGGAAGGGGCACCGCTAAGACCTATAGTCAGCAGCAACAACTCTGTAACATACAAGGTGGCAAAATACCTAGCCAACATCTTAGGACCATTGGTGGGAAGTTCTAAGCATCACATCCAGAACTCTCAGGATTTCACAAACAAGATTGAAGATATAGTACTCGGTGTAGAAGAAACTATGGTGTCCTATGATGTGACATCTCTCTTCACCTGTATACCCACCAAGGAGGCTGTTGACATGGTGAGAAAATGGCTAGACCAAGACTGCACTCTTACCAGCAGAACTGATCTCAACCCAGAACAGGTGTGTTCCTTACTGGACTTGTGCCTGAATACCACCTATTTCAAATACAGGGATACGTTCTATAAGCAAAAACATGGATGTGCTATGGGATCTCTAGCTTCACCCATTGTGGCCAACCTTTACATGGAGGAGGTAGAAAAACAGACGCTTAATACCTTTAAGGGCATAGCACCCAGACCCTGGTTCAGATATGTGAATGACACCTGGGTTAAAATCCACCAGAAGGAAGTACAAGCTTTCACAGAACACATCAATGCGGTAGACCAAAACTTCAAATTTACAACGGAAGATACAAAACAACAAACTGGTTTCCTTGGACTGCTTGGTAGAAGTCAGGGAGAATGGTAAACTGGAAGTAGAGGTTTACAGAAAACCAACACACACAGATCAGTATTTGATGTTTGACTCCCACCACCCTTTAGATCACAAGCTGGGTGTCATCAGAACCCTGCAACACAGAGCTGAGAACATCCCCACTAGCACAGAGGAGAAGGCTAAAGAAATGAAACATCTCAGAGGAGCCCTTAAAACTTGTGGATATCCAGACTGGGCCTTTGTCAAAAGAAGTAGAAGGAAAGAAAAGAACACGAATACCAACAGTGAAGGGGAAAAGCAAGACAGGAGAAAGAACATGGTCATCCCATATGTAGCAGGGGTCTCCGATGAATTAACAAGAATTTTCAAAAAACATCGTATCCCTGTCTGCTTTAAACCAAACAACACATTAAGGCAGCAATTGGTACATCCGAAAGACCCAATATCGAAACAAAAGAAAAGCAACATCATATACGCAGTGCAGTGCAGTGAAGAATGCTCTGATTTGTATGTGGGGGAGACCAAACAGAAACTGCATCAACGTATGGCCCAGCACGGAAGAGCCAACTCCTCGGGTCAGGACTCAGCTGTGTACCTGCATCCTAAGGCTAAAGGACATACCTTTTAAGATTGTAATGTTAACATATTGGCAAAGGAACGTGACTGGTTCAAGAGAGGTGTCAAGGAGGCCATTTATGTGAAAATAAAGAAACCAAGCCTAAATAGAGGTGGGGGGGTTCGACACCAACTGTCTGCCATGTACAATGCTGTTTTAACACCTTACTCTGGGCGTTCCTATAACACCTCTTAGCCACTATCCAATCACACCCTTAACACTTGGCTGTGATATGCTAATTGGGATTTTCCAGGGTACATAATTGCCACAGATTCTTGTACAAGTCATTCTGAATTGAGAAAGCCAGTCGGATGACTAGCGAAACGTCTTCAAGAACTAAACTTCAAGTCCAGTTGATCTAATTGAATACAACAGATATAGGCCCACATAGAAAACTTCTTGCCTACTCTTCAGACAGGTCCCCAGCTGTACCTGGGAAATGGTGCACTTGATGTGCCCATAGATGTTCCACTTCAGTTTTAGATACAGTAGTCTGTTCCCAGGCAGCCATTAAAAAAAATAAAAAATCTCTCTCTATGGTTTTACAAAACTAGTAATAGCACCAAGTAAATGTGGAGTTGTGGTTTAATTTATCTCCAAGAATCATATGTGTTTAAGAACCTGGAATTGTTTAGCAGTTCATCTTCACTCAGCATGTTCTGAAAGAAATAGGTAGATAAGATGAATACCAAATACCAGTTATTTACAAGATTAAAAATTAAAATCAATAAAAAATATACAGACTGGACCAAGTAAAATTTACACATCAAATCAGCCACATCGCATGAGTTGTACATTAGTGTAGGACAGAATAAACTTGACTGAGGTGGGTTTCTGAGTGAGTTGGAAATACAACCATTGGGTTTAATAATTTAATTTGCTACTAAGTTGCATTCAAGTATCCTTAACAGGAAAATGAGCCATGATTATTGGCTGCCTATGAGGCTCTGCCTTGCAGATATCTGATCCAAATTGTAAGTCTATTTGGCTCATAACGGCAATAGGTGTTAATTTATCATCTGTAGCGGAGCGCTTGGTCTTCTCGTCAAATGCCTTAAAGGGTATCTCCACAGGAGCCAGGAGAGAAGGTAAGAACTTACCCGCTCGCTCCCCCGGCGCGTAGTCTGACAGGTCCCGACGGACCTTGTCTTCTATGCGCATGCGCGATCTATGCGCATAGAAGACAAGGTCCGTCGGGACCTGTCAGACCAAGCGCCGGGGGAGCGAGCAAGCGGGTAAGTTCTTACCTTCTCTCCTGGCTCCTGTGTGTTCTATTGAAGAACGGAAGGTAAGGCACAGCTCCTTTACCTCCCGTTCTTCAATAGAACTGGATTCAAAAAACTTACAAAAAACAGTGGAGATACCCTTTAATGTATTAAAGCTCTTCTTTACAGATTTGAAATATGGGATTCTGTATTTCATTTGTATCTGAAGATCTTAGAACAATGGTTTTTGTTACATTTCATCTTTATTTGCCCTTCTTAGCCACTAATTTCGAGTCTCTTTTTAAAGAAGATCTATGAAGGTAAACATATTTTCTTAACTTTTAGTACAGATACTGGTTATGAATAAAATTACATCACTTACATCACTGTACCTGCTTCTGCGCCATACTAGCTAATTGGAAAGCTCCTCCCCTCTCTAGATGAAGCACACGGAGCGTGTTCGTCCCACCGAGAGGGGACAAAGTATAATTCTAATAGTTATATAATCTAATTATATAACTATTTATTCAGTTAAATATCCCATTAGACAGTCCATCCCAGCTTGCAAATATTTACTTTTCCTGTTTAATTTGAGTTGACTACCTTTCCCTCCCAATTTCTATTCTTCTTACTCCTGCTTTTAGTTTACACTTGTTACAAGAACATGGAAGCCATTGTGTGTATCAGATACACAATAAACACAAATACTTACAGTGAGGTAATTAATGCCATCAGAGAAAGCCCCCATCTGCTTCACCATACCGTCCGAATGCTCCATCTGCAAAACCAGCCACCAACGGTGTAAATAGGACTCATCCAAATCTCATGCAATGTCACCTCCCAGGAGCAAAGGGTGCAGAATGGTAACACGGTAACATGCCACGTCACAAGCAATGAACCACAGAAAAAGCAATTCCAGTCTGTGAGAATCTGGTGATTTGTGCCGACGCGAAACAATGAGAAACACAAGGGACTAATGTGCCAAGACTAAGTAGGTGTTAAGTTGTTGCGCTACAGTGGATAAGAACAGACTGCCCCAAGTTAAGACTTTGATGTCATTTTGAAGCTAAAAACCAAATGAACTTTCCAATTGTTAAAGTATGTGCAGGAATGTAGAGCTTAACTCATTGGATGGTCTTCGGGTATTACTAAGTGCACAAAGGGCAATGCAGCATAATTAAAGACTCTTTTAATGCACCTTCCTTAGCACTGCCATTGAACTTTCCAAACCAACTCCCTATGTGCAGCAGATATTTCACTACCTTTATGTCACATGATCAATAAGCCCCTATGTATTTATTACATTTCAATCACCAAACGTCATTGCTATATTTTTTGGTAATAACATAATTTATGCCACACACTTGGTACACGTGTTCGACCGACCTGGGTGAAACGAGAGTTGCCCCTTTCGATCTCTCAGTACAACCGATTATGGGATCCATAGAAGACCCAATCCAATTTGGAGGGTAGGAACAGTGAGATTGTTAACGCAAAGTTTTCCACAGACGGCCAGATTTATATAATATACACACACTCCATTAGTGCTCAGTGCTTTTCAATGCATTTCTCAATAGTTAATTAAAGGTGAATATTGGCAGACACATTGGCATTTTAAAGCTGCCACCTTATTTTTCATGCGGCGCACAAAGCCCACAGACTAGTAAGTTAAAGTGCCCACACTGACTGGTAAAAAGCAGTGCCCACACTGACTGGTAAAAAGCAGTGCCCACAGTGACTGGAAGCTAGAAATGCTCAGGACCCACAGTGACTATAAGTACATATATAATACAATATAAGTGCCCAATACCCACATTGACTGGTAAATAAGTGTCAAAACTTACTGAAAGTAGGCAGGTGACTGACTGATGTCAAAGGCATGCGCGGGATACAGACAGGCATGCATGTGCATGTATATAATGAACTTGTATACTCGTCAGCATGCTCATGTTAGCACCACAATGGACTCTCGGATCTTCAACTGTGCAAACTGCAGGACTTGGTAAGGAACGGTTTCATTCCGTCTGTCCGCCATGTTGTTTTGCTATATGTGTTTTTTTGGTGTTCAGTTATTCAGGTAAGTGCTTTACTATTACATCGCTGCAATCCGTGGGATGAACATGCTGACGAGTATAAAATTGGTGGTGAGTATGATAAGGTTGTCAGTGAGGAAAATTAGACCTGTGATACCTTTTATTGGCTAACTAGTTAAAAAAAAATATGCAAGCTTCTGGGAGTCCTAAGCCCCCTTCATCAGGCTGGATGTTACCATCCATCCTGATGAAGGGGGCTTAGGACTCCTGAAAGCCTAGGTAACATCCAGCCTGATGAAGGAGGCTTAGGACTCCTGAAAGCCTAGGTAACATCCAGCCTGATGAAGGGGGCATAGGACTCCTGAAAGCCTAGGTAACATCCAGCCTGATGAAGGAGGCTTAGGACTCCTGAAAGCCTAGGTAACATCCAGCCTGATGAAGGGGGCTTAGGACTCCTGAAAACCTAGGTAACATCCAGCCTGATGAAGGAGGCTTAGGACTCCTGAAAGCTTAGGCAACATCCAGCCTGATGAAGGGGGCTTAGGACTCCTGAAAGCCTAGGTAACATCCAGCCTGATGAAGGGGGCTTAGGACTCCTGAAAGCTCAGGCAACATCCAGCCTGATGAAGGGGGCTTAGGACTCCTGACAGCTTAGGTGACACTCCCGAAAGCTTGCTTAATTTTTTTAACTAGTTAGCCAATAAAAAACTACACTGTTTAGTGAAGACGCTATACACGGTTAATGTTATTTTGGGCTCGACAGGCTTACTTAAGCCATGTGTATTGTTGAAGTTACATTTGGTCCGGTAGGATATTGCAGCGTTTTGATTCCACAACAGTAAGTTACTAAGCACTGGACAGTAATACAGAACTTATGTGCCACCTTACTATGCCTAAGGCATTATTTGTGATTCTAGACACATTAAATATTCACCTGTGAGGTGTATAACAATAAGGAACTGTTGGAGAAATAGGTGGACATATCCATTGGGAATTCAATATTTCATTGGACCGTTTATCCAATATTAGCTCGCTCTCCGTCCTGTTGGTTTAATCTAGTACTTGTTAGGTTTGCTTAATATATGTGGGGTTGTTGTGCATATATATATAGGGATGGGTTACATGTGAGTGGTAACATGTAGATATTATGGATCACATATATATGAACAGTGATTTCAATGGCAATAATAAAAAGAACAACCCAGGAGCACGGTAAATAGGGATGGCATAGAACTCGAACTCGAACCCGAGTTCGAACGGACCCGGACTTCTTGAACTATCTCGGACGCGGACTTTCGATATTTCCCGGACTTTCGATGATTTATCGAATGTTCGAATGTTCGAATCCGCGAGTAAAATGTACATGGTATCTAGGCGCGAACATCGAATCTGCGAGTAAAGTCTCCATTAAAGCCTATAGGCGAGCATCGAATCTGCGAGTAAAATGTCCATGTTACCTCGAACGTTCGAACGCGAAAGCTCGAAAGTAGCGCGCGTGAGAGTAAAATCGATTTTACGAAAGTCCTGAATATTGGAACATGCTCCCCAGACCATTTCCCAGGTCCCACAGCCATTTACATTAAGTTACCATTAATATTTTAGTTGTATTTGACTCGAACTTTTCGAACTATTTGCCTCCCATAGACTTTAATGGGTCCGTTTTCGAACTTTTACAATAGTTCGAAAGTTCGAAAACGGACCGAACTTTCAATAGTTCGACCATCTCTAACGGTAAAGAGTCACTACATGACAATAGACTTATCATAAATAAGGGTAGTGCGGAGTCCTAAAAAGTTTTATTATTAATATGTGCATGCACAGCTGCGTTAGTGGGAAGTATAATTTTAAATTGCATGCTGGGTTTCTTGCAGTATACTGTTTTGTCTCACCTTGCCTCATGGGAGTGCCCCCCTAAATGTTGGAGGGTACGACACACCCCTTTAATAAGTACACCTTTAAAAACTACATGTTACAGAGCTGCTAGTGGAGGGTAATGAAGTGAACTTGATCTTAGCACAGCTCCGCGCAATGTATTTCTCAATAGCGTACCTTATTATAGGGAATGTTAGAGGGGATCCAATTTTATACAGCATTAGGGCTAATTTCCTATGGGAAAATGTTTTTCAGTGGCATCAGTTTTTTTAAGTCTGTGGTTGAAAGAATCCAACCATGGATGTGAAAAAATGCATTGGTTGGTAAATACGGCAGGGTCTAACTATGTTGGATACATAATGCACTATACAGTATTAGTATCAGTGCAATATTTTATATCATCAGTAAAGACGCAATATTCCGTGGGATATATAATTATGGGCAATAGATGGAATATAAATCTTGCTCTTTGCGGCGAGACATTAATAGGATGAAACAATATCTCGTGCTAATTTGTATTAACGGGTTCACAACATTTTTTTTCACAAGTGATTCAATACATTTTGCGATGGTTTTTACGTTAGTGGGGAAAGAGTAGAAATGGGCAAAACTGTTAAGTTTCATTCCGTTTTCGGATTTACGGATCTCGGGGAAGTCACGAAGATCTCTAAACGGAACATACTTTCGGGACTACGGAGCCCATTTTCAGGATTATCGAACGTTCAAGGCTATTTTCGATAATACTCCAACATAGCCTTGAGCGTTCGCTAATCTTCAAAAATACGAGCAGAAACATCTTTCGAGTTTCTGATCGTATTTTCAAGGATTATCGAACGTTCGAGGATTATCTAAAATATTCCAGACCGTTCGGTAAATATCGAAAATGGGCTCCGAAATCTGAACAATCAGTCTGGTTTGTTCGGACGGAACATCCAGATTTTGGAACTGTGTTGAATCCGGGTCCATTTCTACAGGTAAGTAGCAAAATGTATTTCATCTTCCTGCTACAATTTTAAAGGCAAATTGGACTACAACACTTAGCATCCTGTTTTGTGTTAAATTGCACATGCCAATAACTCCAAAAACAACAAACCGTTTACCAAACACAAACACGGGCGCGGAATGAGGAAAGACCTTTAAGATATTTGTCTCTCAAACTGCAAAACCATTTTCCTTTAATGTGTGAAATATATTTAATATCAAATGAAAAATTCTTTTCTTCTCTTTCCATTTTCTATTTTCTATCTTCACTGAATAACATTAACATTTTATGGTGTTCACAGAATTTATCTCTCGTGTTTAGCAAAATATAAATTGTTTTCTGGAAATATTTACACAATTTCTAAAATCCTTGGTGTAATTAAATATGAGAAGGCAGACGGATCCTCTGTGTAATGTCTATACAATCTGTCTGTAATAGGACGGTCTTTTGTATACATTCTACATCTAGGGGGTTGGAAATAAAGGTCTCTCTCCACAATGGTGCCATGGGCAAGGTTAAGAAGATGCATTACATGTAGATGCAGGGATATTTGGTAAATGGGGGTTGGTTGTCAGATGGCATCAGATTAGTCTGCCCACCTGCTCCACTTTGTCAATTTCTTTGGCAGGAACAGCACTGGAGACTTTGAAGTCGCTGTAACCATTGTGGGTACCGTTGGTAATGCCCACAGGGCAAACATAATCTGTCGTTTCATCAAATTTCTTCTTTCGAAGTTGCCCGAAATTGGATAATCCAATTTTTTTCGGCTGAAAATGAAAAGCATGGTTTGGTGAAACATTAGAATATCTAGATTATGGTGAGACTCGGAGTATTAGAGTAACATTCATTAGACGGGGAAAAAAATGTTTAACTCCATGGTAGTTACAGTTAACCTGGGTCATTGTTCTATTCTGTAAGCCCCAAATACATCAACCCTACGGCATAGCACCCCAGTTATCCAAATCTCTCTCCCTACATCTCTGCACCTCCATTTTATGGCTGGGCCTAGTGACATTATGATAGTTGGGAACTTTTTAAGCTTTAAGGTTCAGTAATGATATAATCTCAAAAAATTGTGCAGCGTTTAACAAGGTCTTATGCTTGGTAGAGCCAAATTTCACGTGTGCCACTTAAATTCTAGCCAACAGGCAAATATATTGAATATTGGGCCAACACATTCCCTTGAGTATCGGGCATTATGCTCAGCCAGAGTAAAAACAAATGATTTTTATTATTTGTAAATAACACTATCCCCTATAGAGATAAATCCTGGTTTCCCAGAGACCATTCGCACCTCTTTGGTTCAGGAGAAAGTCTGGGCTTATGAACAGGTTTCCGTAATCCCTGTAACCAGTAAATGGACTAGAGTATTGCTAAAATTTAATATCAGGCTATTTTAAAAGGGATTTAGAATGTTCAGCCTTCCCTGGGTAAAACCCATATTTGTTGTACAAGAAATAATGTGAAAGAGTGAAGAGTTTATTAGTCACCTACCCGGACTTTGGCGGTGGTTGACAGTGGAGTAAACGTGGTGGAATCCATAATTTCTCTCTTTTCCTGTTGGGCTTCTGGGCCAATAAGCAAACTGAAGTTTGTTGACAAGTGTCTCCTCAACAAGGTCTTCTGGGGTGGAATGTTTAAAAGCATGGCCAAGGTGTCGGAGTTAAAGCGAGGTTCCAGTATCTGTTAAACAAACCCTATTGTTACTTAGTGACAATTAGTTATTTGTTGGCTATTTTGTAATTATATATAATTAGTGACGAAATAATTCTAGTTAAACAGGAATAATAACTAAAGTAGTTACATGAACAATGTGAATTTCAGGGGCATTGGCTTGTCAATAGATGCTCGGGACAGTACATCAAAGGAGGTTTTCCCTTACACCATACTGTGCAGTATTTACTCTATCGATCTTACAATAAGGCCGCCATGGACGCCACTTCCACGGAGGTTAGGAGCGTACTCAGCCAGGTCTACGGATCTCAGCCACTCCATAACTCTGTGGTTGGACCACTGAACCACCTCTGATGGGCTTATGTTGTTCTGTGTAAAATGGAAAAAGATGACCAGTTAAAAGTTTCACTTTAAAGGGTAACTATACTCACTGAAATAACTTATTTTCTGATACTACAATTTGAGATAAGTAAAATGGTGGTACTTATATATTTATCTGTAAATGCTTCTAATGGCCCCTACCTCCCTTACTTACTGCTTTCTGGTAGCGACACTTACCGTATATACTCGAGCATAAGCCAAGGTTTTTATTTTTTCAAATGAGCCTGAAAAGCTCACCTGGGCTTATACTTGAGTCACAGCCATTGTTCCCTCTAACCTAAAATTGGCTGTGTGCGCAGAAATATATTTTCTGTGCGCATACAAAATTTCATTTTGTGCGCTTAATACCGCAGCACTTACATTCCATAAGATTTTTGTGTGCGCACCACTTTAATATGTGTGCGTGCATAGCTTAGAGGGAACACTGGTCACAGCAAGTAACATGCACTTTTGCTGCATGCTCCCCCTTTATGGCAGCTTTGGGCAATCAGAGGGCAGCATTCAAGTGCCCCCCTAGACTGGTCACAGCCAAGCTGAATGGGATCGCCGGTAAGGGACGCCAATGACGCCACAGAACCTTTTTTCCCACCGGGGTCTTCCCTTAGACTATTATTATAGTAAACTTTCTGTGAATGACAGCTTACTATAGTATTTGTCAATGGATCTCAGAATTCCATTCACAAATAGGATTTTGTGACTTAGAAAAGAATACTTAGAAAAAAAAATGGGTGCAGAGATCAATATAAGGGGATCAGTTCTGCTCACCTAATTATTGATCTTTCCCAATGAATGGAAAATCATTTTTTAGTGATTTTTTTTTAGTTCCCAGGAAGTGATTTTTCCGATCGGATTTTGACTTGGAAAAGACCATTTACGCCCGTATTCCAAGTTCGTTATCATTCCCTAAGATGATCTGATGATTATCTTTGGGAATGATAAAAAAATAAAAGTGAAATGTACACACAAAAAATACGGTATAGCTACAATAATGTAAAATATACGGTAAAGCTACAATAAAGCTATACCGTATGTGGTCATGGGGACAGTAGTGACCATAATTTCTACCCTCGGCTTATACTTAAGTCAATTAGTTTTACTTGTTTCTTAGGTAAAAATAAGCACCTTGGCTTATACTCAAGTTGACTTTTACTTGAGTTTATAGGGTACAAGTTCTGCACAGCCTCACCATGGACATTCTTTTCTCTGCTGATTCTCTTAATTGTTGCAGAATGTGTGCTGGCAGGCAGCTAAAGATCCTAGTAAGAGGTCAGGGATGGGGAACATATTATAATTTCTGCTTCTGGAGTGACAGGTCTTTCCCTGTAAATGCTGTGATTAAAATGATGATTTCTCAGAATCTACAGCCCAGATTTAAATTCTAAAACAAACTTTTTTATTAGTGGCATCTTGCTGAATCTAACCTTTTAGAGCAAAGATACCCTTTTATTATCACAATAATAGTTTTGCAACCCACAGCCTCCTACCTCGGCAGGTCTTCGGCTCAGGCAGTTGGGATGGAACTTGTTGGCGTGTAAGACGTGAATCGCACATTTAATACTGAGATGGTGCAGTTGACTAGTGACTTTTAGAAACAGGAGATCGTTCTGGAAATAGACAATAAAAAATGACACGGAAATTCTAAAAAAATGAATATTAAAAGACTGTGACAACGGAATCCGTTCATTAGAGCCCTACACTGAGTGGGATACCCACCTGGTTCACTAGCGTAAAGAACAAAAACAGGTGCAACCAACCTTCGCTTCATTTAGCTGCTAGAGCTGTGGAACATTATCTTTACAGCCTTTACTTAAATATTTCTCCTATTATTCTCATCTGTCTCCTGTTACCTCTCAGGTTATTATTATTATTATTTTCTTCTATTCCCCCCAGTGGACTGGTCCAGTGCCCCTGCTCAGAAGAAAGTGCAAAAGATCTTCGCAGGACAGGGTTAAATTGCGTCTTCATAAAAAGAGTTTCAACCAATCCAGTGACCTTCTGAACCACCTTTAAAGGAATAGTTCACTCAAAGTATAGCGAGCATGCACGATAATGCGCGATATAGTTACTCTGAACCAGAGAGCGGTCGGGACCTGTCACTGCCGCAGTGGATCGCATGTAAGCAGGGGTGCCCCTACCATGAAGCAAACTGAAACATTTGCTCAGGGCGCGCCACTTAAAAGGTGTCAGTTAAAAAAAATCCTCCTTCCTGCAATACTGAATTTTAGCACCAGTCTACCAACCAGTGCTAAGAAAGTCCTCCAGTCCACCAGTCAGTGTTAGTCATCCCAGCACACCCACCTCCACAAGCCACGCCTATGTTCCCTGATGAAGCCATGCCCACTTATCATGCCACCACCCTTCTGCCATTAGGCAGCATTTAAAAGTTGTTTCAGGTGTCAAAAATCCTTGGAACCCCCCTGCGTGTAAGGTAAGTTTCTTCTTCCTTCGTCCGTCGCTCCTGGTGAATTGATTAAAGAAGTGGAGGTTTCTTAACCTTTGGAACTTTATTTATGTAAATTGAATGAATCTGTATAATGGCTTGTACTTAGCTCTTGTTTGTATACTCTGTATTTTATAACGTACAGCGCTGCGTACCCAAGTGGCCCTTTATAAATAAAATTATACGTACATGTTGTAATGGTGTCAGCTCCCTCTACTGGAAGTAAATTGAGCCGCTTCCCACAGAAAGAAATTTTCTGTCCAGATCAACCATCCCTATCGCACATGGCAATAGTTCTTGGCATCTGAATAGATCTGAAGGAATTTACACAAAGTTGACCAAGATCCTTAGGATCGATGTATAATTTCATTTAGTAAAATTATCTCTAAGTAGATTGTAAATTCCAATGATTTCTTTTAAAGGATCCTTGTAGGGATTGGAGGATTGGATAGCATGCTCCAACCAATAATACGACAGCTTAACAACCCGCCCACCCGATGATTATTCTTACCACAGTAAGGTATTGTAGCATTCTTCCATCCACTCTTGATTCATTAAATTGATCTTTGTACTGAGGCAATCCAATGTCATCAAGCCAACCTACCAAGGGGGAAAGATAATAATATGCTTATAAAATTCACCATTCATCACCTACAGTGCTGGATTTGCCATTCAAAATAAGTACTTACGGGTCACCCAGATATGGTCGAGTCTCCCTGAAATCTCTTCCTTTTTGTAGTTTATAGAACTGAGAGCCAGTTGAAGCTTCTTTCTGTGTAATGGGTGTTTTATTCCCAATTCCTGAAAGAGAAAATTCCATGGAAGTAAAGACCTGATTAAGGAAAACTTTCCATGTTTTTAACAGCTGAGCAAAGCAGAGACTAGATTTTCGCCATATTTCTATAGAGCACGTGCAAGGGCGTAACCAGGAATCACTGGGCCCCCAGCAAAACTTTAATGGGGCCCCCTCCCTGCTTTATCTACAGTGGCTGAGAGGAGGCTATATCTGTGTACTGTGGGTTCTAATAGAACCCAGGTTCGAATCGAATCACAGGGTTTCGAAGTCCCGACTAAACTTTCAGAACTCCCGGAATTTACGAAACCGAAAGTAGATGATAATCGAAAATTGAAAGTAGCCGATTTCGAAAATCAAAACTTGAACTTTTAAAATTTCACAAAATTTAGAAAATTTGAAAACGAAACGTTTCGAACATCTCTAGTCAGAAGTAACAAGATGGGGCCCCTATGTCTCCCGGGCCCCTGCAGTTGCTCCCCTGGTAGTTACGCCCCTGATCATATTTTTCACTTCCTTTAATCTAAATAGTGTGTCAATATCCAGGCATTATAAATGCCAAGTACAACAAATTAGTTTAAATTCATTTAAGTGTGAATTGCTTTTTTATGGAATTCCAGTAAACGGGAATCTGGAGATTCCCAAAATACAAGTCACATGACTAACAGGAAGATCTCTGGGATGCAAAAAAAGTTATAACCCTTATACTGGTTCACTTTCTTTTAGAGAGGGCAGAACCACCCCTAGAGTATCATGGTGTACTTAATTTGTTCCTCACCTTTTCCATTACTTGCGGTGTAGCTGTTAATAAAGTGTGACCAGAGGTAACCCACTGTCTGGCAAAAATGTTGTAGTGCCCCAAGCCAAAGTCTTCCAGCCAGGTACAAACTTGCTCATTGCTCCACTGAGCAAACGGTGCGTTACAATCACTGTCAAAAAGAATAGGAAATTGTCGGGGTTTTTTTTACCATCAACCAAATTCCACAGTTCTCCAATTTTTACAGCTGGGAAGATTATTTTAATAGCCGAATGTGAATTATTTATTAAAAACACATTTTGGCGAATGAACATGACTGGTTCAAAAGAGGTGTCAGGGAGGACATTTATGTGAAAATAAAGAAACCAAGCCTGCAGTTGGTAACAAAACCACATCTATCTGGGGCAGAAACCATAACTGCCCTTTATATCACTGTGCAAACATCAACATATAAATATTACTTGGTCATTAGAAAACAACAAAGTCCCTTAACATACACCACAACCCCTGGGACCAGGCATATTTAAGGGCTGGACCAACAGCATCTCCTGTGATTGGCTAAGATACAATATCTCAACCAATCACAGGAGACCCTGCCAGCTCGGCCTCTTTTTACTTGCTTCCGTGTACGGAAGAAAGCAGTTTGGAATTTATAAACCTTGCGGGGTTGAGGTTTTGGGGGATGCCAACGAAATCTAAAATGTTTTTTTGGGGGGTGAACATACCCCTTAAGCTCCACCTGTCTCTGGACCACCCAAGCAAAGGAGGTATGGCTCACTGGCACTTTACATTCCAAGAGCTTCCTGGGGTGGGATGGGCTCTTATTTTGCTTTCTTATAAGAATTTGTGTAAATAAACACATTAGCGGTGGAGACTATAATCTGGTTATTATAGGTAGTTACCTAGTAAACTAAATGGACTATTAAACCTGTATAGTGAAACCCAATAACGAAGGAACCCCATTCACTGCGCCCACAGGCAAACCACATTATATTCCATTTAGATACCTGCTTTTATTTTGGTTATCCTTTGTTCTGGAAAGCCTTGGCCCCGCGGTCGCCCGTAACCCACCTCTTTTAAATTCAGAAAGCGCTACCCCGTCCATGCTGAAATTCCCAGATGGGGTTCTTCTGAGTCTGAAAAAACATAAAAAAATAAAAAAAAAAGTCTTAAAGGAGAGACAGAAACCAAAATGTTTTTTCCATTTTTATTGACCAGAAAGTTTGGTTTAAAACGAGGTTTCTTTTCTAGCCGTTTTCTACATAAAGATACATTCAGTACATAAAGATACATACAGGTACAACAGAACTACATGCAGTCACTTCCTCATTTCCCCCATCCTCCTTAGCACAGAGAGATACAAAGTATCTTCCCTCTCTAGGATATAATAAGAGTACTAGGATACTTTTTCTACGGACTAACAGTTTATTTAGTTGCACAAGGGGGTCTGTGGGAGCATTTCTGTGGCAAAATTACTTTATAACAAATAGTGGAAGTGCTACTGATCCAATGCAAGGTCAGGGAGACAACCTTCCCAAGAAAATGCAACCAAGCAGGGAGTGTCAGCCCAGATAAATGACCCAATGTAAACTGTTAGGACCTTCCATACTGGGGTTACCTTGACGTGGTTGGAAGGATTTTCACTTTTATGCATAAATTGTAACTAAAACCCCCATGTTTTTACTATTTGCACTAGCATAGATATTATGATATATGGGGCCCAGATATCTCCTGGTGTGGGGTGGCCACGTGGGTAAATATCCAATTATCGAATATGTGAGTAAAATGTCTATTATACCAGGTGCTACAACAGGAAAGATGCTGGGGACTGTCTGGGAAGCTGGGCGGTGGACTGTCTGGACAGCTGGCTGGTGGACATACCGGAAAGCGGGCTGGTATACCGACTGGAAAGCTGGCTTTGGACTGTCCCTGGGACAGCTGTCTGGTGGACAGACGAAATCTGGCTGGTGGACAGACTGGCAAGTCTGCTGGTGGACAGCCAGGAAGAGGCTGGGGACTGTCTGGAAAGCTGGCTGGTGGACACTGGTCCTGGACAGCTGGCTGGATGGACTGTCTGGAAATCTGTGCTGGTGGACAGACTGGAAAGCTGGCAGGTGGACTGTCTGGACAACTGGCTGGTGGACAGACTGGAAGCTGGGCTTGGACAGACTAGAAACTGGCTGGTGGACAGACTGGAAAACTGGTGGTGGACAGTCTGAAATCTGGCTGTTGGATGACTGGAAAGCTGGCTGGTGGACAGACTGGAAAGCTGGTATAATAGACATTTTACTCACTTATTTGATATCGATATTACTCACTATTGGTGTAATGACATTTTATTTGCATATTCGATAATTCGATATTTACTCGCGTATTGGTATAATAGACATTTTACTCACATCTTCGATATTTACTCGCTATTGGTATAATAGACATTTTCTCACATATTCGATAATTCGATATTTACTCACGTTTGGTATAAAAGACATTTTACTCACTATTCGATAATTCGATTTTACTCCGCGTATTGGTATAATAGACATTTTACTCAAATATCGATAATTCATATTTACTCGCGTATTGGTATAATAGACATTTTACTCACATATTCGATAATTCGGATATTACTCACGTTGGTTAAAAAGACATTTTACTCACATATTCGATAATCGATATTTACCCGCGTATTGGTATATAGACATTTTACTCACATATTCGATAATTCGATATTTACTCGCGTATTGGTATAAATAGACATTTTACTCAATTTTCATAATTCGATATTTACTCGCGTATTGGATAATAGACATTTTATTTTGCATATTCGATAATTCGATATTACTCTCGCGTATGGGTATAATAGACATTTTACTCACGGATTCGTAACTGTCTGGAAGCTGCTGGTGGACTGTCGGAAAGCTGCTGGTGGACGTGAAAGCTGGCTGGTGGACTGTCTGGACAAGCGGCTGGGTGGCAACTGGAAAGCTATGGTGGACTGTCTGGACAGCTGGCTGGTGGACTGTCTGGAAACTGACTGGTGGACTGTCTGGAAAGCTGGCTGGTGGGACTGTCTAGAAAGCTCTGGTGGACTGTCTGGAAATCTGGGCTGGTGGACAAGGAAAGCTGTCTGGTGGACTCTGGAAAGCTGGCTGGTGGACAGACTGGAAAGCTGACGCGGGTGGACTGTTCATGAAAAGCTGGCTGGTGGACTGTCTGAAAGCTTGGTGGGACTGGAAGCTGGTGGTGGACTGATCTGGAAAGCTGGCTGGTGGACTGTCTGGAAACTGGCTGGTGGAACCTGGAAAGCTGGCTGGTGGACAGACTGGAAAGCTGGCTGGTGGACAGACTGGAAAACTGGCTGGTGGACTGGTGTGGGATATCTGGCTGGTGGAGAGGCTGGAAAGCTGGCTGGTGTACAGACTGGAAGCTGGCTTTGGACAGACTGAAAAGCTGGCTGGTGGACTGTCTGATCTGGCTGGTGGACAGACGGAAGCTGGCTGTGGACAGATGGAATGACTGGCTGTGGACAGACGGAAAACTGGCTGGTGGACTGTCTGGGAATCTGGCTGGTGGACTGACTGGAAAGCTGGCTGGTGGACAGACTGGAAAGCTGGTATATCGCATTTTCTCATTATTTGTAATTCGATATTTACTCCATTTGGTGTAATAGACATTTTATTGCATATTCATATTCGATATTTACTCGCTATATTATTTCTAATGGTATTGTATAATAACATTTTACTCACATATTCGATATTTACTCGCTATGGTATAATAGACATTTTACTCACATATTCGATAATTCGATATTTACTCCGTAGGTATAAAAGACATTTTACTCACATATTCGATAATCGATATTTACTCGCGTATTGTATAATAGACATTTTACTCAAATATTCGATAATTCGATATTTACTCGCTATTGGTATAATGAACATTTTACTCACATATTCGATATTTCGATTTTTACTCGCGTATTGGTATAATAGACATTTTACTCACATATTCGTAATTCGATATTTACTCCGTATTGGTATAAAAGACATTTTACTCACATATATCATATTCGATATTTACTCGCGTATTGGTATAATAGACATTTTACTCACATATTCGATAATTCGATATTTACTCGCGTATTGGTATAAGACTTTACTCATATTCGATAATTCGATATTTACTCGCGTATTGGTATATGACATTTACTCACGATTCGATAATTCTGATAATGCGTGACTTCTACGTGGTACTGTTGAATCTGCACTTGAAATGCTGTACATAATTTGAAGACGAACTTTGCTGTTAATCTGCACTGACTAGTTCTGGTGGACAACTGAACTGGTATAACGACATTTTACTCACTTATTTGATAATTCGATATTTACTCCTATTGGTAATAGACATTTTTTCATATTCGATAATTCGATATTTACTCGCTATTGGTATAAAGACATTTTACTCACATATTCGATATTTACTCGCTATTGGTATAATAGACATTTTACTCCACATATTCGATAATCGATATTTACTCCGTATTGGTAATAGACATTTTACCACATATTCGAAATTCGATATTTACTCGCGTATTGGTATAATGACATTTTACTCAATATTCGATAATTCGATATTTACTCCGCGTATTGGTATATAAGACTTTTACTCACATATTCGATAATCGATATTTACTCGCGTATTGGTATAATAGACATTTTACTCCACATATTCGATATTCGATATTTTACTCCGTATTGGTAAATAGACATTTTACTCACATATTCGATAATCGATATTTACTCGCGTATGGTATAATAGACATTTTATTGCATATTCGATATTCGATATTTACTTACCGCGTATTGGTATAATAGACATTTTACTCACATATTCGTATTCGATATTTACTCGCGTATTGGTATAATAGACATTTTACTTCATATTCGATAATCGATATTTACTCGCGTATTGGTATAATAGACATTTTACTCACGGATTCGATAACTGTCTGGAAGCTGGCTGGTGGACTGTCTGGAAAGCTGGCTGGTGGACTGTCTGAAAAGTCGGCTGGTGGACTGGGGTCTGGAAATGGGGGGGTGACTGTCTGAAGCTGGCTGGTGTGGAAGCTTGGAGACAGACTGGAAAGCTAGCTGGTGGACTGTCGGACAGCTGGCTGGTGGACGTCTGGAAATTGCGACTGGTGGACTGTCTGGAAAGCTGGCTGGTGGACTGTCCAGAAAGCTGGCTGTGGGACTGTCTGGAGAAGCTGGCTGGTGGACTGTCTAGAAAACTGCTGTGACTGTCTGGAAGCTGTGGTGGACATACTGGAAAGCTGGCTGGTTGGACAGACTGGGAAGAAGGCTGGTGGACAGATGGAAAGCCTGGCTGGTGGACTGTCTGGAAAGCTGGCTGGTGGACTGTCTGAAGCTGGGCTGGTGGACAGATGGAAAGCTGGCTGGTGACGCTGAAACTGTGGTGGACGTTGGAAATCTGTCTGTGGTGGACAGACTGGAAAGCTGGCTGTGGACTGTCTGAAATCTGTCTGGTGGACACTGAAAGCGCTGGAGGACTGTCTGGATATCTGGCTGGTGGAGAGGCTGGAAAGCTGGCTGGTGTACAGACTGGAAAGCTGGCTTGTGGACAGGCTGAAAAGCTGGCTGGTGGAGTCTGGAAATCTGCTGGTGGACAGACTGGAAAGCTTGCTGGTGGACTGTCTGAAAGCTGGCTGGTGGACTGTCTGGAAGCTGGCTGGTGACTGTCTGGAAAGCTGGCTGGTGGACTGTCTGAAAGGCTGGCTGGTGGACTGACTGGAAAGCTGGCTGGTGGACTGACTGGAAAGCTGGCTGGTGGACTGTCTGGTAATCTGGCTGGTGGACAATGGAAAACTGGCTGGTGGACTGCTGGAAATCTGGCTGGCGTATTGTATAATAGACATTTTACTCAAATTTCGATAATTCGATATTTACTCGCGTATTGGTATATAGACATTTTACTCACATATTCGATATTCGATTTTTACTCGCGTATTGGTATAATAGACATTTTACTACTCACATATTCGATAATTCATATTTACTCACGTATTGTATAAAAACATTTTACTCACATATTCGATAATTCGATATTTACTCGCGTATTGGTTAATAGACATGTTATTTGCATATTCGATAATTCGATATTACTCGCGTATTGGTATAATAGACATTTTCTCACTATTTCATAATTCGATATTTACTCGCGTATTGGTATAAGACATTTATTTGCATATTCGATAATCGATATTACCTTGCGTATTGTAGAATAGACTTTTTACTCACGGATTCGATAACTGTCTGAAAGCTGGCTGGTGGACTGTCTGGAAAGCTGGCTGGTGGACTATCTGGAAAGCTGCTGGTGGACTGTCTGGAAAGCTGGCTGGTGGACTGTCTGGAAAGCTGGTGGTGGACTGTCGGAAAGCTGCTGGTGGACAGATGGAAAGCTAGCTGGTGGACTGTCTGGCAGCTGCTGGGGACGTCTGGAAATCTGACTGTGGCCTGTCTGGAAAGCTGGCTGTGGACTTTCCTAGAAAGCTGGCTGGTGGACTGTCTGGAAACTGGCTGGTGGCAGACTGGAAAGCTGGCTGGGAACTGTCGAAAACGGCTGGTGGACTGTCTAGAAAGCTGCTGAGGACATACTGGAAAGCTGGTGGTGGACTGTCTGGAAAGCTGGCTGGTGGCTGTCTGGAATCTGGCTGTGTGGACAGACTGGAAAGCTGGTTGGTGGACTGTCTGGAAAGCTGGCTGGTGGACTGTCTGGAAAGCTGGCTGGTGGACAGACTGGAAAGCTGGCTGGTGGACATACTGGAAAGCTGGCTGGTGGACAGACTGGGAGAAGGCTGGTGGACAGACGGAAAGCTGGCTGGGGACTGTCTGGAAACTGGCTGGTGGACTGTCTGGAAAGCTGGCTGGTGGACTGTCTGGAAAGCTGGCTGGTGGACAGACTGGAAGCTGGCTGGTGACAGACTGGAAAGCTGGCTGGTGGACTGTCTGGAAATCTGGCTGGTGGACTTTCTGAAATCTGGCTGGTGGACACTGGAAAGCTGGCTGGTGGACTGTCTGGAAATCTGTCTGGTGAACAGACTGGAAGCTGGCTGGAGGACTGTCTGGATATCTGGCTGGTGGAGAGGCTGGAAAGCTGGCTGGTGTACAGACTGGAAAGCTGGCTTGTGGACAGACTGAAAAGCTGGCTGGTGGACTGTCTGGAAATCTGGCTGGTGGACTGTCTGGAAAGCTGGCTGGTGGACTGTCTGGAAGCTGGCTGGTGGACTGTCTGGAAGCTTGGCTGGGTGACGTCTGGAAAGCTGGCTGGTGGAGCTGACTGGAAAGCTGGCTGGTGGACAGACTGGAAAGCTGGCTGGTGGACTGTCTGGTAATCTGGGCTGGTGGACAGACTGGAAAACTGGCTGGTGGACTGTCTGGAAATTGGCTGGTGGACAGACTGGAAAGCTGGCTGGTGGACTGTCTGGAAAGCTGGATGGTGGACTGTGCTGGAAATCGGTGGAGAGGCTGGAAAGCTGGGGTGGAGAGGCTGGAAAGCTGGCTGTGGACTGTCAGGAGCTCAGTAACATTCCCTATTCATCTGTGTGTCTATTAGTGAAATCAGCTAAATTGTGGGCATGTGTACTTTAACCCTTTACGCAATTGCTATTTTGAACTTAAAGTTTTTTTTAAATCATTGGAGCTTTTAAGTTTCCCCTGCCAACATTTTATCTACCTGCGAACAGTTTGTGATAAGTTCAGCGATATTGTGAGAAATATCCGTCTGAAAGGAGTTTGGGATCAGTTTCCCTAAAAGACAAGTGCTGTTTCCCATGGTTGGCCCTATCCTCGAGGCCCCAATGGAATTTCTCTACTATTCACTGTGAGTTGCGAGGGCCCTTAAGTAAACAATCAGGTTTGGAATGTGTTCTGTATCTTGCAAATGGATCTGCCAGCAATAAATTCTCTTCCACAAAAGTGTGGCAGAGTTCTCGTGAGGCGAAGTGTTTTAGACTTGTCTCACACGAAGAGCCACGTCATCCAAGCAAAAGGCAAGTTGCAATATTTCATGTTCCGAGGGAGATTTTTCATTTAGCCTAAAGGGAACATCCTTGCAGGTTTCCTTTGCTGGAGACTGTTTGAGAAGATGGTTGGCAAAGGTTGTGGGAAATGGGAAGAATAACTGAACCTCGATTCCTTGTGTACATGGATTTGTCTCACAATGAGAGAAATATAAGGTGAGGGGGTTGGGACCTCTTTGTAGGACCTAGAGAGGAGTACCAGTCTATATCAATGGACCTCAAAACTCTGGCCATGGTCATCTATATATACAGGTTTGTAGCCAGGGAATTCTGGGTGTTGGACTATTGTAGCCAGGGGATGCTGGGTGTTGGGACTATTTGTAGCCAGGGAATCTGGGTGTTGGAGTATTGCAGCCAAGGGAATTCTGGGTGTTGGAGTATTGCTATACCCGACTCGACACATCCATTTCGGCTGATAACGTGCTACACACGGGCTGATTTCGTCTGAAACGTTCTTCCTACACCGTGCGTCCGTCGGACCCGCTATTGCACGGTGTAAGAATCTTTACAGTTTTCAACCAAAGTTTAAGTAAATTCACCCCTAATCCCGCACCCCATTGTTCAAAGCAAACGTAGCATTGTACTTGGGTTTGAAATACATTGGGCAACTTATTTATTAATTTGGCTTGAAAAAAAACAATCGCTGTTTCCTCCTCCTCTCCATTTCTCTGGCAGTTTTAACAGTAGAGACGCAAAGTTTTGGTTCAGACAAGCGGGACACAGAGGGCTAGGCCACACTAGCGCGTTTTCACGCATTTGCGCACGCGTTTCGTGCCGCGCTTGCGCCCGTGATTTTCTCTAAATGGAAATCGCGGAACGCAAAAAATTCCCGCGATTTCGATGAGCTGCGATGCGCGTCGGTTCGCATTTTGGTAACGACGTGCGTTCACCATTTTGGTGCGTTAACGCAGCTGTTCCATGCGAAAACGCATGCGCAAAACGCGAACGCAAACGCACAAGAAAGGGAACACAATCGCGTGCCGATAACGCTCGCAATTTGTGGCGCAGTCCTGTGCGTTGCAGTGTGACCTCAGCCATAGGGTTCCCAGCTAAGAAATCCACGGAAGCGTTTTCCATTTATCTGCAAACTTACAGACATTTGTTGCTGCTAATAGACTTGATGTGGTAAACACGAACATTTCAATGTTTGTAAATCAAATCTCAGCCCGAGGGCAGCACACTCCTGGACCAACGACTTAATGAAATGCACCTGGGTCGCTGGGCTAACTTACATCACAGTATTGAAAATAAAAGTGTCTGTGGTAGGGAGGTCGGATTGCTAATTCCTACCTCCCAATGATCATTTCACCAAGACCAAAAGCCTTACTGCCTGGTTAGTGTGTTCTGGAGCTGTATTAGAGATGGCTCATAATTCTCCTTTAATGGGGGCGTGTTCTAATCTGCAGTAACCAATCAGATATTATTAAATATTTTCTAACTGTTGTAGGCAGTAAAAAGTAACCTCTGATTGGTGAAAATAAAATAATAACTTGATTGTGTCTGTGTTACAAAATAATGAACAATAATAGAAATATATATATTGATATTGATATATGATATTCTTACCCAGGTACACAACACTACTGGTACACACATGCCACATACTACACATACCTAATGATGCCCCCCTAGCATCCACCCTAGGTACAAACACCTATTGATGCCCCACTACTCCCACCCCAGGTACAAACACCTACTGGAATGCCCCGGGTACACAGGACCTACTGATTGCCCTCTACACCCACCCCAGGTAGACAGACCTACTGATGCCCCCTACACCCACTCCAGGTGACAGACCTACTGATGCCCCCTACACCCACTCCAGGTAGACAGACCTACTGATGCCCCCTACACTCACTCCAGGTACAAACACCTACTAAGCCCCCTACACCCACCCCAGGTACACACCTACTGATGCCCTCTACACCCACCCCAGGTACACAGACCTACTGATGCCCTCTACAACAAACAACACACATAACCACCCACCCATGTACAACCTCACTGATGCCCCTACAACCCGCCCAGGTAGACAGACCTACTGATGCCCCCTACACCCACCCTAGGTAGAAACACCTACTGATGCCCTCTACAACCACCCCTGGTAGACAGACCTATGATGCCCCCTACACCCACCCTAGGTAGACAGACCTACTGATGCCCCCTACACCCACCCTAGGTAGAAACACCTACTGATGCCTCTAACCACACCCACTGTGACAGACCTACTGTGCCCCTACACCCCCCCAGGTTAGACAGACCTACTGATGCCCCCTACACCCACCCTAGTAGACCAGACCTACTGAATGACCGCCCTACCACCCACCTAGGTAGACACACCTACTGATCCCTCTACAACCCACCCCAGGTAGACACACCTACTGATGCCCTCTACACCCACCCCAGGTAGACAGACCTACTGATGCCCCCTACACCCCCCCAGGTAGACAGACCTACTGATGCCCCCTACACCCACCCTAGGTAGACACACCTACTGATGCCCTCTAACACCCACCCCAGGTGAACACCTACTGATGCCCTCTACACCACCCCAGGTAGACAGACCTACTGATGCCCCCTACACCCGCCCCAGGTAGACAGACCCTCCTGAGCCCCTACACCCGCCAGGTAGAAGAACCTCTGATGCCCCTCAACCCACCCTAGGTAGTACCACACTACTGATGCCCTCTACACCCACCCCAGGTACACACACCTACTGATGCCCTCTACACCCACCCCAGGTAGACAGACCTACTGATGACCCCTACACCCGCCCCAGGTAGACAGACCTACTGATGCCTCCTACACCCACCCTAGGTAGACAGACCTACTGATGCCCTCTACACCCACCCCAGGTAGAAACACCTACTGATGCCCTCTACACCCACCCCAGGTAGACCGACTAGATGCCCCTTACCCCCCCAGGTACAGACCTACTGATGCCCCTACACCACCCTAGGTACACACCTACTGATGCCCTCTACACCCACCCCAGGTACACACACCTACTGATGCCCTCTACACCCGCCCCAGGTAGACAGACCTACTGATGCCCCCTACACCTACCCTAGGTAGACAGACCTACTGATGCCCTACTACACCCACCCCAGGTAGACACACCTACTTTATGCCCTCTACACACACCCGCCCAGGTAGACGATCTACTGATGCCCCCTAACATGATCCACACCCCAGGTAGACAGACCTACTGATCCTCTACACCCACCAGGTAGACAGACCTATGATCCCTCTACCCACCCCAGGTACAGACACTTGATGCCCTCTACCCACCCACCGGTAACAGACCTACTGATGCCCCTTACATCCCACCCTAGGTAGACACCTACTGATGCACTCTACACAATCCCCAGCCCAGGTCAGACAGACCTACTGATGCCCTCTACTCCACCCCAGGTAGACAGACCTACTGATGCCCTCTACACCCACCCCAGGTAGACAGACCTACTGATGCCCTCTACACCCACCCAGGTAGACAGACCTACTGATGCCCCTCTACACCCACTCCAGGTAGACAGACCTACTGATGCCCTCTACATCCCCCAGGTAGACAGACCTACGGATGCCCTCTACATCCACCCCAGGTAGACAGACCTACTGATGCCCTCTACACCCACCCCAGGTAGACGACTACTGAATGCCCTCTAAACAGACCCACTCCTTGTAGACAGTACCTTATAATAGACATTTTACTCACATATCGATAATCGATTTTACTCGGTTGGTATAATAGACATTTTACTCTCATATTCGAAATTCGATATTACTCGCGTTTTGGTATAATAGACATTTATTCACTATTCGATAATCGATATTACTCGCGTATTGGTATATGACATTTTACTCACATATTCGATAATCGATATTTACTCGCGTATTGGAAATAGACATTTTACTCGCATTCGATAATCGATATTACTGCGTATTGGTATAAAGACATTTACTCCATATTCGATAAGATATTTACTCGCGTTTGGTATAATAGACATTTTACTCCATTCGATAATCGATATTTACTCGCGTATTGGTATAATAGCATTTTACTCCATATTCGATAATCGATATTTACTCGCGTATTGGTATAATAGACATTTACTAGAATTTCGATAATCGATATTTACTCGCGTATTGGTATAATAGACATTTTATCACATATTCGATAATTGATATTACTCGCGTATTGGTATAATAGACATTTTACTCACATATTCGATAATCGATATTTACTCGCGTATGGGATAATAGACATTTACTCTCATATTCGATAATCGATATTTACTCGCGTATTGGTATAATAGACATTTTACTCTCATATTCGATCGATATTACTCGCGTATTGGTTATATAGACATTTTACTCTCATATCGATAATCGATATTTACTCGCGTATTGGATAATAGACATTTTACTATCATATTCGATAATCGATATTACTCGCGTATTGGTATAATAGACATTTTACTCCATATTCGATAATCGATATTTACTCGCGTATTGGATAATGACATTTTACTACAATATTCGAGAATTGGATATTACTAGCGTTATAGCCAGCTTTCCAGTCTGTCCACCAGCCAGCTTTCCAGTCTGTCCACCAGCCAGCTGTCCAGACAGTCCACCAGCCAGCTTTCCAGTCTGTCCACCAGCCAGATTTCCAGACAGTCACCGTGAATAAAATGTCTATTATACCAATACGTGAGTAAATATCGAATTATCGTATCTGCAAGTAAAATGTCTATTATACCAATACGCGAGTAAATATCGAATTATAGAATCCGTGAGTAAAATGTCTATTATACCAATACGCAAGTAAATATCGAATTATCGAATGTGTGAGTAAAATGTCTATTATACCAATACGCGAGTAAATATCGAATTATCGAATATGCAAATAAAATGTCTATTATACCAATACGCGAGTAAATATCGATTTATCGAATATGCAAATAAAATGTCTATTATACCAATATGTGAGTAAATATCGAATTATCAAATATGTGAGTAAAATGTCTATTATACCAATATGTGAGTAAATATCGAATTATCAAATATGTGAGTAAAATGTCTATTATACCAATACACGAGTAAATATCGAATTATCGAATATGCAAATAAAATGTCTTTTATACCAATATGTGAGTAAATATCGAATTATCGAATATGTGAGTAAAATGTCTATTATACCAATACGCGAGTAATTATCGAATTATCGAATATGCAAATAAAATGTCTATTATACCAATACGCGAGTAAATATCGAATTATCGAATATGTGAGTAAAATGTCTATTATACCAATATGTGAGTTAATATCGAATTATCAAATATGTGAGTAAAATGTCTATTATACCAATATACGAGTAAATATCGAATTTAACGAATATGCAAATAAAATGTCTATTATTCCAATATGTGAGTAAATATCGAATTATCGAATATGTGAGAAAAATGTCCATATACCAATACGCGAGTAAATATCGAATTATCGAATATGTGAGTAAAATGTCTATTATACCAATACGCGAGTAAATATTGAATTATCGAATATGCGAGTAAAATGTCTATTATACCAATACGCAAGTAAATATCGAATTAACGAATATGCGAGTAAAATGTCTATTATACCAATACGCGAGTAAATATCGAATTATCGAATATGCGAGTAAAATGTCTATTATACCAATATGCGAGTAAATATCTAATTAACGAATATGCGAGTAAAATGTCTATTATATCAATACGTGAGTAAATATAGAATTATCGAATCCGTGAGTAAAATGTCTAATTATACCAATACGCGAGTAAATATCGAATTTTCGAATCTGCGATTAAAATGACTATTATACTAATACGCGAGTAAATATCGAATTATCGAATACGTGAGTAAAATGTCTATTATACCAATACGCGAGTAGATAACAATTATCGAATCCTGGAGTAAAATGTCTATTATACCAATACGTGAGTAAATATCTAATTATCGAATCGCGAGTAAAATGTCTATTATACCAATACAGTAGTAAATATCGAATATAGAATCCAGAGTAAAATGTCATATACCAATACGCGAATAAATATCGAATTATCGATATCCGCAAGTAAAATGTCTATTATACAATACGCGAGTAAATATCGAATTATAGAATCCGCGAGTAAAATGTCTATTTAACCAATAGTGAGTAAATATCGAATTATAGAATCCGTGAGTAAAATGTCTATTATACCAATACGGAGTAGTAAATATCGAATTATAGAATCCGTGAGTAAAATATCTCATTATACAATACGCGAGTAAGTAAATATCGAATTATAGAATCCGTGAGTAAAATATCTATTATACCCAATACGCGAGTAATATCGAATTATAGAATCGTGAGTAAATATCTATATACCAATACGCGAGTAAATCGAATTATAGAATACGTTGCAGTAAAATGTCTATTATACCAATACGCAGAGTAAATATCGAATTTCGAATATGTGAGTAAAATGTCTATTATACCACTACGAGTAAATATCGAATATGTGAGTAAATGTCTTATACCAATACGGAGTAAATATCGAATTATCGAATATGCAATAAAATGTCTATTATACCAATACGCGAGTAAATATCGAATTATCGAATATGTGAGTAAAATGTCTATTTACAATACGCGGAGTAAAATCGAATTATCGAATATGTGAGTAAAATGTCTATTTTTACCAATACACAGTAAATATCGAATTATCGAATATGCAATAAAATGTCTATTATACCAATACGCGAGTAAATATCGAATTATAGAATCGTGAGTAAAATATCTATTATACCAATACGCGAGAAATATCGAATTATCGATAGTGAGTAAAATGTCTATTTACCAATACACGAGTAATATCGATTATCGAATATGCAAATAAAATGTCATTATACACATGACGTGAGTAAATATCGAAGATCAAATATGTGAGTAAAATGTATATTTACCAATCGCGAGTAAATATCGAATTATAGAATCCGTGAGTAGTAAAATGTCTATATACCAATACGCAGTAAAATATGAATTATCAAATATGTGAGTAAAATGTCTATTATACAAATACGTGAGTAAATATCGAATATCGAATATGTGAGTAAAATGTCTATTAACCAATACGCAGTAAATATCGATTATCGAATATGTGAGTAAAATGTCTATTATACCAATACACGGAGTAAATATCGAATTATCGAATATGTGAGTAAAATGTGTATTATACCAATACGCAAGTAAATATCGAATATTGAATATGTGAGTAAAATGTCTATTATACCAATACGCGAGTAAACATCGAATTATCGAATATGTGAGTAAAATGTCTATTATACCAATACGAGAGTAAATATCGAATTATTGAATATGTGAGTAAAATGTCTATTATACCAATACGAGAGTAAATATCGAATATTGAATATGTGAGTAAAATGTCTATTATACCAATACGCGAGTAAATATGAATTATCGAATATGCGAGTAAAAGTCTATTATACCATACGCGAGTAGTAAATATCGAATTATCGAATATGGAGTAAAATGTCTAATTATACCAATACGCGGAGTAAATATTGATTTATCGAATATGCGAGTTAAAATGTCATTATACCAATACGCGAGTAAATATCGATTATCGAATATGGAGTAAAATTTCTTATAACCAATACGAGTAAATTCGAAATAACGAATATGCGAAGTGGTAAAATGTCTATTATATCCAATACGTGAGTAAAATCGAATTATCGAATATGCGATAAAATGTCTATTATACCAATACGCGAGTAAATATCGAATTATGATAGTGAGTAAAATGTCTAATATACCAATACGCGAGTAATACGAATATCGAATTCGATTTTAAAAATGACTATTATACCAATTCACGAGTAAATAATCAAGTTATGAATCTGTGAGTAAAATGACTATTATACCCAATTAAGCGAGTAAATATCGATTATAGAACGTGGTAAAATGTATATATAACAATACGCGAGTAAATATCGAATTATCGAATCCGCGAGGGTAAAAGATCTATATACCAATACGCGAATAATATCGATTATCGAATCAGCGAGTAAAATGTCTATTATACAATACGCGGGAGTAAATATCGAATTAAAGAATATGTGAGTTAAAATGTCCATTATACCAATACGTGAGTAAATATCAAATTATCGAATAGTGAGTAAAATGTCTATTTATACCAATAGCGGTATATGATTAAGAATCCTGAGTAAATTAAAAAAATGTCTATTATACCAATACGCAAGTAAATATCGAATATCGAATATGAGAGAAATGTCTATTATACCAATCGCGAGTAAATATCGATTAAGAATCTGTGAGTAAAATGTTATTTATACCAATACGTGAGTAAATATCGAATATGTGAGTAAAATGTCTATTATACCAATACGCGAGTAAATATCGAATTATCGATATGTGAGTCAAATGTCTATTATACCATATGAGTAAATATCGAATTATCGAATATGTGAGTTAAAATGTCTATTATACCAATACGCGAGTAAATATCGAATTATCGAATATGTGATTAAAATGTCTATTATACCAATACGCGAGTAAATATCGAATTATAGAACGTGAGTAAAATGTCTATTATACCAATACGCGAATAAATATCGAATTATCGAATCCGCAAGTAAAATGTCTATTATACCAATACGCGAGTAAATATCGAATTATAGAATCCGCGAGTAAAATGTCTATTATACCAATACGTGAGTAAATATCGAATCTAGAATCCGTGAGTAAAATGTCTATTATACCAATACGCGAGTAAATATCGAATTATAGAATCGTGAGTAAAATGTCTATTATACCAATACGCGAGTAAATATCGAATTATTGAATATGTGAGTAAAATGTCTATTATACCAATACGTGAGTAAATATCGAATATGTGAGTAAAATGTCTATTATACCAATACGCGAGTAAATATCGAATTATCGAATATGCAAAGTAAAATGTCTATTATACCAATACGCGAGTAAATATCGAATTATCGAATATGTGAGTAAAATGTCTATTATACCAATCGCGAGTAAATATCGAATTATCGAATATGTGAGTAAAATGTCTATTTTACCATACACAGTAAATACGAATACGAATATGCAAATAAATGTCTATTATACCAATACCGAGTAAATATCGAATTATAGAATACTGAGTAAAATGTCTATTATCCAAACACGAGTAAATATCGAATTATCGAATAAGGAGTAAAATGTCTATTTACCAATACACGAGTAAAATCGATATCGAATATGCAATATAAAAGTCTATTATACCAATGCGTGAGTAAAATCGAATGATCAAAAATTGTGAGTAAAAGTTCTATTATACCAATAGCGAGTAAATATCGAATTATAGAATCCGTGAGTAAAATGTCTATTATACCAATACGCAAGTAAATATCGAATTATCAAATTGTGAGTAAAATGTCTATAACCAATACGTGAGGAAATATCGAATAGCGAATATGTGAGTAAAATGTCTATCTACAATACGCAAGAAAATCGAATTATCGAATATGTGAGTAAAAGTCTATTATACCAATAAACGAGTAAATATCGAATTATCGAATATGTGAGTAAAATGTGTATTAACCAATACGCAAGTAAATATCGAATTGAAATTGGAGTTAAATGTCTATTATACCAATACGCGAGTAAATATCGAATTATCGAATATGTGAGTAAAATGTCTATTATACCAATACGAGAGTAAATATCGAATTATTGAATATGTGAGTAAAATGTCTATTATACCAATACGAGAGTAAATATCGAATATTGAATATGTGAGTAAAATGTCTATTATACCAATACGCGAGTAAATATTGAATTATCGAATATGCGAGTAAAATGTCTATTATACCAATACGCGAGTAAATATCGATTATTCGATATGTGAGTAAAATGTCATTATACCAATACGAGAGTAAATATCGAATATGAATATGTGAGTAAAATGGCTATTTAACCAATACGCGAGTAATATTGAATTACGAATATGCGGAAGTAAAATGTCATTATACCAATACGCGAGTAAATATCGAATTATCGAATATGCGAGTAAAATGTCTATTATACCAATACGCGAGTAAATATTGATTTATCGAATATGCGAGTAAAATGTCTATTATACCAATACGCGAGTAAATATCGAATTATCGAATATGCGAGTAAAATTTCTATTATACCAATACACGAGTAAATATCGAATTAACGAATATGCGAGTAAAATGTCTATTATCATACGTGAGTAAAATCGAATTATCGAATAGTGAGTAAAATGTCTATTATACAATACGCAAGTAAATATCGAATTATAGAATCGTGAGTAAAATTCTATTATACCAATACGAGTAAATATCGAATTATCGAATCTGCGATTAAAATGACTATTATACCAATTCGCGAGTAAATATCGAATTATCGAATACGTGAGTAAAATGTCTATTATACCAATACACGAGTAAATAACAAATTATCGAATCCGTGAGTAAAATGACTATTATACCAATACGCAAGTAAATATCGAATTATAGAATCCGCGAGTAAAATGTCTATTATACCAATACGCGAATAAATATCGAGTTATCGAATCAGCGAGTAAAATGTCTATTATACCAATACGCGAGTAATATCGAATTAAGAATATGTGAGTAAAATGTCTATTATACCAATACGGAGGAATATCAAATATCGAATAGTGAGTAAAATGTCTATTATACCAATATGCGAGTAAATATTGAATTATAGAATCCGTGAGTAAAATGTCTATTATA
This sequence comes from Hymenochirus boettgeri, assembly GCA_019447015.1. Classification (NCBI taxonomy): domain Eukaryota; kingdom Metazoa; phylum Chordata; class Amphibia; order Anura; family Pipidae; genus Hymenochirus; species Hymenochirus boettgeri. The sequence goes on from CM033472.1 coordinate 8,267,086, forward strand.
CCAATACGCAAGTAAATATCGAATTATCGAATATGAGAGCGAAATGTCTATTATACCAATACGCGAGTAAATATCGAATTAAAGAATATGTGAGTAAAATGTCTATTATACCAATACGTGAGTAAATATCGAATATGTGATATGAGTAAAATGTCATCTATACCAATACGCGAGTAAATATCGAATTATCGAATATGTGAGTAAATGTCTATTTACCAATACGGAGTAAATATCGATATATCGAATATGTGAGTAATGTCTATTATACCAATACGCGAGTAAATATCGAATTATCGAATATGTGATTAAAATGTCTATTATACAATACGAAGTAAATATGAATTACGAATATGTGAGGTAAATGTCTATTATACATACGGAGTAAATATCGAATTATCGAATATGTGAGTAAAATGTCTATATATCAATACGGAGTACATATTGATTATCGATATGGAGTAAAATGTCTATTATACCAATACGACGAGAGTACATATCAAATATCGAAATGTGAGTAAAATGTCTATTATACAATACGCGAGTAAGTATCGATTATCGAATATGTGAGTAAATGTCTTATACTAATACGTGAGTAAATATCGAATTATCGAATATGTGAGTAAAATGTCTATTATACCAATACGCGAGTAAATATCGAATTATCGAATATGTGAGTAAATGTCTATTTACTATACGTGAGTAAATATCGAGTTATCGAATGTGAGTAAAAAGTCTTTATACAATACGTGAGGAAATATCGAATTATCGAATATGTGAGAAAATGTCTATTAATCATACGGAGTACATATTGAATATCGAATATGGAGTAAAATTTTTATTATACCAATAGCGAGTAAATATCGAACTATCGATATGTGAGTAAAATGTCTATTTACCAATACGCGAGTAAATATACGAGTTATCGAATATGTGAGTAAAATGTCTATATTACCTAAATCGTGAGTAAATATCAAATTATCGAATTGCGAGTAAAATGTCTATTTACCAATACGCGGTAAATATCGATTATCGAATATGGAGTAAAAGTGTCTATTATACCAATACGCGAGTAAATATCGAATTATCGAATATTGAGTAAAATGTCTATTATACCAATACGCGAGTAAATATCGAATTATCGAATATGTGAGTAAAAATGTATTATATACCAATACGAGAGTAAAATCGAATTATCGAATATGTGAGTAAAATGTCTATTATACAATACGAGTAAATATCGAATTATGAATAGGGAGTAAAATGTCTATATACCAATACGCGAGTAATATCGATATCGAATATGTGAGTAAAATGTCTATTATACAATACAGAGTAAATATCGAATTATCGAATTGTGAGTAAAATGTCTATTATAACAATACGGAGTTAAATATCGAATTATCGAATATGTAGTAAAATGTCTATTATACCAATACGCGAGTAAATATCGAAATATCGATATGTGAGTAAAATGTCTATTATACCAATACGGAGAGTAAATATCGAATTATCGAAATGTGAGTAAAATGGCTATATACCAATACGCGAGTAAATACGAATTATCGATAATGTGAGTAAATGTCTATTATACCAATACGCGAGTAGTAGTAAATATCGAATTATCGAATATGTGAGTAAAATGTCTATTATACCAAATACGCAGTAAATATCGAATTATCGAATATGTGAGTAAAATGGTCTATTATACCAATACAGCGAGTAAATATCGAATTATGAATATGTGAGAAAATGTCTATTATACCAATACGGAGTAAATTATCGAAATATTGAGTAAAATGTCTATTATACCAATACGCGAGTAAATATCGATTATTGAATATGTGAGTAAAATGTCTATTATACCAATACGCGAGTAAATATCGAATTAACGAATATGCGAGTAAAATGTATATTATACCAATACGCGAGTAAATATCGAATTATCGAATTCGTGAGTCGTTTATGGGATAATTATCGAATGTTCGAAACGCGAGAGCTCGAAAGTAGCGTGCATGAGAGTAAAATCGATTTTTCGAAAGTCCTGGATATTCCAACGTGTTCCCCAGACCATTTCCCAGGTCCCACAGCCATTTACATTAAGTTACCATTGATATTTTAATTGTATTTCATTCGAACTTTTCAAACTATTTGACTCCCATTGACTTTAATGGGTCCGTTTCCAAACTTTCCAAAGTTTGTCCATCTGTATATACTAATATATATAATTTTCTATGTTTAAACCAGGGATGTCCAGCCTGCCAGCTACCTTCTGTAATCGAAGACGTATGCTGTACCTATGTACTTATTTTCCTATGACATAAACTTGGTGACACACACACATAAAGGAAATTCTTACTTTCCCCAAAATTTCTTGATTCCTTTTGGACTCTTTTTGATTTCTGGAGACAAAGGGGAGAGCGGAGCTGAATCCGTCCCTGAAGATTGGGAAAGGTCATTGGTCAGGATTGTGATATCCAAACTGCTGTCGTGTTCACCTGTGTGAAATAAAAACCTGTTTGTAGTGTGTTTTACAATAACATACATACAGACGTGCACATGTGATTACGATTGCATGTTTACTGATGCAACATGCAATGGTAACCACATACCTGACCCTCGACATGGGCCAATTTTCTCTGCTCCCTCTTCTTCTTTAAAGGGCCATGCGCCCCCTCCAGTTAATGATACCCAGGGTGAGAACCTAACCAAATGGTCCTCATCTGGTCCCATGGCATAGTCCTGAACGCGCTCTTTCATTGGTTGTGTCTGGAGCCAGATTTCTCAGTGATAAGGTAAGACCCAGGGGTGAGGACCTAGCAGTTTAACCCCCCCCCCCGGGTACTATGACTGGAAGAGGGGCATAATTGCCCTTTAAGTAAAGCGAGCCAATACCAAGCGACAGACACTTGTCTCCATCGTTGTTGGTCATTTTCGGATACAGCGCCCCTGGTTAATAGACTTAGACCAGATGCTACTTGGTCAAAAAACGACACAACGGAAGCTACAGGGTAGCCATGCATAAAGTCGGTAAGGAAACACATGGATCTGTACCCCCAGTCTAATACCTATCACTGGCGCACTGACGCTTCGGGTCATATCTTCAACCAATCCCACAGGAGAAAATGTAAAAGCAGCAGCAGATGATGAAAATTCAGCCAATGAAAATGAAGGAAAAGAAAGAAAACAACTTAGAAACAAAGCAAAGTAAATAAAAGTTCTGGTGATGGGAAAGGCAGATTTAACAAAGGGGGAAAGATGCAGAAAAGGCAGGTGAAAACTTTAATCAAAAATAATAACATTACAAAATATCCTATTACATTTCCTCTGGCCATAGGTTCAATGGAACGTTAATCATAATGGATTCATGCTTTCTTAGCGTTAGTTCTTCAATACCGTTATAACTAAATACATGTAAGTAGAAATTACTCTGAGGTGTGTGTGTTGCTGCATGGCTTTACTCTGTTACTAGTTTTGCACGGGTTCAGTTTCAACCTCCTCCTTTCCTCAGACCTGACTCTTTTAAACTGAGCATGCTCGGTAATCACCATCATCTAACATGGAGAGAAGGAACTTCCCAACTGTCACCCACCCAGATACAGTTACACAAAGTAACTTGCATACATTAGAATAGTTTATTATAATAAGGTACTTGATTGACAGCTGAAACATTTAACCTTCAGATTCGATATCTAAAGAAATAGGGGTCAGATCAACAAATAAACATTACAGTGATAGATGGGTACAATTAGAGTTTCTAGTAATGGGCATATTAGTTCTTTATCCCTCTCTAGGTCCTAGGTTCCCCAATAGATTACATTACATTATAACTTGTCTCTGTCTGTAACATTAAGGAGATTAATATTAAATATGGTGCCTTACACAAGTCCGGGACCCCGTTGGTTTCACCGCAGACGTTTAGGACCTTTTGAGAAGCAGGTTTGTACGGGTCGTGTGCTCCATTTTGATTGGCTCTTGATAACTTCCCTGGTAACGTCTTGTATCTGTGATCGTCCGTGTAAGGTTTATTCTACCAGATGAATGAAATATCAAATTTACAAAGTGGAACGTCAACCAACCTCAATGGCAATGATCACATTCAAAGCTGTAAGATTATGTACGGTATGACCAATCAGTGTGACACGTACAGATAACACGCATATGGAGAAGTGTTACCAATCAGTGTGACACGTACAGGTAACACGCATATGGAGAAGTGTTACCAATCAGTGTGACACGTACAGATAACACA
>CM033472.1:8276456-8384226 GCA_019447015.1 Hymenochirus boettgeri
AGTATAGTAGAGTACAGTTAAGTAGAGTAGAGTACAGTAGATAAGAGTACAGTAGAGTACAGTAGATTTGGGTGTATACTGTACTCCACTCTACTGTACTCCACTCTACTGTACTCCACTCTACTGTACTCCACTCTACTGTACTCCACTCTACTGTACTGTACACTGTACTGTACTGTACACTGCACTGTACTGTACACTGCACTGTACTGTACTCTGCTGTATTGTACTGTACTACACTAGAGTAGAATACAGTAGACAGTAGAGTGCAGTAGAGTGCAGTAGAGTACAGTACAATACAGTAGACTGCAGTAGAGTACAGTAGAGTAGAGTACAGTAGAGTACAGTACAGTACGGTACAGTGGGGTACAGTAGAGTACAGTACGGTACAGTAGAGTACGGTACAGTAGAGTACAGTACAGTAGAGTACAATAGAGTACAGTAGAGTATACTAGAGTACAGTAGAGTAGAGTACAGTAGAGTAGAGTACAGTAGAGTAGAGTAGAGTACAGTCAGAGTAGGAGTCAGTAGATAAGTTAAGTAAGAGTAGTAAGTCGATGTAATACAGTACATAGAGAGTACAGTACAGTACGTCGTATAGGTAAGCAAGTACCGTAGAGTACAACAGTAGAGAAGAGTGTCATAAGTAGGAGATTAGTCAGTACAGGTCGAGATAGAGTACAGTACAGTCGATAGAGTACAGTTCAGTAGAGTAGAGTACAGTACAGTAGAGGAGCGTTAGAGTACAGTACAGTAGAGTACAGTACAGGTAGAGTACAGTACAGTAGAGTACAGTACAGTAGAGTACAGTACAGTAGAGTACAGTACAGTAGAGTTCAATACAATATAGTATAATAAAAGTACATTAGAGTACAATAAGAAGAGTAGAGTAGAGTACAGTAGAGTACAGTATACAACCCTAATCTACTGTATACCTACTCTACTGTACTCTACTGTCTGTACCATTACAGTAGAGTAGAGTACAGTAGAGTACAGTAGAGTAGAGTACAGTCAGAGTACAGTAGAGTAGAGTATAGTAGAGTACAGTAGAGTACAGTTAAGTAGAGTAGAGTACAGTACAGTTCAGTAGAGTAGAGTACAGTACAGTAGATACGTTAGAGTACAGTACAGTAGAGTACAGTAGAAACAGTACAGTAGAATACATACAGTAGAGTACAATCAGTACAGTATAATCCGTACATTAAAGTACAATACAGAAGAGTAGAGTAGAGTACAATAGAAAAGTACAGTAACAGCAGAGTACAGTAGAGTAGAGTACAGTATACACCCTAATCTACTGTACTCTACTGTACTCTACTTAACTGTACTCTCTGTATACTATGTACGTACTCTAGCTTAAACTGTATCTACTTACTGTACTCTACTTAACTGTACTCTACTGTTACTACTGTACGTACTGTACTCTACTGTACTGTACTCTACGTACTGTACTGTACTCTACTGTACTCTACTGTACTGTACTCTACTGTACTGTACTCTACTGTACTCTACTGTACTGTACCGCTACGCCGTACTTACCGTACCCGACTTACGTACCTACTCTACCGTACCGTACTCTACCGTACCCTACTCTACCGTACCCACTCACCGTACCCTACTCTACGTAACCCTACTCTACCGTACCCTACTCTACCGTACCCTACTCTACTACTATCCGTACCCTACCTCGTACCTAACTACGTACCCTACTCTACCGACCCTACTTACCGTACCCACTCTACCGTAACTCCGTACCCTACCGTACCCTACTCTACCGTACCTACTCTACCGTACCTACTCTACTCACTGTACTCTACTCCACTGTCACTCTACTCCACTGTAGTAAGTAAATCAGAAAGTACGTAATAGTGCATGCAGAGTGAGCTACAGTAGAGTTACAGTGTACAGTACAGTAGGAGTACAATAGTGTATAGTATAATACAGTACAGTAGAGTACAATAGAGTAGAGTACAGTACAATACAATAGAGAAGAGAACTGTAGAGTACAGTACAATAGAGTACAGTACAGTAGAATAGAGTATAGTACAGTAGAGTACAGTAGAATAGAGTAGAGTACAGTAGAGCAGAGTACAGTACAGCAGAGTACAGTAGAGTACACTGTACTCTACTCTACTGTACTTTACTCTACTGTACTGTACTGTACTCTACTGTACTGTACCCTACTATATTATACTGTACTATACTATACTGTATTATACTATACTATAATGTATTATACTATACTGTACTAGGATATACTGTACTGTACTATAATGTACTGTACTATACTATAATGTACTGTACTATACTATACTATACTATACTATACTGTACTGTACTGTACTGTACTATACTATAATGTACTATACTATACTATACTATACTATACTGTACTGTATTATACTATACTATAATTATACTATACTGTACTATGATATACTGTACTGTACTAGGATATACTGTACTATACTACACTATACTGTACTGTACTATACTATACTGTACTATACTATACTGTACTGGGATATACTGTACTGTACTATACTATAATGTATTGTACTATACTATACTGTACTATACTGTACTGTATTATACTATACTATAATGTATTATACTATACTGTACTATGATATACTGTACTGTACTAGGATATACTGTACTATACTATACTATACTATAATGTACTGTACTATACTGTACTATACTATACTATAATGTTTTATACTATACTGTACTATGCTATACTGTACTATGCTGTATTGTACTGTACTATACTGTACTGTACTATACTATACTGTACAATGACATACTGTACTATACTGTAATATACTATACTATAATGTATTATACCGTACTATACTATACTATATCAAGAGGGACTTTGCAAATATCTGCCTGTGTATGGTTCAGAAATGACCAGATCTGGCCAAGTCCCCTATTCTCACCCCTTACCGAATGTTTTTTTTCATACACAAAAGGACACAAGTGCAGAACATTGACTTTATTAGCAATCTCCTACACTTGTCCAGGGACATTACAATGAATGTTCTATAAATACAGATAATAATACAAACAAGACAAACAGTCAGAGGGATTAATATACCTCGGGGGTTAGAACAGGTTCACGGACTTCCACATCCACATGCTATGGAGTTTAGGGAAAAAGTGTGACAAGGACAATTCTGTTAGTAATGAGAATAAACAACACCGATTGGTTAAAATGAACGAGAGGTCACGGTAATGTACTTTCACCCCGAGTCCCTCTAGAAACAATCCTGGCAAATGTAACTCTCCGTAAGATTTCTCCAGACAGAAACATTCATCTTGATGAAAAAAAATACACACACTCGGGGGCCAACCCGTGACACATGATGTCTATGCCTGGCCGATAATCGTGCCGTGTATGGGCACTTTGTCGGCCGAAACAGCCGGGCAGAACTGGGCATGGAATAAACATCTAACATGGGTTTGGAAATGCTAAAATCAAACATGATCCACACACTGAAACTACCAAGGTTGATGTAACCACAAATAGTTGACACTGTAATGACTACTGATGGACAGGCATTGAGTAGTGACTACTGATGGGAGGGCATTGAGCAGTGACTACTGATGGGAGGGCATTGAGCAGTGACTACTGATGGGAGGGCATTGAGCAGTGACTACTGATGGGTGGGTATTGAGCAGTGACTACTGATGGGTGGGTATTGAGCAGTGACTACTGATGGGTGGATATTGAGCAGTGACTACTGATGGGTGGGTATTGAGTAGTAAGATCAGAAAGTAATATCAGAATATCCTCTGATACTACAAAATGCACATGGCGTACAAATTAAGACCCTTTAGCTATAAATCTAGAGGACCCCCCAGTTTCCTATTATCAATATATAACAAATACGTGGTCCGTCAGGCAATTGGGCGTGATGTCACGTGGCGCCTTTACTAACAGACACGACCAGAAACTAGAGGGAGAGGAGGAGCGGTGAGGGAAGTAAGAGGCTTCAGGGCATATTAGGATTATTTTGGAGCAATCGCCACACCAGACCCCTTAGGGTCCCACTAAGCAGATGGTTTAAATGGTTGAAAGGGACCCCTACAGACTCTGACCCTGCTCCCTATCTATACTGAAGTTGGAAGGATGGTAGGGTTTATACCAAGCTACCTTAACCCAATACCCCAACATAGAAATACAAACAGTAACAATGAAGTTATAATGAGTTTAGTGGAGTTGTTACCCATTATTAGTATTGGGGTCACCCAGTATGTGTACAGCTCTGTAGATTAGCACCGATACATATCTAAGGGCAGGGAATAAAGTGGGGAATAAGATGTATGGAGGACCCATGTATAAAGACTATTGGTCGGCCCCAAGTTTCTTTTCTAAAGTTGGGTACTCCCAGTATCCTATGCGCATCGAACTTTCACATAGCTAACTAACAGAGTTATTTAATAAAAGTTCTTATCGTTAAACATGGTGCTAATTTTGCCCCAACCAATCAGATGTTAGCTTTCAAATGTTAAATAAGATCTGATTGGTTGGGGCAAAATTAGCACCATTTTTAACGATAAGAAATTTTATTGATTCTCCCTGTAAGTCTGCAGGGACCTGTCAGCGGACGCACTGAAGGAAGCGAAACTGTGTAAGTTCCTTACTTTAGTTCCTGGCTCCTGAACATTTTATTAGAGATTAGGAGGCAAGACACAGATCCTTTACCTCCCGTTCTTCAATAAAACTAAATGCCAAAAAGTTATTTTACCAGTGGAGATTCCCTTAAAGTTTAGGAAGCTGATAGCACCTTCTTGCTACCCGAATGATCTCCCGAGTAGAGAGAGGGAGAACATTGGTACTGTGTGTAGCCAGATCTGTAGCTTCCAATGAACCCCGACTACCATTGGCTATAAACGTTTACTGTGTGTAACCAGCTTTAGGTTATCTGGTAGAGGAATAAGATACTTGGTCCCAGCTGAGCTTTATGTGCTGAAGAATATTCTAGGTAATGATCTAACATGTAACCGTCATACAATGATGGACAGATAGACAGAAAGTTACAGGGGTAGATACATTATTTTAGCAATAAAAGGTAAAGACAGGAGCTTGTGCAAGGACATGGACTAATTACACTGTGGCTTGTTCCATCTCTTTGGGCACTCAAGGGACAAGACAAGATGGAGGATAATATCTCCCAGTTGACTTGGGAATTCCCAACCTAGGTCTAGAGACTTGGTCTGATCTTCCTGTACACATTGTGTTACCTTTTCTGCCGACGCGCTCTGTAAATCTTCCAGACTAGATGAAATCATTTTGGGTGTAAACCTATGGAGTTTTCAACAAAGCAAAAAATGGACAACGTTATGTCTGTTTCAGAAAGATAATGGGGTTGATGCATGGAGAGCCACAGTCGCCCATTAGTTTTAAAGGACAACTCCACCCTCATAAGAACGTCTTTTAGAAAGAATGGCCTCTTTATAATATGTTGATATATCATAATTTGTCCTATGAATTCATTACTGTATGCCTGCTATGCTTCTGGATGCCTCATGGAAACTGAGCCATTTAGAAACCTGTACTGAGCCTGTAGTGAGCCTGGGCATGCTCAGAAGAGGCAGACAGGGGATTAACATTCAGTCATTGGCTGTGAGGTCAACTGACAGAAACAGGACATTGTGCAGGATTTCAGGTTAGACTTATATATTTCAGATTTCAAACTATTACTGTTTAGGGTTTTGGGGGGTGATTTACCTGTATGTAAGTTTTCATTTTGGGGCTGGACTTGCCCTTTAAAGCCGTGTTAACACCTTTGCAGCGATGTACTGAAGGTTAAAGCCGCTTTAATACTATAATTATATCACTTGCAGCGGTACGGAAAAAGAGGATCACTATTGCTACCGCTGCACTGAGCCAGTTGTGGCTCTTTTGCACTAGTTCTTTAATGCCAGCAAATAGCATACATGGCATTACACTGGTGAAATAGAGTGATAGTGTCTCTCCGTACATCGCCTGTACAGATTTTATATTAAATGTTATATATATATATATACAGGGTTATTCAATAAAAGTTCTTATCGTTAAAAATGGTGCTAATTTTGCCCCAACCAACCAGATGTTAGCTTTCAAATGTTAAATAAGATCTGATTGGTTGGGGCAAAATTAGCACCATTTTAAACGATAAGAACTTTTATTGAATAACCCTGATAATGTTTATATTAAATGTCATTTAAAGTTCTTAAACCTTTGTTTGGTTTCATACAGTGTCTTACATTGTTTTCAGGTCTTTAAGTCTAAATTGTTTTAAGGATAGGGACCCCTTCAACATTAAAGGTATTTCTTTCTATTTATGTGTTACGGTGTAGGTACGGTTTAGAATCATTCTGATGAAATTGTTCTCACCTGTTCCTGCTCTCAGATATGTTCTCCTGCGGGACAAGGCAGTTTTCTGAAGGGTCCGGTGTATTTACACTGCAAAGGAACAGAGTACCCACAATTCAGTTTGTTGTTTGAACCCTCTAGGCAGCCATCTTGATTTCCCTGAGTTACAAAACGCACAAACATTTCCAATAAATGATGAAGATAATTAGTTCTTACCTGGGCTGGAAATTATTTTGAGGTGGTAAAGAGAGTGCGATGGGCGGTGGGTCTTCTTGGCACCCCTAAACAGGAGAAATGAATATATTTCTATGAATTGTAACGAACCTATCCTACCATCTGTATCCTTCTACTCCAAGGCTCGATTGTAAGGCCTCTACACGTGTTTTATATTTACAACAATGTTGTTAATACAGCACCACCTACAGATATGGGTCAGGGACTCCGTGACGGAGTATTCGTGTGGTACAGTGATGAATGGAAACATGAAATAAAATATCTAATGTAGCTGGTGGCTCCAAATATCCAGAGCTGTGGTTTGAGGTGGGCAACCGATGGTCACATGTGACACTGTGCCCTTTGACCTCCAGCTAAGTCTCCCATAATGCTATACAGGATGATAGGACACAGCACTAACAGCGAACAGGGGTAAGAACCACATTTCAAATGAACAACATATTTGGGACACGGTGCCTGCTAGTATATGGAGGAATTAATGAAGAAGGGAAGTGTATTAACAAACAACTATCCGTTTAATAAAAATGAATGTGTTTGCGAGTACTGCTCCCCCTCTTCTTCCCAAAATCCTCTGCTTCTAGTAACACCCCCCTATGAGCTGAATCTTTATTTGGCAACATCCCTATAGACTTCCATAACAGCAGCAGCAAAGGAACATGGGAAACAGGAAAGGAGAACCAATGACTGGAATGGTTTTAAGATATTTGTTAGCGTTAAAAAACAAACACATGCATGGGGAATCACTGAACTTAAATTATTTTTAGCCTTTCCTTCTCCTTTAATCTCTGCCCAGTTAACGTGAATTCATCATACTGTGTAATGACTGATGGAATCAGTATCAACTAATGTGTAATATTACCTATGTTTTTTTTTGGGGGGGGGGCAGTACAGTAGGTAGAAGCAGAATTTAAATTCCCACCCTCTACTCAACGTAAGGAGACAGTAAGTAGATATTTATAGTCAGGGAGGACTTGCCCTTTAATAATGTCATCCAGATTATCTGACCTGTATCATCACTTCCGGTTTTGGTAACTCGGCGATCTGGTTGTTCTTTGGATCCATTTTCCGTAATGTGGGCTCTACTTCCTCCTCACTGCTCAGGGAATAGATCCTTTCCGAGGAGGCTGCAAGGAATCAGATCATCAATGTAGATTATAGAGACGAATGGGGCCTCCCTGACCCCAACCTCTCATTTTATTATATATCCTATTTACAGGGCATGGTCACCCCACACAAGAACTTTACTATGAAGACTAAGTGCCCCTCCAACCCTGTTTCACAATACTTACCTTTCTCCCCGGAGCTCCAGTTCGGATATCTTACCTTGAACTTATAGGTTGGTACACGCGATACAATATTTCGGTCCAATGGACTGAAAGTTCAGTGTATCGGTTGATCGGGATGAAATTATCGCATGTGTTTTCTCCCATGTCCGACCGACCATTTGTCTGAATCGATGATCGGACATGATGGAAAAGCCGATCGTGTGGTCCTCTATAGACTGACAGTCCTTCCTCCTGGCCAACCGGTCGAAAGTCTCAAACGCTCGGCCAGGAGGAAGTATTGTATCGTGTGTACCAGCCATATCATGTCCATCACTCTTTACTGCCACCCCATTTCTCATGACCTCCCAGTCATGGCCTTGAATGATGGCAGCAAGAAGTTCAAAGCAAGATATCTGGACACAGATAAGTGGTTCAATCCGTGTGATCGTTCCGTATGGCGAGATAAAACTGGCAGTTCCCAGTTATTTAGCAGAGAATAACATTTACTCATTGCCACGGAGAGAAACATGTGCAGTCACATCTGGATTCCAGCTTGTTGGTCGTGCCAGAATTTAATGGCTGCTCAACAAAGGAAACCGTAAAAAAAATAAAAAGGAATTGCCACACTGCTTTATGGTTCTAATTGGGTCCCGTCGGGAAGATAAAAGCACAACCAACACACCTACATATATTATATACAGTATATCTTAAAGGAGCAGCGCCAGATCCCTGTAATTTCTTCATGTTGCACGTGTCTATTTACTAACTAGAAATTTACAGAATAACAGATTCTTAATGCGACAGTGTTTATAAAAACAGTCACACGGAGAAGGGCACATGTTCCGATTGGCTTAGCTCTGATCTGATTTCATTGGGATCAGTATGACATCACTAGCTCTGATCTGATTTCATTGGGATCAGTATGACATCACTTATTAAAAAAAAAAAAAATTCTGGAAAATAACAAACGTTTTAAAATAAAAACAAATTTACCATGAGCAGCCAGAACAAAGTTCTTCACCCGTCTGTATTGGTTTAGTAGGACTGTAAGTTCTTCTATCCGATGGTCCTAGAAACCAGAACATTACAAACGTTTATTATAACAGACAGTGCAGCCAGTTGTTCTAAATGACATCACACAGTCACAGGTCAGGTAATGAGGAAACCAATTATCACCATTTTATTACATGGCAAAACCATTTCCAGGGACTTTTATATATCTAACTTAGCGATTTGCCAGATTAAAACCCGCTTATTTACTTTCTCTGCAGACACGACTTAAATAACGATGTTCCCCTTTGAAATAAAAAGTAGATAAAAAAAACAAAAATGACTTATCTGTCATCCCACTGGATCTCTCAATTCAGAATGACTTGTACAAGAACCTGTTGGCAATTAAGTACCCTGGAAAGTCCTAATTTGCATATCACAGCCAGGTGTTAGGGACCTTCTGAATGCAAGGTGTAGATGCATTGAGGCTAAGGGGTATTATAGGAACTGACCAGGGTAAGGTGTCTAAACAGCATTGCACATGGCAGACAGTTGGTGTCGAACCCACCACCCACCACCTCTGTCATATGCTAATTGGGACTTTCCAGGTTACATAATTGCTATCAAATTCTTGTACAAGTCATTCTGAATTGAGAGATCCAGTCAGATGACTAGCGAAACGTCTTCAAGAACTAAACTTCAAGTCCAATTGATCTAACTGAATACAACAGATATGCCATGACCTTGATGGATGAATATTACAAATATACCATTACCTGGATGAATGAATAATACAGATATACAGTGACCTGGATGAATGAATATTACAGATATACCGTGACCTGGATGAATGAAATATTATAGATATACCGTGACCTGGATGAATGAATATTACAGATATACCATGACCTGGATGAATGAATATTACAGATATACAGTGACCTGGATGGATGAATATTATAGATATACCGTGACCTGGATGAATGAATATTACAGATATACCATGACCTGGATGGATGAATATTACAGATATACCATGACCTGTATAGATGAATATTACAGATATACCATGACCTGGATGAATGAATATTAAAGATATACCATGACCTGGATGAATGAATATTACAGATATACCATGACCTGGATGGATGAATATTACAGTATACCATGACCTGGATGGATGATATTACAGATATACCGTGACCTGGATGATGAATATTACAGATATACCATGACCTGGATGAATGAATATTACAGAAATATCGTGACTGGATGAATGAATATTACAGATATACCATGACCTGGATGGATGAATATTACAGATATACCGTGACCTGGATGGATGAATATTACAGATATACCGTGACTGGATGAATGAATATTACAGATATACCGTGACCTGGATGAATGATATTACAGATATACCGTGACGGATGATGAAATTACAGATATACCGTGACCTGGATGGATGAATATTACAGATATACCGTGACCTGGATGGATGAATATTACAGATATACCGTGACTGGATGAATGAATATACAGATATACCGTGACCTGGATGGATGAATATTACAGATATACCGGACCTGGATGAATGAAATAAAGATATACAGACCTGGATGAATGAATATTACAGATATACCATGACCTGGATGAATGAATATTACAGATTATACCATGACCTGGATGAATGAATATTACAGATATACCGTGACCGGATGGATTGAATGAATATTTACAGATATACCGTGACCTGGATGAATGAATATTAAAGATATAAGTGACCTGGATGAATGAATATTACAGATATACAGTGACTGGATGGATGATATTACCGATATACCATGACTGGAGAATGAATATTCAGATATACCATGACCTGGAGGAATGAATATTACAGATATACCATGACCTGGATGAATGAATATTACAGATATACCATGACCTGGATGAATGAATATTACAGATATACCATGACCTGGATGGATGAATATTACAGATATACCATGACCAGGATGAATGAATATTACAGATATACCGTGACCTGGATGAATGAATATTACAGATATACCATGACCTGGATGAATGAGAACCTTCACAAGCATATTTCTTATTAATACTGGGCACTAAATACAAATACACCATTGACTGGTAAATATGGGCCAAGTTCGACCGATCCCTATACCAATCGGCTGTCTGTTAGTGATGGTAAACCTTATTTGTTCAAATCCCAATATTGTTAATGATAAAAATCCGCTTACCTTTTCTTCATTTGCTGCTAACAGCGTTTCCATTCCAAGTTTTAACCTCTGAACTTCTTGATCTAATTTTTAAAAGAGTTAAAATGATATATTATATATTGTTAATGCTGCATGACTGTTAAGAACAGTTAAAGGGCATGTCCACCCATATGTGCCTGCAATGCTCCTCCCTTTGCTCAATGAGCTTTTTATAAGTTTGAGCATGTGCAGATGTGGCAGCAGGTGAAACAGTATCCAATCATTGGTTGTGATGTCATCAGTCACAGCCTTGATTGACTGCTTGGAGGGAGGGACCAGCTTACTCTGCTAGAATGGGGACAATAATTATCCATAAATATCTGGTTAGTAATACAGGTAATAAAGTTCTGAATATACCAGTGGGGTGTGGTTAAAGGACATGTGATTAGTTTTTTGGTTTAAGGGTGAACATGCCCTTTAATATATTATATATCGATAGCTCCATAGGATCTACCAACTTTGGATAAAATTACGATGCTGCAAAAATCCTCCCAATCAGATAGGGTCTCAGGCCTGGTCCATATGGCTAGGGGTTTCAATCAAAGTGATTTTACACAATCATAAATATTGATCCATCTATGGCCAACCTTAATATATTGAGATTAGAGAAGTAGAACCCTTTGTTTATATACCAAACAGATGAATTAATCATTTATATCACAGTCAATTACATAGAAAGGAAAGGTGGATTTTCAACATCAAAATGTTAAAACATCAAAGCAGCAGCCAATCAAAATGCTCTCTCCAAGTTCCCATGAAACCCTCATCCATTTCCAGCCAATCACAATAGAGGGAACCAATCTGGGTAGTATAAAGTGTGTTCGGTGTTTGTGATCCGTTTGCATTGTATTGTAAGAGCCCTTAGCAACTGGAAGGGAGAAAAAAATATCCAATAATCTACATTTTATCACCCCGGAGAGGGGAAGTGTTTGCAAAGAAAGATTTTACTGACTTCGCACAGGCATTTCTTTGCTTGTGAATTACTTAGAAAGGCAAGTAATATATTGTGTTAAATCTGCACATTCTGTATTCTGTAGAACTTGGAGTATTGCTGCAAACATCAGAGATTGTTTTTCGGAATAAAAAGAAAAAAAACATGGACGGACAGGTTTAGCAAACAGACAGCTATTCGCCTGCTCCACCGAATGATTAAATATTAGCAGATTGAACCGAACAGGATATTAATGCACCGGCAGGCACATGGCCAAGGGAAGCCATTTGTTTGCCACAAGCAGAGAGACGGTTTATGTGATTTGGCAAAAACAGTAACAAACGCACACACGGGTTACGAACATTCTTAGTGAAAAGCGTTACATAAATACAAACAGAGACGGACCAGTCGCTTACGTTTCTCTTTTATCCTTCGCCTAAAAACTTCTTCTACGTATCCAAAAAAGGTAAAGAAAGCGAAACGAGATTACATTTCCGTTTGGTTAACGTTAAACCGCATGTCCACCGCCAACAGCAAAATCCAAATTACCTTCCCAACAATGGTTTTACTTACCTACTCGAAGCTCCGTTTATTTAAAGGACAACTATACGGTAGGGTTGCGGGTAGGATTGATTAGTCCTACTTCCCAATATTGTTTCGTTGAGGAGCTACAGCCTTTTTTTATCTGCCAGGTTAGTGCCCTGGGCACTGTGTTAAAGATAGTGCTGAAGCACCCAAGAAGACTGGCAGAAGCCATTTTGCTGCTGCTTTTTATAGAAATTGTATTGGGAGGTAGAAAGTACCAATCCTACTAACCTGCCCCAGGTACTTTTTATTTTAACTGTTTTCTCCTTTAACTCTCTCCTCTGGACATGATGTCACAACTGTGAGACAGTTGAAACCATGAAGAAAGCGGACATCAGGAGATGATCAAGGCGATGTCGGCTTGGTACGTAAATATCACAATCTCCGGGTTTGGTTAAGATAAGTATGGATTTTACTGCGGAGTTTGACATGCACTTTAAATCAGATGGCACAAGCTATATTGTCATTTGTTGTACCTCTCTCTGAGGATTCATTCTGTGAGATGGTCTTGGCATTAATCTGACTTTTTAACCTCTCTATTTCAGCGTCCTTCAATGCCAACTGCTCCTGTAGCTGCGCGATTTCTGCCTGTAATACAGACAACACGATAATTAACATTGATTTCTGATGATTAAAGGAATACTATACTGTCAGTATAACCAACAGATCTCTGGCTCCTTCCCCAGTCTCCCCTCCTTTTTAAAAATGTATCCATGTCTGAGAATGTAAGAAGAGTCAGTGACTTCGACTGGGGGAGGAGCCAAAGAGTCGGTTACTGCAAATCAGATTAATTCAGATGGCAGAGTAAATAATAAACAGGACTCCAGCCACATTCAGTGTCCGTTTTAACATCATTTTGTTAAAAAAGATCCAATTATTTGTGTTCATGTCTGGTTATGACCCACTGAGGATCTGGAGTTTACTAAAGGAGTTTCAATTCTCACTTGAGAACATGAAACAGATCAGCAACGTGCCGTGTTTGATTCACATGTTACATTAAACATCAAAGTACAAAAAACACACATGTGCAATCCAGATACGGAAAACAGATTCTAGGTTTTTATTTATAAAACACTGTGTATGTAGTTCAATACTACTACCTTATTCACTCATAATGGAGAGATTAGACAAATATGCATTTTACCATGATTGTAACCAAGAAACAGCGATTAAAGCAATTTATCACCTTCCTTTTTAAAGAATTCCTAACCAATAAGTAAAATCACCCTTTGCCAGACACACAAACCAGGTTCTAGCTACCTGGAAGTATGGTGTGTCAGTGGCTTGGTAAGGAGGAGGAGTTAGGGGTTACAGGTAAGGAATTACGTAGAAAGTAACATTTTTTCAATCTGAGTTTTCTTGCCTATACATTAAGAAAAACTAGCGTGTCATGCAGAGACAATAGAAATTCTAGGGACCCACTTTTGTAGCTTTTAACTTCCACTCGTACTGAGTTCTCTCATTCTCAAGTTCCTCCACTTTTATTTTAAGGCTTTTAAGTTCCTGTAGGAGAGCCTGTGATTGGGTAGAGAAGACATTGAATTAGACGGAGGGTTAGATTACGTATACCCAGGGACACACACAAATGAAGTAAAAAAAAAAAAATTCTCATTGCGGAGATTACCAGTGGATTATAACCTTATAATACTCAGTTATAGGACAGACCATGTGATCATTAGCGAAAGAACCACCACTCCCGAAATAATAGAAACCCAAACACCAGAGGGCGCTGGTATGCAACAAACAGTGCAAAACCAACCTGTGAATACTATAAAGAGAAGGAAACTGTGGGTCACCTTGAAGTTTCATGACGTGTATTATATACATACATAAGGTCACGGAACTCCTTTGTGACTTCTACACTTTACTTTGTGACCCTCATACACAGTAAATCTACTGATCACGTAAACGACATGTTCACACATGTATGTAGACATTTCCATGGAAAATTAAGATTTTATAGAATATTTGAGGTTATTGTGATTAATGTCTTGACTTTCCTTCTAAGAATAAAGTGATAGAAAACCTTTAATGAAAACCTAAACACTCTCAAATAAATCTTCACCCCAAACCTTTTAATTTTACTCTTCCCCTACCCTTTAACACAGGGAGATACAAAGTTCCTCTCTTTCCCTAATAAATCGACTGAGCATGTGCAAGATCACTGAGCTTTGGGAGGGGGCAGTCACTGCAGGGATTTCTATTAAATGAAACAAAGAGAAAAACAAGGAAAAATTGTGCTGTTTAGCCAAGCTTATGGGCAATGATTGATACAATGTCCAATCAAAGATCTCGGTTGATATTTTTTACCACACACACAGCAAATTCATTCAATAAGTGTCTAAAATTTCTATACGTGACAGGGCGCCCCTTTAAAAGTTGGATTAATTTGTAGTTCAGTTTCCTAAAAAAAACCACTGGTACGAGGGTCACAGACATTACAACAACACCTGAAAGAAGTACAGGGGGTCTGACAGAACCAAGTCCCCATTATCCAGCCGATTGGCACAGCAACTCCAAAGGTTTATTGGAAATGGGGGGGGGAACAGTTTAAAAGGGACAGTTTACCAAAAAATGTGCTACAGACCGAAGTAATCAAAACGGGTTTAACCATAATTGTATTTATATATATATATATATTTTTTTACATTCAGTAGTAATAAAAGTTTGTTTATGGATTTCATTCTAAAAAAAAAAAACATTGAAGGTAAACTTTCCCTTTAAAGGACTGTAATGCCTTATAAAAATCAATGCACAGAGATAGAGGTATAGATCGGTGGCAGATCCCTTTAATAGACAACACACTGCATATGCTTGTTAGTGTAAATAAACAGCACACAACATGGCACAAGCACATGCAGAGATACAAAACTTTTCTCATACTTCCTTCCCGTAACATCCCGGACAGTAGATCTGCTGAGGGTTCTCAATAAGGGGGAAAGCGCCTGCGTGTGGAGATTTAATGATATAGTCGCAGTGACTATTGGTGACCTCCCTTTCGTGGATTTTATTATTGATCTCCAGTTGAAGTCTGCACATCTGTTCCTGCAGTTCATTAATCAGATTCACTACAGACTGCAAAAAGTTTAGACATCGTCAATCACTATCAATCGGGGAAATTCATCGGACAATATACGGTTATTGGGAAAGATACAAAAACAGCAGAACATAAATCAAATGCACAGACAGCAAGCCCTCCAAACGTACAGACATGGTCAGGGTCCCACCAGTAACACAGAGGTCGCCAATGAGAACCTCATTCTCCCCTTTAAAACTGTCCGACTGCCCACTCTAGTGGTTTTCCTGACATTTCATTGCTTGATGTTTGTGTAGGATTCACTATAAAAGGGGCAGGGGACAATTTATATGGCAGATTCTAGCCAGCAGATTATTGTCACATTTGCCAGGTTGGGATGTCTGCGGCTTGTATTCAGGAAAGGGAAGATTTTTCAGTTAAACTTTTCTGGGTTTTTATTGCATTGAGCTCCATGGGAAAGTTTTAAAGGATAAAGGAAACAACAGCTCCATCTAGTGGTAAGAAGTTGACATTGTATCGTAGTGCCCACACTGGAGAGAATCTTCTCTCCCCAGGATTTGTTGTTAAAGAGAAGGTGGTTTATATGGTGGGAAAAGGCGAAATTAGATTGAATCAGGTTGGGCTTATAAGGCCTTTCCATGGAAAATATATTTTCATAGAATATTCGAGGTTATTCAAACCTGAATAAAATAAATACTAGAGATCCATTTTACTGGTTCCCCAGATCTACCTGTGCCTCGCAATTACATAGAATCAAAAGCCTTTGTCGTGTCTATGCTTAATAATAATTATAATAATATAATCTACACAGGAAGCACAAGAACTAAGTTTGATTGCACTAAACTGGACTCAGCACAGACTACTTGGCATGTGAGTGTCTACAGAGGGATTTAACCCTTTGCACTGCGTGGCATAGGAGAAAGCATGACAGTAAGTGATGCAAAGGTAAAGGAGAGGTAGAGTGGATTAGAGAAGATTTATATATATATAAACATTATCCTATCACAACGAGTATGGCAGTTCTATGTAACCTGTGGGAGTTACATTGTCAGGTCTCCATCAATCACAGTGTCCATATGTTCGCATGAAAAGGAAATCCCTTGTCTCTCGTGTATTGCTATGTGATAACTGGGCTCCCATTGCGAGCCACAGGACATAGAACTTACCTCCGCTTTACTGTGGGAATCCTCATCGCTGCTTTTCTCCTTTTCAATCCCAACCAACTTGATTTTTAGGTCGGAAAGTTCGTCCATAAGATCCAGTTTCTGGGTTTCCAGTGATGTTCGGCTCAGAAGCTCCTGTTTAATAATAAAAAGGCTTTTGGGTAAGAATAGATAGTGCAGTCTACACACCAGCCAATAGGAACAGCACAGCATGCATATAAACTATGTGGGTTAACTTGCGGATCCAGTGTCACTTCTGCTCCAACACACAAATCAATCCTAATAAAACTGTTAAGGTGCCATTCACACAACAGATTTTCACAAAAAATGACAGATTTAGATGGTGCACAACATGAACTATATAGAGGAAACAGCACCTGAAACAAAATGCCTCTCCCCCTTCGGCCATAAGGAGCAATGGCAAAGGGGGCATCACCCCCCCAGGGGTGCCCCTACCATGAAGCAAACTGAAACCTTTGCTCAGGGCGCCCCACTCCGGAACACTTAATAGGCGGCAGTTAAAAAATCCTCCTTCCTGCAATACTGCATTTCAGCACCAGTCCATAAATCAGTGTTAAGTCAGTCCTCCAGTCAGTGTTAAGTCAGCCCTTCAGTTCACCAGTCATTGTAAGTAAGCCCACCATACCCTCCTCCACAAGCCACGCCTATGTTCCATGATGAAGCCACACCCGATTCAAGTGTCACCCCCCCATCTGCCAATAGGCGGCATTTAAAAGCTGTTTCAGGTGTCAAAAACTCTAGGAACACCCCTGACTGCATACGTCTCACTCCAGCACTTATACCCATTCCATTGTATCTGTATGTTACCCACCTAACTAGATTGTAAGCTCTACGGGGCAGGGACCTCATTACCTCTTGTGGAAAAGCCCTAGTACTTCTATTTATATATTGATCTACTGAACTATCAATGTATTTATCCCCCTTGTATGACTTTATTGCATGTTATTATTGTACAGCACTGTGTCTCCAAGTGGCGCTTTATAAATAAAGTATACATACAAACATACATACAAACATACATACATACATACAAACATACATACATACATAACCAGAGGCATTTTGTTTCAGGTGCTGTTCCCCCTTTATCGTTCATGTCATGACCATTAAATCTGTCCCAGACTGTCATTGCCAGGGGTAGCAAATTCACAGTAGAGAGACTGGATGGATAAATGAACCCACTGGGTGATGAACCGAGAAGCACCTGCACGGATATCAGCATCTCCTACTAGAACGTTTTTATCCATTAACAACTGTGTCTCGGGAACCTGGATGGAAAATAAGGGCTAGGCCTATATGATCGCATTTTGCAATCCGTCTGCATACAAGCAGAGCAGTGCATGTTAATGGCTGTTCATCTCAACACGGGCGATACACAGAGAAAATCTGGTTTTGCACTTTATTTCTCCTTTAATTTGAACATGACGTTCGCTCAGGATATTACATTTTCTATTCTATTAAAACAGAAGCTTCTGGCTCTTTATTCTCCACTTTTGTGAATGATTTTCAACCAATCCTGCCCACGTTCCAGCAGTTAAAACATTAACAAGGAGAAACAATGCCCAACTGTGCGGTAAATCCCACAATATGAAGGGTTTCGAGATTTAACATTAAGGTAAACAGGTTCTTGGCAGTGAAACATACAGTAGAAACTGATAGAACAGATCTGGGTAAGAAGAGGGAAGAACTAGCACAGGAACCAGTGGCTATTTGCAATGGGGATTGTACGTTCCAATAGGCAACTTAAAGGAGAAGTTTACCCTAGACACACATTTATCCAACTTACAGGCCAGAAATTGCAGATTAAAACAACACATCACTTTTCCCCCCTTTGTAAACCTTAATCAAAGTTACAGAGAAAAATATTACAGTATAGAAATCCTTGCAGTTAAAGCCCCCTACTTTAACTCAGTGAGCTTAGGCATGCTCAGTGTGATTTATTGGAATTCTCCAATCAGACTACTGAGACCCAAACAATTTTTACAAGGAGCATGTGACATTTCTGCAGTTTTCTATAAATCCCTCTCCCAGGGGGTAAAATTTATGTATCCAGACTCATTTTTGTTACGTCTTATGTCAGCAATGATTTGTGTTAAAGGGCCCAGGGGTCCCAATTTCAATAGGATTTCCCCTACTGCATTCAAGGCTGAAATCCGGTCCTCTTAATGAGACTGAAGTCTCTGCCCTAGACCACCCTCCACCCCAAACCACACCTCTTCACACACACTTCGCCCTCTGTTCTACCTCTTGCTCCACCCATGCTTGCGTCACTGCCGGCAAAATCTGGCAACCCTGGTAAGGGCAGAGAAATTTAAACTGTAGTGAGATTAAATAGAAACAAGATTCAGCTAAACAGGCAAATTTTGAAAAAAAAAAAAAAAAAAGTTATCCTTTAATTACATAACCTTAAGTTTTAAATAGTTTAACCTGTCATGTAAAAATGTTATAGAAAACACCTAGAACTAGAAAAGCGATCCCTTACATTATAAACCCCCCCCAAAAAAACTTTTAGTTATAGACAGTATAGTAATGTGAACCTAGAGAATCTGCATACACAGGACCAATTCTAACCGGCCACAGCATCACATGACCAAGAAAAGAACGCACCATATGTGCGCTCTAAAAAGCCTTCCCCCGCGGTTACAAACCTACACAATAAATCCATTTCAAATCATTCATTTCAGTAGTTTCAACACAGTCATTTAGATCGAACTCTTGTAAGGAATAGGATGGAAAGGTTTAGAACATTTATTTTTAAACCTAATAAATAAAAAAAAATGCAATGCAATAAACTCACACGTCCAATCAGAAGTCTTTGTTACCAGATTCCCTTTTTTTTCCCGTTAACACATCAAGTGTGTGAGACCTACCTTGGACAGTAAGTTCTGCAGCAAGTGATAAACCGATAGGGAATTTCTCTTGAAATATCTAAGTTTCTCCAAGGAGAATTTCTAAGTTCTCTAACCCTTCAGATTCTGCAAAAGGACAATCTGCCTAGAGGAACTAAGAGATATATGAAGCAGGGTTATGACGTCCCTCTCCATCTAGGCTATAATAAGAAGATAATTAAAAGCTAGGCAGAACTTTACGTACAGTAATCACAGACTTGCTTATTCATCCATTTTCCAAACCAAAACTGCACCAGTCCCCAGCGCTCTGGAAATAGAAAACAAATGCGGAGAGCAGACAGACTGAAACGAACAATGGGACAGAATCCACATGTTTCTGGTCTTAGCCTGCCAAGCTGGGAGGCCTTATTGATGCTCCAAACGCTGGCTAAAAAACCCCCAATGATATTTATAGATCACAGCGGCCAAATCCGACTCGCCACTCATCACTTGGAAAAACATCTTGGGTATGTCGGCCTCTTAAGTGCAGGTTGACCGAGTTGGAAAGATCCTTACCCAGGGAGCAGTTCTCTACAATAAACGTTTTACAAGATACTGAACCACATCAAAAGGGGATGTATCTCCATCGTCTAGTTTTAATTAGAATTCAGTTTGAACGGATTATAATCCAATTAGAGATTGTCCAGCTGGCACACTAAAAGTTTGTTAAATAAGCAGAAAGACAACCTATAGCTGAAAATATAATCTACTGTATTCATGAACAAAACATACCGTATATACTCGAGTATAAGTCGAATTTTTCAGGCTTTAAAATTAGCCTGAAAACCTAACCTCTACTTATACTCGGGTCAAGTCCTAATTTAGATCCAAATTCTGCAATTGCAGATAGTAACCAGTAGGTTAACCTGCATAGAAAGTTACAGGAGCTGATCTGCCTTTACACTTCCTGCTTCCTGTAGTCTGGCTGCTGGAGTCACTCAGCACTGTCACTGCTCATCTGGATGCTGTAAATCTGATGGGTCTCCTCAGTTTGGGGCAAAAAACAGCTGCTAGTACAGTGCAAATGACAGCTTGAAACTACAACTCTCAGGTGACATTTTTAACTTTTGGGGTCAGAGAGTTCTTTACTATATGGGGTCAGAGTGCCCTTTACAATATGGGGTTAAGGAGAATTGTAAATGATGGTAAGCTTAATTAAATGTTTACTGAACCTTGCCACTCCACACGTTTAGAAACTGAAACACCCAGCAACAAAGCATGCTGGGAGTTGTAGTTTCCAAACATCTGGAGTGCCAAGGAATTGGAGGTTCCTGGTACTGGATTTGGCTATTACTGTATGGGATTCATGTATGGGAATCCTGCTGTCCATTTAAAGGGCAACTAAAGCCTAAAAACAACACAGAATCAGAAGGCAGTAGTGGTGATAAATTCTACCCTCGACTTATACTCGAGTCAATCAGGTAATTTAGGTAAAAATAGGTACCTCGACTTATACTCAGATCGACTTATACTCGAGTATATACAGTAAATGAAATGTATCGGATTCCTCAGTTCAGGGTAAAAAAAACAACATTTTGCCAAACCAAAGATGTACCAGTGCCAAGGAAGTTAAATCTCATTGGACAGCTACCCTAAGCATGATTGGTACTTAATCTGGTGCCAGTACCACAGTTAGAATGGCACCTGAAGTAGGGCATGCATCATAGCCCGGTGCCCACATGGGACAGTCTGACCCAATCTGCCTAGTTCTGGGTACAATTCACTTATATCCCCATTTATTATCCAGCAACCTTGATCTTTATCATTCATTCTATTATTTTATGGTCTAAAACAAAAAGATTGATTTTTGTATTTTCCCAAGATTCCTACTTATTCCTACATGTTCAGAAAAGAGCCTGGGAGAGTGGAAGTGATAGGGCAGAGAATAGGGACATTTATTATTTTAGCTTTGATTCTTTTTTAAATTCATCCAAATAGTTTCCATAATAACTGTTTATTATTTATACCCAGCATCCCAACCTGGTAACTGGTAGAGCTGCACTGCACTGGTAGACTGGTCACGGGTAGAGCTGCACTGCACTGGTAGACTGGTCACGGGTAGAGCTGCACTGCACTGGTAGACTGGTCACGGGGAGAGCTGCACTGCACTGGTAGACTGGTCACGGGTAGAGCTGCACTGCACTGGTAGACTGGTCACGGGTAGAGCTGCACTGCACTGGTAGACTGGTCACGGGGACTGGTCACGGGTAGAGCTGCACTGCACTGGTAGACTGGTCACGGGGAGAGCTGCACTGCACTGGTAGACTGGTCACGGGTAGAGCTGCACTGGTAGACTGGTCACGGGTAGAGCTGCACTGCACTGGTAGACTGGTCACGGGTAGAGCTGCACTGCACTGGTAGACTGGTAGAGCTGTACTGCAATGGTAGACTGGTAGAGCTGTACTGCAATGGTAGACTGGTAACTGGTAGAGCTGTACTGCACTGGTACGTGGTCACTGTTAGAGCTGCACTGCACTGGTAGACTTGGTAGCTGTACTGCAATGGTAGACTGGTAACTGGTAGAGCTGTACTGCACTGGTAGACTGGTCACGGGTAGAGCTGCACTGCACTGGTAGACTGGTAGAGCTGTACTGCAATGGTAGACTGGTAACTGTGTAGAGCTGTACTGCACTGGTGGACTGGTCACGGGTCGAGCTGCACTGCACTGGTAGACTGGTCCGTGTAGACTTGCACGAGACTGTAGACGGTCCGGTGAGCTCACTGCACTGGTAGACTGGTAGAGCTGTACTGCAATGGTAGACTGTAACTGTAGAGCTGTACTGCCCTGGTAGACTGGTCACGTAGAGCGTGCACTGCACTGGTAACTGGTCACGGGTAGATGCACTGCACTGGTAACTGGTAGAGCTGTACTGCACTGGTGACTGGTCACGGGTATACGTACTGCACTGGTAGAGCTTTTCTGCACTGGTAGACTGGTACCTGGTAGTGCTGTTCTACTCACAGTCCATCTACCCAGGATACAACTTTGAAGAAGTTGGATTTCAATTAAACTTTGAAACATCTGCATTTTGGGAGGGGATGTGTAGTTTGCACTGGAGAGTTGAGTTCTCATTGGCTCTGTGATTTTCATATAATTAAATAGCATCATTGGATTGGTTGAAACATGGAAAGGAGTTTTGTTTCTCAGTAGGTAACACTGATGAATTTGCATTGCCTAGTCCTGGGTTTCAACCCTCTTGATGCCAAATCTACAAGGAGTTGGGGTTTTTCCCTGCGCCTCCCCTCATACGGATAAGAAACGTAGATTGTAAGCTGCACTGCACTGGTAGACTGGTCACGGGGAGAGCTGCACTGCACTGGTAGACTGGTCACGGGTAGAGCTGCACTGGTAGACTGGTCACGGGTAGAGCTGCACTGCACTGGTAGACTGGTCACGGGTAGAGCTGCACTGCACTGGTAGACTGGTCACGGGTAGAGCTGCACTGCACTGGTAGACTGGTCACGGTAGAGCTGCACTGCACTGGTAGACTGGTCACGGGTAGAGCTGCACTGCACTGGTAGACTGGTAGAGCTGTACTGCAATGGTAGACTGGTAACTGGTAGAGCTGTAGGCACTGGTAGACTGTCACGGTTAGAGCTGCACTGCACTGGTAGACTGGTACCTGTACTGCAATGGTAGACTGGTAACTGGTAGAGCTGTACTGCACTGGTAGACTGGTCACGGGTAGAGCTGCACTGCACTGGTAGACTGGTAGAGCTGTACTGCAATGGTAGACTGGTAACTGGTAGAGCTGTACTGCACTGGTAGACTGGTCACGGGTAGAGCTGCACTGCACTGGTAGACTGGTCACTGGTAGACTGGTCACGGGTAGAGCTGCACTGCACTGTTAGACTGGTCAGGGTAGAGCTGCACTGCACTGGTAACTGGTAGAGCTGTACTGCACTGGTAGACTGGTCACGGGTATAGCTGTACTGCACTGGTAGAGCTTTTCTGCACTGGTAGACTGGTACCTGTAGTGCTGTTCTACTCACATCCATCTACCCAGGATACAACTTTGAAGAAGTTGGATTTCAATTAAACTTTGAAACATCTGCATTTTGGGAGGGGATGTGTAGTTTGCACTGGAGAGTTGAGTTCTCATTGGCTCTGTGATTTTCATATAATTAAATAGCATCATTGGATTGGTTGAAACATGGAAAGGAGTTTTGTTTCTCAGTAGGTAACACTGATGAATTTGCATTGCCTAGTCCTGGGTTTCAACCCTCTTGATGCCAAATCTACAAGGAGTTGGGGTTTTTCCCTGCGCCTCCCCTCATACGGATAAGAACGTAGATTGTAAGCTCTGGAGACAGGCCATGTTGAATGAATAATAGAAAATAAATGCAATATACAAACCAGGGTGTTTGTCTATAACATTAATTTCCTTCAAATACAGTTCATTACATTAAACAACCGAGAACCAAGACAGAAAGGGGATTCTGGGAACTGTAGTTTATCTTCTGCAAAGCTAAAAGTTGAAAATGTCTTTTTCACTTTAAGTTGGGGCCCTCCATACTGTCCATGCTATCTAACTCTGCAGTGAGAGATGTTTGCAATGTGACAGACGGGCAGCGATCTCTTAAATCCGGACACTTGCTCACCGATGACAGTTAAACTTGGCAGCTGGCCATATGGTCCTACAGAAACACCAGCGACCTTAACAACTGGACGCGACTGTCATCACGTGCATTCTGGGTAAAAATAGGCTGTAGCCTCAATGTGACTATTTTCTGCAATGTAATAATAATGAATAATCATTACACTTATTTAACATCCCTGGTCCATTACAACTTGTCCGAAGTTATGACAATCACAAAAGGTGTCGCTCGGTAATTCCTAACCAACAGTAGGGGAGAATGGCAGAGAAGAGAGAAGGAAAGAAAGAAAGGAGAAGAGAAAGAAATGAGAGGGGGAGAGAAGAAAGAAGAGAGACAAGAATGTTGCGAGGGGGGTATGTGTTTCTATAAGTGTATGTAACTATTAAAGGGGAATGTTGGAGGGTATGTGTTCTATAAGTGTAACTATTAAAGGGGAATGTTGGAGGGATGTGTTTCTAAGTGTAAAATATTAAAGGGGGAATGTTGGAGGGTATGGTTTCTATAAGTGTAACTATTAAGGGGAATGTTTGGAGTAGTGTGTTTCTATAGTGTAATATTAAAAGGGGAATGTTGGAGGGTATGTGTATCTTATAAGTGTAACTATTAAAGGGGGAAGTTGGAGGGGTTTTTTCTTAAGTGTAACTATTAAAGGGGAAGTTGGAGGGAGGGTATTGTGTTTCTATAAGTGAACTATTAAAGGGGGAATTGTTGGAGGGTATGTTTCTATAAGTGGAACTATTAAAGGGGGGAATGTTGGAGGTATGTGTTCTATAAGTGTAACTATAAAGGGGGAGGGTGGGGAATGTTGGAGGGTATGTTTTCTATAAGTGTAACTATTAAAGGGGAATGTTGGAGGTTATGTTTCTATAAGTGTAACTATTAAAGGGGGAATGTTGGAGGTAGTGTTTCTATAAGTGTAACTATTAAAGGGGGAATGTTGGAGGGTATGTGTTTCTATAAGTGTAACTATTAAAAGGGGAATGTTGGAGGGTATGTGTTTCTATAAGTGTAACTATTAAAGGGGGAAGTTGGAGGTATGTGTATCTGATAAGTGTAAATATTAAAGGGGAATGTTGGAGGGTATGTTATTTCTAAATGTAACTATAAAGGGGAATGTTGGAAGGGTATGTGTTCTATAAGTGTAATATTAAAGAGGGAATGTTGGAGGGTATGTGCTTTCTATAAGGTGAACTATTAAGAGGGGAATGTTGGAGGGTAGGTGTTTCTTAAGTGTAACTATTAAAGGGGAATTTGGAGGGTATGTGTTTCTATAAGTGTAACTATTAAAGGGGAATGTGGAGGGTATGTGTTTCATAAGTGTAACTATTAAAGGGGGAATGTTTGGAGGGTAGTGTGTTTCTATAGTGTAACTATTAAAGGGGAATGTGGAGGGTAAGTGTTTCTATAAGTGAACATATAAAGGGGAATGTTGAGGTATGTTATCTATAAGTAACTATTAAAGGGGGATGTTGGAGGGTATGTGTTTCTATAAGTGTAACTATTAAAGGGGGAATGTGGGAGGTATGTGTTTCTATAAGTGTAACTATTAAGGGGAATGTTGGAGGGTATGTGTTTCTATAATGTAACTATTAAAGGGGAATGTTGGAGGTATGTGTTTCTATAAGTGTAACTATTAAAGGGGGAATGTTGGAGGGTATGTGTATCTATAAGTGAACTATTAAGGGGGGAATGTTGGAGGTATGGTTCTATAAGTGTAACTATTAAAGGGGAAGTTGGAGGGTATGTGTATCTATAAGTGTAACTATTAAAGGGGGAATGTTGGAGGGTATGTGTTTCTATAAGTGTAACTATTAAAGGGGGAATGTTGGAGGGTTGGAGGTATGCGTCTATAGTTGTAACTATTAAAGGGGGAATGTGGAGGGTATGTGTTCTATAAGTGTAACTATTAAAGGGGAATGTTGGAGGGTATGTGTTTCTATAAGTAACTATTAAAGGGGAATGTTGGTGGGTATGTTTTTCTATAAGTGTAACTATTAAAGGGGGAATGTTGGAGGGTATGTGTATCTATAAGTGTAAACTATTAAAGGGGAATGTTGGAGGAGTATGTTTCTATAAGTGTAACTAATTAAGGGGGAATGTTGGAGGATATGTGTTTTATAAGTGTAACTATTAAAGGGAGGTTGGAGGGTATGTTTTCTATAAGTGTAACTATTAAAGGGGGAATGTTGGAGGTATGTGTATCTATAGTGTAACTATTAAAGGGGGAAGTTGGAGGTATGTGTTCTATAAGTGTAACTATTAAGGGGAATGTTGGAGGGTATGTGTTTCTATAAGTGTTAACTATTAAAGGGGAATGTTGGAGGTATGTTTTTTATAAGTGTAACTATTAAAGGGGAATGTTGGAGGGTATGGGTATCTATAAGTGTAACTATTAAGGGGGAATGTTGGAGGTATGTGTATCTATAAGTGTAACTATTAAGGGAGATGTTGGAGGGTATGTTTTTCTATAAGTGTAACTATTAAAGGGTAGTGTACTATAAGGTTAATACTGACGTTAGATTTATTGTTTCCAAGGCGAGTGTGAGAAATAAACAGGAAACGCAGGCGGACTGGAAAGTCATGACGCTGGTGTGTAATATGAATTCTTTGTTGGAGGGGAACGTTGGGGATCTATGTCGCTATGAGGAAGTAAAAAGCATTTCATTTTCAATAGAGATATAACAGTCGTAGCTACATTGCCACAAATACTTCTTTAAAGGGGAAGTAAGACTGAATTTGCTTTAATTAAAGTGGCTTTCTAAACTTTAGTTGGCTGTATATAAAGTTTTATTATTTAATACCTTAATTCCCGCTAAGGACTAGGCCACGTTTTCTCACATGCTAACGATCGCACTTGCGGAAAAAGGCTGAATGTCTCACTTTGCTGCGCGAGCGGTGGAGTATCTCCGGGACCTTTTGCATTGAGGGAGACTGTCACAGCTGATGAAGGGGGCTTAGGACCCTCGAAACGTTTGTGTACGTTGATGATGTGGTTTGTAATAAATTCACCAATCACATTGGAGTGCGGACTGTGACTATTTTTTTAAATGCGCGAACGTTCGGCTGACATGGGTAAGCACCAATATTTGGATCAACCAAAATATCATGGGCGGGTCAAAATCTCGCCTTGTGTGTACCAAGCCTTGTAATGCCAATTTATTGCATTTCAGTGCATTAACGATGACTAAGACCAGCGATTGGAAGAGAACCCAAAGAAGAATATCTGGTGGTTCTGTGCAATCTGATCAATCTGAATCCAGGGAATGATTCAATCGGAATAGTATAAACCGGAATCCAAGTTCAAGACCAAGAATAAAGCCAACACACGGTCAATGTTAGGATATTTGTTAAATGTGATTGATAGGTGGCCAAGACCTTCCGTCAGATCGTTATTGGCTCCTAGACTGCAGTAGAGAGAGACGATACATTGTAATGTCTATGCGATCATTCCGTACAAACAATACATCATACAACCTGGTTTTTGCGAATCGCGCAACATTCGACCAGATTCCATTCGAAACTGAAGCGAGTCGGTGTATGACATCAGATCAAAGCAGTTTTGTAAACGGTACAATTGATCTATTAACGGAGCAGAATTTGAAATCAATTGTATGATATTTAAATAACATGGTAATAACCATGTTACGTGTACAATACCCATGTGTCTGTAATGTAAAGGTAGGAAGGGCCGTCTGTGCCACTGACAGGACTTGTATAACTGGTTCCACACTGGAGTCAGTTTCTGCTGTGATTTACTGGTCGTATCTGATAAATACTCGTGTTGACATTCTGATATACGTTGTGTTTATTGCAATGTGTTGATAACAGAAGTAAAACGGAAAAGTGACTTATGTTAAGGGCGCGTTGCGTAATAAGAATGAAAGATATCGGAGCGAAGTGACTAAGCAGGATCACAGCTACACAGATTGATGGGACTTTCCTTATGGAACTTCCTACCATGTAAATTAAATTTTATTTTCCCTTTAATGGGTCAGAGGGTGTAAAATTAAAGTTCAGTGCAAATACACACAGAGAGATTCAATAAAAGTTCTTATCATTTAAAGGGTTATGTCCACCCTTAAAAAAAAATTCCAGCAAAGATTCCCCTGTCCCCCAGCCCCAACCGCTATGTTAATTATTATTAGAAAATGCCCCAAACTTACTTACTTCCCTCTTTCCTCCGCCGCGCTGCCAGGCCTCTGCTTGTGAGAGTAAATGCAAGCAGAGGGGCGGGGGGACGGCAGTCGCATCTGTGATTGGCTGAGCGGCAGCCAATCACGGACGCTGCTGCGGGAGTTCA
Organism: Hymenochirus boettgeri; assembly: GCA_019447015.1. NCBI lineage: Eukaryota > Metazoa > Chordata > Amphibia > Anura > Pipidae > Hymenochirus > Hymenochirus boettgeri. Next base: position 8,305,119 of record CM033472.1, read on the forward strand.
GGTGCGGCGGAGGCAGAGGGAAGGTAAGTAAGGTTTCGGGCATTTTTTTATAATATTAACATAGCGAATGGGGCTGGGGGGGCAGGGGGAATCTTTGGTGACAAGGGATTTACACTAGGGGGAGGGGGTCCTAATCGGGAGGGGGGAGAAGGGCGCAGTACGCATGCCAAACTTTCTCCGGAGGCCAGTAGGAGGCAGAGTCCTATATGGACTCTGCTATCCTCCTGGGGGACAGTTTTTGGGACTTTGGGGGGAATACAGGAGAAACCCATATGGAGTGGGTGTGAGGTAAGGATTAAAACTACACTACATGATGGGGCCAGTAGTGGGGGGGATTATAGTTTTGGGGTGGACATGCCCTTTTAAACAGGCAATTTTGCCCCCACCAGTCAGATCTTATTAACATCAATGAAAGCTAAAATTCTGTGATTGGTTGGGGCAAAATTGCACTTGTTTTAAATAAGGAACTTTTTATTGAATAACCTGATAGAGTTTTCAGAAAAAAGAGCAACCTGCCCATCAGCATTGTCTGTGTATAAATAAATGCTTCCGAAATACTGACTTCCTGCTGCAGGACCCAATAGAGACCGTGTATATTGTGTATAATAAATCCTGTATGCAGGACCCCTAATAGAGACCGTTATGTCTGTGTATAATAAATCACTGTGTGCAGGGCCCCTAATAGAGACCGTTATGTCTGGTATAATAAATCCTGGTGCAGGACCCCTAATAGAGACCGTTTATGTTTGTGTATAATAAATCCTGTTTGCAGGGCCCCTATAGAGACCGTTATATATGTGTATAATAAATCCTGTTTGCAGGGCCCCCTAATAAGACGTTATGGTCTTGCCTTGACCAGCGCCTGGGTTGATTCAGTTGTTCAGTAGAGATCGGCACAGTTTTTTGTTGGAGGGTATGAAGGGACTATTGAAATTTCTTTCTGTTGCAGCAGTAGTGCCCACAGCCGAAAGTTCGTGCTGTTCCCATGGGAACCGCACAATCGATGTGTGATTTACCGACCAATCCGATCGTGCTGGGCATTCGAGGTTGGTTGCAGCCAGCTGCCCCACACCAGCAGATATTTCACCAGCAGATCTGCACTTATTCCTCCTGTCTAGCACTGCCGGTGTCATGGTGCTATTCAATATTGACAATATTTTTTGATAGGTGCACTAACTTTTGAATGTATTTTTAATGTCTCCTTACCTCATTAGTGATGTATTTATAATAATATGTATCATATGGGGTGCCACTTTATTGTATGATCAATGAATATGTACTGCATGGCTATTACGCTATACATTGTGGGTGTTATATCTTTATAGACACAGAGGGTTCTTACCATATCCAAAAGTTGTATAAATAAAGGATATTTTATCTCATAATAATGTGGGTGTTGCACCTGAATTCAACTTCGGTTTTCTTTCTCTTTTAAATATAGTAGAGGATTGAGCATGTGTGACCCATCCAAACAGACAATTAGTAAAAATTAGTGTTAGGAAACATTCCACGTAGTTTGATTTGGGAAGAAGGACCGTTACAGAATCTGAAATGTTAGCTCGCTGTATTTACTGTTTTTCTATGAGATCCAACCACTTGCCAATCTGCGTTTTTTTGACCATACATACTTTTTATTTGTTCCAGTAACTATACTGAACTCAACGTTTATACCAACAAAAATCACTTTTTCCAACTCTGCTAGAAACATGGTATTGCAGGTTATGTAAAATACATCCATCTAGTCCAAACCTTTACACCCCTACCCATAATGTCTGTATAACAGTTCATAGTAACATAGTATTGGAGGTTGTAATAAAGACACACGTCATCTAGTCCAACCTTATACCCTACCCATAATGTCTGTATATAACAGTACATAGTAACATAGTATGGAGGTTGATAAAGACATACGTCCCATCTAGTCTCTAACTTTATACCCTACCCATAATGTCTGTATAACAGTTTACATTGTAACCATAGTATTGGAGGTTGAATAAAGGACATACATCCATTCTAGTCCAAACCTTTATACTCTACCCATAATGTCTGGATAACAGTTACATAGTAACATAGTATTGGAGTTTATAAAGACATACGTCCATCTAGTCCACCTATCCCTACCCATAATGTCTGTATAACAGTTACATAGTAACATAGTATTGGAGGTTGTATAAAGACAAGTCCACTAGTCCAACCTTTATTCCCTACCCATAATGTCTGTCGTAAAGACATACGTCCATCTAGTCCAACCTTTATACCCTACCCATAATATCTGTATAACAGTTACATAGTAACATAGTATTGGAGGTTGAATAAAGACATACGTCCATCTAGTCCAACCTTTATACCCTACCCATAATGTCTGTATAACAGCTACATAGTGACATAGTATTGGAGGTTGAATAAAGACATACGTCCATCTAGTCCAACCTTTATACCCTACCCATAATGTCTGTATAACAGTTACATAGTAACATAGTATTGGAGGTTGTATAAAGACATACGTCCATCTAGTCCAACCTTTATATCCTACCCATAATGTCTGTATAACAGTTACATAGTAACATAGTATTGGAGGTTGAATAAAGACATACGTCCATCTAGTCCAACCTTTATAACAGAGGCGTAACAACCAGGGGAGCAGACCCTGCAACAGGGGGGGGGGGCTTCTTATTTTTCCTATAACAGATAAAGCCCTCTCCCAGAAAACCACTGTAGATGAAGCAGGGATAGGGGCCACCAGTGATTCCTAGTTACACCACTGCTTTACCTAGCATTGTAGCCATCATGAATAAAAAAGCAAAATAATGGCACTGCTAGGATTAAAGTTACAACACAACCTTCCATATTTACTTAACTACAGTACCCATAATCCTTTTCCCATAATGGCCCCTGGGGAATCAGTTTTAGAATGTCACATACTTTTAAAATTTGTTTTCCAAAACAGACGTAAAACCTAGTTAGTCCGTTCAAACTGGACCCAGAGCCAAAATCAACAACGAGGCCAATAATTTTCACAACATCAGACTCAGATATGGATGTCTCTGCAGAGGGATCATGGGAAATCAACGCCCTTAGATCTAGTTAAATGGATCATTAATTTAATGGCCAATCCTTAACGTTATGTACTGAACTTTATACAAATGGATTAGGCTATAGGGAAATGACCAGAACACATTAAATAAACCATTTCCCCTACCTGGTAAGCTATGTAGACATACTAGGGTTACGTGCGCTTACATGACTATCTGTGAACGGGCTCCTGACACTGCTGCCTGCTCCAATAATATAATGCCAGAAACAGTCCTGCTACTACAATGCAGCTCAGTCATATAGTGCTAGTAACTGTTACAAAGGCTTTATGCATAGGTTATAAAGGTTGGACTAGATGAATGTATGTCTTTATACAGCCTCCAATACTATGTTACTATGTAACTGTTATACAGACATTATGGGTAGTGTATAAAGGTTGGACTAGATGGAAGTATGTCTTTATTCAACCTCCAATACTATGTTACTATATAACTGTTTATACAGACATTATGGGTAGGGTATAAAGGTTGGACTAGATGGACGTATGTCTTTATACAGCCTCCAATACTATGTTACTATGTAACTGTTATACAGACTTATGGGTAGTGTATAAAGGTTGGACTAGATGGACGTGTTCTTTACAGCCTCCAATACTATGTTACTATGTAAACTGTTATACAGACATTATGGTAGTGTAAAAGGTTGGACTAGATGGACGGTGTCTTTATACAGCCTCCAATACTATGTTACTATGTAACTTTTTACAGACATTATGGTAGGGTTTAAAGGTTGGACTAGATGGCTATGTCTTTATACAGCCTCCAATACTATGTTACTATGTAACTGTTATACAGACATTGGGTAGGGTATAAAGGTTGGACTAGATGGACGTATGTCTTTATACAGCCTCCAATACTATGTTACTATGTAACTGTTTACAGACATTATGGGTAGGGTATAAAGGTTGGACTAGATGGACGTATGTCTTTATACACCTCCAATACTATGTTACTATATAACTGTTTACAGACTTATGGGTAGGGTATAAAGGTTGGACTAGATGGACGTATGTCTTTATACAGCCTCCAATACTATGTTACTATGTAACTGTTATACAGACATTATGGGTAGTGTATAAAGGTTGGACTAGATGGACGTGTGTCTTTATACAGCCTCCAATACTATGTTCTATGTAACTGTTATACAACTTATGGGTAGTGTATAAAGGTTGGACTAGATGGACGTGTGTCTTTATACAGCCCCAATACTATGTTACTATGTAACTGTTATACAGACATTATGGGTAGGGTATAAAGGTTGAACTAGAGGACGATGTCTTTATACAGCCTCCAATACTATGTTACTATGTAACGTTATACAGACATTATGGGTAGTGTATAAAGGTTGTGACTAGATGGACGTTGTCTTTATACAGCCTCCAATCTATGTTACTATTATGTAACTGTTTATAACAGACATTATGGGTAGGGTATAAGGTTGGACTAGATGGACGTATGTCTTTATACACCTCCAATACTATGTTACTAGTAACTGTTATACAGACATTATGGGTAGGGTATAAAGGTTGGACTAGATGGACGCATGTCTTATACAACCTCAATACTATGTTACTATGTAACTGTTATACAGACATTATGGTAAGGTATAAAGTTGGACTAGATGGATTTTGTCTTTATACAACCTCCAATACATGTTACTATGTAACTGTTATACAGACATTATGGTAGGGTATAAAGGTTTGGACTAGATGATGTATGTCTTTATACAACCTCCAATACTATGTTACTATGTAACTGTTATAACGACATATGGGTAGGGTATAAAGGTTGGACTAGATGGATGTATGTCTTTATACAACCTCCAATACTATGTTACTATGTAACTGTTATACAGACATTATGGGTAGGGTATAAAGTTGGACTAGATGGATGTATGTCTTTATACAACCTCCAATACTATGTTACTATGTAACTGTTATACAGACATTATGGTTAGGGTATAAAGGTTGGACTAGATGAATGTATGTCTTTATACAACCTCCAATACTATGTTACTATGTAACTGTTATACAGACATTATGGGTAGGGTATAAAGGTTGGACTAGATGGACGTATGTCTTTATACAACCTCCAATACTATGTTACTATGTAACTGTTATACAGACATTATGGGTAGGGTATAAGGTTGGACTAGATGGATGTTATGTCTTTATAACGCCTCCAATACTATGTTACTATGTAACTGTTATACAGACATTATGGGTAGGGTATAAAGGTTGGACTAGATGGACGTATGTCTTTATACAACCTCCATACTATGTTATTATGTAACTGTTAGACAGGACATTATGGGTAGGGTATAAAGGTTGGACTAGATGGACATATGTTTTTATACAACCCCAATACTATGTTACTATGTAACTGTTATACAGACATTAAAGTTGGACTAATGGACGTATGTCTTTATATAACCTCCAATTCCTATGTTACTATGTAACTGTTATACAGACATTATGGGTAGAGTATAAAGGTTGGACTATGATGGATGTCTTTATTCAACCTCCAATACTATGTTACTAGGTAACTGTTATACAGACATTATGGGTAGGGTATAAAGTTAGACTAGATGGACGTATGTCTTTATTCAACCTCCAATACTATGTTACTATGTAACTGTTATACAGACATTATGGTAGGGTATAATGGTTGGACTAGATGGACGTGGGTCTTTATACAACCCCATACTATGGTTACTATGTAACTGTTTACAGACATTATGGGTAGGGTGTAAAGTTTGGACTAGATGGATGTATGTCTTTACATAACCTGCAATACCATGTTTCTAGCAGAGTTGGAAAAAGTGAGTTTGGTGTAAAACGTTGAGTTCAGTAATAGTTACTGGTACCAAATAAAAGTCATTATGGTCAAAAAACGCAATTTGGCAATGGTTGGATCTCATAGAAAAACAGTAAATACAGCGAGCTAACATTTCAGATTCTGTAACGGTCCTTCTTCCCAGAATGCACACTAACGTGGAATGTTCCTAACACTAATTTTTACTAATTGTCTGTTGGATGGGTCACACATGCTCATCTCTACTAATATTTAAAAGAGAAAGAAAACCAGAAGTGGAATATACAGGGCACACACCCACACATTTATTATGAGATAAAATATCCTTTATTTATACAACTTATGGGATATGGTAAGTAAACCCTCTTGTGTCTATAAAGATATAACACCCACAATAGTATAGCGGTATAGCCATGCATACATATCATTGATCATACAATAAAGTGCCCACATATAATACATATTATTATAAATACTCACTAATGAGGTACAGGAGACATTAAAATACATTCAAAAGTTTTGCACCTATCAAAATATTGTCAATATTGAATAGGCACATGACAACCGGCATGCTAGACAGGAGGAATAATGCAGATCTGCTGGTGAAATATCTGCTGGTGTGTGGGCAGCTGGCTGCAACCAACCTCGAATGCCCACGATCGGATGGTCGGTAAATCACAATCGATTGTGCGGTTCCCTATGGGACAGCACGAACTTTCGGCTGTGGGCACTACTGCTGCAACAGAAAGAAATTTGCAAATAGTCCCTTCATACCCTCCAACAAAAAACGTGCCCGATCTCTACTGAACAACTGAATCAACCCAGGCGCTGGTCAAGGGCAAGACCAAACGGTCTCTATTAGGCCCTGCAAACAGGATTTATTATACACAGATATAAACGGTCTCTATTAGGGCCCTGCAAACAGGATTTATTTACAACAAACATAACGGTCTCTATTAGGGGTCCTGCACCAGGATTTATTATACCAGACATAACGGTCTCTATTAGGGGCCCTGCACACAGATTTTTAACACAAGACATACGGTCTCTATTGGGGTCCTGCATACAGGATTTATTATACACAGATATACGGTCTCTATTGGGGTCCTGCACAAGGGAAGTCAGTATTTCGGAAGCATTTATTTATACACAGACAATGCTGATGGGCAGGTTGCTCTTTTTTCTGAAAAACTCTATCAGGTTATTCAATAAAAGTCCTTATTTAAAACAGTGCAAATTTTGCCCCAACCAATCAGATTTTAGCTTTCAGATGTTAAATAAGATCTGACTGGTGGGCAAATTTTCACTGTTTAAAAGGGCATGTCCACCCCAAAACTATAATCCCCCCCACTACTGGCCCCATCATGTAGTGTAGTTTAATCCTACCTCACATCCCAGCTCCATATGGTTCTCCTGTATTCCCCCCCAAGTCCCAAAAACTGTGTCCCACCAGGAGGATAGCAGAGTCCATATAGGACTCTGCCTCCTACCTGGCCTCCGGGAGAAGTTTGGCATGCGTACTGCAGCCCTTCTCCCCCTCCCGATTAGGATCCCCTCCCCCTAGTGTAAATCCCTTGTCACCAAAGTTCCCCTGCCCCCCACCCCATTCGCTATGTTAATATTATAAAAAATGCCCGAAACATTACTTACCTTCCCTCTGCCTCCGCCGCACTTGAACCTCCCGAGCAGCGTCCGTGATTGGCTGCCGCTCAGCCAATCACAGATGCCACTGCCGTCCCCCGCCCCTCTGCTTGGCATTTACTCACAAGCAGGGGCCTGGCAAGCGCGGCGGAGGAAAGAGGGAAGTAAGTAAGTTTGGGGCATTTTCTAATAATATTAACATAGCGGTTGGGGCTGGGGGACAGGGGAAGCTTTGCGGAAATTTTTTTTTAAGGGTGGACATACCCTTTAAATGATAAGAACTTTTATTGAATCTCTTGTGTGTATTTGCACTGAACTTTAATTTTTACCCTATCGACCCATTAAGGGAAAATAAAATTTAATTTACATGGTAGGAAGTTTCCATAAGGAAAGTCCCATCAATCTGTGTAGCTGGATCTCTGCTTAGTCCACTTCGCTCCGATATCTTTCATTCCTTATTACGCCCTTAGACAATAAGTCCACTTTTCTGTTTTTACTTCTGTTATCAACACATTGCAAATAACACAACGTATATCAGAATGTCAACACAGAGATATGTATCAATATACGACCAGTAAATCACAGCAGAAAACTGACTCCAGTGTGAACCAGTTATACAAGTCCTGTCAGTGGCACAGACGGCCCTTCCTACCTTTACATTACAGACACATGGGGTATTTGTACACGTAACATGGTTATTACCATGTTATTTAAAATATTCATACAATTGATTTCAAATTCTGCTCCGTTAATAGATCAATTGTACCGTTTACAAAACTGCTTTGATCTGATGTCATACACCGACTCGCTTCAGTTTCGAAGGGAATCTGGTCGAATTGCGCGATTCGCAAAAACACAGGTTGTATGATGTATTGTTTGTACGGAATGATCGCATAGACATTACAATGTTATCGTCTCTCTCTAACTGCAGTCTAGGGAGCCAATAACGATCTGACGGAAGGTCTTGGCCACCTATCAATACATCATTAACAAATATCCTAACATTGACCGTGTGTGGCTTTATTCTGGTCTTTGACTTGGATTCCGGTTTATACTATTCGATTGAATCATTCCCTGGATTCAGATTGGATCAGATTGCCAAGAAACCACCAGATATTCTTCTTTGGGGTTCTTTCCATCGCTGGTCTTAGTCATCGTTTAAATGCACTGAAATGCAATAAAATGGCAATTATAAGGCTTGGTACACACAAGGCGATATTTTGACCGCCATGATATTTTGGTTGATCCAAATATTGGTGCTTAACCCATGTCAGCCGAACGTTCGCCATTTGAAAAAATAGTCACAGTCCGCACTCCATGTGATTGGTGATTTATTAACAAACCTCATCAACGTACCCAACGTTTCGAGGTCTAAGCCCCCTTCATCAGCTGTGACAGTCTCCTCAATGCAAAAGGTCCCGGAGATACTCCACGGTCGCGCAGCAAAGTGAGACATTCAGCCTTTCCGCAAGTGCGATCGTTAGCATGTGAGAAAACGTGGCGCGCCTTAGCGGGAATTAAGTATTAAATAATAAAAACTTATATACAGCCAATCTATATATTAGGAAAGCCACTTAATTTAAAAGCAAATTCAGTCTTACTTCCCCTTTAAAGAAGTAATTTGTGGCAATGTAGCTACGACTGTTATATCTCTATTGAAATGAAATGCTTTTTACTTCTCATAGCGACATAGATCCCCAACGTTCCACCTCCAACAAGGATTCATATTACACAACGCGTCATGACTTTCACAGTCCGCCTGCGTTTCCTGTTGTATTTCTCACAATCCCTTGGAAACAATAAATCTAACGTTCAGGATATTAACCTTATAGTACACTACCCCTTTAATAGTACACTTATAGAAAAACATACCCTCCAACATCTCCCCTTATATGTTACATTTATAGATACACATAACCTCCAACATTCCCCCTTTAATAGTTACACTTATAGTACACATCCCTCCAACATCCCCTTTAATAGTTACACTTATAGAAAAACATACCCTCCAACATTCCCCTTTAATTTACACTTATAGAAACACATCCCCTCCAACATTCCCTTTATAGTTACACTTATAGAAACACATACTCCTCCAACATTCCCCCTTTAATAGTTACACTTATAGATACACATACCTCCAACATTCCCCCTTTAATAGTTACACTTATAGAAACACATACCCTCCAACACCTCTTTAATAGTTACACTTATAGAAACACATATCCTCAACATCCCTTTAATAGTTACACTTATAAACACATTCCTCCAACATTCCCCCTTTAATATTTACACTATAGATACACATACCCTCCAACATTCCCCCTTTAAATTTACACTTTTAGAAAAACATACCCTCCAACATTCCCCTTTAATAGTTACTATAGAAACACAATACCCTCCACATTCCCTTTAATAGTTACAACTTAAGATACACATACCCTCCAACATTACCCCTTTAATAGTTACACTTATCGAATCCACATACCCTCCAACATTCCCCCTTTAATAGTTACACTATAGAAACACATACCCTCCAACATTCCCCCTTTAATATTACCCTTATAGATAAACATACCCTCCAACTCCCCATTTAATAGTAGTTACACTTATAGATACACATACCCTCCCACAGCCCTCCTTCTCAACTCTACAGTTACACAAACGTAAGACAGGAGCACACATGACCGCTTCCCAACAGTCCTCGGAAGAGGTGACCGAGAGATAACACATACCCTCCATACAGGCTCTTGATAGTACTAGTTAACCGGAGAAAACACATACCCGCCCCACCCCACTGCCCCTCGCACAGCTGGTCTATCATACAACTGATTACATGTAACGCTCGCCCTCTTCATTGCAACAGTTCCTTATACGGAGCACTTCATCCGAAGTCACAACACATACCCGCCAACATGCCCCCTGATTTCACTTATACGGCTCTCTAACGAATCGTAGTATGCCACCTCGCCCGTCACGTCACATCTACTCCAATGCCGCACACCGCTCACAAGGCTTAGCGGCTTTAGTTGCTATGTCACACCGGTCTAGCCGGGGCGCCACGCGCGCGCGGGCTAATCGACCTGCCGACACTGCTCACGCTTGTACACACACCACGCACCACGGCGAGACACAATGACAGGTGTACCAGCTGCTGTTATAGTGGACACGCATAGAGAACTACGGTAATAAGAAGATCCTCTCGTCCACGCAGTCCCGCGGCGGGGTGTGGGTATGAAACACTCCAGGGAGGACAGACGGGGAATTGAAGAGGAGGTGCGACAAGCAGTACAACGACGACGCTACCCGCGTCAGCGATGTAACTAGTCCGCCCACGGGGTGGAAGAATACCATGACACGGGGTATAGAAAACACGTGTCACCCCGCAGCAAGCCATCGACGCCCCCCGTGCAGATGGAACATGAGGGGACGGACGGGCCACGAGATGAACCACGAGTCAGACTAGCTCGCACCACATAGCCCTGCACGGTGTGGAGACCTCATATGACAGGCAGATAGAGTTAGGCTGCACGCCCCCCGCCCACACCTGGGGCGCCCCTGCGTTGTCGGAATAAGAGGTACCCGTAGGAGGGTCCTCGGAGTCTGACCAGACCCGCGCCAGCGGTGCGCACCGCTCATAGGCTGAATTCAGTGAGGTAGCGTTGGCTCACGATGACGACGGGCATGAGCGCGTGACGAACAGGTGCCCCCGGGGAGCGGTGGGGTGACACGGAACGCTACACGACCCGTCCTAACACCAACAGGCCCTACGTAACGCGCTGTGAACCGCGATCCAGACACGACGCATACCCCGCCCAACCAGGCCCCCACAGCCTGCAAAAAATCAATAAAGTGTGTTGTCGACCCGGTAGGAAACACCGACGTCTTCGGGCTGTGAGTGACCCCCAGCAGGCGGTGTAATGAGTGGATACCACACGTGCACCAATCAAGTGTGCATCATATGACCTCGCACAAGAGCAAGCCAGTGTGCACACTCTGGTGACTGATATAGGGTGTGGACAGAAGTCGTGCATAATTATAGGTCGAAAACCGCATGACCGAACGGCAGGAGACGGGGAAACACGGGGACCGCGCGTCGCCGTGGTACAGGGTGCATCTTGTTGTGGCCGAGAGTGAGTAACACACCGTCTTGAGCTGCGGCACCGCCATACGCGAAACAACACTGTAAGGCTCGATAGGAGTAAGCAGCGCGCCGCCACACACAAACAATACACAAGGGCTGTGGAGGGAGACAAGAGTGGGGGAAAGGCAGGAGTCTGAGGAGAGGGATGTTGGGTGACGGCGGGGGGTACATGGGCAGGGCGTATGGCTAGGGCGGCCCTGGACGCAGGCCATTGGATACGCCGGGCGAGTCTGGGTGGGTGGTGGTGAATGTACAACACTAAGGGGTGGGGGGATACTGTCATTACCGTTGCTGGGGAGAACTAGGGTGACGTAAAGAGTAGAAGGGCGGCAGGCGGTGATGGGGGTGCAAGTACGATAAGGGTGTAACGCGGTAAGGTGGGGGGTGTTGGTGGTGGGTGGTGGACATAGGTGTGGTGATCGGGGAGAGAGATATGTCGCGCGGGCACCATTGTGCTCGGGAGACAAGGAGTGAGGGGGCGTAATGGGAACTGACGGGGGGGGCCATACAGACGGGGGAAACAGGAAAGGGGGGGGGGAAGGGGGGGAGGGGGGGGGAGGGGGGGGCGAAGTAAGGGGGTACAGTGCGCAATTCACAGCTGGGGCCGTGACAGAGGGTGGTCGGGGGGCAGGTGTGTGGGTCCGAAATCGGGGGGGGACCTGGATGGTGAAGTCGAGGAGGATACTGTTGGGGGGGCAGGTCACAGGGGGGTGGGGAGTGCAGAAGGTCTGGGGGTGAACGAGTGGTGAGACTTGATATCTCAATGAGCTAGTCAAAGTTAATATGGGGTCCAGGAGGGGTAGCTGAGACACCGGCTCTCTCCACCCTACTGTAAATGGTGTGTGGCCGAGTGTGGCATCCTCAGAGGGTGGGCAGCAGTTCGGTCTGTCGTGGCTACAAAGGGACTACAAGTAGCGTGAGACGTAGGTAGGTATGAGTGGTGATCATGTGCGATACGGCTGATACGTACTGTATAGGCAACGTATGTAGGCGAGGACGGGGGGTATGGCGCACATAGGCTGAAGTGACACAAGTGGTGGGGACATGGATAGGGTGAAGGAAGATTAGACCAGGGACTGGTTAGGGGGTAGGGTGCTGTAGACGTGCGTGGGTGTGGCGATGCCGTGGGAATGAGGTGCAGCATAGATACCACCTCCATTCTACAAACACAAATAACAAGTCTTCACAATCATTACAATATTACCAATCAGATTCCATTTACAAAGTGTTCACCTTAATGAAGTCAACGGTGATGTAAAAAACAATGGGGTGGCACAATGCCGAAAGCACACCAGAGCAAAGTTAATTGGGTGGGAAGGTGAATGAAGCAAATGAATCCCAAGTGCACTCAAATTTCAACACGTATCAACATTTCACCCATCAAAATTGAAAATTCCGCATCCAGGGAATGGGTTTAAAACCCCATTTTCCTCAAACCCAAAAAAAAAAATTAAAAAATTAAATAGAAAAAAAAAAAAAAAAAGATTTGTTTTGAACCAGGACTCATCGCTATTACGTGGATGGAGAGCTGTTAGTGGCTTATTTAGAAAGGAAGTGATCCCAACAGAACAGGATCAAAAAGGAAATATTAGCTTTTTTAATGTAATGATATACAAATAAACTACATCTTTGTGGGTGTTATTCCAGGGCAAGTCACTATATATTTGGCTGTCTTCCTATCCCTCTGCTTTATCACAGTCATATTATTACAGTACCTCTAACCAAACAAGTTAGTGTTCTGAAATAACTGTTTTAACAATATTTATCTGGGGTGGGTTTTTTCTCACATTTTAATAGGAATGAGTTATTTACTTAGGTTTGCAATATGCCACATTTATGTATGATAATAATTAATCCATTTAAAACCTGTGCTGTTTTATGCAATACAGGGATATTTTTCTCCTAATTCAATGTGGACAACGGTTGAGAAAAAATTGAAGGTAAGCTTATGTGGTTGAGACCAACAACTTACCTGTTATTTTTACCGTGCGTTTTATGGGTGTTTGTGTCATGTGTGCATTCACTCAACAGGAGTCGCCCTTGCTCTATTTGAATGTATGGTTTTTGTTTATTAGTTGTTGCCACTGTATGTTTGCTAGGCCTTTGCTAGTGGGGTGGTTTTCTCATCATTGATTCTGTTGCCAACTTGCTATGAATTCCCGACTAGGATGGTTCGAATTTAACTGAAGTTCCAGTAAAAGGTTCAAAACTCCGGAAGTAACGACCTATGAATTCAATGGGAGGAAAATATAGTGATAGTAACTTAAGCTAGATACACCCCGATACAATAATTCGGACTGACCGACCGTCATTGCAATGTTTTGGTCATCTGCCAAATTAATTTGTATTGTGGCTTTACTCAGCACGAACGATCGACAACCATTCATTCGTCCAGCCGTACAAACGATCGGACAGGTAGGAAAAATTACAACCGATCATAGACTTGTGCTTGTGCTGTCATCTATGACCCACGTTCAGTTGCACCTAACTGTCGGACCGGCTGCTTTTGGCGCGACCGAACCAGCTCAAGCTGGATGCCCTTCCCCAGCACTTATAAAACCCTTGTGGCCCTTGGAATGGCTTTTGGGCGTTCAAGGGGTTTTACTGCAATCTCGAAGAGATCCCTACCTTCCTCGCATTCCCTCTATCTAAGCGCTGCCCTTGAGGCCCTTGTGAAGGGACTTGTGACACTAAGGTGCCTTTTGGCTGAAGGTGTTCCCAATGCTCAAGCCGGACCGTTGTGATTTCCAAGAATCCCCGGCTGTTCGGTGGTTATTTGAAATGCAGCTGTTCCAGACGGAAACAGTCAGAAATTCCTTGTAACATTCGGATGATTTTTCGAAAGAGTCCGCGAGTTCATAAAACTGAACTAGTTCGGGACAAAACTATTTCATTAATTTGGATTCAACGAACTCTTAAAGTCGGCCCGAACTTAGGTTCGAAGTTCGGTTTGGTCCATCACTATTTCTGCCCTCAGTTTTTGCTGCCCTTACAGACCCTTTGCTTGAGACCTCTGATCCATTTGTACGTTGGCCTGATCTGATTTGTAATATCAACCTGTTGCTCTGACTCTGACCAAGAATTGTTATCTCCTTTGTACATCTGGCTTTCTAAATTGTTGCTGAACTCTAACCTGTCTGACCATTCTATAGGCCCTCTCCTTGTTCTGTCCTGTCTGTATTTCAGGCCTGTATTTCCTTGACATCCCCACACCAATACCTTGCACTTTAAGAACTGGAGGCAACCTGTGTTCGGTGAGGCGTTGCTTGGCGTCCCAACAACAAAGGATTGTCTATAGGCAAAGGAGCAGTGGAGATTGGGGATTGGTGCTAAAATGAGAGATGTTCGGAACTGTTGAGTTCGTTCTGTTTTCGAATTTTCCAGAAATTCTAAAATTCGAAGTTCGAAACGGACCCAAGATGTCTATGAGAAAAAAAACTTTTCTGTCTTTTGAGGGGAAATAGTAAAATAGTTTACTATTTACGGGGAAACGTAATTTAACCAAACTTATTTTAAAACTCTCTTCCTCACGATGGGACCATTTTTCAGCTTCCGATTCCATTTTCGAGGGTTACTAAAATCGAGCGCTACTTCCGAGGGTTTGATTTTTTATTTTTAATAATTGTCTACTTTCATTTTTGATTTTTGATAATCATCCACATTCGAATTTCAAAATCACTTCTTTTCGATTTTTCGATAATTGTCTATTTCTTGAATTTTCGATATCGTCTCATACTTTAGATAAAAATCGAATTCTAAAAATTGGGTTCCGTGAAATCCCGTGAGTTCCAAAAGTTTCGATTCGATTTTGAAACTGGGTTTCTATTCAAACCCACCTTACATCTCTACTAAATATAGCTGGGAACTTATCGCAGACTTACAATGTGACTACTACTAGTTAAAGTTTTAGGTCTGTTCCATAAGTGGACACTTGCCCATATGTAATGCACATTTTTATTTTCTGACCTGGAATAAGCAAGAGGCAGACCTGTTATCATTGGACTTCTTTGTCTAGAAAAAAATACAGTAACTTTATCAGTATAATATTAAAGTGCACATTCAATTGTCTATTCTACCCAACTTTTTTGTGCTCCCTATTAGAGCCTGTGGGTGGGGGGGGGGCGGGTTGTGGGGGGGGGGGGGGTTCACAGCTTCTTGTTACATTAATGTGCAAGCAAGAAACATAGAATTCTATGCTCCAGGTCCAATATAGAACAACAAGTTCTACAGTTTAGACTTTGAATGACTGTATTCACATCCACGAACACAACACATTTTGTGTCAAATTCGGGTTCTTTATCACTACCATAAGATATATTACTGGATATTAATGCTTAGATTGTATCGCGTGATGTAACTGATGGCCTGCTGTAAATGAATAAACTAGTTTGTAAAGTTCTGTTGATAATTTCAGCATCTAAAAATCAGATACAAATCCAATTAGATTAACCATTTTTTAACTATACATCTTTTAAATGTCCTGTGTTTTAAACCTACGTATACTGTATTAAAAATAAATTTAGGTTCTCTCTGGATTATAGTGGTAATACAGATATCCAAAACTGTATTAGTTTTTCTTTCATGTCACCACCCAATTCAAGATTTGTATTCAGGTCGAGACTCAACAACTTAGAATCCGCGTTACCCTGTTCACTTCTGCTTTAAAGGATATACAGTATTTCGCAGAACTCCCTTAGTGCACCTTCTCCCGTCAGGGCCATGTCTGCAGTGTGAACACGAAAGAGCCGGAACTCAAGTCAAGGAGTCAGTGCACAGCTTCTTCTTGTAAAGCAGATTTGTTTTGGGGAGTCATACACTTATTTGCAAATTTTGATATTGTGGTGGACAGCCTTTAAGTCGAATATGTGCTTCATCATTTGCTGTCTATCTACCTAGTTTTATTCATCCATCCATATAATATCTACAATAATGTGCGATTATTTGCATGCATCCTGAGTATTATACATAATATCCTATTATTTTGAGGTTGCTTTTCAAATCTTCTTTATCGTTTCTTGCTTTCCCACATCATAATGTATTCAGAGGGAATGGTGATTTATTTTTTTCGCAGTTTAAGTCTAAAACAAAATAATATTCATGCCATTCAGTTGAGAAATTGTCTAACCATAATCTGCGAGACAGAAATGTAGATCCATCAACATTATATCAGCATTAATCATAATGATATTGCATGTCTGTCCTGTAGGGCATTGGGTTGCAATTGAGATTTCCTTACTGTATGTATCTAATCCGATTTGAGAGAAATCAAATGGTTTTGTAGGGGGAGGGAATGCATGCTTCTGGTCTTTTTGGTTTGCCTCGTGATGTTGATACACCCTGACAAATAGTGTATAAACAGCAAGGCATTCACTACACTTGATCTTACTACAAGAGTATTGGCAAATTAATTTTAGGATGAATGTAAGCTAAGCATCCTAGCATCACCTCTGGGGTATAACATTTTAATTAATGTTGCCATTTAAGTCTTCATAGTCACACAACCATTGAATCAATGTCTACATCCCTCCAGAGGATTAATCAATATAAAAGCATTAAAAAAAAAGATTAGTAATTTTTTTAAAAGAACAGCTGGCTTTAGCTGGCATTCTCAGGAAAAAATTTTAAGAGTAACAAATGGAGGTGCCCTTTAATTGCCAATCAGTATGAATGTTATAGCTATGGAATAGGGAAGGGTGGGACGCAATTATCTGTGTTTGTGTATGGCTGTTCTTGTTATAGATTTGTGATGTGGGTTTTAACTAGATGATTTTTAACTTGATGGACATTTGCCCTTTTTCAATGTAAATAACTATACAACTAGCGAGATTCCTATTCGAAAATAGAGTGTCTGTCCTGGTATCACCCTTTCAATCCTTTGCTTGTATGTCTTTTCTGCTCTGAATCCTCACTGATTGTATGGCATCTCGTAATACGAGACCATTAACCGACATACTTCTTTCTGTTTTTTTCTCCACTAAAGATAGGCAAACATAGGGAATATAACTGGAATGTAAAAATACTCATGTGCCAGCATATTGAATATTTAAATATCATGTATGCACTATACATCTTGCGGGTCACACATTCATAATTAGGAGTTAGGTTTACTTTATTATCAAATAGCAAAGTATCTTGCAATTCAGTCTCTTTGAATTATTATATGCCATTGGGGGATTTTTTTTTTTTGTGTTTTTCTTTTTTTTTGTTTTTTTTTTTTTTTTTTTTTTTGAGGGGGAATTTTTTTTTTTTTTTTCTTTTTTGTTTTTTTTTTCTCTGGTGTGTGGGGGGGTTGGGTTTTATTGTGTTGTTTTGGGGGTTGTGTTTGTGTTGTTTTTTGGGTTTTTTTAAACTTAAATGATCCATTTAAAATTTTATTTTTTATTTTTCCAAATATTTTTTTATTTTTTAGAAATCATTGTTTGTATTTATAAAAATCTACAATTTCCTCTGTATCGTATGGTCTTCCACTTTAAGGGCGCTCTGACTAGAAGGATCACTTAAAATAATAGCATAAAAAATGTGCCCCGAGCATGGCTATTAATATGTTATATCAACACAGATGCTCCACCTTGGATAAACTCTATTTCACTGTGATTTCACAGCAGTCCTATATTCATCACCTGCTGCAGCACAGTGGGTAAATAATTAACTATTTCCAGACTAGAAATACTGTCATTCTAACACTAAAAAGCACTAAATTGATTTGCCAAAACCTTGAATGTTTTTAAAATATGCACATTTTAGCATTAATCTCCTAAAATGCGTCAAAAGCTAATATTGATAGAAACCACCTAGAGTATTAACACCCTCCGGCCCCTACGTTTGTTTTTAAGAGATCTAGAGAGAAAGGGATAGAGATAAGAGGCACTAAGCGCACTCTTCATGAAGTTGGCAGGACAGCTTGGTGGTTTAAAAGCACAAGAAAAAAGAAAATAGATACATTAAAATTCTTTACTATTTATATGTTTGTTGTTATAGAAATAAAGTAATTAAATAATCCAAAAGCACTCATGTATTCCTATACTATTATTAAATATCTCCCCTAGGTCACAAGTGTTTAGCTACGTGTGAGGAGAAAGGCCGTTTTGCTGAATTGAAAAAACAATCTCGAAATGCTTCCGCAACATTTGTTAAATTAACATAAAATTATAGGTTTTGCTACTCTTCACATTCAACCATTCATTAACCATTAGCCACCACCTATTGGAACCCTAAGTGCTCCCACGTACTGGACCGACCCCCCCCCCCCAACATCCACCCCCCCCCCCCACCAACCGCAGACCCCTCACCCTGGGACCCTTCACCCACCCCGAGTGCTAAACAATTTTAAAAATCCCCGGGATCTATAGTTCTCCTTTAAACTAGCCGTAATATTGTAAAAAGCAGTGCGCGTTTCAATGATTCCTGTGTTATTAATGGGTGGAAATAAAAGCATTTTCACTAAATACAAGGTGCATGCTTCTTATGTACTACATCACAGGCTAGTTTATTTATTCTCCACTCTGCTGCCTCGGCTCATTATTTTCCTTCTCGCGGCTCTAATGCCCTCCTCCTCTGGTCCAGTCCCTCCACTGGCTGCTCATCATGCAAAGGATCCACTTCAAGCTGCTTACCCTATCCTCTAAAGCACTATCCAACACGCCCCTCCATATATCTTAGGATGATCCAAGCGATACGTCCCAGGTGCAACCTCCGTTCCGCAAAAACAATACCCTCCTCTCATCACACTGGTAACTCTTCCTCCCATGCCCATTCAGGTCTGTACTCGTGCTGTGCTGCCCCTCTTCCAGCAACTCCCTTCTTCTGTCTGTCCGTCACTCACATCACTTACTTAAAACTTAAACCTTAAACCCATCTCTTTAGGTTAGCATATAACCGTGGTTCTAGACTTACCCTCTTACTACCCAATATGATCCAACTCACCTTTCACCTTCACGCTCCACTGGCATCTATTTACAAGCCTACCGATTCCCGCAACATTATGTCTCACCCCATATCCTCTATTCTGTAAGCCCTTTGGCAGGTCCTCTTTCTATTGTATCACGGTATTGGCGCTCAAGAAACTCTCACTCTGTTTACTTATATTATGTATTAACCTGTGTATGTATATGTATGAACTTTTGTATAACATTATTGACCCTGTATTGTAATGTATGACTAATGTCTTGTAAAGCCCACGGAAGATGTTGCGCTATAAAATCAATAATCATAATAATACATCATTTTGCTCAAAGTGGTAATCAGCGTTGATTATGTCTGTGACACTGGTGAAGTTAATCATAGAAAGGTAATATGCGGCCTTGATTATGCCATGTGGCAGCAATTTAATTTTAATTCCAGAAACAAAAAAAGAAGGGGGACAACCCCCACATGAGAAGAAGACGAAATAGAACAAAATAAAAATTATGTTGACAAAAAAGCACTATGGCTGTCCAGTATATAACATTTTTTAATCCTTTCTTTTGTATATATTTGCTCTTTTGATGTCTAGAACACTAGACAGAAGAAGGACAGTTTCCCAGCCAACAGAACACTTTACAACATAGCCTGCCATTGAATGATGAGGTTTCAAATCTTGAAAGGATATTTAAGTGAAAAATGCCTTCCCTCTATTCCTCAAGCCCGTAGCCCCAGTATGGACCACAATACTTTCCTCTGGTCCACGAAGTGGTCTACCCTCCTACCTTGATCATGTCATTCGGCAATTTTCATTGGTTTGTAGCCATTTCCAGCTCCAGAGCTGCATTCAAAAAAGCAGGTCACACGGTAGGACATTTGGATGATGGCAGAGACATTTTCCTAAATCGTAAATCTGTCCTTAAAGTATAAAAATACAATCCAGCATCAGCGAGGGTAATAGAGGTATGTTTAAAAAGATCTTATCTGATAAGGGGAATCCATGCAATCCATGAACATTTTCTATTACAGAACTTCACATATGAAATTCAATTTTATTCTATTCTAAATGACATTTCCTTGTTAAGAAAAATAGAATCAAATCATAACGTATCCTTAACCTTTTCAACACATAAAGGGAAATAAATATAATAATTCAGGGTTCTTAATGATCTAGATTGTGCAATGGGCTTTTGAGCGTTGTCAGGTTGCACGCCACAGACGCCAATGTCCTTTAATCACTTTAAAGGTAAATAGTGATCTGTCAGTAACAGGAAATTGCTGATCTTGTCCTGCTCATCAATGTGCTCATTGAAAAAATGCCAGCCTCCTGGGATTAAAGAGCACATCTATTTGAAAGCAGAAAGCTAAACCTGCCCTATCGAATGAACAAGCCTGGGTGGGTTAATGAAAGAATGGAAAATGGCATCTCACCTACAGTATCTTGCACTTAACGTCACCTGAGGGTCTTGCTATGTGTAGGCTCAGTTTGAAATTCATAACTCAAGTGATGAGTCTGTGGGATTCCACAAATAAGATTCTAAGACTATAAATGTATCATACATTCTTATTCAAAGAAAGGATAACTAGAAACTAACTTTATAACACTATAGCTTTTTTCATATCTGTTTGTATCATTAGATCACATGGACTTGAATTTAGTTTCTTGAAGACGTTACGCTAGTCATCCACTGGCTTTCTCAATTCAGAATGAATTCTGAAATTGAAAAGCCAGTCGGATGACTAGCGTAACGTCTTCAAGAACTAAACTTCAAGTCCGTTGATCTAATTGAATACAACAGATATACCATACCTGGATGAATGAGAACCTCACACCATATAGCTTTTTCATAAGATTGCAGAAGATTAATGAGCTGCCGACTTCTGAAGATCCATTCCGAAATTCCAGAATTCCCATTTCCCCCAAGTCGATGGGGAAAAATCCAAAGATTCCCCCTAAAATAAAGTATAAATAAGATGTGTAACAAACATGGTGTAAACTGGCTCAGCGACCTGGATCTGGGAACATGTAGAAATGCTCAAAATCTTTTTTAAAAAAAACACCGTCCGTACTGGAAACTCTTGCGCTCTTCTGGTTTGGCATTACACATAGTATTTTTCCAAGATTTTGCGGAATTTCCAGAATCTGCTTTACAGATATTTTCTGAACTGCGTTCAAAATTCTAAGTTCCGAGTCAAAAACTTTCAAAATTTCTGGAATTTTCAAAATTTTTTGGAAATCCTCAAACTTCCATAAAATTTTGAATGAAGTTCAGAAAAAATCCAGAAAGCAAGATTTTCAGAAATTTCCACTAAATCTTGGAATCCACCTGGGAACCGGTTCGGATCCGCAAACTATTCCATCCAATGAACATTGAAAAAGAACCCAATCACCCAAGAACTCCTATTTTTAATGTCTATGGCTGGTACCCACAGGCTTATCCCATTTACCAATCTAAATGATCATCTCTGTTTGTTCTGGATTTACCAGGACTTCCAAAAGTCAAAGTCAAATTATTTGAAAAGGAATCAAATGGCACAAAATATTGGCCTGAAGCACCACCCCTAAAGGTAAATAACATAAGTTTATGAGGAACATTTAAAGGGACAATATACTTAAACTGCTCTCTGACTCCTCCCTCAGTCAGTGTCTCGACACTCCTCCATCTCTGCCCAAAAGCCACATATAAAAAAGAGGAGGTAGACAGTAGAGAGCAGTTAGTTACTTTTGAGTGGTGTCCCTTTATTTGTGCTATACCAAGGAGAAGTTTCTCAAGTTCTCTGCCTGCAGTTAGAATCCACTCCTTTATTTTCTTTTATACATTGCATTATTCTGGTTATTCCGCTCTTCTACATCATTCATGTCTCAGATTCCTATTGATAGTTGGTTTCTCCTGTGTAAACGGAGCTTTGATGGAGCCTAACTGTTAATTAGGAGATATCGTTTTTACCAGCAGCTCAAGATTAAGACTTTCCTATTTCACTAATTCTAGTTAGTGCTAAAGACAGCTAATTTGTTCAATGTGGTTATACTAAGAACTGTTTGCGCCTGGAGACCAATAGAAAGAGCATGGGATTCATTTAAAGGAGGTATAATATTTTCTTTTTTAAGGTTTGGAATAAGCAAGGACTAAATAAAAGGAAATATTACAGGAGAGATTAAGCATCTTACATTAAGGGTGGTTTTAGAAATATGTGTAAACGGGGTGAATATTAAGCTGTCAGTAATTTTGTTAAAAGGCTGGTTACCTCATACAACACCATTAAAGAATTATTAAAATTAAAATATTGAAGGATAGTCCACAAAATGTTTGCCAAAATCTCTTTGTAAAAAGAGGGTGTAACCTTTGAGATTAATAAAACTGGTGAGAACCTATGAAAGTCAGATTGGAATCCAACTGAAAGGAATTTTCCATTTCCAAACACAATGTTACTTTTTTAGATCTAATTATTATTTTTAATGTTCTTATATTTGATTTTTCATCACAAGTTCCGAGTTTAGAAAATTCCATCTGATCCGTGGAATTTTTTTGTTTTAAACTCAGACTCATTACTGTTATTGAAACTTAGGCAAACATTTGCAGACCTATTTTATTTCAAAGTAAAACCATTTCTACAGTATAAAAATTTTCATTGGTAGTTGGGTAATATTGATGTGGAACCTGAACCGATGTAATGTGTAAAAACAAAAATGGTTTAAAATCCATGGATCCAAAGGATTTAAAAAAATTTTTGAAACACAAATATTTTTGTAAATGAAATTAATTTAAAATTAAGAAATTGAGTTTAAAAAGTGAAATATGTGGTGAAAATCAAAATTCAAACTGGGTTTGAATTGGATTTTTGAATGAAAAATTTTGGGAGCCCTGTCAGAACCAAACTCACATGTCAATGAGAAATCACACAATGTTAATAAGTCTATTTTATACCATAAAACCAAGTTTGCGACAACATTTTGTCCCTCTCTCTTAATCAAGGTTTTTTTAAAAGAGTTTTGAGGTTTGGGGGCCATGCTCTATAGTCCGCTATCTGCTGAATGTACAACCATGCTTATTCAGGGTAGTGCGAGTTTTAACACTAACTAATCTGCAGTGTCAGCTACATTTCAATTTTTTTGCAAAAAAATAGCACTGCCAACCTATTCAATATCGGCTAAGTTTTGTGGCTATCTTGTTGAGTAACTTAGCGCTTAATAAATGGAGTCTAACCTACCCTGGATCTCTCGATGCACGTGTCGCAAACGGGTTTAACTGCTTAATAAAGAGATGGGAAATGTACATTTTCTTTAGTTGAAAGCTGTTCATAACTGTGTCTTCAATGTTCGCTTGGATATTTAAACAAGGCATCTAGATGAAAACCTGTTTTATTAAATGTTATGTCTACCATACCAGACCAGGGCGGGGGGTGGGGGGGGGGGGGGGGGGGGTCTTTAGCAGTTTTAAAACACCTTGTGTTTCATGTTGGACCCATTTTTTAAACTAAGCCAAAATCAGAAACAGTAGTTAAACTAAAGAAAATCCTAAATTCTATAATCTTCATCCTATTACAGTAATGTTAAAGAATAGAATTATTACGTGGGTTGAAAGGGGTACCCTGGTTTGTTACCCCTGAAGAATATCACTCGGAGACCAAATTGATATCTGCAGTTCCTTAAAGAAAACACACAGTGCGGAGAAGAGCAACACACAGCAGTTGTGTGTAACACGTCTAAAACTACAGAGGTTTGCTCCCTGGGGTATATTGGCAAAATGACATCACGGTATGGAAATTTTTAATACCACTTATTGGACATACAAGAGAACAACAAGAATATTCGAGAAAGATATTGGAACACCATGTATAGATATAATATAAGAAAGAAACGTGATTGCGTACGAAGGATGTATGGCCTCCCAATGTTTACCTTCACATTCCATTTGTGTAACAAGTCACTGGCTTGGAAAACTTCTCTTAATATCAACATCCTTTTAACCCCTCGGTACTAAAATCATTCAACATATATTTTATTAGGGCAATTATCATTAATTTATTAGGGACCCCCCGGTGACCACCTATCACACCTCTTGACCCTTATTTGTATTGGGACATCTTCCAGAAAATTTTGTCACCAGTACAAATTTTGGCAATAAAGGCAGTGATAACACACGTAAAACTTAACAAACATTTAACAATGCAGCTTATGCTTTGTACACTCTTGTCCATTGTGTGGACGAGGGCCTGATGCCCAAGTGGGTGTTACAGGCAAAACGAGTGTTGTTTGTTGATTTACGGACATCGTTGGCCCTTCATCCTGACAATCGTATATGGTGTACAACACTTTAACCTTAAGGAAACTGTGAAATCACTTTCAAGTCTTGTGTTCACTTTTTATCATAAGATCCTCGAATTGATTCAATACAGTCAGTTTTCCAAAGAAAGTTTCACTTTAATGCCTTTTGGTCCTGTTCCACCATAATTACTTTTTAAAAGCTGATGGTAGAATTTCCTGAATAGCCTTTTGTTGTTCATGTTCAGTTAAAGACTAAATCAAATATGCCCAGTGCCACCATAATTAAGCCTGTTTCCTTACACTACGTAATTTCCCCCCACAATTTCAGGTAATATTCTATATAGAAAAGCAATCAGAATGGTATTTTGTTATCCAGTAATTAAAATGTTCATCAGTTTTGACTTGTTGTAATCCTTGTGTCTAATGATAAAACTATCGCTAAAAATATTCAATTTTGTTTAAAAAAGATCTAATAGGGTCTTTCATGCCTCACAATAAAGGTGATTATAATAATTGCTGTATTTGATCCTATGTACAGATACAAACCGCAAGAATATTTTTCTCCCTATTTCTATTCGAACATTCCGCAGAAAAACAATATAATATTTTTAATCAAGAACCACCCCCCCCCCCCCAAATTAGGTTTGCTTTTACTTTCCTAAGGATACTTCTAGCCTGTCCCTATCTCATGTCTCTCCTTTAGGGCTACTCCACATAAAGAGTTTTATAGCGTGTTTTGCACACTATCTCGGATTTTTGGTTAAAATGGAAAGGTACTTGACCGCAAAATTTCCCACGATTTCTGATGCATACGCGTTTGCGTTTTGCGTGCACCATTTTTTTCTGTCAAGCACATGTGTTTTTATAATATTAATTAAAAAACACATGCACAATCCACAGAATCGCATCGCTCATAAGCGTTGATGTTCTTGAGCGATTTAGTGCATTGTAGTGGGGCTCAGCTTTACTGCTGCTTCTATATTGCCTATCTCAAAAGCAGCTTATCCTGCTGCTGACATGATCAGGAATCCGCCGGAGATACAAGAAAAGGTATTATAAAATGCTAGGTTTGGTGGTCCCTTGTTCTAAAGGGAATGTCACCCATCTAATCAAAAAAGCATGATATGTGAGATTACCCAAAACCTAGTTCGTTTTTTATAAAAACTTTATTCGGCACTCACGCACAGAGCTATCATACTTACATATTCCTCCATCGCTCACTAACCGCACGCGGCTCTGCACTTCCCGGTCCGGTTTCAGTGTAGCGTACTTCACCCCATCACTGCCTGCTATTCCGGAGCAGTCTCCACTGCGGCTGCTCGAACACAAAATACAAGCAGCCACAGTGAGACTGACATGAGAACCCGGAAGCGGCGGTGGTTGCGAGGAGCATGTCTATAATAACTCACTTGGGAGCCGAATTAAACGTTTTTTATAAAGCGAACTCTAGGTTTTGGGAGTATCTACTATAATGGCTTTTTGATTTAGAGTGGCGGACAGTCCCTTTAATATAAATTAATATTTATAAGGTGGACTTGCCCCTTTAAATTATACAACGTATTTTCATTATGTCCTCAGCATCATCGGAGAAAAAACTTCATGTTGTTAAGACTTTGAGTCGTGTGTCAGAAAAATATTTTGTTCAATCTTTACTACCTGCTCATGCATTTTATTGTGGCTAATATATATCCTACAGTTAATTCTACATACTCGTATTTCCGCTCTTAAATTAATAACAATCACGCAGTTTAGGGTAGTGTGTACCTTGTCTCATAGAGGTCAAAAGAAAATTAAATAATTGATATTTATAGAATCAATACATTCTAAATGCTTGTGCAGCATTGGCCTTGCTTGCTACGGAGATATAAACGAATGCAATCCATGAAGATGTTTTATGGTTTAGTGGAATTAAATGAAGACGGTGCCCCTGTTGTACATTAAATGGGCTTATTCCTCTGCATACTCAGTAGTTTTATCCTCATCTGATCTCCTTACTTGGGGAGATGATCTGGTTGCAAATGTATAAAATGCCTCTGATATGTTTCCCTGTCAACCCTAAAAGGTCTAATTCAGAAATGATCAGAAGATTCAATAAAGTTCTTATTATCTTAAGGTGTTAATTATACCCCAACCAATCAATCTTATTTAACATTGGAAAGCTAACATCTGTATGGTTTGCCAAACATTAGCACCATTTGTAATGATAAGAACTTTTATTGAATCTCCCTGAATGTATTTAAATTGAATGTGTGCTTCAATCAAATATCCTCAATAACACCTGTTTCTTTTCTGGAAGGCTTGAAAAGGGTCACTACCTTAGGATTCTAAAACCTAATTTAAATGATTTTTCCTGTGGTAGGTGGAGCGAGTGCTACATTTTTGCTGTCTAAACTAAACATTGAAGTAGTAAAAGAATAGCTGACTGCAATAGTGACTATCCTTTACTACATTGATTAAAGACTGTGAGGTAAGGAGCTTACGCCTTACCTCCCATTCTCAATCACTGTTGGAAGCAGGACGAAATGCCAAAGCTTCCTTTCGCGCGATCCATCGTGGCCACTCTGAATTTTCCGACCACTCCCTGGCTTGCTATTTCGCTATAGCTGCATTATCGGCATGCACTTTATAGCAGAACAGAAGCAGGAAGCGGTCGGACTTGTCAGTGAGGCACGCTGAATGTGCAAAAAGTAATCTGTTTGCCATCTGTCGTTCCTGGCTCTCCAACAATTGATTGAAGACACTTACAGGGTTATTCAATAACAGTTTTCATCTTAAAAATTGATGCTATTTTGCCCCAACCAATCAGATGTTTAGCTTTCAAATGTTAAATATATCTAATTTAGTCGGGGCAAATTTAGCAACCATCTTTAACGATAAGAACTGTATTGAATCATCCCTGTTTAATTTAGTAACGGATGGGAGGAAAGTATATTCCATTGCTACTAAACACACTTTGGATTCTGTTTTTCTACCTTCAACAGTTTTTTTTTCTATTTAGTAAAACCAATGATGTCTTATATTTCATATCCAACATGTTATGTGGCTGTAACATATCGGGGTACTAACCACTTATATAAAGATTGTTCCATTTTTAGTGATTTTACAAAACAGCAATGTTGACATCTAAGCATGGCTTACATGATCAACGAAATAGCCTTATCGTCGCAGATCATAGACATTAATAGTCTTCAAAAGCATTAGATGGTGGCTGATCTACTATGGGTACAATAAGAATTATAGCTTAATTTAAGTGTAAAACATATGTTTTTTTTTCTGATCATCTCCATCATCTCATTTGGTAATTTATATTTTCTGTTTATATTTAGGGAGGTAATTTAAGAATCACACACAATTCATCCTATTATATGATCATGTACAAACATATTCGTCCATTTGAAGTCATAATAAAAACCAAAAACATGTTTTTCTAAAGGGTCATTAGTAGAGATGTCCACTTCGCAAATCCATCTCCTCTCAGGATCCGCATTTTTTCGAAAAATTTGAAATCCGTGACGGAACCCATTAAAACCTATTAAATGAAGTTCGGCAAATGCGTTCTTCGAAAATACAGGATTCTTCGCAAAATACGCGAACCGAAAATGTAAAAATCCGGGAATTTTGAATTACAGAGGATTCCCTCTGTATTTTCCTGTATTTTCTGAAAATACGAGAACCTCCTCGTAATGTCAAAATTTTTGAAACGCGGCTCGAAAAGTTTGGAAGGGGAAAACCGAAAATTTGTGATATCCGCCGTTCGTGAACGAGGTAAATCTGCTGCAGATTTGGGTTCGGATCCACGAACTGGGCCATCACTAGTCATTAGTTCAGAGAAAAATGGTGCCACCCATCTGGTTAACAAACCATTAGAGTCAATTGCAGGGAGGTCTCCCAACATTACAATGTAATGGCCCATTACAGATTGGACATTGGAACCCATACATAAAGCTGGTACATACTTTAAAAATACTTATACAATTTAGTCATAGACGCATAAAGGTGAAATAATACACTAACACTTTTATTTACATTAGCCAAACTTTAAGGTTTTACCTTAAAATTTACAAAATGAATAGGCATTAACTACTGAACTTTAAAGAGACTTCACAGCAAGAACATCAGAAGGAGGGCAAATGTTAAGTGATTTTATGAATAATAGAAAATTATTTGAACCATTCTAAAGAGAATTTTATTGCCAAAATAGAATACGAGCATATAATTGTGTCTGAACCTAATCAAATCTAATCTTATTTGTGATGAACTCGGTTAGAATAGTCCACGGGAATATAGTCCAATTTCACAGAGCCGCTGTAGGTACACTGTGGAAAATAAATGGAAAATGAGATCTTACAAAATTATTCACAA
The DNA here is from genome assembly GCA_019447015.1 of Hymenochirus boettgeri. Classification (NCBI taxonomy): domain Eukaryota; kingdom Metazoa; phylum Chordata; class Amphibia; order Anura; family Pipidae; genus Hymenochirus; species Hymenochirus boettgeri. The sequence continues at coordinate 8,334,337 of CM033472.1, forward strand.
AGTAAAATTATAACTTAGCCAATCACGGAACCATGTCTAAAAATAAGTTAAGTTCCATTGATTCCACGTGTAATTAGGACCTAGACTTCTATGATTTTAACTTTAAAAATGCTAATACAGTTATGTCTAAAAAAATAATTAAATTATTGATACCAACCTCATATCTCACATGGTCATCTATGGTTTGGTCATATCAACCTAACTCATGTTGAAGTTATTGGCCAGAAATCACCCCAACAGCAGAAAAGTTTGGGAAGTAGAGGAAGAGAAAGAACAAATGTAGGAACAATTTAAACCACATGTTAATTTGTTACTTACTGAATCATAGGTTTTACTTATTCTTTGAAATGTTTTAAGTGAACAAACATGTGTAGAGATATGGGCAACGCAGTGGCTCAGTGGTTTAGCACTGATGCCTTGCAGCACTGAAGTCCTGAGTTTGAATCCACATTGGACACATTTGCAAAGAGTATGTCTCCCCGTGCTTGCGTGGGTTTCCTCCAGGCACTCCGGATTCCCCAACAATCATAAAGACATACTGATAGGTTGTATGTGTCAAATAAATGTGCTTAGATTTTAGCTCTTCGGGGCAGGGCCTGATGTAAATGTATACATGTAATTGTAAAGCGCTACGGAAGATGTTGGTATATAATCCACTATATTAAATAATAGTATGGGTGAATCCATAATTTAAGGCATTATGACACATTCCTTATTGTTAGATTTACCTCATACATTATACTTAAATGTACTTTCATAACAAAATTATATTTATTATAATAGTAGCAGTAGTAATTAGTGTGCTAACTTGATTACAAACCTTTACAAACTGATTGTTTGACCACCAACAGGTTTCAATAAAAGTTCTTATCGTTATAAGGATATTGTTATGGGGGAAATAACTTAAAGATAATTAATTGTAAGACTTACTTACCCTTAACATAAAAAAAATAAAAATAATTGTGGCTTCCATATTAATACTTACAGGGAGATTCAATAAAAGTTCGTATCATTTAAAATGGTGCTAATTTTGCCCCAACCAATCAGATCTTATTTAACATTTGAAAACATCTTTGGCTGGGGCAAAATTAGCACCATTTTAATGATAAACAGGGTTATTCAATAAAAGTTCTAATTGTTAAAAATGGTGCTATTTTGCCCCAACCAATCAGATGTTAGCTTCGAATGTTAAATAAAATCGGATTGGTTGGGGCAAAATTAGCACCATTTTTAACAATTAGAACTTTTATTGAATAACCCTGCAAGTGTTTTCAATTACAACTCCCTCCATTCCCTTTCCTCTGCTGGTGGAGAGGTTTGTGTGGGGAAGGAACGTTGGGAGAGATAATCCATTATTATTAAGATTTGCAGTAGTGCTACTAAAATTTGCTATAATCTCAGAATCAGTAAACACAATTCAAAACTGTTTATACAAAATACCAGCTTAATAAATATTGTTGCATTTAGTACAGAGAGATGTCCCGTAACTTAGAACTCCCATTGAAGGATGTATATTCTGATAGCCAGCCAGGCACCTTGCGATCTGGTCCAATGACATGACCTGGCTGCAGAATTAAATTAGGATTCCACAAGGAACGCTTGCTCTTTTATAGGGTTTCCTAAAACAAATCTTAAATCTGATTGGTTCTTGAAACTTAAGCAATAGATATTTAGGGTGTGTCCATGAGACAATATAGAACAGAATGTTTTTTAGTGGAGCTTACTTTTGGTTCACTGCTGAGCTTACATGACAGTGTTGCAAGCAATCTAATGCAACTTTGAGATATCTGAAAAAAGAAGAATCTCAGTCCTAGTACTTTATTTTGGAATAAATGCTCTCTGGAGAATGTTCCCTTAATAGACTACACCTAGTCTCTGTGCAGACCTGTATCTCTAAAGGCGTTCTATTTATGCCTTGCATATGATCTTTTCAGGGTGATTTATGTAAATATGATGTCTATCTTTCAAGAAATGTAATAATTTTGGGGTTTAATGTTTAATATTTTTGTGTTTATTAGGTCCTGTTGTACTGAAGCTTAAAAAGCCCTGCCCAATTTTCTATATTTTGCCTTAAGGACAACTAAAGCCCCAGCAACAACCTGAACCAAAGCAAACCCCTTGATATAAAGCCAATAATCAGTGTCTCCTCTCATTTTGATATGGGTGCTGGGAAATTTCCCTAAACTAATATGGTTTGTGCTTATATACACAGCATTCTAATATCACACAGCTGGCATTGACCATTATGTTCTGCCCATGCTCAGTCTTTAGCTATGGCAGAAACTTGTTACAGTTGGTCACACCCATTAATAATCTCTATCCAATCCTTTTACAGGACAGAAAAGCAAGGAAGCATGTGACTGAGGCAGGAGTGTGGTCTGACACTGCACATACACCAGATAATTCATCCAGTTCTTAACAGGCTTACATTTATTTTAATGCAATTTACTGAATCATATTATATAGCTTATTGGTGTTTTTAGGGGGTTGTTTTCAGATTCTGGAGTATAAAAAATGGATTTAGTTGTCTCCTTTAAAGTATTGTCCATACTATACTTGATTTATTGGGTCTTTAAGTTTGCCAGCAGAAAGACCGGCTGTCACTATATCTCATATGTGACATATCGCGGCACAAATTTAAATATGAGCATGCGCAGAACCTTAGTATTTACATAATGTACGACATGACACTTGCTAGAACGATGCAATTGAATACCCGCGAAAAAAGTGGATATTCCCGGTGCCTATATATTAAGAAAGGGACATGCTTTAGTACCTTTGAGAAACCGAGGAGTCAGGCGAAACGCGTAAGGGGGACCTACTGTTTCCGGCTATAATAGCAGTCATATGGAGGACAGCACTTCGATACCCTTTCCCATGGGACCTACCTTCTGATAAGTGCTGATCTACATATAGGGACAGATGAGTATTGCTTGTTTAGTAGCATAGTTATGGCCACTTACGGTAGCTACCCACTATATTGCTCTGTCAGTATAATGTACTGTATGCACAGCACTTTATGTATGTATAGCTGCTAGCCATTATGCTGCTATCTGTATATAATGTTTTTTTTATTATTTTTTAACATGATGTCCTTACACCACTGATTATCCCCAATGTGTATGTGTTTACATACTAGAATAAAGGATTGTATATTCTACTATTTGAAACCTGTTGGGTGCTGCGAATCCCTTTTTTTCGTTTTGTAATTGTAATGCACTAACTTGGGAGCTTAGTTGAGCTGCCTAATAGCTTTCCTTTGCTTGATATAACCAACAGTTCTCTCTCTCTGGCCAATCACATGCAGCTAAGTGACCAAAATACAGAAGATGTCTACAATGGATAATCCCTCTGCACCTAAATAGAGTCTTATAGAACAGTTTATTTATTGCTTCAATCCCACAGATTCCACAGTTGCATCGTCAGATATACAAGTAAGTAAATAATGCTTATGTAAAGTGCAAATGAAGCCTCCGATGTTTTGCCAATTAGAGATGTCTGAACTTCGCAAAATCCGGTCCGCTCGAGGATCCGCATTTTTCGAAAAAATTCGAAAATCCGCGAGCAGACCCATTAAATTAAAAATACCTTCAAAATTACAGATTTTCGTATTTTCGCAAATTTTCGAAATTACGAGGTTCCGCGTTTTTCGAAAATTTTCTAAAATACGAGAAACTGGTATTTTGAAAATTTTCGAAAATATGGATTTCCGAAAATACGAGTAATCCTCGTAATTTCGAAAATTGCGAAATACGTATTATGGATAAGAGAAATCCTCGTATTTTCGAAAATTTTCAAAAATACGTGAAAACTCGTATTTCGAAAATTTTAGAAAATACTAAAATCCGCGAATCGGAAGTTGGGAAGGCGGAAAATCCAGAAAAATCCGCCGTCGCGAACGGGATAAATCCGCGGCGGATCCGGGTTTCGGATCCGCGAACTGGCCATTCCTATTGCCAATACATACTCCTGGGGAAGCCGCACCATATTTGCAGAGTAAACTCGTTGAGTTATTTGATAGTTTTCAAATCAAGGCTTCTATTTGCACTTCACAGATGCATTGATACACTTTATACATCCCAAACTTGGATGCATCTTTGTTATTTTTATTCCTGTGACTGATAAACCCCATAACGTATTTCCACCGATGTGGTGGTGAATTACTGTTTGGATCAGCACAGGTGTACAGTAAGTAGACGTTTGTTTGGTGCCTGGCTGGGAGACCCGAAATGTTGGTGTGGTCAGCACAGTATTACAATTGGTTGCATTATCCAGAGTGTGCCTCTTCAATTTGCTATTTATATGTATTACTGCATTTGTGGTTGACTGCCAAATCTCAGCATTTCTAACAGGATAGGGGGCATTATGGTAGTTTGTATTTTGAAACTATTTGGAGAGCAATGGGTCAACCAAGGAACACATGCAGCTAGGCTATGAGATTAATGCAGTTTATTAAACCAATTTCCAATCATGGAGCCTTGCTAATTATTATAATTAGAGTATCCTCAAAACATTATATTATCTGGTAACTAAATATTTAATTAATCCTTACATTATAAACAGGTTACACTATAAGAACGTCCTGACTATAAATATATATTAATTGCCTCCAACCTTAATTTACCCCCCTCCCCCTTCCCTGACCCTCTAACCAGCTCTTGTTCAGGGATGGGGCACAGCCAGGCAGAAAAAAACCTGTCAATCCACCCACTTTCTTTGCATATCCCAGACCCTCCCCCAAATGTTTATACTTTCATAGAGGAATAAGTATATTTCTCTATTATTGCATGGTTAGTTGATTTTCATTATGATCCTGTAGAAATAAAAGCTTTTTCTGATGCTCTGTGCTCTTTAACAGCAGTGGACACCCAATCTAGCAAATGGATTCTGTCTGAGCACAGACCCAAAACACTTTCAATTATACCATACCCCTGAAGTGGGGGACATTCATGTATGCACCCAGGTAACCATTGTGCATACGAACTACCTTTACCCTATTGGATCACAGACCAAACCTGCATCTAAAGAAATCAATTCTAAAGCACCAGCCCCCCATCACACACTATACAACACCACTCACAAACTCCTAAAGCTGAAAGAAACCTTATATTGAATTCAGCATTAATAATAGCTGCAAGAGCTGCTCTCGTTATACGATAACACCAATCACAGGGCAAATGCTATTGGTTGTAGTTAACACTGCTCACTGTTTGGCCATCTCCATTGCCATACTCACCTACTCTATCAATGTGTCACAGATTCTGGGAAGGGTTGAGCACAGAGAGAGGAGAAATGCATACTACTAGGTGTGGGCAGAACAGGACATGAGGAGGTATGGGGAATAGGAGCACTGAAGCAGAAAGGAATTAAGTTTGTGGAAGCTCTAAAAATATAGAAAAGGTTAAGTATGTATTTTTTTCACTTTTGTTTTCCTTTCAGAATATAGCAGTTCGGGGCTTTATTATGTGGGAAATCACGTCAACATATTATGATTCCTTCTTCTTTTTAGAGTGTGTACACATGGTAAAGATTAGACATTCAAATTCATTTTGATAATTATTCTCAATTGTGTTGTGAAAAGCAACACAAAAAGTGTTATGTAGAGCATTGTCCTTCCCACATTTACATTTATCCTAATTACCCTCCAAACCTAGACCTTGCAAGGTATTCTGCGAGGCTTTTATGTTTCTCTCGGCTGTCCTCTGATGCTGCTCTATGCCATTTCTGTGCGTGGCAGCAGCAGAAAGGGGCGGACTTGCAGTGGCATCAGTGATTGGTTGGGACACAAAGCACAGAAAAGCCACGGACGGCGGCAGAAAACACCGAGGGAATGAGTGTCTGTACTATACTTAGAAGCCTCAAAGATAAATTTAAAACATAGTGCGCTCTAGGTTTTGGTGGGGAGGTTAATCAGTTGAATTTAAATTTTAGTTTGGGGGTTGGACATCCCTTTAATAATTTCTCCTTTAAGCAGCATACTGATGTAAGTACTTACATTTTAAATACTGCAGAGTAGTACTAAACACCCTATCATAAATAATTCAAACCCCAACCAGAAGCCCCCATTTGTTTGTTTCTTTTGGAAGCTTGGATTTATACAGACATTTAATTAAATCCATTTCTAGGTTAGATTTCACAGACAACAAATTCCCTCTTTATTCCAAAAGACAAAAAGAAAAAAGTTCCATTTTGCCCTGTATCAACTAAACTATACTATCATAGATAGTATGGCAGTAGAAAAATGCCAGCAAGTTTACTATAATACATTAATAAATAAATGCTTAATCTGTATTTAACCTTGGTTGGCTGGCACACATCTCTGTTAGGAGCTCAACTGGTCACCTCAAGAGGAACACGGAATTTTTATAAACATGCAGAAAACAGATAAAATGTAATTCCAGGGACAACCAAGGCATTAATCCTCTGGACCAAACACAGAAATACAACAATTTCTAGCATATAAATACACAGCCTGGCTACCTATGAAAAGATGTTCTGTTACCAATTCACCTTCTTCAGGGACAAGTGCAAAAGTGCAAAATGTGGCGCGTGCTTCTGATTTTTTCATATTGTGCTACTGTATATATGATTCCTGAGTAGAGACCAGAGAAACAGCCTACACCTCACATTTGTGCTACACATCCATAGTATGCGTAAGAGATTTGCAAAACGCTGCACCACTAGAGATGGACTCGGATTTTGTGGAATTATGATTTTTTTCAGATTTGTTTGAACCACACAAAATGTTTTCAATAATTATCAAACAATCAGATTTTCCGAATTTAAAATCGAAATTTTTTCGATATTTCTAGAAATTTAAAATTTACAAAATCAAAAATTTCGAAATTAAAAAAATATTCGAAAATACTGCATGGAGTGCTGAACAGGAAGCGCATAAAGTTGGGCGGTGTTATTTTTTTAAGATTTTGGCCATTGATACGTGTTAACCAGACCATTTCCCAGGTCCTTGAGCCATTTCAGTAAGTTACCATTGCTATTTATTCGTTAGTTTTAGGTGATCTTTCAGATTTTTTAACTCCCATTGACTTCAAGGGTACGCTTGGGATTTTCGAATTTTGGATTTTTTTTCGAAAAATCTGCATTTTTCAGAAGAAGGATTTCAGTGAGTTTGCCCATCTCTAGTGACCACACAATGTTTTACCAAAACTATTCCTGTCATTTATTTTTTTTTTTAAACTTTATTCATTGAAAATCCAATATATAACATATTACAGTGTTTTCAATAAATTTCTTATCGTTTAAAATGGTGCTAATTTTGCCCCAACCAATCAGATGTTAGCTTTCAAATGTTAAATAATATCTGATGGGTTGGGGCAAATTAGCACCATTTTAACGATAAGAACTTTTATTGAATAACACTGTTAGTTGTATAATAGCATTTTGTTGAGAAACGTTTGCATGTTAAGATTTACAGTTAGGTATTCAAGCATGGATTTGATCTTGATTTTGTCTAGTAACTATACAGTATTTATCACATTTATTTATTACATTTTAACAAAAACATATTAACTTACTTTCTAAGTCACTTGGCTGTACAAACTTTTAATGCACAGTATTGATCTGCTGTTTTTTATGGAAAATCATTTCAATAATAAAATGAATAATTTTGGGATTTAAAATACTTTTTATGTTTCCAGCATTTTCTAACAGTTATAAACCAATTACAAAAATATTTCAACATAGAGATACAATTCTATATGAAAATTTATTTAATGTCATCAAACTTTTTTGGCATAAAAGCTCTTATCGTTTAAAATGGTGCTAATTTTGCCCCAACCAATCAGATGTTAGCTTTCAATGTTAATAGATCTGATTGGTTAGGGCAAAATTAGCACCATTTTCAAGGATAGAACTTTAATTGAATAACCCTGATAATCTGCACGTTTATATTTAAAATGTGCGGCTGATTCACATAAACTCTCTTTAAGGTTTAAATGCCATGTTTAAAGTCTCTCTCCTTTAAAAATGTCCTAACTTGAGTCTGATAGGAGAAGTAAGCAAGGAGAAGTTTAGATGAAATTAGATTTGTTTAAATGAAAGTATAGCAGTGTAGGACTCGGTGTTGGGGCCCATCAGGCAATCAGAGACCAGGGGCCCACCAGGATGGGTTTAGGCCCCACCTAACATTTCATATCTCTATTATTACTCATTTACATATCTGTCTTACCCTATTTGTTCATTATAATGCATTTAATACTGTCCCTTTGGCTCTGTATTTAAAGTTAAGCTGCTTTCTTGAGTGAATAGGCCTGTAATCCCCGTGGGCCAGTCTGACACGAAATCCTAGAAGTTTTGCTTGAATCCCATAATGTATTACCTGCTCTGTAAATATTACCTCTTGTATTAAAGCGCAAAATTGCACATACAGTTACCCACACAATACTAACTTACCTGCAGCAATTGTCAAGTGCTGCAAGCAGACCTAATAGATCAAAATGGGCAGTAGAATGGCAGATGAGGTTCAATGTTGATAAATGTAAGGTGATGCATTTGGGGAAAAGGGAATGTCAACCCTTAAAACATGTATTTGTTACCAGTATTTAATGATAAGTTCTATTCCTTTCTGGTAAAGGTATCTGCCTCCTCTCCTACTTCATGAGCTTTTTATAAGCTTGAGCATTTGCTGAGGAGGCAGCAGGCGAAAAAGCAGTCAATCATTGGTTGTAATGTCACCTTGATTGACTGCATGGAGGGGGGCCAGCTTATACTCCCAGAATGTGGACAATAATTATCCTTAAATATCTTAGTTAGTAATACAGTCATATATAAGTAACTCCCGGGCACACTGAATTCATATATGTGAATTTATTTCAACGACATGTTGGTCGTCTTCATCAGGACAAATATTATTAAGTGCAAAACCTTCACAACATAATCTGGTTAGTAATACAGGTAATAAAGTGCAAAGTATATCATCTGGCGTTGGGGGGCAGGTAACTATTGATCTTTTTTTGGGGTGGCGTTTTAAAGTGATCATGCCCTTTAAGGACTAAACAAGGTAGGTCTCAAATATTGATATTAAATTTATTCACATAACATTCAAGACTACTTTAAAAAAGAAAAAAAGAGCTCCCAAACAAAGCCATTAATTTGTGGAGTAGGAGGTAGGATTGATTATTCCAACCACCCAATATCATTTTATTGAAAAGCGCCAGCATGTACAGATTTAATTTGCCAGGTTAGTTTCCTTGGCCTTCCTGTATGAGATAGTACTGAAGCACTGATGAAGTCTGGCAGAAGCAGTTGTCTAATGAACGCCAACATCAGGGAGTATATATATATATATATATAATATATATATATATATATATATATTATATATGTTATATCAGTGTAACCAAATCTAAAATGTTTGGCAAACCATTTCCCCGGATTTCTCATATATCTTGGCCAACAATGCAATGTCACCAGCTATAAATCTTTCTGTCACCTTTACCTAAATAACCATTACAGAATAAACAACACCATGGCCATTCATTTTCCTTTCAATCCAACTGAAGGTTGACAATGAATCTTTAATGTATAGGAGCCTTGAGCACTTATAACATGGAGAAACATAGGTCTTCATTCACATGTAATTGTGTGTGTACAGTTTGTGCCATGTTGTTAATTGCTGTTGTCCTTTACTTTTTGAAAAATGTTCCACCCTCTCCCTCAACAATGTATTAACCCTTCAGTTCCTGACAGATCTTACTCTGTTTTTGTATATCCACATTATAGAGTGCAACTTGGGAACAATTTAACACACGCACCATAACATAATTCCACTGCATATTCATTCCAAGAGTTCATGCCTAACTGCAATTGTAACATTTTTACTGGAGGTTTGACTTTGACTCTTTGTCTCCAGTATAGAGTCTGGTCGGATCTTTGAACAACGGCGGCAGAGCACCCATACACATGCAATCCTGAGCGAAACTTGACATCTGTATGCAGCTTAAGGCTACACACTACACAACAACCAATTTCCTATCAGAGAGATTACCATCAGTAAGCCATGTGTATACGCCCAAAAGACATGGCTGTAGGTTGGGGCACAGATGAAGAAAACAACCTTGTCATGGTAGCTTAACCAATTGCTTTCATTTTTTTTACAGCAATTGGCATATAAATCATTATGCAATTTAATGGACAACTATACTGTAAAAATGTACTTTTTAAAAATTAAAAGTATCTGAACAGGCAGGTAGGATGATTATTCCTACTGCTAATATTGTTTTGTTGAGAAGCTACAGCACATACAGTTTTCATCAGCCAGGTTAGTGCCCTGGGCCTTCCTGTATTAAAGATAGTGCTGAAGCATCAGGAAGCCTGGCAGCCTGGCAGAAGCAGTTATCTTTTGGCTCTCGCTCCTCATAGAAATGATATTGGGAGGTAGAAAGTTCAATCCTACCTCCCTGTCCCAGGTACTTTTCATTTAAACTGTTTTTGGAAAAAAAATATAGTTTGTGTGCTGCATGTTACTAGCCTTTGTTGCTGGCATTTGAGCTTGTTTAAAGGTAGTTTCTGCAGTCTTTCTCAGAATATGAATGAAAAGAGACAAACAACCCCCTGGACACTTATTTGTATTTGGAGCCCCACCATGGGGAATACCTTGCAGTGTGTATAGAACTTATTTCCAGGCTAGAATGTGCCCACTAATGTATTATCACCACCTCAGACTTGGATATGTTTATAGGCTTAAAAATACTTTTCGTCACATTATAAATACGATTGATGTGTTTTTGTCACACTTTATAGTATATGTGGTAAAAAGCAATATAGCGATATGCGGAGAAATTAGTTTTTTCCCGCTTTATAAATCGTAATAAATTAGAAGTCAAATTCTGTCAAAAACTGAGCTTAACAATTTTTTATAAATATGCCCCATAGACTTGCATAGAAGAGGTTTATTAAATTTTTACCTGCCAAGAGACATTCAAAACATGGCAATCCCAAGAGGGGAAGGTTAACATCTCATTGCTTATACACCCCAACCTAGATGTCATGATAGGAAATATAGGATTTAATAATGTGGAGACTGCAGTTCCCCTTTGTTATATGAACACACATTGGGCTCATTTCCAAGAGACTTGTTGCAGAAATCTCATTTTAAATCACGTCAACCGAATTACCAAACATCAGTGCGACATTGGACTTGTTAATGCTTGGAAGGTTCTCATTTTTCCAGTCATGGTATATCTGTTGTATTCAATTAGATCAACTGGAGCAGCAATTGGTACATCTGAAAGATCCAATACCGAAACACAAGATAAGTGACATCACATACGCAGTGCAGTGCAGTGAAGAGTAACATCATATACACAGTGCAGTGCAGTGAAGAATGCTCTAATTTGTATGTGGGAGAGACCAAACAGCAACTGCTCTAACGTATGGCCCAGCACAGAAGAGCCAATTCCTCGGGTCAGGACTCAGTTGTGTACTGCATTTTAAGGATAAGGACACCTTTGAAGATTGTAATTTCAACATATTGGCAAAGGAACATGACTGGTTCAAGAGAGGTGTTAAGGAGGCCATTTATGTGAAAATAACAAACCTAGCCTAAATAGAGGTGGGGGGTTCGACACCAACTGTCTGCCATGTACAATGCTGTTTTGACACCTTACTCTGGGCGTTCCTATAACACCTCTTAGCCACTATCCAATCACGCCCTTAACACTTGGCTGTGATACGCTATTGTGATTTTCCAGGGTACATAATTGCCACAGATTCTTGTACAAGTCATTCTGAAATGAAGATACAGTCGGAGATACTACGAAACGTCTTCAAGAACTAAACTACAAGTCCAGTTGATCTAATTGAATACAACATATTGGACTTGTTAAGTTTCAGAAAAGTCAACAATACATCTGCAATGCAGTTTAATATCCCGATTGCAACATTTTCTTTGTAAGTTGTTGTTAAAATCTGCAACAGGTTTGCCATATTGGTGCAATATTAGTTACAACAGGAGGCACAAAGGAGAGGAAATGGGGCACTCGGTAGATGCTCCCCCATAATAATTGTTTGGTTATTACTTTTACTTTCAGTCACTAAAAGTAAATGTTGTTGACATTGCCAATTATACAAACTGAAACATTTTTCTTAACTAAACAAGGATGTAAGCTTTTATGTTTAACTTCTCGTTATTCTGGTATAATAGATTTTGTTCGGAGCTTTGAGCTCTATAACCTGGAAGAGGAAACTTTGATCTCTTATCCGTGCACTATTAGCAAAACTAGGCCGCATTCTGAGTGCTTTTGATCACCAAAAACCATAAAGTCTTTGAAGTTAGTTTAAACCCAGTTGATTTTTACTTTTCAACGGTTGAGCATGAATAATAGCTCTGTTAGAACGTTTCTTGTTCCTGGACCATGCTGTGACCGAAACATTGGATTTTATAGTGATATTATATTGTGCTTAAATCTAGTTTTGATAATATTCATGTTCTGCTTTTCTCATTTTCAATCACTTTCAGCACTTGAAGATGTTTGGAAAGACTTTCAAGATGCTGTGGGTCTTTGGTATGGATTATCGTGGTTTAATGATGAAATTGTTTGAAAACAAATTGTTTGCATAAATGATAAGGAGATGCATATAAATAGGATTAGAGTTGTTTTTTGGTAAACATTTCCTTTAGTGAGCCGTAAGATGTAAGATTCCCATACACTGATGCTTGAAGGTGATGTTACAGACAACCACCCGCCCAATCATTTTACGTCCAATGTTACAAATGTATGGTGATCATAAAGCATTATCGGGGGTAAGGAACATTACAGGTATTTCAGCAGGTAAGATGCACTGGGTAGTAGCCATTACAGACAATTTTAAATTCATTACTCAGACATCAAACTAACTAGTGTACGGCCATCTTTTTCACCCACATTTTCAATAGGGATGGCCAGTTCGCGGATCCGAACCCGGATCCGCCCGGATTTATCCCGTTCGCGAACGGCGGATTTTTCCGGATTTTCCGCCTTCCGAACTTCCGATTCGCGGATTTTTCGTATTTTCGAAAATTTTCGAAATTACGAGTTTTCACGTATTTTCGAAAATTTTCGAAAATACAAGGATTTCTCTTAATTCCTTACATACGTATTTTCAAAATTTTCGAAATTACAAGGATACTTGTATTTTCGAAAATACATATTTTCGAAAATACATGAAAACTCGTAATTCGAAAATTTTCGAAAATACGAAATCTCGTTATTTCAAGTTTTTTTTTTTTTTTATTTTACCGGAAAATTCGCGGATCCTCGAGCGGACCGGATTTTGCGAAGTCCGGACATCTCTAATTTTCAAACTCCTGAAATTTCAAGCACTATGTCATGAATGTCAGTAGCAATAGAACATTGTGTCATCAGGGGATAATGACAACAAGGGATCTTGTGTATATTACCATTCTTATTCAATGTGCAACTTCTGTGATATTTTAGATATGGTATTGCTTTATAACACAGTAGACATTTAAATCATCACTTCTTGGATTTATATGAACAGGATGGTTCCAGTGTACATAAATATATTTACTCTACAAAACTGTCAAATAAAGAGAAATGAATGAGACCCCAGCAAAATGATAATGGGGTCCCAATCCCTGCCTAGGGGCTGTATCTCTAGAGGAGTATTTAAATTCTCATATTCAAATAGCAGATGTGTCTGGGTGGCGCAGGAGAATTCACTAATTAACAGTATTAGTGTTGTAGTGTGAATGTCTCTAGCTCTCCTTGTCAGCTGCAGCTGATGCAGCTGATGTAGCAATTATTACTAATTAAAGTTGTAATTTTGGAGGGTATCACATTTATTAAGCGTGACCCTACTAGACCAAATGATCTGGCAACCCAGGTTGCTGGTAGAAAAGTTTATGATACATTTCCCCACAGAAAGCCCCTGCTGCCTCAATTTGTGTTTCTATAAGTGTCCCTATAAAGGTAATGTTGGATGGTATGTGTTTCTATAAGGGGAAGGGTATGTGTTTCTATAAGTGTAACATTAGAAAGGGGAATGTTGGAGGGTATGTGTTTCTATAAGTGTAACTATTAAAGGGGGAATGTTGGGAGGTATTTGTCTATAAGTGAACTATAAAGGGGGAATGTTGGAGGGTATGTGTTTCTATAAGTGTAACTATTAAAGGGAATGGTGGAGGGTATATGTTTCTATAAGTGTAACTATTAAAGGGGAATGTTGGAGGGTATGTGTTTTCTATAATGTAACTATTAAAGGGGAATGGTGGAGGGTTGTGTACTATAAGTGTAACTATTAAAGGGGAATGGTGAGGGTATGTGTATCTATAAGTGTAACTATTAAAGGGAAGGTGGAGGGTATGTGTATCTATAAGTGTAACTATTAAAGGGGTAATGTTGGAGGGTATGTGTTTCTATAGTGTAACTATTAAAGGGGAATGTTGGAGGTATGTGTTTCTATAAGTGTACTATTAAAGGGGAATGGTGGAGGGTATGTGTTTCTATAAGTGTAACTATAAAGGGGAATGGTGAGGGTATGTGTTTCTATAAGTGTAACTATAAAGGGGAATGTGGGAGGGTATGTGTTTCTATAGTGTAACTATTAAGGGGAATGTTGGAGGGTATGTGTTTCTATAAGTGTAACTTTAAAGGGGAATGTTGGAGGGTATGTGTTTTCTATAAGTGTAACTATTAAAGGGGAATGTTGGAGGGTATGTGTTTTCTATAAGTGTAACTATTAAAGGGGAATGGTGGGAGGGTATGTGTTTCTATAAGTGTAACTATTAAAGGGGATGTGGAGGGTATGTGTTTCTATAAGTGTAACTATTAAAGGGGAATGGTGGAGGGTATATGTTTCTATAAGTGTAACTATTAAAGAGGAATGTTGGAGGGTAGTGTGTTCTATAAGTGTAACTATTAAAGGGATGTTGGAGGGTATGTGTATCTATAAGTGTAACTATTAAAGGGGTAATGTTGGAGGGTATGGTTTGTCTATAAGTGTACCTATTAAAGGGAATGTTGGAGGGTATGTTTTCTATAAGTGTAACTATTAAAGGGGAATGGTGGAGGTATGTGTGTCATAAGTGTAACTATTAAAGGGGAATGTGAGGGTATATGTTTCTATAAGTGTAACTATTAAAGGGGTAATGTTGGAGGGTATGTGTGTCTATAAGTGTAACTATTAAGGGGAATGTGGAGGGTTGTGTTCTATAAGTGTAACTATTAAAGGGGGAATGTGGAGGGTATGTGTTTCTATAAGTGTAACTATTAAAGGGGAATGGTGGAGGGTATGTGTTTCTATAAGTGTAACTATTAAAGGGGAATGTTGGGTATGTTTTCTATAAGTGTACTATTAAGGGGAATGGTGGAGGGTATGTGTTTCTATAAGTGTAACTATAAAGGGGAATGTGGAGGGTATGTGTTTCTATAGTGTAACTATTAAAGGGGAATGGTGGAGGGTATGTGTTTCTATAAGTGTAACTATTAAAGGGGAATGTTGGGGTATGTTGTTTCTATAGATTGTAACTTTAAAGGGTATGTTGGAGGTATGTTGTTTCTATAAGTTAACTATTAAAGGGGGAATGTTGGAGGGTATGTTGTTTTCTATAAGTGTAACTATTAAAGGGGAATGTTGGAGGGTATGTGTTTCTATAAGTGTAACTATTAAAGGGGAATATTGAGGGTATGTGTTTCTATAGGGTAACTATTAAAGGGGAATGTTGGAGGGTATGTGTATCTATAAGTGTAACTATTACAGGGGATGTTGGAGGGTAGGTGGTCTATAAGTGTAACTATTAAAGGGGGAATGTTGGAGGGTTGTGTTTCTATAGTGTAACTATAAAGGGGAATGTTGAGGGTATGTGTACTATAAGTGTAACTATTAAAGGGGGAATGTTGGAGGGTTTGTGTTCTATAAGTGTAACTATTAAAGGGGAAGTTGGAGGGTATGTGTATCTATAAGTGTAACTATTAAGGGGAATGTTGGAGGTATTGTGTCTATAAGTGTAACTATTAAAGGGAATATTGGAGGGTATTGTGTATCTATAATGTAACTATTACAGGGGGAATGTTGGAGGGTAGTGTGGTCTATAAGTGTAACTATTAAAGGGGGAATGTTGGAGGGTTTGTGTTTCTATAAGTGTAACTATTAAGGGGAATGTTGGAGGGTATGTGTATCTATAAGTGTAACTATTAAGGGGGAATGTTGGAGGGTTTGTGTTTCTATAAGTGTAACTATTAAAGGGGAATGTTGGAGGGTATGTGTGTCTATAAGTGTAACTATTAAAGGGGAATGTTGGAGGGTATGTGTTTCTATAAGTGTAACTATTAAAGGGGAAGGTTGGAGGGTATGTGTATCTATAAGTGTAACTATTAAAGGGGGAATGTTGGAGGGTTTGTGTTTCTATAAGTGTAACTATTAAAGGGGAATGTTGGAGGGTATGTGTGTCTATAAGTGTAACTATAAAGGGGAATGGTGGAGGTTGTGTTTTCTATAAGTGTAACTATTAAAGGGGTAATGTTGGAGGGTATGTGTTTCTATAGTGTAACTATTAAGGAATGTTGAGGGTATGTGTGTTTAAGTGTAACTATTAAAGGGGAATGTTGGAGGGTATGTGTTTCTATAATTGTAACTATTAAAGGGGGAATGGTGGAGGGTATGTGTATCTATAAGTGTAACTATTAAAGGGGAATGGTGGAGGGTATGTGTTTCTATAAGTGTAACTATTAAGGGGGAATGTTGGAGGGAATGTGTTTCTAATAGTGTAACTATTAAAGGGGGAATGTTGGAGGGTAGTGTGTCTATGTGTAACTATAAAGGGGTAATGTTGGAGGGTATGTGTATCTATAAGTGTAACTATTAAAGGGTATGTTGTGGAGGTATGTGTATCTATAAGTGTAACTATTAAGGGGGAATGTTGGAGGGTATGTGTTTCTATAAGTGTAACTATTAAAGGGGAATTGTTGAGGGTAGTGTACTATAAGTGTAACTATTAAGAAGTGATGTTGGAGGGTATGTGTTTCTATAAGTGAACTATTAAAGGGGATGGTGAGGGTATGTGTATCTATAAGTGTAACTATTAAAGGGGGAATGGTGGAGGGTATGTGTATCTATAAGTGTAACTATTAAAGGGGAATGTTGGAGGGTATGTGTATCTATAAGTGTACTATTAAAGGACATTCCCCCTTTAATAGTTACACTTATAGAAACACATTCCCTCCAACATTCCCCCTTTAATAGTTACACTTATAGATACACATACCCTCTAACATTCCCCCTTTAATAGTTAAATCCCATCTATTAAAAGCAGAGACCATACATCCCTCCAACATTCCCTCTTTAATAGTTACATTATAAAACACATCTCCTCCAACATTCCCTTTAATAGTTACACTTATAGATACACATACCCTCCAACATTCACCCTTTAATAGTTACATATAAGATACACATACCCTCCAACATTCCCCCTTTAATAGTACACTTATAGAAACACTCCCTCCAACATTCCCCCTTTAATAGTTACACTATAGAACACATACCTCCAACATTCCCCTTTAATAGTTACACTATAGAAACACATACCCTCCAAATTCCCCTTAATAGTAAATTATAGAACAACATACCTCACAATTCCCCTTTAATAGTTACACTTATAGAACACATACCCTCCAACATTCCCCTTTAATAGTTACACTATAGAACAACATACCCTCCAACATTCCCCTTAATAGTTACATTATAGAAACACAACCCTCCAACATTCCCCTTTAATAGTTACACTTAGAAAACACATACCCTCACATTCCCTTTATAGTTACATTATAGAAAACAATACCCTCCACATTCCCCTTTAATAGTTACATTATAGAAACACATACCCTCCAACATTCCCCCTTTAATAGTTACATTATAGAAACACATACCCCACATTCCCCCTTAATAGTACACTTATAAACACATACCCTCCAACATTCCCTTTAATAGTTACACTTATAGAACACATACCCTCCACATTCCCCCTTTAATAGTTACACTTATAGAACACATACCCTCAACATTCCCCTTTAATAGTTACACTATAGAAACACATACCCTCCAACATTCCCCTTTAATAGTTACACTTATAGAACACATACCCTCCAACATTCCCCCTTTAATAGTTACACTTATAGAACACAACCCTCCAACATTCCCCCTTTAATAGTTACACTTCATAGATACAAATTATTGTTATACAGACATTATGGGTAGTGTATAAAGGTTGGACTAGATGGAAGTATGTCTTTATTCAACCTCCAATACTATGTTACTATATAACTGTTATACAGACATTATGGGTAGGGTATAAAGGTTGGACTAGATGGACGTATGTCTTTATACAGCCTCCAATACTATGTTACTATGTAACTGTTATACAGACATTATGGGTAGTGTATAAAGGTTGGACTAGATGGACGTGTGTCTTTATACAGCCTCCAATACTATGTTACTATGTAACTGTTATACAGACATTATGGGTAGTTTTGTTAAAACGGTACAATTGATCTCTATTAACGGAGCAGAAATTTGAAATCAATTGTATGAATATTTTAAATAACATGGTAATACCCATGTTACGTGTACAAATACCCCATGTGTCTGTAATGTAAAGGTAGGAAGGGCCGTCTGTGCCACTGACAGACTTGTATACTGGTTCCACACTGGGAGTCAGTTTCTGCTGTGATTACTGGTCGTATCTGATACATATCTCTGTTGTTGACATTCTGATATACGTTGTGTTATTTGCAATGTGTTGATAACAGAAGTAAAACAGAAAAGGACTTATGTGCCTAAGGGCGTTAATAAGGATGAAGATATCGGAGCGAAGTGACTAAGCAGAGATCCAGCTCACAAGATTGATGGGACTTCTCCTTAGGAACTTCCTACCAGTAATTAAATTTTATTCCCTTAATGGTCAGAGGGTAAAATTAAAGTTCAGTGCAAATACACACAGAGATTCATAAAAGTTCTTAACATTTAAAGTTATGTCACCCTTAAAAAAAATTTCCAGCAAGTTCCCCCTGTCCCCCCAGCCCCAACCCTATGTAATATTATTAGAAAATGCCCCAAACTTTACTTACCTTCCCTCTTTCCTCCGCCGCGCTTGCCAGCCCCCTGCTTGTGGTAAATATGCAAGCAGAGGGGCGGGGGACCGGCAGTCGCATCTGTGATTGGCTGAGCGGCAGCCAATCACGGACGCTGCTGCGCGGAGTTCAGTGCGGCGGAGGCAAGAGGGAAGGTAAGTAATGTTTCGGGCATTTTTTTATAATATTAACATAGCGAATGGCTGGGGGGCAGGGGGATCTTTGGTGACAAGGGATTTACACTAGGGGGAGGGGATCTCTAATCGGGAGGGGGAGAAGGGCTGCAGTACGCATGCCAAACTTCTCCGAGGCCAGGTAGGAGGCAGAGTCCTATATGGACTCTGCTATCCTCCTGGTGGACAGTTTTTGGGACTTTGGGGGGGAATACAGGAAACCATATGGAGCTGGATGTGAGGTAAGGATTAAACTACACTACATGATGGGCCAGTAGTGGGGGGGATTATATTTTTGGTGGACATGCCCTTTTAAACAGTGCAAATTTTGCCCCACCAGTCAATCTTATTGACCATCTGAAAGCTAAACTCTGATTGGTTGGGGCAAAATTTGCACTGTTTTAAATAAGGACTTTTATTGAATAACCCTGATAGAGTTTTTCAGAAAAAAGAGCAACCTGCCATCTCAGCATTGTCTGTGTATAAATAAATGCTTCCGAAATACTGACTTCCTCTGTGCAGACCCCTAATAGAGACCGTTTATATCTGTGTAGATAATCCTGTATGCAGGACCCCTAATAGAGACCGTATGTCTGTGTATAATTAAATCCTGTGTGCAGGGCCCCAAAGACCGTTATGTCTGTGTATATAAATCCTGTGCAGGACCCCTAATAGAGACCGTTATGTTTTTGTATAATAAATCCTGTTTGCAGGGCCCTAATAGAGACCGTTATATCTGTGTATAAAATCCTGTTTGCAGGGCCCCTAATAGAGACCGTTATGGTCTTGCCCTTGACCCAGCGCCTGGGTTGATTCAGTTGTTCAGTAGAGATCCACGTTTTTTGTTGGAGGGTATGAAGGGACTATTTGCAAATTTCTTTTCTGTTGCAGCAGTATTGCCCACAGCCGAAAGTTCGTGCTGTCCCATAGGAACGCACAATCGTTGTGATTTACCGACACTCCGATCGTCTGGGCATTCGAGGTTGGTTGCAGCCAGCTGCCCCACACCAGCATATTTCACCAGCAGATCTGCCCCTTATTCCCTCCTGTCTAGCATGCCGGTGTCATGGTGCCTATTCAATATTGACAATATTTTTTTGATGTGCACTAACTTTTGAATGTATTTTAATGTCTCCTGTACCCTCATAGTGATGTATTTATAATAATATGTATTCATATGTGGTGCACTTTATTGTATGATCAATGATAGTATGCATGGCTATACCGCTATACTATTGTGGTGTTATATCTTTATAGACACAGAGGGTTTACTTCCCTATCCCATA
Organism: Hymenochirus boettgeri; assembly: GCA_019447015.1. Taxonomy (NCBI): domain Eukaryota; kingdom Metazoa; phylum Chordata; class Amphibia; order Anura; family Pipidae; genus Hymenochirus; species Hymenochirus boettgeri. The sequence goes on from CM033472.1 coordinate 8,354,884, forward strand.
ATTGTATAAATAAAGGATATTTTATCTCATAAAAATGTGTGGGTTTGCCCTGTATATTCCACTTCTGGTTTTCCTTTCTTCTTTTAAATATTAGTTAGAGATTCGTAGCATGTGTGACCCATCCAACAGACAATTGTAAAAATTAGTGTTAGGAACATTCCACGTTAGTGTGCATTCTGGGAAGAAGGACCGTTTACAGAATCTGAAATGTTCAGCTCGCTGTATTACTTTTTTTCTATGAGAACCAACCATTGCCCAAAATCTGCGTTTTTTTGACCATAATGACTTTTTATTGGTACCAGTAACTATTACTGAACTCAACGTTTTTTGTGTCCACAAAACTCACTTTTTCCATACTCTGCTAAAACATGGTAGTTGCAAGGTTCATGTAAAGACATACATCCAATCTAGTCCAACCTTTACACCCTACCCATATGTCTGTAACTTACATAGTAACATAGTATTGGAGGTTGTATAAAGACACACGTCCATCTAGTCCAACCTTATACCCTACCCATAATGTCTGTATAACATACATAGTAACATAGTATTGGAGGTTGATAAAGACTACGTCCATCTAGTCCAACACTTTATACCCTACCCATAATGTCTGTATAAACAGTTACATAGTAACAATAGTATTGGAGGTTGATATAAGAACTACATCCATCTAGTCCAACCTTTATACCTACCCATAATGTCTGTATACCAGTTACATAGTAACATAGTATTGGAGGTTATATAAAGACATCGTCCATCTATTCCAACCTTTAATGTCTGTATAACAGTTACATATTAACATAGTATTGGAGTTGTATAAAGACATAATCCATCTAGTCCAACCTTTATACCCTACCCATAATGTCCTGTCTAACAGTTACATAATACATAGTATTGAGGTTTGATAAAGACATACGTCCATCTAGTCCAACCTTTATACCCTACCCATAATGTCTGTATAACAGTTACATAGTAACATAGTATTGGAGCTGATAAAGACATACATCCATCTAGTCCAACCTTTATACCCTACCATAATGTCTGTATAACAGTTTACATAGTAACATAGTATTGGAGGTTGTATAAAGACATACGTCATCTAGTCCAACCTTATACCCTACCATATGTCTGTATAACAGTTCTAGTAACATAGTATTGGAGGTTGTATAAACATACACATCTAGTCCAACCTTTATACCTAACCATAATGTCTGTATACAGTTACATAGTACATAGTATTGGAGGTGTATAAAGACAACATCCATCTAGTCCAACCTTTATAACCCTACCCATAATGTCTGTATACCATTTACAAATAGTAACATATATTGAGGTTGTATAAGCACATACATCCATCTAGTCCAACCTTTATACCCACCCATAATGTCTTGTATAACAGTTACTAGTAACATAGTATTGGAGGTGGTATAAGACATACTCCATCTAGTCCAAACCTTTATACCCTACCCATAATGTCGTATAACAGTTACATAGTAACATAGTATTGGAGGTTGTATAAAGACATCAGTCCATCTAGTCCAACCTATACCTACCATAATGTCTGTATAAACAGTTACATAGTAACATAGTATGAGGGTTGTATAAAGACATGCGATCCATCTAGTCCAACCTTTATACCCTACCCATAATGTCTGTATAACAGTTACATAGTAACATAGTATTGGAGGTTGTATAAAGACATACGTCCACTAGTCCAACCTTATACCCTACCCAATGTCTTTATAAACGTTACATAATAGTACATAGTATTGGAGGCTGTATAAAGACACCGTCCATCTAGTCCAACCTTTATACCTACCCATAATGTCTGTATAACAGTTTACATAGTAACATAGTATTGGAGGCTGTATAAAGACATACGTCCTCTAGTTCAACCTTTATACCCTACCCATAATGTCTGTATAACAGTTACATATAACATAGTATTGGAGGGTGTATAAAGACCACACGTCCATCTAGTCCAACCTTTATACACTACCCATAATGTCTGTATAACAGTTACATAGTACATAGTATTGGAGGCTGTATAAAGACACACGTCCATCTAGTCCAACCTTATACACTACCCATAATGTCTGATAAACAGTTACATAAGTAACATATTTGGAGGCTGTATAAAGACATACGTCCATCTAGTCCAACCTTTATACCCTACCCATAATGTCTGTATAACAGTTATATAGTAACATAGTATTGGAGGTTTGTATAGACATACGTCCATCTAGTCCAACCTTTAACCCTACCCATAATGTCTGTAATACCGTTACATAGTAACATAGTATTGGAGGCTGTATAAAGACATACGTCCTCTAGTCCAACCTTATACCCTACCCATAATGTCTGTATAACAGTTACTAGGTACATAGTATTGGAGCTGTTATAAGAATACGTCCATCTAGTCCACCTTTAATACCCCTTTATACAACCTCCAATACTATGTTACTATGTAACTGTTATACAGACATTATGGGTAGGGTATAAAGGTTGGACTAGATGGACGTATGTCTTTATACAGCCTCCAATACTATGTTACTATGTAACTGTTATACAGACATTATGGGTAGGGTATAAAGGTTGGACTAGATGGACGTATGGTCTCGAGTAAGCCTCCAATACTATGTTACTATGTAACTGTTATACAGACATTATGGGTAGGGTATAAAGGTTGAACTAGATGGACGTATGTCTTTATACAGCCTCCAATACTATGTTACTTATGTAATGTTTATCAGGACATTATGGGTAGGGTATAAAGGTTGGACTAGATGACGTATGTCTTTATACAGCCTCCAATACTATGTTACTATGTAACTGTTATACAGACATTATGGGTAGTGTATAAAGGTTGGACTGATGGACGTATGTCTTTATACAACCTCCAATACTATGTTACTATGTAACTGTTATACAGACATTATGGGTAGGGTATAAAGGTTGGACTAGATGGACGCATGTCTTTATACAACCTCCAATACTATGTTACTATGTAACTGTTATACAGACATTATGGGTGGGTATAAAGGTTGACTAGAGGACGTATGTCTTTATACAGCCTCCAATACTATGTTACTATGTAAACGTTATACAGACATTATGGGTAGTGTATAAAGGTTGGACTAGATGGACGTGTCTTTAACACCTCCAATACTATGGTACTATGTAACTGTTTATAAAGACATTGGTGGGTATAAAGGTGGACTAGCTGGATGTATGTCTTTACACAACCTCCAATACTATGTTACTATGTAACTGTTAGGTAGACATTATGGGTAGGGTATAAAGGTTGGACTAGATGAATGTATGTCTTTATACAACCTCCAATACTATGTTACTATGTAACTGTTATACAGACATTATGGGTAGGGTATAAAGGTTGGACTAGATGGACGTATGTCTTTATACAACCTCCAATTCTATGTTACTATGTAACTGTTATACAGACATTATGGGTAGGGTATAAAGGTTGGACTAATGGACGCATGTCGTTATACAACCTCCAATACTCTGTTACTATGTTAATATGTAACTGTTATACAGACATTATGGGTAGGGTATAAAGGTTGGACTAGATGGATGTATGTCTTTATACAACCTCCAATACTATGTTACTATGTAACTGTTATACAGACATTATGGGTAGGGTATAAAGGTTGGACTAGATGGACGTATGTCTTTATACAACCTCCAATACTATGTTACTATGTAACTGTTATACAGACATTATGTGTAGGGTATAAAGGTTGGACTAGATGGATGTATGTCTTTATACAGCCTCCAATACTATGTTACTATGTAACTGTTATACAGACATTATGGGTAGGGTATAAAGGTTGGACTAGATGGATGTATGTCTTTATACAACCTCCAATACTATGTTACTATGTAACTGTTATACAGACATTATGTGTAGGGTATAAAGGTTGGACTAGATGGATGTATGTCTTTATACAGCCTCCAATACTATGTTACTATGTAACTGTTATACAGACATTATGGGTCTCCATGTCGACGACCATTTGTTGAATCGATGATAGAAATTGATGGAAAGACAGACGTGTGGTCCTCTATTAGATGACGTCCTCTCCGGGACAACCGGTCGAGTTCAAACGCTCGGCAGGAGGAAGTCTTGTATCGTGTGTAAGCTAATCATGTCCTCACTCTTTACTGCCACACCATTTCTATGAACTCCCAGTCATGGCCCTTGAATGATGGCAGCAAGAAGTCCCCCCCCCCCCCCAAAGCAAGATATCTGGACAAGAAAGTGGTTCAATCCGTGTGATCGTTCGATATGGCGAGATAAAATGAAGTTACCAGTTATTTAGCGAGAATAACAATTACTCATTGCCACGGAGAGAAACATGTGCAGTCACAATCTGGATTCCAAGCTTGTTGGTCGTGCCAGAAATTAATGGCTGCTCAACAAGGAAACCGATAAAAAAAATAAAAAGAATTGCACCCTGCTTTATGGTTCTAATTGGGTCCCTGTCGGGAAATAAAAGCACAACCAACACACTACATAAGTTAATAACAGTATATCTTAAAGGAGCAGCGCCAGATCCCTGTAATTTCTTCATGTGCACGTGTCTTATTTACTAACTAGAAATTACAGAATAACAGATTCTTAACTTCGACAGTGTTTTAAAAACAGTAACACGGAGAGGGACAGTTCCGATGGCTTAGCTCTGATTGATTTCATGGGATCAGCTAATGACATCACTAGCTTTGATCTGATTTCATTGGGATCGTATGACATCACTTATTAAAAAAAAAAAAAAATTCTGGAAAAAAACAACCGTTTTAAAATAAAAACAAAATTTACCATGAGCAGCCAGCACAAAGGTCTTCACCCGTATGGATGGTTTATTAGGACTGTAAGTTCTTCTATCCGAGGTCTAGGAAACCCAGAATCATTACAACGTTATTATAACAGAAAGTTGAAGCCAGTTGTTCTAAATGCACATCACAAAGGCACAGGTCAGGTAATGAGGAAACCAATTATCCACCATTTTCATTACATGGCAAAACCATTTTCCAGGGACTTTTAATATATCCTAACTAGGATTGCCCAGATTAAACCCGTTATTTACTTTCTCTACCGACACGACTTAAATAACGATGTTCCCACTTGAAAGAAAAGTAGATAAAACAACAAAAATGACTTATCTGTCATCCCACTGGATCTCTCATTCAGGGAATGATGGTACAAGAACCTGTTGGCAATAAGTACCCTGGAAAGTCCTAATGTGCATATCACAGCCCAGGTGTTAGGGACCTTCTGATTTTGTTTTGTTTTTTGTTTTTTTTTTTTTTTTGGCAAGGTGTAGATGCATGCGGTAAGGGGTAATATAGGAACATGGCCAGGGGAAGGTTTAAACAGCATTGACATGGCAGACAGTTGGTGTAACCCACCACCCACCACCTCTGTCCATATGCTAATTGGGACTTTCCAGGTTACATAATTGCTATCAAATTCTTGTACAATCCTTCTGAATTGAGAGACCAGATCAGATGACTAGCGAACGCTTCTTCAGAACTTAAAAAAAAAAACATCTTCAAGTCCATTGATCTAACTGAATACAACCGATATTTCCATGGACCTTTGGACTGAATATTACAAAATATACAATTACCTGGATGAATGAATAATACAGTATACAGTGACCTGTGATGAATGGAATATTACAATATACCGTGACCTGGATGAATGAAATTTAATAGATATTACGTGGACCTGGATGAAGAATATTACAGATATTACAATGACTGATGAATTAAAGTACAGATATACCAGGACCTGAGGATGATATTACAGATATACAGTGACCTGGATCGGAGGAATATTATTAGATATACCGTGCCTGGATGAATGAATATTACAGATATACCATGACCTGGATGGATGAATATTACAGATCTACCATGACCTGTTAGATGAATATTACAGATATACATGACCTGGATGAATGAAATTAAAGATATACATGACTGGATGAATGAATATTACAGATATACCATACCAGTGGCGATGAATATTAAGATCTCCATGACCGGATGGATGAATATTACAGATTACCGTGACCTGGATGGATGAATATTACCAGATATACCATGATCCTGGATGAATGATATTCCAGATATATCGTGACCTGGATGAATGAATATTCCAGATATACCAGACCTGGATGGATGAATAACAGATATACCGGACCTGGGAGGGATGAATATTACAGTATACGTGAACCGGTGAATGAATATACAGATATACCGTGACATGGATGAATGAATATTACAGATATACGTGCCTGGATGAATGAATATTACAGATATACCGTGACCTGGATGTGATGAATATTACAGATATAACGTGACCGGGATGGATGAATATTACAGATATACCGTGACCTGGAATGAATGAATATTCCAGATCTTACCGTGACCTGGATGGATGAAATTACAGATTATACCGTGACCTGGATGAATGAATATTACAGATATTAATGACCTGGATGAATGAATATTACAGATATTACTGACCTGGATGAATGAAATTACAGATATCCCCATGACCTGGATGAACTGAATATTCAGGATAATGACGTGCCCTGCGATGAATGAATATTACAGATTAACCGTGACCCGGATGAATGATATTACAGATATACCGTGCCTGGATGAAGAATATACAGATATACCGTTGACCTGGATGGAGGAATATTACAGATATACCATGACCTGGATGAATGAAATTACAGACATACCATGACTGGGATGGAATGAATATTACAGAATTTCCATGACATGGATTGAATGAATATTACAGATTACCATGACCGGATGAATGAAATTACAGATATACCATGACCGATGGATGAATATTACAGATAGTACCATGACCAGGATGAATGATATTACAGATAGACCGTGACCTGGATGAAGGAATATTACAGATCTACCATGGGGACCTGGATGATGAGAACCTTACAAGCATATTTCTTATTAATTACTGGGCACTAAAATACAAAATACACCATTGACTGGCTAAACGTCCATGAGGCACAAGTTCGACCGATCCCTATACAATCGGATGTATGTTAGTGATGGTACCATATTTGTTCAAAATCCAAATTGTTAATGATAAAAATCCGCTTACCTTTCTTCATTTGCTGCCTAACAGCGTTTCCATTCAAGTTTAACCTCTGAACTTCTTGATCTAATTTTAAAAGAGTAAAATGATTATATATATTGTTAATGCTGCATGACTGTTAAGAACAGTAAATGGCATGTTCCACCATATGTGCCTGCCCAATGCTCTCCCTTGCTCAATGATGTTTTATAAGTTTGAGCTGTGAGAGTGGCAGCAGGTAACACAGTATTCCATCATTGGTTGTGATGTCATCAGTCACAGCCTTGATTGACTGCTGGAGGAGGACCAGCTTCTTGCTAGAATGGGGACAATAATTATCCATAAATACTCTGTTAGTAATACAGGTACTAAAGTCTGTAATATACCAGTGGGGTGTGGTGGAGGGATATGGACGAGTATGTGATTAGTTTTTGGTTTCAGGGTGACATTGCCCTTGAACTAGATTTATATACGATAGCTCCTAGGATCTACCCAAATTTGGATAAAATTACGATGACTGCAAAAATCCTCCCCAATCAGATAGGGTCTAGGCCTGGTCCATATGGACTAGAAAAAAAAACGGGTCAATCAAAGTGATTTTACCACAATCTAAATCTTGATCCATTATGGCCAACCTATATATTGAGATGAGAGTAAGTAGAACCATTTGTTTATAGACCAAACAGATGAATAATCATTTATATCACAGTCAATGACATAGAAGGAAAGTGGATTTTCAACATCAAAATGTTAAAACATCAAAGCAGCAGCCCCAATCAAATGCTCTCTCCAATGTTCCCATGGAACCCTCATCCATTTCCAGCCCCATCACACTCGAGGGAACCAATCTGGGTAGGATAAGTGTGTTCGGTGTTTGATGATCCGTTTTGCATGGATGGTAGAGCCCTAGCACGGAAGGGACGAAAAACATATCAATAATCTACATTTATCAACCGGAGCGGGGAAGGTTTGCAAGAAGATTTTACGGACTTCGCACCAGGCATTCTTTGCTTGTGATTACTAGAAGGCATAAGATAGTTGTGTTAAATCTGCCCATTCTGTATCTGTAGAACTTGGAGTATTGCCTGCAAACATCAGAGTGTTTTTCGGAAATAAAAGAAAAAAAACATGGACGGACAGGTTTAGCAAACAGACAGCTATTCGCCGCTCCACCGAATGATTAAATATTAGCAAGATGAACGAACAGGATATTAATGCACCGGCAGGGCAAATGGCAAGGGAAGCCATTTGTTTGCCACCAGCAGAGACGACGGTTATGTGATTGGCAAAAACCGTAAACAAACGCACACAGGGTTCCGAACATTCTTAGTGAAAAGCTTACATAAATAAAACAGAGACGGACCATCGCTTAGTTTCTTTATCCTTCGCCTAAAAACTTTCTACGTATCCAAAAAAGGTAAAGAAAGCGAAACGAGAGTACACTTTCATTTGGGTAACGTTAAACCGCATGTCACGCCAAACAGCAAATCCAAATTACCTTCCCAACAATGGTTTTACTTACCTACTCCCGAAGCTCGTTTATTTAAAGGACAAACTTATCCGGTAGGGTTGCGGGTGGATGATTAGTCTTACTTCCCAATTTGTTCGTTGAGGAGTACCAGCCTTTTTTTATCTGCCCGGTAGTGCCTGGGCATGGTTAAAGTAGTGGCTGAAGCCCCACGAAGATGGCAAGAAGCCATTTTGCTGCTGTCTTTTTATAGAAATTGTATTGGGAGGTAGAAAAGTTACCAATCCTAATAACCTGCCAAGGTACTTTTTATTTTAACTGTTCTTCTCCTTTAAAACTCTCTCCTCTGGACATGATGTCACAACTGTGAGACAGTTGAAACATGAAGAAGCGGACATCAGGAGATGATCAAGGCGATGTCGGCTTGGTACGTAATATCACAATCTCGGGTTTGGTTAAGATAAGTATGGATTTTACTGCGGAGTTTGACACGGCACTTTAAATCAGGATGGAACACAGCTATATGTCATTTGTTGATACCTCTCTATGAGGATTCATTCTGTGAGATGGTCTTGGCATTAATCTGACTTTTTAACCTCTCTATTTCGCGTCCTCAATGCCAACGCAACTCCTGTATGCTGCGCGATTTCGCCTGTAATACAGACAAACACGAAATTAACATTGATTTCTGATGATTAAAGGAATACTATACTGTAGTATAAACAACAGATCTTGGTCCTTCCCCAGTCTCCCTCCTTTTAAAAATGCTATCCATGTCTGAGAAGTAAGAAGAGTCAGTGACTTCGCTGGGACGGAGCCAAGAGTCGGTTACTGCAAATCAGATTTAATTCAAGATGTGGCAGAGTACAATAATAAACAGGACTCCAGCCACATTCAGTGTCCGTTTTAACATATTTGTTAAAAAGATCCAATTCTTTGTGTTATGTCTGGTTATGGACCCATGAGGATCTGAGTTTACTAAAGGAGTTTCAATTCTCACTGAGAACATGAAACAGATCAGAACGTGCCGTGTTGATTACATGCTACATTAAACATCAAAGTACAAAAAACACCCATGATGCAATTCCAGATACGGAAAACCAGGAGTCTAGGTTTTTATTCTAAAACTGTGTATGTAGTTCAATATCTACTACCTTAGTCACTCATAATGGAGAGAGTAGACCATATGCATTTACCATGATTGTAACAAGAAACAGCGATTAAAGCAAATTTATCAACTTCCTTTTTAAATGAAGTCAACCAAATAAGTAAAAAACCCTTTGCCAGACACACAAACCAGGTTTAGCTACTGGAGTATGGTGTGTCAGTGGCTGGTAAGAGGAGGAGTTAGGGGTACAGGTAAGGAATTACGTAGAAAGTAACATTTTCTTCAATCTGATTTTCTTGCTATACATTAAGAAAAACTAGCGTGTCATGCAGAGACAATAGATAATTCTCGGGGACCCACTTTTGTAGCTTTTCAACTTCAAATCGATGGTCTCTCATTCTCCAGTTCCTCCACTTTATTAAGGCTTTTAGTTCTGTAGGAGAGCCTGTGATTGGGTATGGTTTTTTGTTTTTTTTTTGGAGAAGACATTGAAATTAGACGGAGGGTTAGATTACGTATACCAGGGACACACACACAAATGACGTAAAAAAAAAAAATTCTCATTGCGGAGATTCCCAGTGGATTTATAACCTATAATACTAGTATAGGACACAGACCATGTGATCATTAGGAAAGAACCACATCCCGAATAAATAGAAAACCAAACAAAGAGGCGCTGGTATGCAACAAACATGCAAAACAAAACATGGTGAATACTATAAAGAGAGGGAAATGTGGGTCACTTGAAGTTCATGAGTGTATATATAGAAGTACATAAAGGTCCGGAATCCGTGGACTTCTACACTTTACTTGTGGACCTCATACACGTATCATCTACTTGATCACGTAAACGACATGTTCCCACATGTAGGTAGACATTTCATGGAAATTAAGATTTTATAGAATATTTGAGGTTATTGTGATTAATGCTGACTTTCTTGTAAGAATAAAGTGATAGAAAACCGTTAATGTTGAATAACTAAACCTCTCAAAAAATCTTCACCCAAACCTTTTAATTTTACTCTTCCCCTACCCTTTAAACAGGGAGATACCAAGTCCTCTCTTTCCCTAATAAATCGACAGCGCTGTGCAGATCACTGGATTTGGGAGGGGGCAGACTGCAGGGATTTCTATTAAAATGAACAAAGAGAAACAAACAAGGAAAAATGGTGTGTTTAGCCAAGCCTTATGGGCAATGATTGTACAATGTCCAATCAAAGAATCTCGGTGATATGTTTTACCAACACACAGCAAATTCTTCATAAGTGTCTAAATTTCTATACGTGACAGGGCGCCCTTTAAAAGTTGGATTAATTGAGTCAGTTTCCTAACAAAAACCATGTGTACAGAGGGTCACCAGACATTACAACAAACCTGAAAGAAGTACAGGGGATCTGACAGAACCAAGTCCCAATTATCCAGCCGATTGGCACAGCAACTCCAAAGGTTTATTGGAAATGGGGTCGGGAACAGTTAAAAGGAAGGTTACCCAAAAACTGTGCTACAGGACGAAGTAATCAAAAGGGTTAACATAATTGATTTCATATATAATATACTATTTGTTACATCAGTAGTAATAAAAGTTTGTTTATGGATTCAGTTCTAAAAAAAAAAAAACATTGAAAGGTAAATTTCCTTTAAAAGGACTGTAAGCCTGATAAAAAATCAATGCACAGAGATAGAGGTATAGATCGGTGGCAAGATCCCTTTATAGACAACACATGCATATGCTTGTTAGTGTAAATAAAACCAGCACACAACATGGCACAAGCACATGCAGAGATACAAAAATCTTTTCTCATACTTCCGTACCGTAACATCCAGCGACAGAGATCTGCGGGGGTTTTCAATAGGGGGAAAGCGGCATGCGTTGTGGAGATGTAAGATATGTCGCCAGTGACTATTGGTGCACCTCCCTTTAGTGGATTTTATTATTTGATCTCCAGTTGAAGTATGCCTTATGTCCTGCAGTTAATTAATCAGATTCATACAGACTGCCAAAAAGTTAGCATTCGTACATCACTATCAATCGGGGAAAATTCATCGGACAATTAAGTTATGGGAAAGATACAAAAAAGAGGACTAAATAAAATGCACAGACAGGGAGCAAGCCCTCCAAACGTACATGACTATGGTCAGAAGAGTCCCACCAAGTAACAAACGATGGTCGCCATCGAGAACCTCATTCCCCCTTTAAAATCTGTCCGACTGCCCACTCTAGTGGTCTTCCTGACATTTAATTGCTTGATGTTTGTGTAGGATTCACTATAAAGGGGCAGGGGGACAATTTATATGGCAGATTCTAGCCAGCAGATTATTGTCCACAATTTGCAGGTTGGGATTCTGTCTGCGGCTTGTATTCAGGAAGGGAAGATTTTTTCAGTTAAATTTTCTGGGTTTTTATTGCCATTGAGCTCCACTGGTTAATATTTTTTTTTTTAAAGGATAAAGGAAACAGCTCCATTAGTGGTAAGAAGTGAATTGGTATCGCTGAGTGCCCACACTGGAGAGAATCTTCTCTCCCAGGATTTTGTTGTTAAAGATAAGGTTGTTTTTTTATATGGTGGGAAAAGGCGAAATTAGCTATGGAAATCAGTTGGGCTTATAAGCCTTTCCATGGAAAATATATTTATAGAATATTCGAGGTTATTACCTGAATAAATAAATACTTAGAGATGCCATTTTACTGGTTCCCCAGACTACCCTGTGCCTCGCAATTAATAGAATCAAAAAGCCTTTGTCGTCTTTCTATGCTTAATCATAATTATAATAATATAATTCTACACGGAGCAACAGAACTAACGTTTGATTTGCACAAATAAAGGACTCAGCCACAGACTACTTGGCATGTGAGTGTTACAGAGGGGATTTACCCTTTGCCACTGCGGGGCATAGGTGAAAAGCAGACAGTAAGCTGATGCAAAGGTAAAGGAGAGGTGAGTGGATTAGAGAAGATTTATATCAATATAAACATTATCCTATCACAACAGTAGGCAGTTCTATGTAACCTGTGGGAGTTACATTGTACAGGTCTCCATCAATCACAGTGTCCTAATGTTCGCAATGATTAAAAGAAATCCTTGTCTCTCGTGATTCTATGTATAACTGGGTCTCCAATTGCGAGCCACAGGACTAGAACTGAACCCTACCCGCTTTCTGTGGGAATCCTATCCCTGCTTTTCTCCTTTTCCAAATCCAACAACTTGACTTTTTAGGTCGGAAAGTCGTCATAAGATCCAGTTTCTGGGTTTCCAGTGATGTTTCGGCCAGAAGCTCCGTTTAATAACTAAAAAAGGCTTGGGTAAGAATAGATAGTGCAGTCTACACACCAGCAAATGAACACAGCCGTAACACACAGCATGCTATAACAACTATGTGGGTAACTTGGGATCCAAGTGCACTTCGCCCAACCACACAATTCAAATCCTATAAAACTGTTAAGGTGCCATTCACACAACAGATTTTCACAGAAAAAAGTGACGATTTAGATGGTGACAACATGAAACTTATAGAGGAAACAGCACCTGAAACAACAGCCTCCCCCCTTCGGCCATAAGGGACAATGGAAAGGGGCATCACCCCACCCCAGGTGCCCCTACCATGAAGCAACTGAAACCTTTGCTCAGGGCGCCCCACTCCGGAACACTTATAGGGCGCATAAAAATAAACCTCCTATCCTGCACATACTTGCAACTGTTCAGCAACCAGTCCATAAATCAGTGTTAAGTCTCCTCCCGTCAGTGTTAAGTCACCCTTCAGTTAAAGTCATTGTAAGTAAGCCACCATAACCCTCCTCACAAGCCACGCCCATGTGTCCATGATGAAGCCAACCCGTAATTCAAGTGTACACCCCCCCATCTGGCCAATAGGCGCATTAAAAAAGCTTTCAGGTGTCAAAAACTCTAGGAACACCCCTGACTGCATACGTCTCACTCCAGCACTTATACCCATTCCTTGTTATTGGATGTTACCCACTAACTAGATTGTAGTCTCGACGGCAGGGACCTCTATACCTCTTGTGGAAAAGCCCTAGTACTTCGTATTTAATATATTGATCTACTGAAACATCACTGTTTATTTATCCCCCTGTATGACTTATTGCATGTTTTAATTATTTACAGCCACTGTGTCTCCAAGTGGGCGCTTTAGAAATAGTAACATCAAAATACATACACACATACATACAAACATAAACATACATACACATACATAACCAGAAGGCATTTGTTTCACGGTGCTCGTTCCCCCCCTTTAATCGTTCATGTCATACGCCATTAAATCTGTCCCAGACGTCATTGCCAAGGGTAGCAAATTCACAGTTAGAGAGACTGGATGGATAATGAACCACGGTGGGTGATGAACCGGAAGCACCTGCACGATATCAGCATCTTGCTACTGAACGTTTATATCCCATTAACAACTGTGTCTCGGAACCTGGATGGAAATAAGGGCTAGGTTATATGATCGCATTTTGCAATCCGTCGCATACAAGCGAGCATGCATGTTAATGCTGTTCCTCTCAAACAGGGCGATACACAGAGAAAATCTATCTGGTTTTTTTGGCACTTTAGTTTTTCTCCTTTAATATTGAACATGACGTCGATCAGGATATTACATTTTCTTTCTATTAAAACAGAAGCATTCTGGCTCTTTGATTTCTCCACTTTTGTGAATGATTTCACCCAATCCTGCCCACGTTCCAGCACGTTATAAAAAACATTTAACAAGGAGAAAACAAGCCCAACCTGTGGCGGTAATCCCAACAATATTGAACGGGTTTCGTTAGATTTAACAATTAGGTAAACAGGTTCTTGGCAGTGAAACATTACAGTAGAAACTGATAGAACAGATCTGGGTAAGAAGAGGGAAGAACTAGCACAGAACCAGTGGCTATTTGCAATGGGATTGTACGTTCAATAGGCACTTAAGGAAAGTTTTACCCTAGGACCACAATTTATCCAACTTACAGGCCAGAAATTGCAGGATAACGAGGACAACAACGATCACTTTTCCCCCTTTGTAAACTCTAAGTCAAAGTTCAGAGAAAAATATTACAGTATAGAAATCCTGCAGTTAAAGCCCCCTACTGATTAACTCAGTCGAGCTTAGGCACTGCTAGTGTGATTATTGAATTCTCCAATCAGACTACTGAGACCCAAAGCAATTTTTACAAGGACATGTGACATTCTGCAGTTTTTTCTTAAATCCCCGGGGTGCTGCGCAGGGGGTAACCCAATTTTATGTAAGCAATCCATCTCCGCATCTTTTAGGGGTGTGGGTTTATGTGCAGCAATGATTGGTGGGGGGTTAGAAGGGGCTCCAGGGTCCCACTATTCAAGGATTTCCCCTATCTGCATTCAAGGCTGAATACTGGTCCTCTTATGAAGACTGAAGTTCTGCCCTAGACCACCCTCCACCCCAAACACACACCTCTTCACACACACTTCGTCCCTTCGTGTCTCTACCTCTTGCTCACCATGCTGCGTCACTGCCGGACAAATCTGGCAAACCCCGGTAGGCGAGAAATTTAAACTGTAGTGAGATTAAATAGAAACAAGATTCAGCTAAAACAGGACAATTTTGAAAAAAAAAAAAAAAAAGAATATTAGTATATCCCTTTAATTACATACACCTTAGTTTAATAGTAACCTTTCCTGTAAAAATGTTATAGAAAACACCCATAGAACTAGGAAAAGCGATCCCTTAACATTATAAAACCCCCCCAAAAAAACTTTAGTTATGACAGTATAGTATTGTGAACCTAGCGAATCTGCATACACAGGACAACTTCTAACCGGGTCCACAGCATCACACATGGACCAAGAAAAGAAGCACCAATGTGCGCTCTAAAAAGCCTCTCCCCCGCGGTTACAAACTACACATAAAGTCCATTTCAAATCATTCATTTCAGAGTTTCACAACACAGTCAATTAGATCGAACTCTTGTAAGGGAATTAGGAGGAAAAAAGGTTTAGAACATTTATTTTTTTAACCTAATAATAAAAAAAAAAATGCAATGCTACATTAAAAACTCCA
Organism: Hymenochirus boettgeri; assembly: GCA_019447015.1. Taxonomy (NCBI): domain Eukaryota; kingdom Metazoa; phylum Chordata; class Amphibia; order Anura; family Pipidae; genus Hymenochirus; species Hymenochirus boettgeri. The sequence goes on from CM033472.1 coordinate 8,370,640, forward strand.
CGTCCAATCAGAAAGTCTTTGTTACCAGATTCCCTTTTTTTCCGGTAACACATCAAGTGTGTGAGACCTACCGGGAACAGAAGTTCTGCAGCAAGTGTATAAACCGATAGGGAATTTTCTTGAAATATCTAAGTTTCCTCCAAGTAGAATTCTAATTCTCTAAACCCTTCAGATTCTGCAAAGTGACAATTCGCCTAGAGAACGAAGAGTATATGAAGCAGGGGTTATGGACTCCCTCTCCATCTGCTATAATAAGAAGATAGTAAAAGCTAGGCAGGGAACTTTACGTACGAGTAATCACAGACTTGCTTATTCCACATACCATTTTCCTCCAAACCCAAAACTGCCCAGTCCCCAGCGCTCTGAGAATAGAAAACAAATGCGGAGAGCAGACAAGATGAAACCGAACATGGACAGAATCCACATGTTTCTGGTCCTAGCCTGCCAAGTGGGAGGCCTTATTTGATGCTGCCAAACGTGGCTAAAACCCCCCAATATATTTATAGATCCACACAGCGAGCCAAATCCGACTCGCCACCTCATCACTTGGAAAAACATCTTGGGTATTTCGGCCTCTTAAGTGCAGGTTGACCGGTTGGAAAGATCCGTAACCCAGGGGCAGTTCTCATACAATAAACGTTTTTTACCAAGATACTGAACCACATCCAAAGGGGATGTACCGTCCATCGTCCTAGTTTTAAATTAGAATTCAGTTTTGAACGATTTATAATCCAATTGAGATTGTCCGCTGGCACACTACAAAAGTTTGTTATAATATCACAGAAAGACAAACCGATAGCGCTTGAAAATATATCCGTTATTAATGAACAAAAAACATAACCGATATACTCGGTATAAGTCGAATGTTTCAGGCTTAAATTAGCCTAAACCTAACCTCTACTTATATCGGGTCGTCTAATTTAGATCCAAATTCTGCAATTGCAGATAGTAACGTAGGTTTAAACCTCATTAGAAAGTTACAGGAGGTGATCTGCCTTTACAATTCCTGCTTCCTGTAGTCTGGCTGCTGGAGTCATCAGCACTGTCACGGCTCACTGGATGCTGTAAAATCTGATGGGCTCTCCAGTTTGGGGCAAAAAACAGCTGCTTAGTACAGTGCAAAGATGCAGCTTGAAACTACAACTCTAGTGACATTTTTAACTTTGGGGTCAGAGACTTCTTTACTATATGGGTCAGAGTGCCCTTTACCATATGGGGGTTAAGGAGAATTGTAAATGATGCGTAGCTTAATAAATGTTTAACTGAACCTTTCCACTACCACACGTTTAGTAACTGACAACAACCCAGCAACAAAGAAGTGCTGGGAGTTGTAGTTTCCAAACATCGGAGTGCAGAGCATTGAGGTTCTGGTACTGGGATTCTGGCTATTAACTGTAATGGGATCATGTATGTGACTCCTGCTTCCATTTAAAAGGGCAATAAAGCCTAAAAACAACAAGATCAGAAGGCAGTAGTGGGTGATAAATCTACCCCGATTTACTCGAGTCAATCAGGTTTTGGTAAAAATAGGTCACCTCGACTTTACTCAGATCGACTTATAACTCGATTAGTAATACAGTAATGGAAATGTATCGGATTCCTCAGTTCAGGCGTAAAAAAACAACCATTTGCCAAACCAAGACCGTGTACCAGTGCCAAGGAAGTTAATCTCATTGGACGCTACCCTAAGCAATGATTGTACGAATACTGGTGCCATTACCACGTAGGAATGGCACCTGAAGTAGGGCAATAGCATCTAGTCCGCGCTCCCACATGGGATCACGTCCTGACCAGCTGCCTAGTTCCTTGGGTACAATTCCACTATATCCAGCTTATTATCAGCAACCCTGATCTTTTCATCATTCTATTAGTTTAATGGTCCTTAAAACAAAAAGATTGATAATTTGTATTTTCCGCAGATTCCTACTTAGTTCCTACATGTTAGAAAAGAGCCTGGGGAGTGGAAGTGATTATGCAGAGAATAGGGACATTTATTATTTTAGCTTTGATTTTTTTAAATCATCAAATAGTTTCCATAATAACTGTTTATATTTTAATACCCGCACATCCCAAACTGGTAACTGGTATGAAGCTTGCACTGCACTGGTAGACTGGTCACGGTAGAGCTGCATGCACTGGAGACTGGTCCGGGTTAAGAGCTGCACTGCACTGAGTTAGGACTGGTCACGGGGAGAGACGCACTGGGGCACTGGTAGACTGTCGGGGGGAGGAGAGCTGCACGCACTGGTAGAATGGTCACGGGTAGAGCTGCACTGGTAGACTGGGTCACGTGTAGAGCTGCACTGCACTGGTAGACTGGTCGACGGGGAGAGCTGCCCTGCACTGGTAGACTGGTCACGGGTAGACGGCACTGCACTGTAGAATGGTCAAGCGGGTAGAGCTGCACTGCAACTGGGTACTGGTCACGGGTAGAGCTGCATGCACTGGTCAGACTGGTAGAGCTGTACTGCAATGTTAGACTAGGTAAGAGGCTGTATGCAATGGTTAGTACTGGTAAACGGTGTAGAGCGTACTGCAACTGGTAGACTGGTCACGGGTAGAGTTGCACGCACCTGGTAGCCTGGTAGAGCTGTACTGCAATGGTAGAAGCTGGTAACTGGTAAGAGCTGTACTGCACTGATAAGAACATGTCAAATCGAAAGGTAGTAGAGCTGGCACTGCATGTTAGACTGGTGGTAGAACTGTACTGCAAGGTACTGTTTCAAAACTGTAGAAGAACTAGAAACGAAGCTGGTAGACTGTCACAGAGGTAGACTGCACCACTGGTAGACAGAAAGGTACCGGGTATAGAGCTGCCATGAGACTGGTCACCGGGAGCTGATTGCACTGGAGTGGTCACCGGTTAGAGCTGACTGCACTGGTAGACTGTTAGAGCTGTACTGCAATGGTAGACTGGTAAACTGGTAGAGCTGTACGTGCCCTGGTAGACTGGGTCACGGGTGAGCGTGCAGCTGCATGAGAATGGTCACGGTAGACTAAGCCTGCAAATGCACTGTATAACTCTGGTAGAGCCTGATGACTGTGTAGACTGGTCACGGGGGTATAGCGTGTACTGCATGGTAGAGCTTTTCCTGCACTGGTAGACTGGTACCTGGTAGTGCTGTCTACGTCAAGTCCATCTACCCAGGATAAACTGGAAGAAGTTGGACTTTCATTAAACTTTAAACATCTTGCATTTTGGGAGGGGATTGTAGTTTTGCACTGGGAGAGTTTGAGTTTCTCATTGCCGGTGATTTTCAGATAATTAAATAGCATATATGGTGATTGGTTGAAACAACAGGAGTTTTTGTTTCCTCAGTAGTAACCACTGAATGAATTTGCATTGGCCTAGTCCCTGGGTTTAACCCTCTTGATGCCCAATCTTACAAGGGAGTTGGGGTTGTTTCCTGCGCCTCACCTCATAACGGATCAAGAAACGTAGATTGGAAGCGCACGCACTGGTGACTGGTCACGGGAGAGCTGCCTGCACTGGTAGACTGGTCACCGGGTAGAGTGCACTGGTAGACTGGTCCACTGGTAGAGCTGTCACTGCACTGGTAGACTGGTCACGGGGAGAGATGCACATCCTGGTCAACTGGTCACGGGTAGAGTGCCTGCATGGTAGATGGTCACGAGGTATAGAGCTGCGACTGCACTGTAACTGGTCACGGGTAGTAGCTGCACTGCACGTGGTAGACCTGGTAGAGCTGTAACTGCAATGGTGACTGTGTAACTGGTACGAGGCTGTACTGCACTGGTGAGACTGGGTCCACGGGTAGAGCTGCAACTGCACTGTTAGACTGGGTAGAGTGGTACGCATGGTAGAACGTAATCGGTAGGTCTGTACTGCATGGTAGACTGTACGGGTAGACGACTGCAATGTACGTGCAACTGGTGAGCTGCAGGTAGAGCTGAACTGGAATGGTACGAAGACGGTAGACTGGTCCAGAGTGTACTGCAACGTGACTGGCACTGGTAGGCGCATGTCACTGTTAGCTGGTCACTGTAAGAGGTGGTAGAGTGCACTGCATGGTGACTGGTCACGGTAGAGGGCTGCACTGCATGAACTGGTAGAGAGGGTAACTGCATGGTAGATGGTCACGGGTATAGCTGTACTGCACTGGTAGAGCTTTTCTGCACTGCCGTAGGACTGGTACTGGTAGTGGCTGTTTCTCACATCATTCCATCTACCCAGGACTACAACTGTTACAAGTTGGATTTCAATTAAACTTTGAAACATCTCATTTTGGGAGGGGATGGTGTTTGCCACTGGAGAGTTGAGTTCTCATGGCCTCTGTGACTTTTAATATAATTAAATAGCAATCATTGTTGGTTGAAAACATGGAAAGGAGTTTTGTTTTCAGTAGGTAACACTGTGAATTCATTGCTAGTCCGGGTTTCAACCCTTGATGCCAAATCTACAAGGAGTTGGGGTTTTTCCCTGCGCCTCCCCTCATACGGATAAGAAACGTAGATTGTAAGCTCTTGGAGACAGGCCATGTTGAATGAATAATGAGAAAATAAATGCAAATATACAAACCAGGGTGTTTGTCTATAACATTAATTTCCTTCAAATACAGTTCATTACATTAAACAACCGAGACCAAGACAGAAAGGGGATTCTGGGAACTGTAGTTATCTCTGCAAAGCTAAAAGTTGAAAATGTCTTTTTCACTTTAAGTTGGGGCCCTCCATACTGTCCATGCTATCTAACTCTGCAGTGAGAGATGTTTGCAATGTGACAGACGGGCAGCGATCTCTTAAATCCGGACACTTGCTCACCGATGACAGTTAAACTTGGAGACTGGCCATATGGTCCTACAGAAAAACACCAGCGACCTTAAAACTGGACCGGCTGTACATCACGTGCATTCTCGTGGTAAAAATAGGCTGTAGCCTCAATGTGACTATTTTTCTGCAAGGTATAAATGAATAATATCATTACACTATTTAACATCCCTGGTCCATTACAACTTGTCCGAAGTTATGACAATCACAAAAGGTGTCGCTCGGTAATTCCTAACCAGACAGTACAATGGCTGTGTAAGGTAAACCCTCCCCCTCCCCAAACCACTGGCTTACACATGCTCAGTGCTACAACAAGAAAAAATTTGCTTTGTGTCTACCTGTTCAAAGTGGTAAATTGATAGTGAAATATTTACACTTTTGTAATTAGCAGTTTTCATGCTATAAGAGAGGAATAATGTAAACTGGCCATTAAATAGCTGTGATTACATTCTCTGACCAAAAGAGGGCACTCCTAGTCCATACCATTGCACTTAGACAATTTTACTGAGAAACACTATCAGGGTTATTTAATAAAAGTTCTTATTGTTTAAAATGGTGCTAATTTTGCCCCAACCAATCAGATGTTAGCTTTCAGATGTTAAATAATATCTGATTGGTTGAGGCAAAATTAGCACCATTTTAAACAATAAGAACTTTTATTGAATCTCCCTGTATAATGTTAAAGTGCATGTCCAGTCTAAATATAAACTTTGGCTATAATGTAGGTTACCCCTGCCCACCCCCAACCACAATATTGGTTTGGAAAAAAAGATGTAGAACTGTACTTACATGCCTTCATTCCCCCGGTGCTCTGATCTGGCTCCTTGCTTGCCAGAAATGCAAACAGGGGGCCTGGTCGGCAATTGCGTCTCTGATTGGCTGAGAGGCAGCCAATCACAAACGTGGCTGCCATCAACACCGCTGGAGCGAAGGTCTGTAAGTACCTACTGGAGGTAATCGGAAAATATGGACCAGGTATTATCTGGATAGTTGCACCCTTATGGTTTCCACTAAAACGCTAACAATCCATTTTTTAACTGTGATTTCTTTAAAGTATAATTGAGCATTAGATTTTATTATATATATTTTTGTTGTTGAATTCCCATCATCTACAAAGGGAATTTGCATGGAAATTCCTGCCATTTTATTTTGCTGCTGGAGAGGCCCCCACTGTTGGAAATTTGGAACTAGATAAAAATTAATTGAGGTTGTATTAAGACAAACATCCATCTAGTCCAACATTTATACCCTACCCATAATGTCTGTATAACAGTTACATAGTAACATAGTATTGGAGGTTGTATAAATACATACGTCCATCTAGTCCAACCTTTATACCCTACCCAAATGTCTGTCTAACAGTTACATAGTAACATAGTATGGAGGTTGTATAAAGACATACGTCCATCTAGTCCAACCTTTATACCCTACCCATAATGTCTGTATAACAGTTTACATAGTAACATAGATTGGAGGTTATTAAAGAATACGTCCATCTAGTAACCTTTATAACCTACCCATAATGTCTGTATAACAGTTACATAGTAACAATAGTATTGGAGGTTGTATAAGACATACGTCCATCTAGTCCAACCTTTATACCCTACCCATAATGTCTGTATAACAGTTACATAGTAACATAGTATTGGAGGTTGTATAAAGACATACGTCCATCTAGTCCAACCTTTATACCCTACCCATAATGTCTGTCTAACAGTTACATAGTAACATAGTATTGGAGGTTGTATAAAGACATACGTCCATCTAGTCCAACCTTTATACCCTACCCATAAGTTGTTATAACAGTTAAATAGTAACATAGTATTGGAGGTTGTATAAAGACATACGCCCATCTAGTCCAACCTTTATACCCTACCCTAATGTCTGTATAACAGTTACATAGTACATAGTTGGAGCTTGTATAAAGACATCATCCATCTAGTCCAACCTTTATACCCACCCATAATGTCTGTATAACAGTTACATGGTAACATAGTATTGGAGGTTGATAAAGACATCCATCCATCTAGTCCAACCTTTATACCCAACCCATAATGTCTGTATAACAGTTACATGGTAACATAGTATTGGAGGTTGATTAAGACATACATCCATAGTCCAACCTTTATACCCTACCCATAATGTTGTATAACAGTTACATAGTAACATAGTATTGGAGGTTGTATAAAGACCTACGTCCATCTAGTCCAACCTTTATACCCTACCCATAATGTCTGTATAACAGTTACATGGAACATAGTATTGGAGGTTGTTAAAGACATCCATCCATCTAGTCCAACCTTTATACCAACCCCTAATGTCTGTATAACAGTTACATGGTAACATAGTATTGGGGTTGTATAAAGACATACGTCCCTTAGTCCAACCTTTATGACATACCCATAATGTCTGTATAACAGTTACATAGTAACATAGTATTGGAGGTTATATAAAGACATCCGTCCATCTAGTCAAACCTTTATACCCTACCAATAATGTCTGTATAACAGTTAATAGTAACATAGTATTGGAGGTTGTATAAAGACATACGTCCATCTAGTCCAACCTTTATACCCTACCATAAGTCTTATAACAGTTACATTGTAACATAGTGATTGGAGGTTGAATAAAGACATACGTCCATTAGTCCAACCTTTATACCCTACCCATAATGTCTGTATAACATCTACATAGTAACATAGTATTGGAGTTGAATAAAGACATACGTCCATCTAGTCCAACCTTTATACCCTACCCATAATGTCTGTATAACAGTTACATAGTAACATAGTATTGGAGGTTGATAAAAGCATACGTCCATCTAGTCCAACCTTTATACCCTACCCATAATGTCTATTAACAGTTACATAGTAACTAGTATTGGGGTTGTATAAAGCATCCGTCCATCTAGTCCAACCTTTATACCCAACCCATAATGTCTGTAAACAGTTACATAATAACATAGTATTGGAGGTTGTATAAGACATCCGTCCATCTAGTCCAACCTTTAACCCTACCAATAATGTCTGTTAAAACAGTACATAGTATTGGAGGTTGAAAAAGAAATACGCCATCTAGTCCAACCTTATACCCTACCCATAATGTTTGTATAACAGTTACAAGTAACATAGTATTGGAGGTTGTATAAAGACATACGTCATCTAGTCCAACCTTTATACCCTACCCAAATATCTGTATAACAGTTACCATAGTAACATAGTATTGGAGGTTGAATAAAGACATACGTCCATCTAGTCCAACCTTATACCCTACCCATAATGTCTGTATAACAGCTACATAGTGACATAGTATTGGAGGTTGAATAAAGACATACGTCCATCTAGTCCAACCTTTATACCCTACCCATAATGTCTGTATAACAGTTCATAGTAACATGTATTGGAGGGTTGTTAAAGACATACGTCCATCTAGTCCAACTTTATATCCTACCCATAATGTCTGTATAACAGTTACAGTATAACATAGTATGGAGGTTGAATAAAGACATACGTCCATCTAGTCCAACCTTTAACAGAGGCGTAACAACCAGGGGAGCAGACCCTGCAACAGGGGGGGGGGGCTTCTTATTTTTCCTATAACAGAAAAGCCCTCTCCCAGAAAACCACTGTAGATGAAGCAGGGATAGGGGCCACCAGTGATTATGTTACACACTGCTTTCCTAGCATTGTAGCCATCATGAATAAAAGCAAAAAATGGCACTGCTAGGATTAAAGTTACAACACAACCTTCCATATTTACTTAACTACAGTACCCATAATCCTTTTCCATAATGGCCCCTGGGGAATCAGTTTTAGAATGTCACATACTTTTAAAATTTGTTTTCCAAAACAGACGGTAAAACCTAGTTAGTCCGTTCAAACTGGACCAGAGCCAAAATCAACAACGAGGCCAATAATTTTCACAAACATCAGACTCAGATATGGATGTCTCTGAGAGGGTAATGGAAATCAAACGCCCTTAGATCTAGTTAAATGGATCATTAATTTAATGGCCAATCCTTACGTTATGTACTGAACTTTATTACAAATGGATTAGGCTATAGGGAAATGACCAGAACACATTAAATAAACCATTTCCCCTACCTGGTAAGCTATGTAGACATACTAGGTTACGTGCGCGTTACATGACTATCGTGAACGGGCTCCTGCACCTGCTGCCTGCTCCAATAATATAATGCCAGAAACAGTCCTGCTACTACAATGCAGCTCAGTCATATAGTGCTAGTAACTGTTACAAAGGCTTTATGCTAGGTTATAAAGGTTGGACTAGGAATGTATGTCTTTATACAGCCTCCAATACTATGTTACTATAGTAACTGTTATACAGACATTATGGTAGTGTAAAAGGTGGACTAGATGGAAGTATGTCTTTATTCAACCTCCAATACTATGTTACTATATAACGGTATACAGACATTTGGGTAGGGTATAAAGGTTGGACTAGATGGACGTATGTCTTTATACAGCCTCCAATACTATGTTACTATGTAACTGTTATACAGACATTATGGGTAGTGTATAAAGGTTGGACTAGATGGACGTGTGTCTTATACAGCCTCCAATACTATGTTACTATGTAACTGTTATACAGACATTATGGGTAGTGTATAAGGTTGACTAGATGACGGTGTGTCTTTATACAGCCTCCAATACTATGTTACTATGTAACTGTTATACAGACATTATGGGTGGGTATAAAAGGTTGGACTAGATGACGTATGTCTTTATACAGCCTCCAATACTATGTCTATGTAACTGTTATACAGACATATGGGTAGGTATAAGGTTGGACTAAGTGGACGATGTCTTTTATACAGCCTCCAATACTATGTTACTCATGTAACGGTTTACAGACATTATGGGTAGGGTATAAAGGTTGGACTAGATGGACGTATGTCTATACAACCTCCAATACTATGTACTATATAACTGTTATAAAGACATTAGGGTAGGGTTAAAGGTTGGACTAGATGGACGTATGTCTTTATACAGCTCCAAATATGTTACTATGTAACTGTTTATCAGACATTATGGGTAGTGTATAAAGGTTGGACTAGATGACGTGGTCTTTATACAGCCTCCAATACTATGTTACTATGTAACTGTTATACAAGACATTATGGGTAGTGTATAAAGGTTGGACTAGATGGACGTGTGTCTTTATACAGCCCCCAATACTATGTTACTATGTAACTGTTATACAGACATTATGGGTAGGGTATAAAGGTTGAACTAGACTGGACGTATGTCTTTATACAGCCTCCATACTATGTTACTAGTAACGGTTATACAGACATTATGGGTAGTGTATAAAGGTTGGACTAGATGGACGTGTGTCTTTAACAGCCTCCAATACTATGGTACTATTATGTAACGTTTATAACAGACATTATGGGTAGGGTATAAAGGTTGGACTAGATGGACGTATGTCTTTATACAACTCCAATACTATGTTACTATGTAACTGTTATACAGACATTATGGGTAGGGTATAAAGGTTGGACTAGATGGACGCATGTCTTTATACACCGCCTCATACTATGTTACTATGTAACTGTTATACAGACATTATGTAAGGTATAAGGTTTGGACTAGATGATGTAGTCTTTATACAACCTCCAATACTATGTTACTATGTAACTGTTATACAGACATTATGGTAGGGTATAAAGGTTGGACTAGATGGAGTTATGTCTTATACCAACCTCCAATACTATGTTACTAGTAACTGTTATACGACATATGGGTAGGGTATAAAGGTTGGACTCGATGGATGTATGTCTTATACAACCTCAATACTATGTTTACTATGTAACTGTTATACAGACATTATGGGTAGGGTATAAAGTTGGACTAGATGGATGTATGTCTTTATACACCTCCATACTATGTTACTATGTAACTGGTATACAGACATTATGGTTAGGGTATAAAGGTTTGTGGACTAGATGAATGTATGTCTTAACAACCTCCATACTATGTTACTATGTAACTGTTATACAGACATATAGGTAGGGTATAAAGGTTGGACTAGATGGACGTATGTCTTTATACAACCTCCAATACTATTTACTATGTAACTGTTATACAGACATTATGGGTAGGGTATAAGGTTGGACTAGATGGATGTATGTCTTTATCCAGCCTCCAATACTATGTTCTATGTAATGTTATACAGACATTATGGGTAGGGTATAAAGGTTGGACTAGATGGACGTATGTCTTTATGACAACCTCAATACTATGTATTATGTAACTGTTAGACAGTCACAACCTCCAATACTATGTTACTATGTAACTGTTATACAGACATTATTGGTAGGGTATAAAGGTTGGACAGATGGACGTATGTCTTTATTCAATCCTCAATACTATGTAACTGTTATACAGACATTATTGGTAGGGTATAAAGGTTGGACTAGATGGACGGATGTCTTTATACAACCTCCAATACTATGTTATTATTACTGTTATACAGACATTATGGGTTGGGTATAAAGGTTGGACTAGATGTACGGATGCTTTATACAACCTCCAATACTATGTTACTATGTAACTGTTATATAGACATTATGTGGTAGGGTATAAAGGTTGACTAGATGGACGTATGTCTTTATTCAACCTCCAATACTATGTTACTATGTAACTGTTATACAGACATTATGGGTAGGGTATAAAGGTTGGACTAGATGGACGTATTCTTTATCAACTCCATACTATGTTACTATGTAAGCTGTTATACAGACATTATGGGTAGGGTATAAAGGTTGGACTAGATGGACGTATGTCTTTATCACCTCCAATACTATGTTACTATGTAACTGTTATACATAATAGGGTAGGGTAAAAGGTTGGACTAGATGGACGTATGTCTTTATACAACCTCCAATACTATGTTACTATGTAACTGTTATACAGACATTATTGGTAGGGTATAAAGGTTGACTAGATGGACGGATGTCTTTATATAACCTCCAATACTATGTTACTATGTAACTGTTATACAGACATTATGGGTATGTCATAAAGGTTGGACTAGATGGACGTATTCTTTATACAACCTCCAATACTATGTTACCTGTAACTGTTATACAGACATTGGGTTGGGTATAAAGGTTGGACTAGATGGATGGATGTCTTATACAACCTCCAATACTATGTTACCATGTAACTGTTATACAGACATTATGGGTAGGGTATAAAGGTTGGACAGATGGACGTATGTCTTTATACACCTCCAATACTATGTTACTATGTAACGTTATACAGACATTATGGTAGGGTATAAAGGTTGGACTAGATGGATGTATGTCTTAATTCAACCTCCAATACTATGTTCCAGTAACTGTTATACAGACATTATGGGTTGGGTATAAAGGTTGGACTAGATGGATGGATGTCTTTATACAACCTCCAATACTATGTTACCATGTAACTGTTATACAGACATTATGGGTTGGGTATAAAGGTTGGACTAGATGGATGGATGTCTTTATACAAGCTCCAATACTATGTTACTATGTAACTGTTATACAGACATTATGGTAGGGTATAAAGGTTGGTACTAGATGGGTCGTTGTCTTTATACAACCTCCAATACTATGTTACTATGTAACGTTATACAGACATTATGGGTAGGGTATAAAGGTTGGACTAGATGGACGTATGTCTTTATACACCTCCAATACTATGTTACTATGTAACTGTTAGACAGACATTATGGGTAGGGTATAAAGGTTGGACTAGATGGACGTATGTCTTATACAACCTCCAATACTATGTACTATGTAACTGTTTACAGACTATGGGTAGGGTATAAAGGTTGGACTAGATGGACGTATGTCTTTATACAACCTCCAATACTATGTTACTATGTAACTGTTATACAGACATTATGGGTAGGGTATAAAGGTTGTACTAGATGGACGTATGTCTTTATATAACCTCCAATACTATGTTACTATGTAACGTTATACAGACATTATGGGTAGGGTATAAAGTTGGACTAGATGGACGTATGTCTTTATACAACCTCCAATACTATGTTATATGTAACTGTTAGACAGACATTATGGGTAGGGTATAAAGGTTGGACTAGATGGACGTATGTTTATACAACCTCCAATACTATGTTACTATGTAACTGTTATACAGACATTATGGGTAGGGTATAAATGTTGGACTAGATGGATGTTTGTCTTAATACAACCTCAATTAATATTTTACTATGTTCCAAATTTCCAACAGTGGGGGCTCTCCAGCAGCAAAATAAAAATGGCAGGAATTTCCATGCAAATTCCCCTTTGTAGATGATGGGAATTTCAACAACAAAAAATATATAATATAAAATCTAATGCTCAATTATACTTTAAAGAAATCACAGTTAAAAAATGGATTGTTAGCGTTTTAGTGAAACCATAAGGGTGCAACTATCCAGATATACTGGTCCATATTTCCGATTACCTCCAGTAGGTACTTACAGACCTTCGCTCCAGCGGTGTTGATGGCAGCCACGTTTGTGATTGGCTGCCTCTCAGCCAATCAGAGACGCAATTGCCGACCAGGCCCCCTGTTTGCATTTCTGGCAAGCAAGGAGCCAGATCAGAGCACCGGGGGAATGAAGGCATGTAAGTACAGTTCTACATCTTTTTTTCCAAACCAATATTGTGGTTGGGGGTGGGCAGGGGTAACCTACATTATAGCCAAAGTTTATATTTAGACTGGACATGCACTTTAACATTATCAGGGAGATTCAATAAAGATTCTTATTGTTTAAAAT